>CM035123.1:46915894-48115894 GCA_020205555.1 Panax stipuleanatus
TATTTAGTATTGATTGTGGTCTTATGAGATATTAATAATATGCAAGCATGTTTGCTAATTGTTGAGATCTTATATAATATGAGAATGCGTTTAAACTCTAAAGAAGGAACGTTAAGGATAGAAATTATATTCTATATAACTGTGTAGCTAGGTAAAACTTAGCTTATGTGTTGATCGTATATTCAAAGAGAAAATGTGAAGTTAAATTATATGACTAATGAATATCATATATATACGTAACTGTATTACGATAGGAATTCGAAAGTGTTGATTTCTTTTCGTGGATAAACTACGCTAAAGGCAAGTTCTCTTACTTACACTCTTTTAAAGTGCAAGTATCCTAACCGACGCATTTACTTTATGCAAGGAAATCTATGATTGTGAAAGTTTCCTAACTTATACTCTTTTACTATGCAAGTATCCTATCTTGTGTATTGCGAACTAGTTTCCTATTTAATCGGTTGAATCGAATTAGCATACTTGAACTCTTATTTCATTAAAGCTATTATTCATGTTGAACTTAGTATTGTTCTTGAATATTGTGAAAGTGTCTATGCCATTTGATTCGGCTAGACTTATATTATTGAAAAGCGACCCAAACTAATTGATTGGTGCGGGATCTTGTATTTGACTGAGAAGAACAACCTTCTTTGAAGGGAATATATAATTGTCGGAGAACCGACGTGCACACTTGAGTATGGTTGATTGTTATGCATAACAAGGGTACTTTAGGCTGATCACCTGTTGTACCTGTTTTTGTTGGATTTTCAGTTTATTACTGTCAATTCTAGTAGAAGTTCATAGTCCGTAGTGACTACTCAGTATTCAATTATTTGAAATCTTGAATTGACTTATTATTGAATCATATTGATATTATCCTGTCCTTAGCGACTGATATTGAGAACTATTGATATTCTTGTTATTCTTGAACTATCAAATCTTGTTATACCCTTTCGAGAATTGAGAATCTTATTACTCACCCTTATTGTATATTACTTGCTGGGCAATTTGTGCTCATTCTTGCTTTCCTTAAAACATTTCAGTTAAGGCAGAGCATGGTGAACCTTCGGGCGTTGATAAGGGCAAGGGCAAAGCTACCAACTAGCTTATGTCTGTTATGTTTTAAATATATTCATATTGTATGAAGATGATGTAGTAAGACTGGATTTGATTATGTTTAAGCTTAAGTTAGATTATGTAATAAGTCGTTAACTGATATTATTAGGTAATCTATTAAGTACTGTAGGTTGCGAGACTTGGGGGAATAATTATAATAAATCATTGTAAATTATTCTAAAATAGATTTTCCGCTGTGATCGTATGATATTTAATTATTATTATTGTGATGTATTACCATGAGCACGTGATGAACCGAATTCGAGAGACCAAGTGGCGGTCCTGGAATTTGGGGGCGTCACATTAAGCCTATTGGGTGTAAATGGGTCTTTAAAAGAAAGATTAGAGCAGACGGGAAGGTAGAGACATATAAAGCCCGACTGGTTGCAAAAGGTTTTAAACAAAGATAAGAAGTTGACTATGATGAAACCTTCTCACCAGTAGCTATGCTCAAGTCCATTCGGATTTTGCTTGCGATTGCAGCTTACAATGACTATGAGATCTGGCAGATGGACGTGAAAACGGTCTTCCTCAATGGGAAATTTGAGGAGGATGTGTATACGACACAGCCAGAGGGATTTGTTTCAAAGGTTGGAACAAATCAAGTTTGTAAGCTACAATGATCCATTTATGGATTGAAGCAAGCTTCTCGTAGATGGAACATTTATTTTGATGAGACAATCAACGAGTTTGATTTTATCAAAAACGAGGATGAACCATATGTATACAAGAAAGTTAGTGGGAGCGTAGTATCATTCCTTTGATTATATGTTAATGATATATTACTGATAAGGAATATCATTCCTATGTTACAATCAATTAAAATCTTGTTATCTAAAAACTTCTCCATGAAGGACTTGGGTGAAACATCCTATATTTTGGGGATAAAGATCTATATAGATAGATCTAAAAGGATGCTCGGCTTATCCCAAGGAACGTACATTGATACGATGCTAAAGAGGTTTAGCATGAAAGATTCCAAAAGAGGTCTCATGCCGATGAGCCATGGAATATATCTCTCCAAGAAATAGGCCCCAAAGACACCTGAGGATAGAGACCATATGAGAAAGATCCCTTATGCTTCTGCAATAGGATCTATTATGTACTGTATGATATGTACTAGACCGAATGTTACTCACACACTTAGTGTAACGAGCAGATACTAGTCGAATCCAGGAGAAGAGCACTGGAAGGTAGTGAAGAATATCCTAAAGTACTTGAGAAGAACTAAAGATATTCTTCTTGTCTACGGCGGGTCTGAATTAAAACTCGAGGGATTCACGGACTTAAGTTTTCAAACAGACTAAGATGACAGTAAATCTGTTTTAGGGTATGTGTTTACCTTGAACGGAGGCGCAGTGAGTTGGAAGAGTTCCAAGCAGCAAACAGTTGTTGATTCAGTGATAGAGGCAGAGTATATAGCTGCAAGTGAAGCTGCAAAGGAAGCTGTTTGGATGAAGAAGATCATAACTGAACTTGGTGTGGTTCCTAGCATTGGAGAAGCAGTTCCCGTATACTGTGACAACACCAAAGCTGTTGCACAGGCTAAGGAACCCAGGCCTCATCAGAAATCTAAACACGTGTTGCGGCGATTTCACTTGATCAGGGAGATCATTGAAAGAGGAGACGTCACCTTGGAGCGTGTGGACTCTCAAGACAACATTGCAGATCCATTTAATAAAGCTCTAACACAATAGTAGTTTGATCGTCACTTAGAGAAGATGGGTATGAGATACCATGGCGATTGGCTTTAGTGCAAGTGGGAGATTGATAGTAGTGTGCATACAAGCCAATCATGTATGATGATAAATCACATACTTTGTAAATAATCTTATTTATTTATTAATAAAATATTCATTTAAGGTATTTATTGTAAGACCCCAACTTTTATAAATAAAGATTTAATTTTCTTTATATATTATTTCGAAATAGTAAGGTGTTAATTGATAAAGGTGAAAGTTATGGGTGAAATGTGCAAATATTTTAAAATGAGCAAGTGGTTATAAAATATTCTTGTTGTCGGGGAATATTCGTACGACGGCGCAGATATTTGTGGACCCCACAACGGAATAACTGTCGGATATAGAAAGCGACAGAAATAACCTTTTTACAAAATAACGGCGTAGTTGTTACCGTTAGTACTGTTGAAATACCCGGTGGTTAAAATACAGTGATACGCGGTGTTGCACAGTAGCACACGGTATTGCACAGTATTTTGAATTATTGAGTCTTACGTGAGAAGGCACTTACTCAATTATTGTTACAGTAATTACTGTTCAATATTTTATATTATTGACTCAATAATTGCTACGTTGCTATTTTATACGATTGATTCAATAATGGTTACAGTTGATATTTTGTATTATTGATTCAATAATTGTCATTACACAGTATTTCGCATTATCAACTCAATAATTCATATTATTTGAATAATATTATTAGATAGCATTATTGATAATGTCTAAGGAAGTTCTGTCTAGGAGGGGTTATTTAATTGCGCGCCAGTAAGGAGAAGTCCTTATCGGAAGGCCCCCTCTTTCCTGGGAACGACCTGGTTGTCAATATTGTAGTTCTATAATATTATTTGTGAATAATTAATTATTGATTTATATGATAAAGAAATATTTATTTTGTGGATATTAAAGAAGGAATTAGTACTGATGTGTTTTTATCAGTATTTTGGTGTGAAAAATCATCTGTTTGTGGATTTCGGATAATTTATGTTGGGAATTTGGAAAAACTTTCTTCTGCAAAGTTGTAGAGAATTAAATTTCCTATGGAAAGGACATAGAATTTGTATTTTTCTGACAAAGGGGCTATTTATTATGAATTATTGAAGTTTCGGAAAATAAATATATTATTTAATGGGTGGGACCCACTTTTGTTGTTTTGTTGAAAAAATCAGATTTTTGGTAGCAGCCGGCGGCGGAAGAAAATAAAATAAAATAATATATTTTATTCATTTAGTCTCCTTTGGCATCCTAAGCTTTTCCTATAAATAGGGTGCTTAGGTTAGAATTGAAAATCACACCAGAATTCGAAGTTTTCTCTCTCTATAATATCGAGCGTATTTTTGTGAGTATTTCAGTACTTTGAGAGTTACTATTCAGTGCAAGTTTCCGTCGGTATTATATCCGATATTCCAGCCAGAAGTGTTGTTTTTTTGAGGTAAGGGATGTTATTTTCTTTCGTAAATGATGTTATTCTTTTCAATATCATTATACCGAAATATTGTCATGGATTTTATGTTGAAATTCTTACTTTTTCCGTCGGGGTTACTATTCACGTATACGGCACTATTCACGTATACGGCACTATTCACGGGAAAATTTATTTTTCTTCTATTTGTCCAAATTGTTTGTTAAGGTTACTATCTTTGATTGTATCCAAGTTTTGAGCTCTATTCTTGAATTTTGCTCCATAATTGATTATTACGAAGTATTTGTGAATTGGATAAACTAAAATACGAATCCTTGATCATTGTCTTTTATCTCACTGGATTCGTTCTTTAAAATGTTTTTCATCATCCTCAGTCTTAAAAGGTGATATAACTGAATATCTTTGGCCTGTAGAGCAAAGATGAATGATTACCTGATGAATATCTTTGGCCTGTAGAGCAAAGATGAATGATTACCTGATGAATATCTTTGGCCTGTAGTGCAAAGATGACAGGTGTTGAGATGAACATGACTACTGATGATGCAAATGAATATCTTTGGCCTGTAGTGCAAAGATGAATATTTGATTCGAGATGTATATTGATTGATGTTACAGGGATAAAATATTGATGATGGACTTTTAAATCATAGAAGATAGTAGACTTGATTCTCTGCTTAACTCTTCTAATGATTTGTTATTTCCGCTGCAAATATTGATCTAAAGTTGGTTGTCCATTATATTTTATCTTATTTGTTGAAGACTAACGATAATTTGTTTTCCATTATCTTAGTCATAATATTCTTTACTGAGCTAGTTGAGCTCACCCTTTTCATCTGTTGTCCTCTTCAGGAAATGAGAATGTTGCGGGGACTAGTCGGGGGACAGAGTGATGGTCCAAGTTAGAGCAGTAGTAGTCCTCACTATTTCTGATAAATAGTGTGATAATAATTGTAATGAGGACTTAGTTTGAATCTTAATATTTTCTACATATTTGTACTGAGACTCACAGTTGTGTGGTCGTATTTTGCACGACCGTATGATATAAAGTTTGTATTTGAATTCTGTACCATGTATTTGGCGACTCAGAATGGGTTGGGTTGAATGGACCTATTCTGGGGGGCGTCACAGTTGGTATCAGAGCTTAGGGATATGATCTCTGGCGGAGATCGGGGAATAGAACTAGGAGGGGAGAGACGAGTAAATCCTTCGCTAGTATGTCCTACCTAAGCTTATGTGGTATTTAATTGGTCAGTCGGAGCATAGGGTTAATATGTGATGTGTTAATTTGTTTAATTAACCCTTGTTTTATGGCAGTATTTGAGAATGGCAGCTGAGAATGTTAACAACGAAGTGAATGAGACCGTGGAGACACCTTTAATCGTTAACCAGGAGAACGTGCAACAGGAAGGCAATGTTCTTCCTGAAAACAACGTTGGTCAAACGATAAATGATGAGATGTTTAGAAGTTTTTTGCAGTTCATGCAAAATCAGACGAGGGAGACTCGTGTGCAACATACAGGTGGAGATAATAACAGCACGCGAGTTGTCACTGCTAAGCAGTTCAAAGAATTGGGACCACCAGAGTTTCTGGGAAAGCCAGATCCGATCAAGGCGGAGACGTGGATTAAACAAATTACCAAGATATTTGATGTCTTGGGATGCACGGAGGAACAGAAGGTTCCATTCGCCACGTTTATGTTTCGTGGAGAGGCAGATTACTGGTGGGAATCCGTAAAGCGTACCCAGCCTACCGCACTCCAGATGTCTTGGGAAGCGTTCCAAAAACTGTTTAATGACAAGTACTTTCCTGAAAGTATTCGTCATATGAAGGAAGTAGAGTTTATCAGACTCGAGCAAAACAACATGACGGTATCCCAGTACGAGGCTAAGTTCGCGGAGCTGTCCAGGTTTGCACCTCATTTGGTGGAGAATGAGGAACGTATGACGCGGATGTTTCTAAGAGGTTTGAAACCCGAAATACGTCAATACCTCATTTCTCATAAGTTTTCTTTATATTCGGATGTAGTAAACAGGGCCCAGTTATTGGAACGAGATAATGATTATGTTCAACCGAGGGACCACAACCAAGGTCGTACCGGTGGCAGTAGTCATCGGAGCAATGACAACCAGCGAGGAGGAAAGTATGACAGAAGTGGTAACCACTCCGGTGGTTATCGTGGTCATGATAGTAGAAGAAGCGAATCGGGGGGAGATTTCAAGAAGAGAAGGTACAACAATGAGAACGTGAAGACGTCGACATCAGCACCAGCATCAACTGTTTCGAGGGGAGGAGAACGACCACCGGTCGTATGTTTTAAATGCGGGAAAGAGGGACATATCAGCCCAAACTGCCCACAACAATTCAAAGGATGCTATAACTGTGGAAAAGAAGGACATATAGCTCGAGATTGTCCTGTTGCGAAACCAAGTTCAGCGGGGGTGGTGATTCCAAAGGCGGTTGCAGACAAGTCAAAGTCGGTGATTCCTGGAAGAGCGTTTGTCGTGACATCCCAAAACGCGAGGGATCCGCACGAGGTGATTACGGGTAAGCTGATCATAAACTCTTGCGAAGTTTATACCTTGTTAGATACCGGTGCTACCCATTCCTTTATTTCACCTGCTTGTGCTCAACGTTTGAACTTGACTTCTGCTAAGTTAGACTTTGACTTATCTGTTGAAACTCCGTTAGGAGAAACCTTTGTTACATCTACAGTTTACAAATCTTGCTTGATTCAGATTGGTACCCTTACCTTACCTGTTGATCTTATATCTTTGAAAATACTTGCATTTGACGTGATTTTAGGAATTGACTGGTTAACCACTTATCATGCCAAAATTGATTGTTTTCGTAAGGTTGTTAGTTTTCATATTCCTAATCAACCTGTTGTGCGAATCCAAATCACCAAACCACTAAAATCAGTCAATATCATTTCAAATCCCAAGGCTATTCGTTTATTGAAAAACGGATGTCAAGCTTTCTTAGCTCATGTCACTGATTTAAACCAAAATACATCAGATTTGAATGATATTTCCGTTGTTAATGAGTTTCCTGATGTATTTCCCGAAGAACTTCCCGGTCTACCCCCAGAACGTGAAGTTGAATTCTTTATTGACCTTGAGCCCGGTACAAAACCCATTTCTAAAACCCCATATCGAATGGCTCCTATTGAACTTCAGGAGTTAAAGATCCAATTACAAGAGTTATTAGACATCGGTTTTATTCGTCCTAGTACGTCTCCTTGGGGTGCTCCTGTTTTATTCGTAAAGAAGAAAGACGGGAGTATGCGACTTTGTATTGACTATCGGGAGTTGAACCATGTCACCATCAAGAATAGGTATCCGCTACCTCGTATTGATGACCTGTTCGACCAGTTGCAAGGAGCGCAATTCTTTTCAAAGATCGATCTTCGTTCTGGATATCATCAGTTGAAGATTAAAACTGAGGATATTCCAAAGACTGCTTTTAGAACACGGTACGGGCATTATGAGTTCTTAGTCATGTCTTTTGGATTGACTAATGCTCCTGCTGCTTTCATGGATATGATGAACCGTGTATTTAAGAAGTATTTAGATCAATTCGTTGTTGTCTTTATTGATGACATCCTCATCTATTCTAGAAGCCGTGAAGATCATGAACACCATTTGAAGTTAGTACTTCAAAAGCTTCGTGAGAACAAGCTATACGCCAAGTTAAAGAAATGCGAGTTCTGGCTTGAGGAAGTAGCATTCCTTGGGCACGTGGTATCGAAACGTGGAGTATCTGTTGACCCGGCGAAGATTGAAGCAATACAAAGCTGGGAGCAACCTAAGTCGGTGACCGAGGTACGAAGCTTTCTAGGCTTAGCTGGTTATTATCGTAGGTTCGTAGAGGGATTTTCTCGAATCGCTACTCCATTAACTCAGTTGACTCGGAAAGATACGAAATTCGTTTGGAGCGAGGAATGTGAGAAGAGCTTCCAAGAGCTCAAGAGGAGACTTATTTCGGCACCTGTTCTGACAATACCATCTGGTTCGGATGGATTTGTTATCTACAGCGATGCTTCAGGCAAAGGGTTAGGATGTGTTCTCATGCAACATGGGAAAGTCATAGCCTATGCCTCGCGACAACTCAAAGAATATGAGAGGAATTATCCTACTCATGATCTAGAGTTGGCAGCAGTCGTTTTCGCGTTGAAGATCTGGAGACATTATCTGTACGGGGAGAAAGTGGAGATTTATACGGATCATAAGAGCCTTAAATATTTCTTCACTCAGAAGGAACTCAACATGCGACAACGACGTTGGTTGGAGCTGTTGAAAGATTACGATCATACTATCCAATACCATCCTGGAAAAGCGAATGTGGTAGCTGACGCGTTGAGTAGAAGATCATATGTAGGAACGAATGCGATGATGTCAAGTATACGCGTAGAACCAGCTTTGATTGATAAAGTTAAAGCTGCTCAAGCTACGGATGCGGAGCTGATGAAGATGAAGAAGAAGGTGCAAGAAAGTGCTATTCCAGAAGCAAGAATCGATGAAGAGGGAATACTTCGAGTCAACTCCAGACTTTGTGTTCCTAACGATTTTGACTTGAAGTATAGAATCATGATGGAGGCACACAACACACCGTTTGCAATCCATCCTGGGAGTACTAAAATGTATCGTGATCTTCGACATACATTTTGGTGGAGCAATATGAAGAGAGAGATCGCGGAGTTCATCTCGAGATGTTTAACTTGTCAACGTGTAAAGGCGGAGCATCAAGTACCGAAGGGTCCATTGCAACCACTGGAGATTCCGAAATGGAAGTGGGAGCATATTACGATGGATTTCGTTACGGGTCTTCCCAAGGTTTCTCAAGGCGTAGATGCGATTTGGGTTATTGTTGATAGATTAACCAAGTCTGCTCATTTCTTGCCGATACGAGAGACTTATTCCCTTGAACGTCTTGCTCATATGTACGTGAATGAGATTGTGAGGTTGCATGGCATGCCAGTATCCATAGTTTCGGATCGTGACCCCAGATTTACTTCACGATTTTGGATTAGTTTGCAGAAAGCTATGGGTACGGATTTACGATTCAGTTCGGCTTATCATCCTCAAACAGACGGACAATCGGAAAGGACTATCCAAACTCTTGAAGATCTATTGAGACTCTGTGTTCTAGACTTCAAAGGGAGTTGGGATAAGTACTTACCATTGGTGGAATTCTCCTATAACAACAGTTATCAGGCAAGTATAGGCGTAGCTCCATTCGAAGCGTTGTATGGGAGAAAGTGTCGTTCTCCAACGTGTTGGAACGAGGTGGGTGAAGCAACATTGTTGGGACCGGAGTTGGTACGTGTGACTACGGAAAAGATCCAAATGATCCGACAACGTATACAAACGGCACAGGATCGACAAAAGAGTTATGCGGATCTTCATCGAAAGGACGTGGAATTTAATGTTGGAGACCATGTGTTATTACGTGTTGCTCCATGGAAAGGAGTTACAAGGTTTGGGAAGAGAGGAAAGCTCAATCCACGATTCATTGGTCCATTTGAGATTCTTGACCGAGTAGGAAATGTGGCCTATAGACTCGCTTTACCTCCAAGCATGTCTCGTGTTCATAACGTGTTTCACATATCCGTGTTACGTAAATATGTGAAGGATCCAAACCGCATTATTGAGTTAGAACCAGACGAGATAGCTGAAGATTTAACGTACGAGGAGGTACCTGTCAAGATCTTGGATAGGAAGGAGCATGTCCTACGCTCGAAAATTATACCTCAAGTTAAAGTTTTGTGGAGAAACCATGCAATTGAGGAAATGACGTGGGAGTTGGAATCGGAAATGAAAGCGAGGTATCCTCACCTTTTCGACATACCAGGTACGTACGTCAATTTCGAGGACGAAATTTCATAAGGAGGGGAGGTTGTAAGACCCCAACTTTTATAAATAAAGATTTAATTTTCTTTATATATTATTTCGAAATAGTAAGGTGTTAATTGATAAAGGTGAAAGTTATGGGTGAAATGTGCAAATATTTTAAAATGAGCAAGTGGTTATAAAATATTCTTGTTGTCGGGGAATATTCGTACGACGGCGCAGATATTTGTGGACCCCACAACGGAATAACTGTCGGATATAGAAAGCGACAGAAATAACCTTTTTACAAAATAACGGCGTAGTTGTTACCGTTAGTACTGTTGAAATACCCGGTGGTTAAAATACAGTGATACGCGGTGTTGCACAGTAGCACACGGTATTGCACAGTATTTTGAATTATTGAGTCTTACGTGAGAAGGCACTTACTCAATTATTGTTACAGTAATTACTGTTCAATATTTTATATTATTGACTCAATAATTGCTACGTTGCTATTTTATACGATTGATTCAATAATGGTTACAGTTGATATTTTGTATTATTGATTCAATAATTGTCATTACACAGTATTTCGCATTATCAACTCAATAATTCATATTATTTGAATAATATTATTAGATAGCATTATTGATAATGTCTAAGGAAGTTCTGTCTAGGAGGGGTTATTTAATTGCGCGCCAGTAAGGAGAAGTCCTTATCGGAAGGCCCCCTCTTTCCTGGGAACGACCTGGTTGTCAATATTGTAGTTCTATAATATTATTTGTGAATAATTAATTATTGATTTATATGATAAAGAAATATTTATTTTGTGGATATTAAAGAAGGAATTAGTACTGATGTGTTTTTATCAGTATTTTGGTGTGAAAAATCATCTGTTTGTGGATTTCGGATAATTTATGTTGGGAATTTGGAAAAACTTTCTTCTGCAAAGTTGTAGAGAATTAAATTTCCTATGGAAAGGACATAGAATTTGTATTTTTCTGACAAAGGGGCTATTTATTATGAATTATTGAAGTTTCGGAAAATAAATATATTATTTAATGGGTGGGACCCACTTTTGTTGTTTTGTTGAAAAAATCAGATTTTTGGTAGCAGCCGGCGGCGGAAGAAAATAAAATAAAATAATATATTTTATTCATTTAGTCTCCTTTGGCATCCTAAGCTTTTCCTATAAATAGGGTGCTTAGGTTAGAATTGAAAATCACACCAGAATTCGAAGTTTTCTCTCTCTATAATATCGAGCGTATTTTTGTGAGTATTTCAGTACTTTGAGAGTTACTATTCAGTGCAAGTTTCCGTCGGTATTATATCCGATATTCCAGCCAGAAGTGTTGTTTTTTTGAGGTAAGGGATGTTATTTTCTTTCGTAAATGATGTTATTCTTTTCAATATCATTATACCGAAATATTGTCATGGATTTTATGTTGAAATTCTTACTTTTTCCGTCGGGGTTACTATTCACGTATACGGCACTATTCACGTATACGGCACTATTCACGGGAAAATTTATTTTTCTTCTATTTGTCCAAATTGTTTGTTAAGGTTACTATCTTTGATTGTATCCAAGTTTTGAGCTCTATTCTTGAATTTTGCTCCATAATTGATTATTACGAAGTATTTGTGAATTGGATAAACTAAAATACGAATCCTTGATCATTGTCTTTTATCTCACTGGATTCGTTCTTTAAAATGTTTTTCATCATCCTCAGTCTTAAAAGGTGATATAACTGAATATCTTTGGCCTGTAGAGCAAAGATGAATGATTACCTGATGAATATCTTTGGCCTGTAGAGCAAAGATGAATGATTACCTGATGAATATCTTTGGCCTGTAGTGCAAAGATGACAGGTGTTGAGATGAACATGACTACTGATGATGCAAATGAATATCTTTGGCCTGTAGTGCAAAGATGAATATTTGATTCGAGATGTATATTGATTGATGTTACAGGGATAAAATATTGATGATGGACTTTTAAATCATAGAAGATAGTAGACTTGATTCTCTGCTTAACTCTTCTAATGATTTGTTATTTCCGCTGCGAATATTGATCTAAAGTTGGTTGTCCATTATATTTTATCTTATTTGTTGAAGACTAACGATAATTTGTTTTCCATTATCTTAGTCATAATATTCTTTACTGAGCTAGTTGAGCTCACCCTTTTCATCTGTTGTCCTCTTCAGGAAATGAGAATGTTGCGGGGACTAGTCGGGGGACAGAGTGATGGTCCAAGTTAGAGCAGTAGTAGTCCTCACTATTTCTGATAAATAGTGTGATAATAATTGTAATGAGGACTTAGTTTGAATCTTAATATTTTCTACATATTTGTACTGAGACTCACAGTTGTGTGGTCGTATTTTGCACGACCGTATGATATAAAGTTTGTATTTGAATTCTGTACCATGTATTTGGCGACTCAGAATGGGTTGGGTTGAATGGACCTATTCTGGGGGGCGTCACATTTATTATCTACATGGTGCTGTTTTTTATAATATATAAATAACTCATAGTTTTAAGCAATGATTTTAGAATCATGATGAGATCATGCTAATGAGATCTAAAATCTTAGAAAGCTTAAAAACTAAAATAGTTCCCAATCCTGGAATTACTAAAATGGGGATTAATAAATCCGGATAAATTGGTACATATGTTGCTTGCTCATTGGATGAAGATGACTGATCTCATGGTCATTTGTGTGGAGACACTAAAGCAAGTATGTAGGTGTTTATTGGAGAATAAGTTCACTGAACGTGACTCGCTATGGAATACCTAATGGAGTTTTACTCGCTTGTCAATGATAGTAGTACAAGTGATCCTTGGACTTGAGATCATCATAGTATCTTGTATGTAATTAATTATACTTTGACTTATTCCTTAAGGCCCTTTAGGGCATATATAGGGTATGCTTGGGTATAATGAGTTACATATGGAGATAATGTATGATCAATAAAGAATATACCACCTCTAGTAAAAGAGGAGATATGTTCTATGTGATTCGTTAAATGATAACCCGAGAATCCTTTCCCAAGGTGGAATAAAATTAGAAAGAGGTTTTTAATTTGCATTATTTGGAGTTGTGCATTTTCTAATAGAAATACATATGATTAAATAAAATAATACTTGACAGAAAATCCATGTCTTATATTTAATTGGGATATTGTATGGTGGAAGGATTGAATTGTACGGTAACTATTAACTCACAGGTTCTTTTATGATTAATGTTGAAATCTATATTATTTAGAAAGTCGTTGATCGCTAGGGAGGCTTATCACTATTGTAGAGTAAATGTTATTTATTTAAATAGATTATTAGTTTAATTTATTTATTTAAATAAGATTAGAATTGTTCTAATTGATTTATTCACAACCGGTTTAATATGGAGAATCTAAAGGGTCACACCATAAAAGAAAGAAGAATTATTTAAGAAGAAAATGGTATGATAGTAATAATGCATTAAGTGTAATTAATTTAATCTATGGTGATAGAATAAATTAAATAGCTTAATGTTTATTATTTAATATTTTAGAAATATTAAATATAAATTAATAATAGGAGTCTTATTAATATTTATTATTATTATTATTATTATTTTAATTCTAAAGGAGTTTAGGAATTAATATAATATAAGTACTCTCTCACAATCCTAATGAGATTAGGATATATATTAATTAAAAGTGTTTAATTAATTAATTAAATATAACTCTATTCTAATTGGATTAGGAGGGTTAACCTAATATCTATATAAGAGAGTCTTATATCAGAAATAAGGTACGTGAATTTTTCCAAAGGTTAGAAGTACACATATTCTATAGAGATAGAAAAAAAAGGTTAAGCCAATAACCCATCTTTCTGAGTTCTTCATCTTCCTTGGTGGATCACCATTAGAGGACAAACATTTGGGTGGCTGACATTGATCAAAGGAAGGACCCACAATAGAATATTCAAGGAGATTCATGGAGAGCAAGGAGTAGAACTCGTACCTGTGGAAGCTAGAATCTACAAGGGTATGATTCTCATCTCTTTACTTTTCTATAATTGATAATTGAGCACAAAGCATGATCATGGTTATGGGTTTGTATAAATTTTGAAAAACCTATGTTTCGCGCTTTCGCCTTATTTATGTGATTTGATTGTATGATTGCGTTACATACAAACCCAACAGTTTTACTCGTCTGTCAATAGGAATTCCTAATGTGATAGTAGTACAAGTGATCCTTGGACTTGAGATCATCATAGTATCTTGTACGTAATGAATTATACTTTGACTTATTCCTTAAGGCCCTTAGGGTATATAAAAAGGTATGCTTGGGTATAATGAGTTACATATGGAGATAATGAATGATCAATAAAGAATCTACCACTTCTAGTAAAAGAGGAGATATGTTCTATGTGATTCGTTAAATGACAACCCAGGAATCCTTGGCTAAGGTGGAATGAAATTAGAAAGGAATTTCTAATTTGCATTATATGGAGTTGTGCATTTTTCAATCGAAATACATATAATTAAATAAAATAAGACTTGATAGTAAATCCATGTCTTATATTTAATTGAGACATTGTATGGTGAAATGATTGAATTGTACGATAACTATTAACTCACATGTTCTTTTATGATTAATGTTGAAATCTATATTATCTGGAAAGTCGTTGATCGCTAGGGAGGCTTATCCCTATTGTAGAATAAATGTTATTTATTTAAATAGATTGTTAGTTTAATTTATTTATTTAAATAAGATAAGAATTGTTCTAATTGATTTATTCACAACCGGTTTAATATGGAGAACCTAAAGGGTCACACCATAAAAGGAAGAAGAATTATTTATGAAGATAATGGCATAATCGTAATAATGCATCAAGTGTAATTAATTTAATCTATGGTGATAGAATAAATTAAATAACTTAATGTTTATTATTTAATATTTTAGAAATATTAAATATAAATTAATAAGAGGAGTCTTATTATTATTATTATTATTATTATTATTATTATTATTATTATTATTATTATTATTATTATTATTTTAATTTTAAAGGAGTTTAGGAATTAATTTAATATAAGGACTCTCACTCATTTCTAATGAGATTAGGAGGCAAATTAATTAAAGAGTTTGATTAATTAATCTCAATATGTTAGAAAGCCCAATTAATTAAAAGAGTTTAATTAATTAATTAAATGAAACCTAATTCTAATTAGATTAGTAGGGTTAACCTAATATCTATATAAGAGAGTCTTATATCAGATATAACATACGTGATTACAAGAGTTGGAGAGTACCACATATTTTCTACAGAGATTAGAAAAAGGGTTTAGCCAACCACTCATCTTCCTGAGAAATTCCTCTTTCTTGGTGGATCACCTCTAGAGGCCAAACACTTAGGTGGCTAACGTTGATCAAAGGAAGGAGTCACTACAGGAAATTCAAGGAGATTAAGGAGAGCAAGGAGAAGAACTCGTACCTGTTGAAGCTAGATTCTACAAGGGTATGATTCATCCTTACTTTTCTTTTATTGATAATTGAGCACAAAGTATGATCATGGTATGGGTTTGTATAAAAATTTTAAAAACCTATGTGTCACGCTTCCGCCCTTTAATTGTGTAATTTGATTACATGTATGCGTTATATACAAACCCAACAGTGGTATCAGAGCCTAACTTTGTGTTAATTATCAATTTTTTGATTCCATGTATGAATTGATGTAAGATTGGATCGAATTTTCTGAATAAAAGTTGAAAATTTTGCATTCTACGACGAACAGCGCGGTCGCTCCGCGTCCTAGTTCATTCTAGGCTCTGGCGCGCCGTAGGTAGATTCTGAAAATTTTATTTTTCTCTTAATTAAGTAAATGGTTTATTTAATTTATAAAAGTTTAAAATAAAGATGTTTATTTTATCTAAAATATGATTTCAGATTGCTAAAATTAAAGGAGTTTAATTTGGATTTATTTTTGATTAAAATAAAACAATTTATTTTGTTTCAAAAATAAAATTTAGCAAAACTTTTGTCCATTATATGATATCGATCTATATATGGAATGGTTTTATTATTCATGAGATGAATGGTTATTTATTGATGCATATGTTAACGTATGATAATAAATGGGGTTGATTATGGACTATTGACTAATGTGATTGGATTTTATTTTAGTTGAATGCTTAAATGGATGGGTTTTATTAAATGGGGTATGCGTACCTCGTCTTCTCTGGGTTTTTTTCTTGATGTAAATTCTATCTCCCTCCTAGGTACTTCCCCTTGACTGCTGATCAAGGTTTCTATTTAATTTAAATAGTTTATGTAATAGAGATAGTTCGATTTGTCTTGAAAAAATTGGAGACTAAGGAGGAAGGAGCGCGTGAAGACCCGTTTGTATGGAGCCCGAGTTTAATGTAATAGTTATTTTAAATTTAAATTCTTGCACTCCTAAGTTTGACTTTTTGGTTCACTTGGTGGCAAACTAAAATAAAAGTCCATAATCAATCCGAGTATAATATAGTATTCTATATGTGCAAGCTAAGTATAATATATATTATATTTTATGTAAACATGCTTCGCATGTTTAATAAAATGACGCGTATTTTATATATGTATGTGCACGCGCGCTAAACAAGATGAGACAAATAATAACAAACTGCTCAAAAAAAATATATTAAGTCTGAAGCGTTCAATGATATTTGGAATATCGAACGTCGCCTTCTAGCATGATAAATTAATAGAGTATTAAATATTTAATACGAGTTTGTTGTGTTATCCACAAGGTGAGTATTACATATTTAAGATATTAATTTAATCATATTTGATGTTTATCAAGAAAATTGAACAATATTATTTTGTTGTGCTATCCACAAGGACAAATATTTTTATTTTTTGAATTTATGGAAGTCCTAGGTTGGACTTAACTTAAATAATTTTATTTCGGATGTTCACACACTTGACCATTATAATTTAAGAGGAAAAATATAAAGGACTTACATGTTGATGTAATTGACAAAGAGTTGTCTACTTATTTATTTATATATCATTTGTTGTGCTATCCACAAGGTTATATACATTTGAAATGTTATCCTTATTCTTACTAGCAAATCTTTAATTAGGTGTTGCCGAAACTATATAAGTGAGGGTAATATAGTTTGATTAAAATAATTGGATATACCAGTTTAAAATAAAGACCTAAATTTATTTTGGTATGTAAAATTAATTAAATGAATGTTTGCTAAAATGTTGTCTTTTCATATGCAGAATTTTAAAAATGACAAAATCACTTATTTCACTGCGTAGCATACTTGATGCTAATAAACTTACCGGGCTGAATTATACGGACTGGTTAAGAAATTTGAGAATAGTTCTCACTGCTGAAAAGATTTCTTATGTCCTAAATTCACCTGTCCTTGGAACTGTTCCAGAATCAGCCTCTGAGGAAGAGATTGCCACCATTGTAAAGTGGCAAAATGATGCATCTGTGGCTCAATGCATCATGCTCGCATTCATGAATAACGAGCTTTAGCGTCAGCACGAAAACATGGATGCTCCTACTATGTTGCTTCACCTCAAGGAGATATATAGTGAACAAAATAGGACTACTACTAGATATAAGATATCTAAGGAGCTCTTCCGATCTCGGATGACCGTGGGCACCGCCGTTGAGACTCATGTCCTAAGGGTGATCAATTTGATTGAACGCCTTAGACAACTTGGGTTCGTCATGGATGGGGAGTTAAGTGAAGACTTGGTCTTGCAGTCACTCCCTGAGACCTTCTCGCAGTTCGTTGTTAATTTCCACATGAATAAGTTAGATGTCAGCTTGCCTGAATTACTTAACATGTTGAAAACTGCAGAAGGTCACTTCCCATCCAAGAAGAACCATGTCTTGATGGTGGATTCTTCCAATAAAAGGAAGAGGCCCAATGTGTCTTTAAAAATAAGAAATCTAAGAAGGCTAAGGGAAAAGCGAACTTAAAGGAACAAAAGAAACCTAATCCAGATGGCAAAGGAATGTGCTTCTATTGCAACGAGCCGGGACACTAGAAGAGGAACTGCAAGAAGTTTTTAACAGAGAAGAATCTTGGAGAAGCTTCGACTTCCAATCAAGGTTTGTTCATGATTGAAATTTACTTTTCTGAAAGTTATAATTCTACTTAGGTATTGGATACCGGCTGTGGTTCTCACATATTTAATATTGTGCAGGGACTAGTCAAAAGTAGAAAGCTAAGCAATGATGAGGTCATCATACGAGTGGAAAATGGAGCAAATATTGTTGCATTAGCTGTAAGGACTTATTGTTTAGCAATGCCTTCGGCCAAGTACATTTATTTAAATAATTGTTATTTTGTTCCGAATATCATTAGAAACATTATTTCTATTTTCGTATTAGATATGGAAGGATTTGACATTATAATAAAGAACAACAATTGTTCTATTTATAAAGATAATGTTTTATATGGTGTTGGTAATCTGCGAAATGGACTTTATATACTTGACTTGCATGAAAATATACTTCAAATAGATCAAACTAAGGAAAGAAAAAGAGATGATGTTAATTATACCTATATGTGGCACTGTAGACTCAGTCATATCAATGAAACGAGATTATTCGAGTTGCATAAGGATGGGCTCTTAGAGCTATCTAATTTTGAATCATATCCAACTTGTGAATCTTGTCTCATGGGTAAAATGACTAAATCTCTCTTTAGTGGAAAAGGAGAAAGAGTTACAGAGTTGTTAGTGTTGGTTCACACAGACGTTTGTGGACCTATGACAACGAATGCACGGGGTCTGTATTCTTATTTTATTACTTTCACTAATGATCATTCAAGATATGGGTATGTTTATTTAATGAAATACAAATCAGAATTATTTGAGAAGTTCAAAGAGTTCATAAGTGAAGTAGAGAAACAAACGTGCAAGAGTATTAAGATTCTTCGATCAAATCGAGGTGAAAAATACTTAAGTGGTGAGTTTCTCAATTGTCTCAAAGATAATGGTATAATCTCATAATGGACTCCACCAGGTACACCACAGTTAAATGGAGTATCTAAAAGGAAAAATCGAACATTGTTGGACATTTTTCGATCCATGATGAGTTTTATCGATCTTCCAATTTCATTCTGAGGTTATGCCCTAGAAACGGTTGCATACCTGCTAAACAAGGTACCTACCAAATCCGCCCCAAAGACTCCATATGAGATGTGGAAAGGCAGGAAACCAAATCTTAAGCATGTTAAGACTTGGGGTTGTCCAGCTTATGTCAAAAAGTTTGAAAATGATAAGCTACAGACTAAATCCGACAAGTGTAGATTTGTGGGATACCCTAAAAAAATCGTAGGGTATTATTTCTATCATCCAACTGATCAAAAGGTGTTTGTTGCAAAACATGATGCCTTCTTGGAAAAGGAGTTTATCCATGAAGGGGTCAGTGGGAGTAAGATATATCTTGAAGAAGTTCAAGAAACACAAATTACTTTGGATCAGAGTCAGGTACCTGACCAAGTGGAAGAATCTACTATACCACACCCTACTCGTAAATCTAGAAGAGTACCAAAGATACCTGAGAGGTATAGATTCGTCATAGAGGATGACGATGAGGTACACGTCATAAATGATGATGATCCATTGAATTACGAACAGACTATGAGTAATAAAGACTTAGAGAAATGGATTGAAGCCATGAAATCCAAAATGGACTCCATGAACGAAAACCAAGTATGGACTTTGGTTTCACCACCTGAAGGCATTAAGTCTATTGGGTGTAAATGGGTCTTTAAAAGAAAGACTGGAGTGGACGGCAAGGTAGAGACCTACAAAGCCTGACTGATTACAAAAGGTTTTAAACAAAGACAAGGAGTTGACTATGATGAAACCTTCTCACCAGTAGCTATGCTCAAGTCCATTCGGATTTTGCTTGCGATTGCAACTTATAACGATTATGAGATCTGGCAGATGGACGTGAAAACGACCTTCCTCAATGGAAAACTTGAGGAGGATGTGTATATAACACAGCCAGAAGGATTTGTTTCAAAAGTTGGAACAAATCAAGTCTGTAAGCTGCAACGATCCATTTATGGATTGAAGCAAGCTTCTTATAGATGGAACATTTGTTTTGATGAGACAATCAAAGAGTTTGATTTTATCAAAAATGAGGATGAACCATGTGTGTACAAGAAGGTTAGTGGGAGCGCAGTTTCATTCCTTGTATTATATGTTGATGATATATTACTGATAGGGAATGACATTCCTATGCTTCAATCGATTAAAATCTGGTTATCTAAACACTTCTCTATGATAGACTTGGGAGAAACATCCTATATTTTGGGGATAAAGATCTATAGAGATAAATCTAAAAGGATGCTTGGCTTATCCCAATGAACATACATTGATATGATGCAAAAGATATTTAGCATGGAAGATTCCAAAAGAGGTCTCATGCCGATGAGCCATGGAATAAATCTTTCCAAGAAACAGGCCCCAAAGACACCTGAGGAGAGAAACCGTATGAGTAAGATCCCTTATGCTTCTGAAATAGGATCTATCGTGTACGGTATGATATGTACTAGACCAGATGTCGCTCATGCACTTAGTGTAACGAGCAGATATCAGTCGAATCTAGGAGAAGAGCACTGGAAAGCAATGAAAAATATCCTAAAGTACTTACGAAGGACTAAGGATAAATTTCTTGTTTACAATGGGTCTGAATTAAAACTCGAGGGCTTCACGGACTCAAATTTTCAAATGGACCAAGATGACTATAAATCTATTTCGGGGTATGTTTTTACTTTGAAAGGAGGCGCGGTGAGTTGGAAGAGTTCCAAGCAGCAAATAGTTGCTGATTCAATGATAGAGGCAGAGTATATGTAAGCCACAACTTTTTATGAATAAGATTTAATTTCCTCCATATATTATTTTAAATAGTAAGGTGTTGATTTAATAAGTGTGAAAAGTTATGGGTGATATGTTCAAATTTTACAAATTAAGCAAGTGGTCAAAAAATATTCATTATGTCGAGAAATATTCGTTTGGTCGGGGAATATTCTTTTTGTCGAAGAATATTTGTATGACGGCACAATCATTGGTGGGCCCCATAACTAAAAACGGTAGGATGAAGAAAACAACAAGAATAAGTTTTCTAAAAATAATGGCAAAACTTTTACTATTAAAACTGTTGAAATACCCGATGATAAAAGTAGAGTAATACGCGTTGTTGCACAGTAGCACACGGTATTGCACAGTAATTTCTAATTATTGATTCTTACGTACGAAGTCACTCATTCAATAATTGTTACAGTAATTACTGTTAAGTATTTTATATTATTGATTCAATAATTGCTACGTGGATAATTACATATTATTTTATATTATTGATTCAATAATTGTCACAGTAACCACTGCATAGTATTTCATATTATTAATTCAATAATTGTTACACATATTATTGAAATAATATTATTAGATAGCATTATTGACAATGTTTAGAAACTTCT
The DNA here is from genome assembly GCA_020205555.1 of Panax stipuleanatus. NCBI lineage: Eukaryota > Viridiplantae > Streptophyta > Magnoliopsida > Apiales > Araliaceae > Panax > Panax stipuleanatus. Next base: position 46,937,491 of record CM035123.1, read on the forward strand.
GTCGAGGAAAAGGATTAGGTTATATAATTGTGCGCTTATAAGCAGAAATTCTTATCGGAAAGCCCCCTCTTTTCTAGGAACGACCTGGTTGTCAATATTTTTATTCTATAATATTAATTATGAATAATAATTGATGAATAAATAAAAATTGTTGATAAATATGATAAGTAAATATTTGTTCAATGTTAATATTAATGGAGGAATTTTTAGCATGAGACATTTGTTGAAAGTTGACATTTTATCTTCTCCGATAAAATAATTTATTTAAGTATTTTATTATAATATTACATTATAATAGTATAATGTGATAATATAATAGTATAATTTTATAATTTAAATGGAAATATTATTATAATAAATTTATGGCATAAGAATAAAATGAGGTGGAAGAGAGCAAATTGAATTGGAATTTTTTTTAATAATTATAAATATATTTTTTTATTTTTAAAACATGTTTGGAATGGGGTGGAGGTTGATTCTTTGTTGGTGTGCTGATTTTTTTCAAAGTGTGGTCTGCTGAGAAACCACGAGGGTAGGTTTTGTCATAAATGGTGTGCCACACCTTTCCTATAAATAGGGTGCTTAGTTAGAAATGAAAATCACACCAGAATCAGAAAATTCTCTCTCTATAATATTGAGCGTATTTCTTGTGAGTATAAGGATATTTTGAGTGTGGACAACAGTGCAAAATTTCCTCAATATAATCTCTGTTATTCCAGTGAGAACTACTCTCCTATTAAAGTAAAGGATATTATTTTTCTCATAAAAGATGTTTTCGTTCAATATTAGTAAGAAATATTATTTCTTCCATACTCTATAGTATATAAGTGATAATATTTTGTTTCATATTCTTAAATTTAAAATTATTACGGTAAGTATTGCTTCTATAATTCCTGAAATAGTTAAAAATTCCTTGAGATTTGCGCTTCATCTAATATCATTTCACTGGAATATTGGTCTGAACTTTCTTATGAAATTTTTATCTTTTCATGTCGAGGTACTATTCATACATAGGTACTATTCATACATACGATACTATTCACGAGTACTATTCACAACCAAAATTAAATTTTCTTTTCTTTGTCCAAGTTATCTTTTATGGATCTTATTCTTGAAATTGGATTCATGTTTTGATCTTCATTCTTTAACTCTGGATAAATTGAATTATAAACCTCTAATATTTATCATTTATCTCACTAGATTCGTTATTCATATCATTTTTCATCGTCCTCGTCTTAAATTGTGGTAAAAGTTATCTTTGGCCCGTAGTGCAAAGATGAACTGTTGATTGATGAATATGTTTGGCCTGCAGTGCAAAAATGGACATGTTTTTAGCATGATCATGACCACTGGTGATAAAAATGAATATCTTTGGCTCGTAGTGCAAAGATGAATTATTGATTTGAAATATTTATTGATTGATGTTACAAGGATAAAATATTTATGATGGACTTTTAAATCATAGAAGATAGTACACATCATTCTCTACTTAACTCTTCTAATGGATTGTTATTTCCGCTACAGTTGTTGATCTAAAACTTGTTATCCATAATATTTTATCTGATTTATTGTAGGCTAACGATAATTTATTCTTTATTATCTTAGTCATAATATTCTTTATTGGGCTAGTTGAGCTCACCCTTTTCTTCCATTGTTCTCTTCAGGAAATGAGAATATCGCGGGGACTAGTCGGGGAATGGAGTGATGGTCCGAGATAGAGCTGTAGTAGTCCTCATTATTTTGTAAAATAGTGTGATCATAATTGTAATGAGGACTTCTTTGAGCATTTATATTTTCGTATTATATACGATCTATATTGAAGCTCACAGTTTGTGTGGTCGTATTTTGCACGACCATTTGTTTTAAGAAGATTTGTATTCGGATTCTGTAACATGTGTTTGGCGACTCAAAATAGGTTGTGTGAACCTATTTTAGGGGCGTCACAGTTGGTATCAGAGCTTAGGGATATGATCTCTGGCGGAGATCTGGGAATAGAACTAGGAGGGGAGAGACGAGTAAATCCTTCGCTAGTGTGTCCTACCTAAGCTTACTTGTTATTTAATTGGTCGGTCGAAACTTAGGAATAATATGTGACATGTCAATTTTTATTAATTCACCCTTGTTTTGTGGCATTATTTGAGAATGGCATCTGAAAATCTAAGCAATGGAGCATTTGAGACCATTGAGGCACCGCTAATCACCAACTAAGATAATGTGCATCGGGAAGGTAATAATCCTCCTGTAAACAACACCACCAATCAAACAATGAACGATGGGATGTTTAGAAACTTCCTACAATTCATGCAAAACCAGACGAGAGAGACTCCTATTCAAAATGTAGGTGGAAACAATGGCAACTCACGGCTGGTTACTGCTAAACAATTCAAGGAGTTGGGACCACCAGAGTTTTTGGGAAAGCCAGATCCACTTAAGGCAGAAGCTTGGGTTAAACAAATCACCAAGATATTTGATGTCCTGGGATGCACAGAGGAGCAAAAGATTTCATTTGCCACCTTTATGTTCCGTGGAGAGGCAGATTACTAGTGTGAATCTGTGAAGCATACTAATCTTTCTGCACTTAAGATGTCTTGGGAGGAGTTCTAGAAATTGTTCAACGACAAGTACTTTCTAGAAAGTATTCGTCATATAAAGGAGGTAGATTTCATCAAACTAGAACAGAACAATATGACGGTATCACAATACGAAGCCAAGTTTGTGGAATTATCCCGGTTTGCATCTCATTTGATGGATAATAAGGAACGAATGATACGAATGTTTCTTAGAGGTTTAAAACCTAAAATTCGTCAATACCTCAATTCTCACAAACTTTGTTTGTATTCAGATGTTGTGAACAGGGCTCAATTATTGGAACGAGATAATGAGTCTGTTCAACCAAGGGACAACAACCGACAAAATGATAATAGTCGTACCGGTGACAACAGTCATCGGAACAATGATAACCCTCGGGGAGGAAATTATCATGCCAAAAATGGTAACCACTTCGGTGGTAATCAGGGCTAGGATAATAGAAGTAGTGAGTCGGGTGAAAATTTCAAAAAGAGAAGATACAGCAATGACGACGGGAAGACATCGGCAGTAGCACCAGCACCAACAACCGTTTCTAGGGGAGGAGAACGACCACAAGTCGTATGTTATAAATGCAGACAAGAGGGACAAATCAATCCAAACTGCACACATCAATTCAAGGTGTGCTACAATTGTGGAAAGGAAGGTCATATAGCTCGAGTGTGCCCTATAGCAAAGTCAAGTCCAGCTGGGATGGTGACACAAAAGGCTGCCCCAAACAAGTTAAAGTCAGTGGTTCAAGGGAGAGCATTTGTCGTGACTTCCCAAAATGCGAGGAACCCGAACGAAGTTATCACGGGTAAGTTAATCATAAACTCTTATGAAGTCTATACCTTATTAGACACCGGTTCTACCCATTCTTTTATTTCACTTGCTTGTGCTCAACGTTTGAACTTGACCCCTAAAAAATTAAAGTTTGATTTATCTGTTGAAACTCTGTTGGAAGAAACCTTCGTTACATCCACAGTTTACAAATCTTATTTGATTCAAATTGGCACCCTCATATTACCTGTTGATCTCATTTCTTTTGAAAATACTTGAATTTGATGTGATTTTAGGAATCGACTGGTTAACCATTTATCATGCTAAAATTGATTATTTTTATAAGGTTGTTAACTTTCATATTCCTAACCAACCTGTTATGCGAATTCAAACAACCAAACTACTAAATTCAATCACTGTCAGTTCAAGTCATAAAGCTATTCGTTTATTGAAAAACAGATGTCAAGCTTTTTTAGCCTATGTCACCGATTTAAACAAGAATACGTCATATTTGAATGGTATTTCTATTGTTAATAAATTCCCTGATGTATTTCCCGAAGAACTTCCTGGCCTACCCCCGGAACGTGAAGTTGAATTCTTTATTGACCTTGAAACCGATACAAAACCCATTTCAAAAACCCCATATCGAATGGTTCCTATTGAACTTCAGGAGTTAAAGGACTAACTACAGGAGTTGTTAGACATCAACTTTATACGTCCTAGTACATCGCTTTGGGGTGCTGTTGGGTAAAATCTAGCTACGCGCAACACGCAAGTATACGTGGTCAAAAGTAATAAAGTGAAAGTAAAGTATCGTTCCCACGAGGAATTATTTAATAAGAATCACCAAGTACTAACCTGTAACCAAACTATATCATATTTAAACAGATAATTTCAAGTTTGAATTAACTATTTAATTACACTAATACTAATTACCACTAGTTAAATTAAGATTACAGAGATTGAAGATCACAACTTCACTTATTGCTTCATTTAAGTTAATACACTTCTTATCAATTATGTTCACTATTCTGAATTTTTAATCAAGAACACATATATAAATATGACCATTTCTCAATGCATCATATTCAAATCAACTTAAATCCACAGATGATAGAATTAAGAAGAACACCCTAATTAACTAATCCACTATATCTCTATGTGAATTACAATTAAAAAGGATTTCAGGCACAAGTTCTTCATCAGATTACATGTGGTGTAAAGGTATATCTCTATCCTAAACACAAATCATAAATTCCAATGCCATGCAGAAAACACAATCACATGCTATTATGATCAGATCTAAATTTATAATCCCTCTCTCGAGTTCATATAAATTATCACAGTAATTGCTAGCTAACCAATTATACAACTAAGTAGAAATCACAATAGACAATCCCCACGATAGATCATAATAATTAATAGAGAAGCATATTAAAATAAGCTATGCAATAATATCCATTGTAATCTAAAACAAAAGATTTAGTTCATTGTTATTGAATAAAAACCAAGAATCCACAATTGAATAAACATTAAAAGATAGAAATAAGAGTAGAGAAGAGAATAGATACTGTTGTCAGCAAATCTCATGCTCCCTCTTGCTCCTGCTCTTAATCTTCAATGGCCTCCAAGTTGCTTCAATCCCAAATTCTATTCCAACTAGAGTTTGTATCTAATTTAATCTAAGTTAATCTAATGGAATCTCTCCCTTAATCATTGTGTATTCTTCCCCTTTTATAGCCCTCTTATGATCCTTCTTCAAATCAACGCTAAGAATCCTTTCGTTTCTTCCAAATCCTACTTGAATTAGGACATTTTTCTCTCCCAGTCGCGCCTACTAGCCCCGACGAGTATTTGGCCTTTATAAAACCTTCCCCAGCGGATGGTTGTATTGTCCGGCAGCCCACAAACCCTCCCCAGTGGGTGTTTTGTACTATGGATACCCGCCCCAGCAGGTATTGCTCCGCTGCTGCGACATCCTTTGGTAAAACAAGCATAACTTTTGATCCCAAAAGATTTACAAGGTCTGCTACCTGTCAAATCGAAGCTGTCGACGAGATCTACAACTTTCAATCTTTGAGCATTAACAGATTATGATTGGATCAAGGTTAAAATCGGCTCCAAGTGACTGCTATATAAATTGCAACTTTCAAACTTTGAGGTTTCAACTTCTGCTTGGTAAAAAAGTCATAACTCTCTCATATGAACTCCGATTGGGATGATTCAAGATGTTCCGAAAAGCTAAGGAATAACACTAAAATAAAATCCAAGTCCCAAGCCAAGACCATGAATCCAACTTAGCTCCATTTTTTATGTTTTGACCCCCCCAAAGCCGTTTCCTACAACACAAATACAAAATAAGTAAAAGAACACTAACAATACTCGAATTTAACAAAGAATTAAGCCTTAACGGTGTCCAATTCGTAGGTATAAAACCCAATCATCAAATACCCCTAAACTCAAGACTTTGCTTATCCTCAAGCAAAAACACACAAGAACTAAAAATAAACAAAATAACCTAACTATATGAATGCATATGCATGACCTACTTCCTAATATGCCTACGAATCTGTTGGGTATTTTCTATACGCGCTACACGCAAGTGTACGTGATCCACAAGTAATATACTGATAAGTCAGATATCGTACCCACAGAGACAATAATTCCTATTTAATCTAACAAGTACCAATTTTATATTATCTCAGCTTTATTAAACTAATGATTAAAAGATGTTTTTATAACTAAATTTACTACGCAACCAGATTTAACACTAACTCAAGATTATTACAAGTTTTTGATAATTACGCCTACAACGTCAATTATTATTTCACTTCAGATAATATTTTTTTCACCATTTTATCTCAATTACTCCAGATTATTAATCAAGAACACTAAAGCAAATATAACCACTTTCCGATGCATTATACCTATACTCACTCGCATCCACAGATCATAGAATTAAGCAAGACACCCAAGATAACTAACTCACTATATCTCTATGTGAATTACAATTAAATAATGTTTAAAATCGAGTTCTTATCAGATTACATATGACACATAGATATCCCTATCCTATACCTGAATTATGAATTCCATCTACGCAGAAATCACAAATATATGTCACTATGGCCAGTTCTAATCGCATACATCTTCCGAATTCATATGGGATAGCAGATAAATGTTGATCAGGCAATTATATAAATTAAGCATAACACATAGAAAATAATCCAAAAATAATATCCATAAACTGAATTCAAGAATATCTAATCATCCATTATATATAAGATCCGTCATAGGCTTAAATAAGTAATTAGTTCATAACAAATTAATAAAAACCCATAATCCTCATCATAGAAAACATTATGACTACAAGATATAAAGAAAAAGAGAGGATAAATTCCAGAATTGTATCACCACTCTCCGCTCCAATCTTGCGTTCTTCACATTCACTTGATGCCTCAATTCTTTGTCTAAGTTAAGATCCAATGCTAGAGCTTTAAGGTGGCTAGGTATTTTTCAATATGTTGTCTTACAATCCTTATATATCAACACAACTCGCAGTCCCAGCTTTTCTCTCCTTTTTAGCTGAAGTCCTACTCACGCAAGGAAGAATAGCAAGTCGCAGCGCCTCCCCACCCCAGCGGGTCGGGTACTGTCCAGATGCTGATCTTTTTACCTTGCTCCGCTCCAGCGGCTATGCAAGCTTTATGGGCCCTGCCCCAGCGGTGGATCACATTCTATATACTGAAAATGACTCTTTTATGCTACTTTTCCAATATTTCACTTCCTGCACACAGTAATATAAATCTGAGTAAAATAATACTAAAAATACTTAAAAACACCAAAACTCAAGCTATAATAAGTACCAATTCGTAGGTTCTAAACCCACTCATCAAATACCCCCAAACTTGAGACTTTGCTTGTCCTCAAGCAAAAACCATTCATATGCATGAATATACAATGCTTATGAATGCGACTGTCAGACAATATAAAGATAACCAATACTGCCTCAGAGAATTTACAACAGATATAAATAATAAATCCAACCAGAGACGTATCCGCAATTCAAACCAATCTATGTATCTATACCTGTCAACACCGCTGCTGTGTGTGTACTCAACAACAACATACTCAACTACAGATCAAATGCATCACATAATACGCGTCTTAGAATGCAATCATAGTTTAACTAAAGAAATCGCGTAAACAAGATAAAGTGAATTCCACTCAACGTCAACCAAGTTGGAAGTTAATATGGGAGATTTTCTATCTTTCTTTATTTACAGGGGCATTTTGCTCATTTTCCTGTATCTCTATTTTTCTCATGACTGTACAATGTCTAGTTTCCTTAGGCTCTTCATTGATACCCGTGTAGCAAGCTTTTGACTAACGACTCTCAAACCGAATGGCTTTAGGGCGCTGGGTGTAAAGACATCCCCTAGGGCGTACTTACTCGAATATCAATGGCCATGAAACTAAACTAGTCACAGTGTTTATTCATAAGTTTCTATTTTTTTCACATTTTTAATTCTTTTCTTTTCTTTTCTTTTTCTTTTAGATAGCTCATATATCTTCTCCCAAACTTAGGTTTTAGTCTAATCTTAGTCACTACTACCAATTTACTAGATTTCTATCATTACAACCCAATTTTTGTTCAAGACAACAATTATGTGACTATTTGAACTAAGTTGACTAAATTGGTGTCTATCGTGCTAACCGGTACAAAAGTGTCAAACAGGCACTGACTCATGTAAAGGTCTGCATACATATCAACGTTCTAGTTATCATCATGTTTATGTTCTTATGTAAGTCCAGTCTCATCACTGGCTAAGGTTATTTCTTACCACTGACATACTGACTCATACAATCCTAATTAACAACTCTTTTTGGTATTTTATGATTTTTCATTTTTTTTATAAGCATAAAAACTTAAACTAAAGCTACTAAAACAAAAACTATTCAAACTATTCTACTATGCAAATTATAAATAACCTATACTATTCATGCAACAAGCTAACAAGATTATGATGATTAATAACCAACACCCCCAAATTTAAACTAAACAATGTCCTTATTGTGAAAAGATAAAGAACTGAAGTTCGAGGACTTCCCTGTCAAGCCAAGTCAAGCATCTGGTCTGCCACCCTCCTCCGTGTCAGAGTCGAACGGTGGATATGGTGGGAGTGGTTGTGGAGCATGGAACTGTAATTTATTGGAGGCGGTGGTAATTCTGGCGAAGGCCTCAACAACAATGGCTTGAAATTGGATCTGGTTGTTGAACATATGACTCTGTCTTGTCGCCACTCTGTCAGTCCTCTTTCGTTGTTGAGTCAGTTGCCGCTGAATGTTACTGAGCATGGGCATCGAGCTCGACGGTTCATCGACTTCCAATTCATCGTCGGGAATCACGTAATCCTCATCCTCGACCTCATCTTCTCCCCTATTCGAGTCTGGAAAAATGAAACCAGGGCCACGAGGATGCGAAGGTTATCCCTTCCATGGTTTAAATCTGTTCATCAACTTTGAATCGGGAACCATCAATGGTGGTTGAATTGGCTTATTCGCTGCCCATACTACTCCTGCTTGCACGCACAATCCCGTGATGAGTGAAGGGTGTGGTAAACCTCCCATGAGTCCACCTTGCAAACATCGACGAATTGAGAAGCATATGATCGTCCCTATATTGATGTGGAGATCTTTGACGATCACATACAATAAAAAGATCTTTTCCTTAGTGATTTCGCTCGCACGTTTTGAAGGTAATAATTTGGCACAGAGGAAAGAATACCACACTTTCCCATATTTGTTCAAGGTGGAGCGCTGAATGATCGTGCCTTTGCGACTTTCTTTCACCCATACTGTGTCGGTTTTGCAAATTTCTTTGAGTATTTGGTCATAGTCAATCCCTCCATCTCGCAATTCAGTGTATTGACAAACCTCAGGCTGTGTGATGTTGTAGAAGGCGTTTATGGCCTCGGCACTGAAGTCTACCAATTTTCCTCTTACAAAGGCTTTAAACGAAGGGGCATTCTCGGCATTGGCATAGAACTCCTTGACTATGGCTACCACCACCGCTTTCGGTTGTTGTGTGAAATACTCCCATTGTCGTTCATGAATTTACCTGTGCATTTGTCCATCCAAAACATCGGGTCTAAGTCCTCGTTCTTGTATGAGGGCCTTTCCTGCCACATAATCAAAACGCTCTACGACGGTCGCACTCCAGAATTTTCTCCTATCGAACTGTGGAGCGGTAGTGGAGGACCCTTCCCCCTTTTGCCTTTTCTGTGGACGTGGTGGCATGATTATTGCTAGCCCAAAATTAAAGATTTTTTTAAAGAATTTTGGTTGATGACTTTCGTCGAACACTTGGTGGGCGTTATCAAGAAGGCTTGATGTTGAGTGAGATTGATGACTATGTTTTCCCCAAATTTTCTGACTCACCCAAGCAATCAATAGCAATATAACATAAATATCCACCAATTCACTAGCAATTCCAAAAGCTCACAATGAAACCCCAATAATTCTTCAAAAAGTTTGATCCATTTGAGATAGCATACCTTGCATAACAGTTGATGTTGTTAGGGTGCAGAAGTGGATGCTGCAAGATGATGATGTAATTGATGATTGCCCTTTCTGTTGAGACACTTTTTTAAGGAGATTACGATGGGGAATGGATCCGTGAAGGTGAATTCCATTCGCTTGAGAAATTTGGAAGTAGGTAGTGTGGTGAGGTTTCAATTTCGTGTGGGGTGGGTAGTGGCTTAGGTTAGGATTTTTTGGGGGGGAAGAAGAAATCAGAAGTTTTATTGGTGTAGTATTCGGGGGATGGTAGAAATCTGTAGTGGCTAGGTTTGGTATATGAGATGTGGAGATAGGATAGTTGGGGGTATTTGATGGTGTGTCACGCTTCAGTAAATGGGGGACACTATGGGAGTGAGAGAACAGCCGCTAAAGTACTTCAGGCAGGTTTTTTCTGGCCCACGTTGTTCAAAGATGCACATAAGTGCGTGAAAAACTGCAACAGATGTCAGCGAGTGAGGAATATTTTGAAGCGGAACGAGATGCCCCTAAACATGATACTGGAAGTTGAAATTTTTGATGTTTGGGGAATCGACTTCATGGGACCCTTTCCATCCTCATTGATTAACTTGTATATCTTATTGGCCGTGGACTACGTATCAAAATGGGTGGAGGCAGTCGCATTACCGACAAATGATGCGAAGGTGGTTTTGAAGTTTTTATAAAAGAATATATTCACCCGTTTCGGCACCCCTAGGGCAATAATCAGTGATGAAGGGAGCGATTTCTGCAACAAATATTTCACCGCTCTCTTGACGAAGTATGGGGTCAAACATCGAATCGCCACAGCCTATCACCCTCAAACGAGTGGACAAGCGGATGTGTCTAACCAGGAGATCAAGCGAATATCGAAAAAAGTGTTCAATTCGAATCAGAAGGATTGGTCATTGAAAATAGACGACGCTTTGTGGGCCTATCGGACTGCTTACAAGTCTCTGATAGGCATGTCCCCATATCAGTTGGTTTACGGGAAGGCGTGTCACCTTCCGATAGAACTTGAGCATAAAGCATATTGGGCTATCAGGAAATTGAACTTTGATTTATCAGCATCAGGGGAGAAAAGGTTGTTGCAAATCAACGAATTCGACGCGTTTCGCTTGCAGGCTTACGAAAATTCAAAGTTGTACAAGGAGAAGGTCAAGAAGTGGCACGATCAGAAGATACTAGATAAAAAGTTTGAACCGGGACAATCGCTACTGCTATTCAACTCACGATTGAAACTTTTCCCTGGCAACCTGAAATCCAGGTGGTCGGGACCATTTGCCGTAAAAACTGTATTTCTATATGGCACCATTGAGCTCTATGGATGGGATCCTACAAAGCCATTAAAAGTGAACGGGCAACACCTCAAGCACTATTAGGGAGGAGACATCGATCACCAAGCAACCGCGGTCGACTTGGCCGAACTACTCTAGAACAAGAAGTAATAAGGCTGAATGACTTAAAATTCAAGCGCTCGATGGGAGGCAACCCATCCTTTACGTCCATTTTTATTTTTTTTAATATCATGTAGTTGTAATAATGTATAATAGTTATTAATTTTTCCTCATAAAACATGTCTAACATATTTTATGGTGTGTGGTGATACATGACACTTGCAATACCAATCAAACATAACGTAAGGTGAGGGAACATAATCACATAAGGGGAGTCAAAGGCATTCACCCACCAGTTCACCTAACTTTTTGTGATGCTAAAGTTTTACAAGGAGAAGAATAGGGGTTTAATGAAGCTAAGCACACGGTCAACTCATAATAATGGACTACCCGCTGGGGTGGAAGTATCATGAAGCAAATCCCCGCCAGGGCGGGAAGAAAATAACCCGGACAGAGGGTTCCCCCGCTGGGAGGGACTCGGCAGGCTAATTCCCCCGCTGAGGCAGGGGAACGGGATCGGCAGCAAGTTTGGGCTTAAAACAAAAAGAATCATACCTCCTCTCACAAACCCACTCTCACTTCTAACACTCATCACTCTTATAAACTTGTTGGGTATTTGATGGTGGTTAGGTTTGTAGGAGGCTTAGGAGTAATGAGTGTTAGGAGTGAGAGTGGGTTTGTGAGAGGAGGCAGGATTCTTTTTGTTTGAAGCCTGAACATACTGTCGATCCCGCTCCCCCGTCCCAGCGGGGGAATTAGCCTGTCGAGTCCCGCCCCAGCAAGGGAACCCTTTTTCTAGATTATTTTCTTCCCGCCCCGGCTGGGATTTGCTTCATGATACTTCTGCCCCAATAGGTAGACCTTGATTGTGAGCTGACCGTATGCTTAGCTTCAATAAACCCTTATTCTTCTCCTTGTAAAGCTTTAGCATCACAAAAAGTTAGGTGAACTGGTGGGTGAATGGCCTTTGAATCCCCTTATATGATTATGTGCCCTCACCTTATGTTATGTTTGATTGATATTGCAAGTGTCCTGTATCACCACACACCATAAAATATGTTAGACATATTTTATGAGGAAAAATTACTAACTATTATACATTATTACAACTACATGATATTAAAAAAATGGATGTAAAGGATGGGTTGCCTCCCATCGAGCGCTTGAATTTTAAGTCATTCAGCCTAACTACTTCCTGTTCTAGAGTGGTTCGACCAAGTCGACCGCGGTTGCCTGGCGATCGATGTCTCCTCCCCAATAGTGCTTGAGGCGTTGATCGTTCACTTTTAATGGCCTTGTCAGATCCCATCCATAGAGCTCAACGGCGCCATGTGGAAATACTAATTTTTATGGTAAATGGTCCCGACCACCTGGATTTCAGTTTGTCAGGGAAAATTTTCAACCGTGAGTTGAATAGCAATACCGATTGTCCCAGTTCAAACTTTTTATCCAGTACCTTCTTATCGTGCCACTTCTTGACCTTCTCCTTGTACAACTTAGAATTTTCGTAAGCCTGTCGGCGAAACTCGTCTAATTCGTTGACTTGCAACAACCTTTTCTCCCCTGCTGCTGATAAATCAAACTTCAATTTCCTGATAGCCCAATATGCTTTATGCTCAAATTCTACCGGAAGGTGACATGCCTTCCCGTAAACCAATTGATATGGGGACATGCCTATCGGAGTCTTGTAGGCAGTCCGATAGGCCCACAAAGCGTCGTCTAATTTCAATGACCAATCCTTCCAATTCGGATTGACCACTTTTTCCAATATTTGCTTGACCTCCCGATTAGACACCTCCGCTTTTCCACTCGTTTGAGGGTGATAGGCTGTGGTGATTCGGTGTTTGATCCCATACTTCGTCAAGAGAGCGATGAAATATTTGTTGCAGAAATAGCTCCCTTCATCACTGATTATTTCCCTAGTGGTGCCGAAACGGGTGAATATATTCTTTTGTAAAAACTTCAAAACTACCTTCGCATCATTTGTCGGTAATGTGACTGCCTCCACCCATTTTGATACGTAGTCCACGGCCAATAAGATATACAAGTTACTAAATGAGGATGGAAAGGGTCCATGAAGTGGATTCCCCAAACATCAAAAATTTCAACTTCCAGTATCCTGTTTAGGGGCATCTCGTTCCGCTTCGAAATATTCCCCACTCGCTGACATCTGTCGTAGTTTTTCACGCTGTGATGTGCGTCTTTGAACAACGTGGGCTAGAAAAAACCTACCTGAAGGACTTTAGCGGCTGTTCTCTCACTCCTATAGTGTCCCCAATATACTGAAGCGTGACATGTCTGTAGGATGCTCTCAACTTCACTTTCCGGTATGCATCGCCAGATCATTTTGTCAGCACACTGACGGAACAAATATGGTTCGTCCCACATATACCACTTTACATCATGTAGAAATCTCTTCTTTTGGTGGCGAGTTAAGTCTGGTGGGAGGATGTTGCTGACCAAATAATTTGCGAAATCTGCGCACCACGAAAACACACCGTGTATTAAAAATAACTGTTCATCTGGAAACGACTCGTTGATCACTACTTTAAATGATTCATCCTGATTTGGATTTTCTAGTCGGGAAAGATGGTCGGCCACCTGGTTTTCTGTCCCCTTTCTATCATTAATCTCTAAGTCAAATTCTTACAGGAGAAGAACCCATCGAATAAGTCTCGGCTTTGCATCCTTCTTTTCCACTAAATACCGGATGGCTGAATGATCTGTGTATGTCACAAATGAGAATTTTATATATTAATTTTAAATATTTATTGAATTAAATAAATATTTTAACTGATTTATTTATTGAGTTAAATAAATAAATTATGTGATTGTGTAGAGTAATTTAATATAGTGTTTTATATTAATTAAATGAATATTTAATATTTAATTTAATTAATGTGTAATAATTTTATGGTATAGTTCTAATTTAATTGAGATAATTAAATTAGATGAACTTTATGTGGTAATTGTTACATGAAATTATAATTAGCGAGTAATTATAATTGTTATGTTGCAATTTTAATATGGTTAATTGATGTTAGCTTTTTATTAATTAAATTAGAATGTTAAGAATTACTTAATTAAAGTGTAACATTAAAAATATGTGCTAAATGATTTACTAAAAAATAAAAAGGATTTTTAAATTAGTTTTGCCAAACAGGGCTCTTGCACTTGTTTTAAATGAATTTTACGAAACAATGCCTTAAGTTCAAAATTCTGTTTTTTAAAAAATAAAGGGTTTTGGCCAAACAAGCCATTGGCTTTTAAAATTTAAAATTTTGTAACTTATATATATTAATTGGTAATTATTATGTGATATAATTATAGGTATTAATAGCTGACATTTATGTATTATATAATTATATATATAATATATCTATATGTCAGTTTATATTTTGTAAAACTACATTAGTTGAATTAGAAGAACAAAACAAAGAACAAACAAAATAACAGAGAAGAAAAGTTAGAGAGAAAAGAAAGAAGGAAGGAGAGTTTGAGGAATCAAAACAAAGAAATCATCATCATTTTCTTCTTTCTCACTAAGCAAAAGGGTATAACTCTCATCTTTTAGTTGTTAGAATTTTGTTTATACGTTCTTCATAACTTTTAGTTCTCTGTTAATTGAGTTCTTATGAAAATTTTGTAAACATGAAATATTATGTATAAATTGTGTTCTAGCATACTTATATATTGATTTGTATGCTATAAACGAATTTCAGAAATCAAATTATTATAGAAACAAGTTTTAAATGAAGAAATTGTGTTCTTATGAAGTTTACATGTTTTGGTTGGTTTTAGAGTGGAAATCATGATTTAGTTATGTATTAATCTGCAAATTTGAAGTTGTTTATAATACTATCTTTGATAACAAAAACAATGCATGTGTTATGGATTGAATTGGTTGAAGATTTAATCCATGATGAATTATTTAGTTAAATGTATGAGTTTTATGAAAATAGTAAAATTTGGATTTTAAAACCTTTGATTTTGATTGCTTAGATGATTTTTGTGGTTGGAGTCATGTTATACATGTGTAGTGTTGCATATATGTGCTTTATATTGTTTGGGTAGCTTTGAATTGCCGTTTGTTGGAGTTTTGGGGAAGAACAGTGCAGCAGAGAGCAGCATGCAACGTTTTTATCTCCATTACGGCGCAGCTGCGCCTGCTGAACTTTTTGACTCGAGCACCAGCGCAGCTGCCCCGGTCCCAAGGCTTATGAGAGCACAGCTACACCAGACCCTGAGCAGAGGCAGTGTACTTTAGTGTTGCGCCGTTTCGATGTTAACAAAACGGACACAGACACGTGCAAGTATACACGGTCAACAAGTAATATATGTGATAAGTAAAGATCGTTTCCACGGAGAAAAGAAATTAAGTTTAAACTATCATGCAACAATTCTATAGCTATTTTTGGCTGTTCAAACGAGTATCAAAGTGTGATTTAATAACTAGAATGATTTTAAAGTAAAATTAACTAATTAACAGACGATGGATTCAAATTGGAGAAATATGGGATCCTAACTTCACCTATTGCATCGTCCAGATTACACACCTCATGTCAAGTATAATTAATTACTTAGGAAAGCTAGTCGAGAACACGAATGTAAGAAATGGCTATTTTTCAATAAACCAAATCCATATCATATAAAATCCACAAAAGAGATAGAATTCACATGAACATCAATAAAACCTAAATCACTATATGTCTATGTGATTTACAAGCAATATCGATTTAAGTACAAGCTCCCAATTGGCTACATATGGTAAGCCGGTATATGTCTATCCGGATTACGAATCATAAAATTCATCACATGCAAATTTCACGAACATATGCTAGCATGGCAAAATCTCAGTTTATACTTCCTCTTTCAATTCCATATAAACTATTACAGTAGATGGTGATCAAGCATCTATTCAATACACACAACCATGCTAGGCAATCCATACATATTCAATCATACAAATCAATGAGGCATAAAAACCTAGACTAAGCAATAAGATTCATTAGAATCCCATAATGGTGGTTAGTTCATCTTTGAACCAATAACCATTATGGGATTTGAACTACACATTGAAGCAAATATGAAAGTAAAGAGACTAAGAGAGATGGAATAGCAAATCTGATGGTTCTCCTTCCAATAGAAGCTTTCAAGCTCAAGTTCAGACCACAATCAAACCCCAAATGAAACCCTAACAATGAAATCTACTAGAACTAGAAGGGAGAAGAAGTTAGTCTTCAAAACCCTCTCAAGCTCTCTAGAAAAATAGGAAATGAAAACTAAGTTATGAATTAAAAATGATAAGTGATATCCGTTCATTGAAATATACACCCTTATAATGAATACACTCAGCCAAAAAGAATTAGTAAAAAGTCATCAATCTTGACCGGCGCGGCCGCGGGGCCCCGTAAGATATTTGGGGAACGGGCACGCGCTTCCCCAGTGTGCTCTCTGGACTGCACTTTGGTGCGGGCGCGCAGCGTTCCTTCTTTAAATCGGCGTGGCCACAAGGTGCCCTGTTTCCTGCTGGTGCATTTTGGTGCATTGCAAACCTCTTGCACATTCTTGCTGCTTCTTTCTTGCTTCTTTTTCCTTCACTTCTTGCTGCTTCTAGGCCATCATCACATCATGCCAACCCCACCTTTTAATCATCATAAGCTCTCCATGAAGCCTTTAGCCATATCCATGCCAACACCATGCCATTTCTTGCCAATTCTTTGCCAAAAGAGTTTCCTGACTAAAATATATAAAACAAAGATAAAACACATTAAAAGACACATAAATACTTGAGATTAAGCCATAATCCTAGCAAGTTGATAGACAATAAGTAGGTATAAAACCTACTTATCAAATACCCCCAAACTTGAACTATTGCTTGCCCTCAAGCAACAAACACAAATGCAAACTACATGCTATGCAACTAGACTAACATGAAAATCAATCCCAAATTTCAGCCATGATGTGAATTTCAATAAGATGTGCCTCAGAGAAATAACAAGAACTATGAACATAGTATCTGCTCAAGCTACAGTTATAAAGACATACAATCTATAAATCACAACATGTTGCTAAGATGTAGTGTGTGTGTGTGCTATGTCACAAATAAGCTTGAATGAGGCGAAGATTCCACATGCTATACTTCTAAGGAAGGAAACTAAGGTTTTAAGTAAAGAATTTTTCATATATACAAACAATGACCAAACCAACACATAGATACAAGCTAGGGTTCAACAAGAGTTTATTATGCTTTTATTCACTCACGAGGGCAATATTCGCACTTTCCCCCGGTTACACCCGACTGTGCAATGCTGAGCCCTCTTAGGCTTTTCAATAATACCCATTTATCGAGCTTTCGACCAACGACTCCCAAACCATAAAGGCCTTAGGGCGCTGGGTATAGAGACAATCCCCTAGGGCTTACTTGCTCAAGTATCAAAGGCCACAAGACTTAGCTAGACAAGGTGTTTATTCTATTTTTTTCTTTTTTCTCAATTTATTTTCTTTTTTTTTCTTTTTCTTTTTCTTTTTCTTTTTCTTTTTCTTTTTCTTTTTCTTTTTAGCATGCATACCCAAGGTTTTACCCCAAACTTGTATTTCTGTGTCATTAAGGCCATTGTTGATTTTATTACACAATTCTAGCATTTAAAAATAAAGTTTTACACCTCAGAAGACAAACATGTGCTAATCTATCCCACAAGCAAATAAAACAATTCTGTGCTATCCGGTAACATCAAAGAAACATGCATAGACTACATCATGTATAAAAATATAACTGAGCTTCAACTAACCACTGAGTTCAAAAATCTATCATATTTCAATTTCATCATTGGCCAGACTGGAATTCAACATGCTAAAAACATGGGATTATGATATGCAATGCACTAAACACATAATAAATAAACAGAAAAAACTAAAATTGAAAAAATGTTATGCCAAAATTTAACTAATAGACACTAAAATGCAACTACTATGCAACCTAGACATGCAATTAAATGCGACTACTACTAACTACACCCAATACTGTGACGCCCCCAAATTCCAGGACCGCCACTTGGTCTCTCGAATTCGGTTCATCACGTGCTCATGGTAATACATCACAATAATAATAACTAAATAACACACATCACAACGAAAAATCTATTCTAGAATAATTTACAATGATTTATTATAATTATTCCCCCAAGTCTCGCAACCTACAGTACTTAATAGATTACATAATAATATCAATTAACGACTTATTACATAACCTAACTTAAGCTTAAACATAATCAAAACCAGTCTTACTACATCATCTTAATACAACAATAAAATATTTAAAAACATAAAAGAGACAAGCTAGTTGGTAGCCTTGCCCTTGCCCTTATCAACGCCCGAAGGTTCGCCCTGCTCTGTCTTAACTGAAATGTTTTAGGGAAAGCAAGAATGAGCACAAATTGCCCAGCAAGTAATATACAATACGGGTAAGTGATATAATCCTTAATTTTTGAAAGGGTATAAAAAAGTTTGATAGTTCAAGGATAACAAGAATATCAATAATTTTCAATAATAGTCGCTAAGGACAGAATAATATCAATGTGATTCAATAACAAATCAATTCAAGATTTCAAGATAACTGAATACTGAGCAGTCGCTAAGGACTATGAACTTCTACTAGAATTAACAGTAATAAACTGAAAATCCAACAAAAATAGGTACAACAGATGATCAGCCTAAAGCACCATCGTTATGCATAACAATCAATCATACTCAAGTGTGCACGTCGGTTCTCCGATAATTATATATTCCCTTCAAAGAAGGTTGTTCTTCTCAGTCAAATACAAGATCCCGCACCAATCAATTAGTTTGGGTCGCTTTTTAATAATATAAGTCTAGCCGAATTAAATGGCATAGACACTTTCACAATATTCAAGAACAATACTAAGTTCAACATGAATAATAGCTTTAATGAAATAAGAGTTCAAGTATGCTAATTCAATTCAAACGATTAAGTAGGAAACTAGTTCGCAATATACAAAGATAGAATACTTGTATCCAAAGAGATAAGGTTTAGATACTCGCTTACGATATCCGTTGAATAAAATAATGCAAGGGTTTAGGATACTTGCACAATCATAGATTTTCTTGCATAAAGTAAATGTGTCGGTTAGGATACTTGCCTTATGCGTAGTTTACTCACGTAAAGCTAGCCAACACTTTCGAATCCTATTTATAATGTATTACATGTATAGGATTTTCATTAGTTAACATACTCGGTACATAAGCTTGTTACTCAATTTAAATATACACACATGGTTCTAACTTAGTCTTATAACTTTATATGTACGTCATTGCGTACTTGTATGCTCGTAGCACGAAATCAGTTTATGCAATCAAGTAATATAGTTATATCATGTATGGCAATATAACACTATATTGATTATGCCTTTCTTATTCATGGAGTTTCGTTTATAAAATAAATATCATCATGCTTTACTACCAACACTTGTAAACACATACTAATAGAGATCTGACCAAGTTTAACAGCTTAGGCAACATTCATATGTTAACTAACACAACCAGAAACAAGCAGACTGCACCAATCCAGAAAATAGACTGGCGCAGCTGCGCCCTGGTTAGGCCTAGAGACGGCGCAGCTGCGTTGTCCCCTGGCCAGACCAGGGTTGAGCTTTTGCTTAGCTGCTCCTGTCCATCTCGTAAGTATTTATCAACATACAGAATATACACATATTTAAGAGTATTGCATGCTTGCATAGTCCTTCTAAGTTCAATCTTTCATAACATGGTTCAAGATTAACATCTTAAATAATTTAAGGCCTTACAACGCCATGAATTCACATAAGTTATCATGCTTGTCACTTAAACATATAAAGTGGTCATATATTTCGTTGATAAGCATGCTCACATGTTTCAATGTGATATATGCATAACTAGTATCGTTATTGGTTTTGAAAACATGCTTAAACTCATACGTGGTTACCTTGCATTGTATCTAACAAGTGTGTGTATATGTATGACATCTTAGTGAGGTTAAGAGCACCCTCATGCATGTTCAAAATATCAGAACACTATGACTTCGATTCATGCAACTTTAGTTTTCCAGAACTTTCAAGTTTAACCTTTGAAATAGTTTTAAAAGTAAATCATGTATATTAGTGTAATCTCAACATGTTAGGCTATCACTTCATGCATAACTAAGCCATATAATCATGCTTAAGAGGTCAGAACATCAATATGATACATACATACTAAAGTTCACTTTAAGGACTATAAGTTAAATTTCAAACTTCAAGTCTTTTCATCAATAATGTATACCAACATAGCTATGAACATGCATGTCATCTCAAGTAACATATATATATATATATGGGTGAAACCAGTTTTCATGCTTGTCTAGATCATACTAATATGTCTCGAAAGTCATAATACTAATATGCGTCATATATGTTTAACGTCCGTTCATGAAACTTTAGTTTATTTTCACAATTATATGTCGTTTCATATACTTTACATGCAAACATAGCAATATATGTTCATACTAGGTCTAGGTATATCACTATACATGTTTAACCAGACACCAAGCTTGTTTAAACCTATACGAGCAAGCCATGACTCAACAGATTGCAGTAGGATGCAGAAAACTACAGCAGGGTGCCGGCGCAGCTGCGCCGCATCCCAAGCTAAAACCTGCGCAGCTGCGCCACTACTGGTTCGCACCAGACAGCAGGCAGCCACGGCAATCTCTAGCCCAACTCACGAAATGACTTCACGAAAATAGTTTTTAAGCAACTACAATCCAGTTCAAACATGTATATAAGCCATATAGCAACTAAGAAACATATCCCAATCCAAATTGGGATGAATTACAACAAGAATCAAGAATTTGATTTTTTTTGACAGAGTTTGAAAATGAAGACAGGGAATGGAATTATACCTCTGCTATCCGTATAAGGAACTTGCTGCTATTCAATTCTTACAACTCTAGACTGATATTATATATGCTCTCAATCAATGCTCACTTATTAGTAAAATCCCAGCAAAAGAAATAAAGAAGGAGGAGAGCTTATTTATAGAGAATTCATTATTCAGTCCATAGCTTTGCTCATCATTTTGAACTAACGGAAGAGAGGATTGCATGGTGGTTATGGGAGAGTTGGTATTTAGTAGTTGAAGAACACTGTTGTGCCCATTCCCCATATCATGATTTGCTAGAATGCTAAGGATTGATTTATGCAAGTAATAGGCTTAGGCTTTGATGGGTGTTCACGTGTACAAGGGTTGTGCCTAACAATATGGGACAAAGCACACTAAGCTCAGCATTTGCAAATGAACTACATGTTACACACATATCATATACTTATATTATGTGTACTTTAAGTCATCATGAAATGTACCGATATTAATTCAATGAATAAGTAACATGGCAATGTAGTAAATGTAATTTGCACACATATAATCCATGTACATTTTTATCATACTGGTATAATTTTCTCAGGCATTCTCACATTACATTATTTCCTTCATTAAATTCTACAATCAACAAGTGATTTCAATATATTCATGATATATCATTTTAATAGATGCTTCACATACATTTGTCACATACACATTTCATGTAACTTTTACAACTTAATAAACTTTACTATATAGTTTATACATACATGCATGGTCACACTTAAATGTCTCTCTACACTATATAATATAGTTGTATTCCATATACTTTATATATTCAAGTATTGCACATTTGCACATATCAATTAATATAATCTTATTATATTAATAACTCACTTATTTGTCAAATAAATAAATTATTTATCTCATTGATTAATTAACGATAGTATTAATTAATCTATTTCTCATTGATTATTAATTTCCATAATAATTTATTAACACTTATATGATTAAATATCACATTAAATGAATATAAATCTTATTATATTATAGACACGTTACTCATTATTATTATCATTTTCTTGCAATAATAATAATCACATATTATTAATTAATCACCATTAATATTCTATAACAATTATTCTACGATGACAATTAATTAATATTCTATGATTAACAATTAATATAGATTAATTGTTCGCTTAAATTAATATAATCATTCTTATATTACGTCAGTGTGCCACACAAGGCTCCCAACGAGTTTATCGCAAACTCCATAAATTTCTCAATTATTATAATTATTCAATTTAATATAATTGAATTAATCATTCTCATAACACAAAATCGTTTATATTCAAATAAATTCTCATTTTCATTGATATATTTATTTAATAATATTAGGAAATTCTAATAAATTTGGTGTGGATTGCTGGGAAGGAAGTGGAGGCTAGGGTAATATGATGGAGGGAGAATTTGTGTAGGAAAAGGAAGGGTTAGTGTATTGGAATGGGATTAGGGTTTGGATTGAGAGAGATATAGTGTGGGTAGAATAGGAGTAGTAGGAATCGACAATAGGGTGCTTGTGTATTTGAGAGGAGGGTTCGTTCAATTAGGAATAGGATATAAGGGTTGGAAACGATTTTGTCAAATTTAAAAACGGCAAGCTGATGGGGTCAGGCGCGAGCGCGCGGCTTTATACTGTGAATGGGGCGCGGCCACGCGCTTCCTCAGAATGGTTCTCTGGTCTACGTATTGGCACGGCCGCGCGGTGCTAAGCCTTAATGAGGGCGCGGCCGCGCTGCCCTGAGCCCAGCCAAAAATTTTCCTACAGCAATGATGTGAAGGCTTAAGCAGCAACTTTAAGCACTTTTCTTTCCTGCACGCATAACAATCAAAAATAAGATGTAACTTGATTCCATAATCACAATTTGCCTATATGAGATGTATGTACGCTTAAATCCTTAGCAATGCTATGTAAGTGAGTCATATGTATGTGAATTCCCCAAAAATTACTATATATGCGTATATGCAATATGCTCGTACTTCAAAAATATGTTCAATAAGCTTCTAATTCCCAAAAATATATGAAATAATGCCTAAGTTCAAAAATGTAGGCAATGAGCTTTTAATTCCCTAAAATAGATGCAATAATGCCTAAGTCCAAAAATATAGGCAATGAGGTTCTAAAACCAAAACTGTTCAAAAAAAATCAGCTTTTTATTCCAAAATGCTTAGAATTAAACAGGGGGGAAATATAGAGTCATGTAACCAGAATTAAACATGAGGGAGAAATAAAAATATGTGACAAGAATTATATATGGGATAGAAAAAAGATATGATGGGGTGCCTCCCATCGAGCGCTTGTTAACAGTCCATTAGCTCGACTTTGTCTGAATTGGTCAAGTGGTGGAAAGAATCGAGGCAACCTTCTCTCGATTTACCTCCCTGCCATAATAGTGCTTTAATATTTGTCCATTCACTTTGAAGGGCTTTTTCGGGTATTGACCAAAAATTTCCACTGCGACATGCGAGAATACGGTTTTCACCGTGAATGGGCCTGACCAGCGCAATTTGAGCTATCCAAGAAAGAGTCTGAGACGAGCGTTATACAGCAACACTGCTTGCCCCGGCTCAAATGTTCTTTCCATGATTTTCCTGTCGTGCCACCTTTTGACCTTCTCCTTATACAGCTTGAAATTCTCATAGGCTTGCAATCTGGATTCGTCAAGCTTATTAAGCTGAAGAAGCCTTTTCTCCCCCGCAGCCTTCAAGTCAAAATTTAGCTTCATTATGGCCTAGTAGGACTTGTGTTCAAGCTCCATGGGGAGATGGCAGGCCTTTCCGTACACAAGCAACTATGGTGACATACCAAGTGGCATCTTGTAAGAAGTCCTATAGGCCCACACCCCATCACCAAGCTTAAGGGGCCAATCCTTTCTCGTGGGATTCACAATCTTTTCTAATAATCACTTCACCTAACGATTAGACACCTCCGCTTGGCCGTTTGTTTGGGGATGGTATGCAATAGCAATATGGTGATTCACCCCATACTTGGCCAAAAGTGCAGAAAACTGACGATTACAGAAGTGGGTTCCTTCATCACTTATGATGGCTCTAGGGGTCCCGAAGCGTGTGAATATGCTCTTCTGAAGAAAACGTAAGACCACCCTAGCATCATTGGTCGGTAAGGCCGCTACTTCTACCCACTTGGACACGTAGTCCACTGCCAGCAAGATATATAGATTTCCACATGACGAGACAAAGGGCCCCATGAAGTCTATCCCCCATACGTCAAAGATTTTGACCTCTAGGATCATATTCAGAGGCATCTCATTTCTCTTGGATATGTTACCCACTCCCTGGCACCGGTCACAGTTCTGGACAAAGTTATAAGCATCTTTAAACAATGTTGGCCAATAAAAGCTTGCCTGAAGTACTTTGACGGCTGTCGTCTCACCCCCATAGTATCCTCCATAAACTGATGAGTGGCAATCCCGCAGTATAGTTTTCCATCTTGCTCTCTGGCATGCACCGTCTGATCATCCTATCAGCGCATTGCCTGAATAAGTACGGCTCATCCCAACTATACCATCTAGCATCGTGTAGAAACTTCTTCTTTTGGGCTCTAGTGAAGTCATAAAGGAAAATATTGCTCACTAGGAAGTTCGCAAAGTCCGCAAACCTGGGCATCTCACCTTGCACCACGAATAACTGTTCGTCCTGGAAGGACTCATTAACCATCACTTTGTTATTTTTGTCCATCCCCGGGTTCTCCAGTCGAGAAAAGTGGTCAGCCACGTGGTTTTTGGTTCCCTTTCTGTCTTTGATTTCTAAGTCAAACTCTTGTAGAAGAAGTATCCACCGAATGAGACGAGGCTTAGCATCTTTCTTTGAAACCAGGTATCTGATGGCAGCATTATCTGTGTATACAACTACCCTTGTCCCAATCAGATAAGACCAGAATTTGTCAAAAGCATATACCACTGCAAGAAGCTCCTTCTCTGTGGTGGTGTAGTTCAGTTGGGCATCTGTCAGGGTTTTGCTAGCATAATATATCACATGAAAAACCTTATCCCTGCGTTGTCCCAATACAACCCCCACGGCGAAGTCACTTGCATCACACATCAATTCAAAAGGGAGAGACTAGTCTGGAGCTGTAATGATGGGTGTCGTAGTCAATTTCCTTTTCAAGTGTTCGAAGGCTACTAGGCATTCCTCGTCCAATCTGAATGGAACATCCTTCTCAAGCAAACTGCACAAAGGCTTAGTAATTTTCGAGAAGTCTTTGATGAAACGCTGATAAAAGCCTGCGTGCCCCAGAAAACTACGGACTCCCTTTACTGAGGTTGGTGGTAGTAAACTTTCAATGGTCTCTAATTTCACTCTGTCCACCTCTAGACCTTTCCCAGAAACTTTGAGGCCCAAAATAATACCTTCTTGTACTGTAAAATAGCACTTTTCCTAGTTCAGTACTAAGTTGGTCTCAACACACCTCTTTAAGATAAATACCAGATTCTCCAAACAGATGTCGAAAGAGTCTCCAAAGATAGAAAAATCATCCATGAAAACTTTTACATTGTGTTTGACCATGTCAGAGAATATGGCCGTCATGTATCTCTGAAAAGTGGCTGGAGCGTTGCATAGCCCGGAAGACATCCCTCTAAATGCAAAAGTGCCATATGGGCACGTGAAGGTGGTCTTCTCTTGGTCCTCTAGGGCTATAACAATCTGATTATACCCCAAGTAACCGTCTAGGAGGCAATAGTAGTCGTGTCCCGCTAGCTTATCCAGCATCTGGTCAATGAACGGGAGAGGGAAATGATCCTTCCTTGTAGCTTTGTTCAGTCTGCGATAGTCCATGCAAACCCTCCACCCCGTAACTGTCCTGGTAGGTATAAGCTCATTCTTCTCATTTGTCACAACTGTCATACCCCCCTTCTTCAGTACGTACTGCACCAGGCTCACCCAAGAGCTGTCTGAGATCGGATAAATTATTCCAACATCTAACGACTTGAGGATCTTCTTTTTGACAACCTCTTTCATAATAAGATTCAATTTTCATTGTTGCTCTATCGATGGCTTACTATCATCCTCCAAGAGTATTTTGTGCATGAAGTAGGAGGGGCTGATCCCCTTGATGTCAACTATAGTCCAACCAATAGCTGATTTGAACTCTCTTAGGACCCGCAGCAGTTTGCTCTCCTGATGGGATGATAGAGCAGAAGCAATAATAACCGGCAACGTAGAAGATTCTCCCAGATATGCATATCTCAAATGATCCAGAAGAGGTTTCAGGTCAAGTGTGGGAGCCACCTCTAGAGAAGGGGTTTAGTCACACTGATGACTCCCCAGTGTGTCCTAGTGGTTCGATGGGAATTTTAAACTTTCTCATATGAGGCACCGTATTTAAAATCTGGATGTATTCCACCACATCTGTCTCCTCCATGTCTGAGTCTCTGAGTTGAGCACTCTCTAATGGATCCACACTCATCAAGTGTTCAGTCTCTTCATGCATAACCCTGTCAACCATATCAACTCTGAAGCATTCCTCTTCATATGTGGGAAATTTTATAGCCTTGAAGACATTGAACGTCACCTCTTGGTCCTGAACCCTGATAGTCAATTCTCCCTTTTGTACATTTATGAGTGTTCACCCGATGGCTAGAAACGGTCTCCCCAGAATGATTGGTATGTTCTTGTCTTCCTCGAAGTCCAGAATTATAAAGTCTGCAGGGAAAATAAATTTGTCCACCTTTACCAACACATCTTCTACAATGCCTCTTGGGTAGGTGATGGATCTATCGGCTAGCTGTAAAGATATACTTGTTGCCTTAGGAGCCGGCAACCCCAACTAAGTGAACACCGATAGTGGCATTAAATTTATACTTGCCCCCAAGTCGCATAGACACTTGTTGAAGGATAACTTCCTAATAGAGCATGGTATTATAAAACTCCCTGGATCCTTGAGCTTTGGGGTTAATTTTCTCTGCAAGACGGCACAACATTCCTC
The DNA here is from genome assembly GCA_020205555.1 of Panax stipuleanatus. NCBI lineage: Eukaryota > Viridiplantae > Streptophyta > Magnoliopsida > Apiales > Araliaceae > Panax > Panax stipuleanatus. Next base: position 46,964,695 of record CM035123.1, read on the forward strand.
TGTCAAGGCCACTATTTCATAGTCCTCTAGCTTCTTCTTCCTCAATAGTATTCCTTTCATAAACTTTGTGTAGCTTGGCATTTGTTCCAACGCTTCAACAAAGGGTATGTTGATTTGCATTTTCTTGAATACCTCTAAAAACTTGGTGAATTGCTTATCTAATTTTTGCTTCTGAATCCTCTGTGGATAATGTGCAGGAAGGTAGACTACTTGGGGTGAAACATGGGTTTTCTCAGTGGTTACCTCCTTATCTGCTTTAACTGCATTGCCCCCATCCTTCTTATTATTCAAAATTATCTCAGAACTTTCTACACATGGGAGCGCTCGCGCCAGGTTTTGTTCTTCCTGGAGCGCGGCGGCGCCATTCTCCAGATTTTCCAGATGCTTCCCTGATCTCAATGTAATGGCTTGGCATTGCTCCTTGCCATCTCTTCTCCTTGGATTTGCTTCCGTACTGCTTGGAAGAGTCCCTTACGGTCTGTTGAGGACTGCATTAGCAATCTGGCCTATTTGAGTCTCCAAGGTTTTGAGAGACACTGCTTGACTCTTAACCATCAACTTGAGCTCTTCTATCTCAACTCTCTCCTCTGACTGTTGATTAGGAGCTGCATTGTGTTGATGTTGTGGTTGATGAAATCCAGGTGGGTGTGATTGTCTCGAGGCATACTGTTGTTGAGACTGTTGTGGCTGAGATTTTTGTTGTTGGTATGGTTGATATTGTGACTATTAAGCACTTTGATATGGTTGTTGTTGAGGAGGTTGGTATTGAGATGGTTGAGAGTGTTGAGCATTTTGGTTGTTACTCCAGCTAAAAGTCAAATGGTTTCTATTAGTTGGGTGGTAGGAATTTGAAAACTGATTCTGAGGCTTTTGATAGTTGCTGACGAACTGGACTGACTCTGTAGTGATGGCACACTAATCTATCGGGTGTGCTCCAGCACACAACTCACATACAAATGCAACTTGTTAAACTCTATTTTCAGCCATAGAGTCAATCTTCTTTGACATCGCTGCCATTTGAGCTGAAAGGGCTGTAACGGCATCCACATCCAATACTCCAGTCACTTTTGGGTGTGGCATTCTGGATGTCAGATTCTGATATTCATTGGCCGCCATGGTCTCAATTAAGTCATATGTTGTCGAATAGTCCTTGGCCTATAGAGCTCCTCCTGATGCGGCATCGATGATCAGCCTCGACTGCCATCCAAAACCATTATAAAATGAACTTATCACCATCCAGTTTGGCATTCCGTGATGCGGGCATTTCCTGAGCATCTCTTTGTATCGTTCCCATACCTTATATAAAGATTCCCCCTGCTGTTTTGCAAACCGAGATAAGGCGCTCCTTATCTGAGCAGTCTTAGCCATGGGAAAGAATTTGGCGAGGAACTTCTGTGCTAAGTCCTCCCATGTAGTGATTGATCCTGAGGGTAGTGAATGCAACCAACTCTTCGCCTTATCCCTCAAGGTGAATGCGAATAGTGTCGCATATTTCACTACATCATCCGACATGTTGTTGAATTTGAATGTGTCGCATATTTTAATAAAGCTCAGGATATGCTCATTAGGATCTTCTATAGTTGCACCCCCAAACTGGACTGTATTCTAAACCATTTGGAGTGTCCCTGGTTTGATCTCAAAAGTATTTGCAGCTATCACTGGCCGGACTATACTAGACTGCAGATCAGTGATCTTCGGTATTGAGTAGTCCTTCAATGCTCTATTTTGGGCTCTCTGTTCTTCGGCTGTCATTTGCTCTGGTTGTTCAAGTTCCACTTGTGGGTTAGTATTTCTGGTATTCGCTCTCCAAGCTCTGCCGTTAATGTTTTCTTGTAGAGGCACCAACTTAGGATTTGAGGCTCGTGTGTGCATATACTAATCACAAGTACCTGAAACACAAATGAAAATAAAATAGAAATGAGATTGGAAGAGATTTGTTCAAGTTAGACAAATCTAACAAAAATTGATGTCAACAGTAATAAAACTAACAACTAATCCCCGGCAACGGCGCCAAAAAATTGTTGCGCAGTTTCGGTGTTAACAAAACGGACACAGACATATGCAAGTATACACGGTCAACAAGTAATATATGTGATAAGTAAAGATCGTTCCCACGGAGAAAAGAAATTAAGTTTAAACTATCATGCAGCAATTCTATAGCATTTTCGGCTGCTCAAACGAGTATCAAAGTGTGATTTAATAACTAGAATGAGTTTAAAGTAAAATTAACTAATTAACAGACCAGGGATTCAAATTGGAGAAATATGGGATCCTAACTACACCTATTGCATCGTCCAGATTACACACCTTATGTCAAGTATAATTAATTACTTAAGAAAGCTAGTCGAGACCACGAATGTAAGAAATGGCTATTTTTTAATAAACCAAGTCCATATCATATAAAATCCACAAAAGAGATAGAATTCACATAAACATCAATAACACCTAAATCACTATATGTCTATGTGATTTACAAGAAATATCGATTTAAGTACAAGCTCTCAATTGGCTACATATGGTAAGCCGGTATTGTCTATCCGTATTACGAATCATAAAATTAATGACATGAAAATTTCTCGAACATATGCTAGCATGGCAAAATCTCAGTTTATACTTCCTCTTTCAATTCCATATAAACTATTACAGTAGATGGTGATCAAGCATCTATTCAATACACACAGCCATGCTAGGAAATCCATATATATTCAATCATACAAATCAATGAGGCATAAAAACCTAGACTAAGCAATAAGATTCATTAGAATCCCATAATGGTGGTTAGTTCATCTCTGAACCAATAACCATTATGGGATTTGAACTACACATTGAAGCAAATATTAAAGTAAAGAGAGTAAAAGAGATGGAATACCAAATCTGATGGTTCTCCTTTAAATAGAAGTTTTCAAGCTCAAGTTCAGACCACAATCAAACCCCAAATGAAACCCTAACAATGAAATATGCTAGAACTAGAAGGGAGAAGAAGTTAGTCTTCAAAACCCTCTCAAGCTCTCTGAACCCTATAAAAATAGGACATGAAAACTAAGTTATGAACTGAAAATGATAAGTGATATCCGTTCATTGCAACATACACTCTTATAATGAATACACTCAACCGAAAAGAATAAGTAAAAAGTCATCAATCTTGACCAGCGCGGCCACACGACCCCGTAAGACATTTGGGGCTCGGGCGCGCCCTTCCCAAGAGTGCTCTTGGACTGCACTTTAGCTCTGGAGCGCGGCGTTCCTTCTTTAAATCGGCGCAACCGCGCGGTGCCCTGTTTCCTTCTGGTGCATTGCAAACCTCTTGCACATTCTTACTGCTTCTTTCTTGCTCCTTTTTCCTTCACTTCTTGCTACTTCTAGGCCATCGTCACATCATGCCAACTCCACCTTTTGATCATCATAAGCTCTCTATGAAGCCTTTAGTCATATCCATGCCAACACCATGCCTTTTCATGCCATTTCTTGCCAATTCTTTGCTAAAAGAGTTTCCTGACTAAAATATATAAAACATGATAAAACACATTAAAAGACACTAAAATACCTGAGATTAAGTCATAATCCTAGCAAGTTGATAGATAATAAGTAGGTATAAAACCTACTTATCATTTAATTATTTGTTCAGTTTTTAGATACCAATTTGATTTGGTTCAATGATAATGTAACAAGTTGCTATAACATATTCTTAATATGTATTTGACGATTTCAAAATTTAAAAGTAAGTAAGTTGTGGAAATATTAAGTTATTATTTGATTAACCTTAATTAAAATAAATGATTAACTTAAATTATAATTTGTTTACTTATAATTGAATTAATATAAGATATAATTATAATTTGATTAATTATATTTAAAGTGAATGTTTAATTTGAATTATAATTTGTTTAATTATAATTTAATTAATATGGATACATAATTATTATTTGGTTAATTATGTGAGTATATTATGTGAGCATGTGATGTGATTAACTATGTGATTATTAGTTTAATAATTAAAGAGGTATGTGTTAACCTAATGAGTTAACTAATTATGTGAATTAGTTATGTGATAACTAATTTAGGTTATTATGGTTAAATATATATACGTGTATGATTTGTTAAAAAACGTGAGTTGTAACTATAGCTTGCGTTTGAGACAAGTTTTCTAAACTCAAACCTTACTTGAGTTACCTTTATTGATTATAATGATGCGAGTATTTGTATTATTTATAAAATTCATGTTGAGTACATACCTTATCAAAGTTTATTATTGAATTGATGTGATCTTGACTTATTGTTCAAGCAAGGTCTATCTTATCTTTTGAATGCTTTAAATTAAAATTTTAAAGCATAAGTTACTTCGTAATTCTTTTATTATCTAATTATGCTAAGTTAATGTGAGTCGATTCAACTACTCCTTAGTTGATGATAGTTGAAACTCTAAATTTTCTTTTAGCTATCCAAACCAAACTTTCTTTGGTGCGGACTTGTATTAAATACTGAGATGAAAAACCCTATTTATTAGGGGAGGTTACTATACGAAAGCGTTAAATGTTTTTGCATAATACATGGTACGAAGGGTTGATCACCCTAAGAACGAGTTAAGAGTCCATAGTCTAAACGACTGTCAAAGATTTTAAATATAAATGTTTATAACTTATGACAAAGTTCAAGGTCTTATGACCCTCAGATGTTTTTAATATTTGAAATTCTAAATATTGATGAAAGAATTATTATTCAATTCTTTATTATTGATGGAAGTAAAGTTATTCAAACCTTTTGAAGTTATTCAGTTATGTCATATTATTGTTGAATTTCAAGTGAGCTTTTGTTTACTCACTCTTGCATATTTAATAATCCCTTGAAGCAAAAGTCGAGAACGTTGACGTACCGTCAATGAGTAAAGGAAAAGGGAAGATGAACAAGTGAAGACTTATTTTATTTGTTGATTTTGAATTGTAATAAGACTTATGTTATGATATTTTATTTTCGCAATTATTTGTTTATGTTAAGGTTAGATAAACTCGGGGATATTTTGATTTAAGGTTGTAATCCTTTTTATAAAGTAAGATTTTATTTAATTATAAGGTTGTAATTGTAAGACCCCCGATTTTATGAAATAGAAGTATTCAATTTTTCTATTTAGTAAATGGTTAAATTGATAAAAGTTTAAAGTTATGGGTGAAATGTGCAAATATTTTTAAAATGAGCAAGTGGTTATAAAATATTCTGGTTGTCGGGGAATATTCGTTTGGTCGTGGAATATTCTTGTTGTCGGGGAATATTCGTACGACGGCGCAGCTATTTGTGAGCCCCACAATGGAATAACTGTCGGATATAGAAAGTGACAGAAATAACCTTTTTTATAAAATAACGGCGTAGTTGTTACCGTTAGTACTGTTGAAATACCCGGTGGTTAAAATACAGTGATACGCGGTGTTGCACAGTAGCACACGGTATTGCATAGTATTTCGAATTATTAAGTCTTACATGAGAAGAAACTTATTCAATTATTGTTACAGTAATTACTGTTCAATATTTTATATTATTGACTCAATAATTGCTACGTTGATATTTTATATTATTGACTCAATAATTGTTACATTGATATTTTATTGACTCAATAATTGCTACGTTGCCATTTTATATGATTGATTCAATAATGGCTACAGTTGATATTTTGGTATTATTGATTCAATAATTGTCATTGCACAGTATTTCACATTATCAACTCAATAATTCATATTATTTGAATAATATTATTAGATAGCATTATTGACAATGTCTAAGGAAGTTCTGTCTAGGAGGGGTTATTTAATTGCGCGCCAGTAAGGAGAAATCCTTATCGGAAGGCCCCCTCTTTCTTGGGAACGACCTGGTTGTCAATATTGTAGTTCTATAATATTATTTGTGAATAATTAATTATTGATTTATATGATAAGAAAATATTTATTTTGTGGATATTAAAGAAGGAATTAGTGCTGATGTGTTTTTATCAGTATTTTGGTGTGAGAAATCATCTGTTTATGGATTTCGGATAATTTATGTTTGGAATTTGAAAAAACTTCCTTCTACAAAGTTGTAGAGAATTAAATTTCCTATAGAAGGACATAGAATTTGTATTTTTCTGACAAAGGGGCTATTTATTATGAATTATTGAAGTTTCAGAAAATAAATATTTTTTTAATGGGTGGGCCCCACTTTTGTTGGAAAAAAATTCTGATTTTGTTGTAGCAGCCGGCGGCGAAAATTTTAAAAAATAATATTATTTTATTAATTTAGTCTCCTTTGGCATCCTAAGTTTTTCCTATAAATAGGGTGCTTAGGTTAGAATTGAAAATCACACTAGAATCAGAAGTTTTCTCTCTCTATAATATCGAGCGTATTTTTGTGAGTATTTTAATACTTTGAGTATTAGTATTCAGTGCAAGTTTCCTTCGGTATTATATCCAATATTCCAGTCAGAGGTACTATTCTTTTGAGGTAAGGGATGGTAAGGGATGTTATTTTTTCAATATCATTATACCGAAATATTGACATGGATTTTATTATGAAATTCTTACTTTTTTCGTCGGGGTTACTATTCACGTATACGGCACTATTCACGTATACGGTACTATTCACTAAAAAATTAAATTTTCTTCTATTTGTCCAAATTGTCTGTTACAGTTCCTATCTTTGATCAGATCTAAGTTTTAAGCTTTATTCTTGAATTTTACTCCACAATTGGTTATCATATTGACAATTGGATCGTATTGTTCTTATTCTCATATATAACATTTTTATAATCCTGATGATGAAATTTCTCTTTGGCTTGAGTGTAAAGATGGGTAGATTATTGGTATGATCATGACTATAGATTCTCTTTGGCCAGTAGTGCAAAGATGGATTGTTGACTGGTATGTTCATGACCATTGAATTTACAATTAAATATCTTTAGCTTAAAGGCAAAGATGAACTGATCAACATGGTTATAATTATTGTTTATAAATTCTGGAATGATTAGATATTTTTTTGAGATACGAATATCTTTGGCCGTAGTGCAAAGATGAACTATTGATGAATATCTTTGGCCCGTAGTACAAAGATGAACTATTGATGAATATTTTTGGCCTGTAGTGCAAAGATGAGCGGTTGATTTGTGAATATCTTTGGCCTGTAGTGCAAAGATGAATGATTAATTGTTGAATATCTTTGGCTTGTAATGCAAAGATGAATTGATTAGCATGATTATGAACAGAAACTGTGATTTGGTATAACCATGATCTTTGGTGTTTCAGGTAAAGACAGGTGATGAGATTTATCTTCGTCCTGAGTGCGAAGAATAATTCATCAAGATAATTATGATCATGAACTTACATGATTATGAACAGGAACTGTTGGTTAATGTTACAGGGATAAAACATTGTTGGTGAACTTTTAACATGGAGAAGATAATAGACATTATGGTCTATTTGACTCTTCTAATGGATTGCTCGTTCCGCTGCAACTATGGTTGAAAAGTTTTACCATATGTTTAAATCTCAGATTTATTACTGATGAAAACTATTGATAATTTAATTATCTTTAGTCATGATATTCTTTACTGGGCTATTTGTGCTCACCCTTTTGCTTCACAATTCCTTTCAGGTAATAAGAGTATAACGGGGTCGTGCAGGGATAACAGGAGAATAGAACGATGGTCTTTAGCTGTTGAGGTTTTCCATAAAATAGTATGAGAAGAATTATATTGAGAATTTAAAATGTGTGTGTCGTATTTTATACGTCATTTTAACAGTTGATTTTGGTGAACCAAATAGGCTGGGGTGAACCCAACTTTGGAAGGGTGTTTTACCACTATCATACAAGATGTCTAATCACCTACAACTTCGGGTTATCATAAGACATGGTTGTGCACATCCACTTGCTGATTATATCTATGAGCATTACCTATATAATATTGGAGTTTGGTTGAAATATAATTCTCAATTGGAGACAATGAAAATAATTATATAGCAAGAGAAGACCCACCATTGGAAAGAACATGATAGTAATCTTCTCATTTTTCTTTGGGGTCTATTGGGTCAACCAAGGATAATTCTCAAGTCATATGATATATATTATAACTTAGATGCATGGCCTCCCATGTACGAAGGTTTCCTTGAGTATTTTCCAAAGATTTTAATTTCTAAAACAGTTATTGACTGTACCTTTCTGTAACGTATTATTGATTTGGAGTATGGGCTCTGTATTTGTATTGAAACTCACAGTTTAATTGTGGTCGTATTTTGTACGACAGTTTAAAAGTTAGAATTTGAAGATTTATATTTAGAATTTTTGTTGAGTGTATTTCGTGGCGACCCAGAATGGGTTGGGTGGATTGGACCTATTTTGGGGGCGTTACAGTAATTTATTTTTCATTCCTTATTATTGGGTAGATGTATATTTTATTTAGATAGTGAGCACCAAATCAGTGTGGAAACGAAGTACCCGGATTTTGGAGTGTCACACAAATCATCTACTTTACCTATTATTATTGCATCTGCGCTTAACGAATTACAGGAAAGTAAGCTGTTAAGAGTGCTGAGGGAATATAAATCTGCTATTGGCTGGACAATCGCCGACATTAAAGGAATCAGCCCTTCATTCTGCATGCACAAGATTCTGATGGAGGAGGATAGCAAGCCGATAGTAGAACAACAGAGGCGGCTCAACCCTATAATGAAAGAGGTTGTGAAGAAGGAGATCTTAAAATGGTTGGATGCAGGAATCATCTAACCAATTTCAGACAGTGCTTGGGTGTGCCCGATCCAATGTGTACCAAAAAAGGTGGTATAACAGTAGTGAAGAACGAGAATAATGAATGATACCGACAAGAACAGTGACCGACTGGAGGGTCTGCATGGATTATAGAAGACTGAATAAGGCAACTAGAAAGGATTATTTCCCCTTGCCTTTCATTGATCAGATGTTGGACAGACTAGCTGGACACGAGTACTACTGCCTACTGGATGGGTATTCCGGGTACAACCAGATTGTCATTGCACCAGAGGATCAAGAGAAGACAACGTTCACATGCCTCTATGGTACCTTTGCCTTTAGAAGGATGTCATTCGGACTGTGTAACGCACCGGCGACATTTCAGCGATGTATGATGGCAATCTTCTCAGACATGGTGGAGCGTAGTGTTGAGGTGTTTATGGATGATTTCTCAGTATTTGGGGAATCATTTGATAGGTGCCTAGAATCTGGTATTGGTATTTAAAAGGTTTGTGGAAACGAACCTAGTGCTCTACCAGGAGAAGTGCCACTTTATGGTCCAAGAGGGGATAATTCTTGGCCACAAAGTTTCTAGAAAAGGGTTAGAAGTTGACAGAGCAAAACTGGAAACAATTGAAAATCTGCCACCGCCGACTTCAGTAAAGGGGATTCAGAGTTTTCTCGGACACGCCAGATTCTACAGAAGGTTTATCAAGGACTTTTCGAAAATTACAAAGCCACTCTGCAGTCTATTAGAAAAGGATGTCCCATTCAAGTTTGATGAAGACTATAGAGTGGCCTTTGAGCAATTAAAGAAGAAGTTAACCACTGCCCTAGTAATCATAGCACCTGATTGCACCAAGCCATTCGAGCTCATGTGTGATGCTAGTGATTATGCGGTTGGAGCAGTGCTCGGGCAATGACAGGATAAAATCTTTCACGCCATCTATTATGCGAGCAAGACATTAACAGATGCACAGTTAAATTACACAACCACGAAAAAGGAATTACTTGTAGTTGCGTATGCATTTGACAAGTTTCGTGCGTACTTGTGGGAACAAAAGTGGTAGTCTACACTGTGACACCCCCAAATCCGGGTACTTCGTTTCCACACGATTTGGTGCTCACTATCTAAATAAAATATACATCTACCCAATAATAAGGAATGTAAAATAAATTACAACCTTATAATTAAATAAAATCTTCCTTTATAAAAACGATTACAACCTTAAATCAAAATATCCCAGGATTTATTTAACCTTAACATAAACAAATAAATGTGGAAATAAAATATCATAACATAGGTCTTCTTACAATTCAAAATCAACAAATAAAACAAGTCTGCACTTGTTCATCTTCCCTTTTTCTTTACTCGTTGACGGTATGTCACCGTTCTCGACTTTAGCTGCAAGGATTATTAAATATGCAAGAGTAAGCAAACAAAAGCTCACTTGGAATTCAACAATAATATGACATAACTGAATAACTTCAAAAGGTTTGAATAACTTTACTTCCATCAAAAATAAAAAATTGAATAATAATTCTTTCATCAATATTTAGAATTTCGAATATTGAAAACATCTGACGGTCATAAGACCTTGAACTTTGTCCTAGGTTATAAACATTTATATTTAAAATCTTTAACAGTCGTTTAGACTATGGACTCTTAACTCGTACTTAGGGAGATCAACCCTTCGTACCATGTATTATGCACAAACATTTAACGCTTTCGCATAGTAACCTCCCCTAATAAATAGGGTTATTCATCTCAGTATTTGATACAAGTCCGCACCAAAGAAAGTTTGGTTTGGATAGCTAAAAAGGAAATTTGGAGTTTCAACTATCATCAACTAATGAGTAGTTGAATCGACTCATAATAACTTAGCATAATTCGATAATAAAAGAATTACGAATTAACTCATACTTTAGAATTTTAATTTAAAGCATTCAAAAGATAAGATAGACCTTGCTTGAACAATAAGTCAAGATCACATCAATTCAATAATAAACTTTGATAAGGTATGTACTCAACATGAATTTTATAAAGAATACAAATACTCGCATCATTATAATCAATAAAGGTAACTCAAGTAAGGTTTGAGTTTAGAAAACTTGCCTCAAGCGCAAGCTACAATTACATCTCACGTTCCTTAACAAATTCTACACATATACATATTTAACCATAATAACCTAAATTAGTTATCACATAACTAATTCACATAATTAGTTAACTTATTAGGTTAACGCATACCTCTTTAATTATCAAATTAATAATCACATAGTTACTCACATCACATGTTCACAGAATATACTCACATAATTAACCAAATAATAATTATATATCCATATTAATTAAATTATAATTCAAATTAATCATTCACTTTAATTATAATTAATCAAATTATAATTATATCTTATATTAATTAAATTATAATTAAACAAAATATAATTTAAATTAATCATTTATTTTAATTAAGGTTAATCAAATAATAACTTAAGGTTTCCACAACTTACTTTCTTTTAAATTTTGAAATCGTCAAATACATATTAAGACTATGTTATAGCAACTTGTTACATTATCATTAAACCAAATCAAATTGGATTTTAAAAACTGAACAAACAACTAAAGTACACTGCCTCTGCTCAGGGTCTGGCGCAACTGCGCTCCCATAAGCCTTGGCACCGACGCAGCTGCACTGGTGCTCGAGTCAGAAAGTTCAGCAGGTGCAGCTGCGCTGTTCCTGACATTGTTGTCAGCGCAGTTGCGCCATAACGCGGACAGAAACGTTGCAGGCTACTCTCTGCTGCACTGTTCTTCCCCAAAACTTCAACAAACGACAATTCAAAGCTACCTAAATAATGTAAAGCACATATATGCAACACTACACATGTATAACATGACTCCAACCACAAAAACCATCTAAGCAATCAAAATCAAAGGTTTTAAAATCCAAGTTTTGCTATTTTCATAAAACTCATACATTTAACTAAATACTACATCATGGATTAAATCTTCAACCAATTCAATCCATAACACATGCATTGTTTTCGTTATCAAAGATAGTATCATAAATAACTTCAAATTTGCAAATTAATACATAACTAAATCATGATTTCCACTCTAAAACCAACCAAAACTTGTAGACTTCATAAGAACACAATTTCTTCATTTAAAACTTGTTTCTATAATAATTTGATTTTTGAAATTCGTTTATAGCATACAAATCAATATATAAGTATGTTAGAACACAATTTATACATAATATTTCTTGTTTACAAAATTTTCATAAGAACTCAATTAACAGAGAACTAAAAGTTATGACGAATGTATAAACAAAATTCTAACAATTAAAAGATGAGAGTTATACCCTTTTGCTTAGAGAGAAAAAGAAAATGAAGATGATTTCTTTGTTTTGATTTCTCAAACTCTCCTTCCTTCTTTCTTTTCTCTCTAACTTTTCTTCTCTGTTATTTTGTTTGTTTTTTGTTTTGTTCTTCTAATTCAACTAACGTAGTTTTACAAAATATAAACTGACATATATATATTATACATATAATTATATAATATATAAATGTCAGCTATTAATACCTATAATTATATCACATAATAATTACCAATTAAAATATATAAGTTACAAAAAATCGAATTTTAAAATTCATAAGGCTTGTTTGGCCAAAACCCTTTATTTTTAAAAAATAGATTTTTGAACTTAAGGAATTGTTTAGTAAAATTCATTTAAAACAAGTGCAAGAGCCCTGTTTGGAAAAATTAATTTAAAAACTCTTTTTATTCTTTTAATAAATCATTTAGCATATATTTTTAATGTTACACTTTAATTAATTAATTCTTAACATTCTAATTTAATTAATAAAAAGCTAACATCAATTAACCACATAAAAATTGTCACATAACAATTATAATTACTCGTTAATTATAATTTCATGTAACAATTACCACATAAAATTCATCTAATTTAATTATTTCAATTAAATTAGAACTATACCATAAAATTATTACACATTAATTAAATTAAATATTAAATATTCCTTTAATTATTATATAGCACTATATTAAATTACTCTACACAATCACATAATTTATTTATTTAACTCAATAAATAAATCAATTAAAATATTTATTTAATTTAATAAATATTTAAAATTAATATATAAAATTCGCATTAGTTACAATCTTCCTTCCTTAAAAAGATTATGTCCAAGGAATCACAAATAAAAAAACTCATCTGTTACAATTTGCCTAAATACGCATACCTGAGGTGATTTGGTAGGGTTTTAGTTCCAGTTTAGGTGGTTCTTCAAGAGATGACTTCATCTTTTCTGATGAAGTTCCTACTGCTTCCAAAGGCTCAAATGGTAGTTTGAACTTATTCACTCTCGGATGAGCCTCTAATAGTTGCAGGTACTCTTTTATTTCTGCATCCTCTTCATCAAAATCTCCCATCAATGTGATTTTAACGGATCGGTAGTAAGAATCCGAAGTGGCTCATCATCCACTACTGTGTCAATAATATCCACCCGATAACACTCTTCATCCTCTTTGGGAAAATTCATGTCCTTGAATACGTTGAAAGTGACCTCTTGATCTTGTACCATCATGGTCAACTCTCCTTTCTGAACGTCAATGAGCGTCCTGCCAGTAGCCAAGAATGGTCGTCCAAGGATTATGGGAATATCCTTATCTTCTTCATAGTCGAGGATGATGAAGTCCGCTGGGAAGATGAATTTATCCACTTTAATTAACACATCCTCAATAATCCCTCGTGGATAGGTTACTGATCTGTTTGCAAGCTGTATGGAGATGTTGGTAGGTTTAGGTGCTGGTAACCCTAACTGAGTATAAACCGACAATGGCATGAGGTTTATACTGGCACCTAAATCACATAAGCATTTGTTGAAAGCCAAACCCCCTATCTTGCATGGAATGGTGAAACTCCTCGGATCCTTCAACTTAGGTGGAAGCTTCTTTTGCAGAATCGCACTACATTCCTCTGTTAGTGCCACCGTTTCGAAGTCCTCTAGTTTCTTTTTCTTCGATAGAATATCCTTCATAAATTTTGCATAACTGGGCATCTGCTTTAATTCCTCTACAAACGGTATTAATGTGCAGCTTCTTGAATACTTCCAAAAATTTAGTAAATTATTGCTCTAATTTCTGCTTACGGATCCGTTGTTGAAATGGCGATGAAGGGTAAACTACTGGTGTAGCCACTTGTTCCTTTTCTCTAAATTTTTCACATGTTTTTCCATCCACTATCTGTTCCTTACTGGTCTCAACTTGCCCTTCGATTTTTGACTTCTCCAAATCCTACTCCACTAACTGTTTCCCACACCGGAGTGTAACAGCTTGACATTGTTCATGCCCTCCCCTCAGATTCTTTTCTGTGTCACTTGGCAAAGTTCCTTGGGGTCGATTATTCAGTGCACTTGCAATCTGTCCAATCTGATTCTCTAGATTCTTAATCGTCGTCGCTTGAGATTTCTTCGCTGCGCCATTTTTCGTCATGTATTTGGCCAAAGCCACTTCCCAATTTAGCTTTTGCTCCTGCTGTGGAACTATTTGTTGCTGCTAATTCTGAAAACCAGGAGGGTATACTTGTCGTGGAGTCTGCTGCTGGTTCTGATTCTGGTTGTTGCTCCATTAAAAGTTCGGATGGTTCCTATTCCTCTTATTGTATATATTCTGGTAGGTGTTGGCTGACCTGTTATAATTAGCCACATATTGAACTGACGCTGGGTTGATTGCACACTATTTTGTCGGATGTTCACCTGCACAAAGTTCACAGATGATTGCCACCTGCTGTACATTACCCATCTTCATGGTGTCCAACTTTTTTGACAATGCTGCAATTTGTGCCGATATGGCTGTCATATTATCCACTTCTAGAATTCCTGCGGCTGTGGGTTGAGTCATTCTTTTAGTCGGCCACTGATAACCATTTGAAGCCATTGTGTCTATCAATGCCTATGCCTCCTCAAATTTCTTCGTCATAAAAGCTCCACCTAAGGCTGCATCGATGCTAGTTCGTATCTCACTCGATACCCCATTGTAAAAGATACTAAGCTGCATCCAGTGAGGGAGTCCGTATTGTGGGCACTTTCTCAGTAGTTCCTTGTACTGTTCCCATGCTTCATACAGTGGCTCCCCTTGTATCTGTGCAAATGAAGATATCTCCATTCTTATCTTATGTGTCTTCGATGGCGGGAAGAACTTGGCCAAAAATTTCTGCGCCAGACCATTCCATGTAGTGATTGACCCAGGTGGTTGGGAATAGAGCCAACCCTTCGCCTTGTCTCTTAGTGTGAACAGGAATAACCTCAATCTGATCGCATCGTCTAACACTCCATTGCACTTGAAGGTGTCACAAATTTCTATAAAGCTGAAGATGTGTTCGTTTGGGTCATCGTTTGGAAGACCCCTAAACTGGCAATTATTTTGCACCATCTGTATTGTTCCAGGCTTGATCTCAAAATTATTCGCATTGATTGTCGGCCTTGCTATAATCGAGTGAATTTCTGAGATCTTTGGTGTAGCATACTCCATCAGTGGTTTGTCTTCCTGTTCAGCGATGTTTGTTCTAGGTGTTTCAAATTCTACTCGATTCTTTGCAATCCAATTAGTTAGCTTCTGAAACTATTTGTCAATATCGTCCTCAAACGGCAATAACTCTGGCTTCTTCGACCTAGTTTGCATGCACTATTCGAATATACCTGAAATAACCAAATGATAAAAATAAGAATAAAAATATATATATTTGTTTAATTAAAACTGATCTAATTAAACTGATATTGTAAGTAACAAACGCAATTACTGTCCCCGGCAACGGCGCCAAAAACTTGTTGGGTATTTTCTATACGCACTACACGCAAGTGTACGTGATCCACAAGTAATATACTGGTAAGTCAGATATCGTACACACAGAGACAATAATTCCTATTTAATCTAACAAGTACCAGTTTTATACTATCTCAGCTTTATTAAACTAACGATTAAAAGGTGTTTTTATAACTAAATTTACTACGCAACCAGATTCAACACTAACTCAAGATTTTCACAAGTTTTTGAGAATTAAGCTTACAACTTCACTTATTATTTCACTTCAGATAATATTCTTTTCACCAGTTTATGTCAATTACTCCAGATTATTAATCAAGAATACTAAAGCAGATATAACCACCTTCTGATGCATTATACCCATACTCACTCACATCCACAGATGATAAAATTAAGCAAGACACCCTAGATAACTAACTCACTATATCTCTATGTGAATTATAATTAAATAAGGTTTAAAATCGAGTTCTTATCAGATTACATATGACGCATAGATATCCCTATCCTATACGTGAATTATGA
Organism: Panax stipuleanatus; assembly: GCA_020205555.1. Taxonomy (NCBI): domain Eukaryota; kingdom Viridiplantae; phylum Streptophyta; class Magnoliopsida; order Apiales; family Araliaceae; genus Panax; species Panax stipuleanatus. The sequence continues at coordinate 46,980,788 of CM035123.1, forward strand.
ATTCCATCTACGCATAAATCACAAACATATGTCACTATAGCCAGTTCTAATCCCATATATCATCTTCTGAATTCATATGGGATAACAGATAATTGTTGATCAGGAAATTATATAAATTAAGCATAACACATAGCAAATAATACGAAAATAATATCCATAAATTGAATTCAAGAATATCTAATCATCCATTACATAAAAGATCCGCCATAGGCTTAAATAAGTAATTAGTTCATAACAAATGAATAAAAACCCATAATCCTCATCATAGAAAACATTATGACTACAAGTTATAAAGAAAAAGAGAGGATAAATTCTAGAATTGTATCACCACTCTCCGCTCCAATCTTGCATTCTTCACGTTCACTTGATGCCTCAATTCTCTGTCCAAGTCAAGATCCAATGCTAGAGCTTCAAGGTGGCTAGGTATTTTTCAATATGTTGTCTTACAATCCTTATATATCAACACAACTCGTAGCCCCAGCTTTTCTCTCCTTTCTAGCCGAAGTCCTACTAACGCAAGGAAGAATAGCAAGTCACCGCGCCTCCCCGCCCCAGCGGGAGGTTCCCTTGTTAAATCCCCGCCCCAGCAGGGTCGGGTACTGTCCGGATGCTAATCTTTTTCCCTTGCTTCGTTCCAACAACTATGCAAGCTTTATGGTCCCCGCCCCAGCGGTGGATCACATCCTATATGCTGAAAATGACTCTTTTATGCTACTTTTCCAATATTTTGCTTCCTGCACACAGTAACATAAATACGAGTAAAATAATACTAAAAATACTTAAAAACACCAAAACTCAAGCTATAATAAGTACCAATTCGTAGGTTCTAAACCCACTCATCAGAATCCCAACAAAAAATCAATATGATGTCTAGCAACATGCCTCAAAGATACCAATATGATACTCACACAATATATCCAATCAAGTCAAAGTCCATTACTTAACCAATTAATCAATCCAAACCTATCATCACCCATGGTATGCGTGTGTGCTCATTAACCATTCTAACCAACCACAGTTCAAGATAATCACATAACAAAGTTCGTAGAAGGAAAGTTTCAGTTCCAATTCAATTACTTTGTACAAATGACAATTCCAGTTAAAACTACGCAATTACCAAGTCTAGGGGTCCCTACTAAGGCTTATTTTTATTATTATTCTTCCACTATGTGTAAGACCCCGAATTTTATGAAATAGAAGTATTCAATTTTTCTTATAATTATTATTCAGTAAATGGTTAAATTGATAAAAAGTTAAAGTTAAAGGTGATATATGAAAATTTTACAAAGTAAGCAAGTGGTCATAAAATATTCATTGTGTCGGGAAATATTTGTTTGATCGGGGAATATTCTTTTTGTTGGGGAATATTCGTACGACAGCACAGTCATTGGTGGGCCCAATAACAGAAAACTGTCGGATGAAGAAAATGACAAGAATAAGTTTTCTAAAAATAACGAAAAAACTGTTACCGTTAAACTGTTGAAATACCCGGTGATTAAAATAAAGTAATGTGTGTTGTTGCACAGTAGCATACGGTATTGCACAGTATTTTATATTATTGTAAATAATTGTCATTGCACAGTATTTTACATTATCAAATCAATAATTCATATTATTTGAATAATATTATTAGACAGCATTATTGGCATTGTCTAGGAAGTTCTGTCTAGAAAAGGGATTAGCTAATCTAATTGTGCGCCAGTAAGAAGAAATCCTTATCGGAAAGCCCCCTCTTTTCTGGGAACGACCTGGTTGTCATTATTGTGATTCTGTAATATTATTTGTGAATAATAATTAATTATTGATAAAAATAGTAAGTAAATATTTATTCAATTTTGATATAAATGGAGGAATTTTTAGCAAAAGAGACAATTGTTGAATGTTGATATTTTATCTTTTTCGATAAAATAATTCATTCAAATATATTATTATAGTATTACATTATAATAGTATAATGTGATAATATAATTATATAATTTTATGGTATAAAAATAAAATGAGGTGGAAGAGAGAAAATGGAATTGAAAATTCTTTTAATAATTATAAATATTTTAATATATGTGTGTGTGTGTGTGTGTGTGTGGAGGAAATGATGGGGAGAGAGAGAAGAAAGAGAATTAGTGGGAAATGGTGGGGGAAAATGAAGGAAGTAAAGAGAGAAAGAAAAAGAAATGAGGAGGAAGAAGGAGACAAGGGGGGAAAGAGAAAGAGAAAGGGAAGAGAAGGAAATTAAAATTTCATCCGTATGTAAATTTGGGTCATGTTTCATTCGAAATTTGGAAAATCTTTCTTCTACAAAGTTGTAGAGAATTAAATTTTATATGGAATGAATATAAGGTTCGTATTTTTTTGATAAATGGCCTATTTATTATGAATTATTGAAGTTTCTGAATATTATTTAAATTTAAAACATGTATGGGCCCCTCTTGTCCTTTTGTGTGTGAAATGTGTTGATGAGTGTTGGTTAAAACGATGGTGCGGGAAGAAAATAAACAAATTGTCCGTTTATAATTTAGTCAACATTAGTGTTCTGGCATTTTCCTATAAATAGGGTGCTTAGTTAGAAATGAAAATCACACCAGAATCAGAAAATTCTCTCCCTATAGTATCAAGCGTATTTCTTGTGAGTGTTTAGATATTTTAAGTGTTGATAACGGTGCAATTTTTTTTCATCGTAATATCCGATATTCCAGTCAAATCAAGTATTATATTGAGGTAAGAGATATTATTGTTGTAAAGGATGTTATTTTCGTTTAATATTCGTAAAGGATATTATTTTGCGTAAAGAATATTTTGATAAAGGATATTTTGGTAAAGGATGTGATTTTATACTCGTAAGGGGTATTATTGCTTTCGTATTCGTAAGGGATGTTATTTTTCCTATAAGGGATATTCTTTTTCTCGTAAATGATGTTACGGTTGAATATCATTTCACCGGAATATTGGTATGATTTTTCTTATGAAATTTTTACCTTTTCCTGTTGGGGTTACTATTTATAAATACGGTACTATTCATAAATATAGTACTATTCATGAATACGATACTATTCACGAGTACTATTCACGACAAAAATTAAATTTTCTTTTCTTTGTCCAAGTTATCTGTTATGGTTCTTATCTTTGATTGGATCTATGTTTTGAACTTCATTCTTGAATTTTACTCCATAATTGGTTATCATGTTGACAATTTGATCATATTGTTCTTATTAATATATATAACATTTTTATAATTCTGGTGATGAAATTTCTCTTTGACTTGAGTGTAAAGATGGATAGATTATTGGTATGATCATGACTATGGGTTCTTTTTGACCAGTAGTGCAAAGATGAATTGTTGACTAGTATGATCATGACCATTGATTTTATAATTGAATATTTTTAGCTTAAGTGCAAAGGTAAATTGATCAACATGGTTATAAGTATTGCTTCTATAATTCCTGAAATTATTAGATATTCCTTTGAGAATTGTGTTTCATCTAATATCATTTCACTTGAATTGTTATTTACCTAAATCTTCTTATTAAATTTTAATCGTTATCTTTGAGATAGGAAACTTGAATATCTTTGGCCCGTAGTGCAAAGATGAGTTGTTGATTTATGAATATCTTTGGCCCGTAGTGTAAAGATGAACTGTTGATTGATATCTTTGGCACGTAGTGCAAAGATGAACTGTTGATTGATAACTTTGGCCCGTAGTGCAAAGATAAACTGTTGATTGATATCTCTAGCCTGTAGTGCAAAGCTGATCTGTTGATTGATATCTTTAGCCTGTAGTGCAAAGATAGATAGTTGATTGGTATGATCATAACTATGGTTGTTATGTTGAATGTTTTTGTTGTAGGGTGTAAAGACGATACAATTATTAAGTGTCTTTAGCCTTTGTGGAAAGAAGAAACTGTTGATTTACATAATTATGAACAGGAACTATGATTTGGTATAACCATGAACTTTGGTGTTTCAGGTAAAGACATGTGATGAAAATTATCTTCGTCCTCGGTGCGAAGAGGAATTTATTAACATTATTATGATCATGAACTATTTACATGATTGTGGATAGGAATTGTTGATTGATGTTACAGGGATAAAATATTGTTGGTGGACTTTTAACATGGAGAAGATAATAGACATTATGGTCTATTTGACTCTTCTAATGGATTGTTCATTCCCCTGCAACTATGGTTGAAAATTTTTATCATCTACTATATGTTCTAAATATCTGATTTATTACTGATGAAGGCTATTGATAATTTAATTATCTTTAGTCAGGATATTCTTTACTGGACTATTTGTGCTCACCCTTTTGCTTCACAATTCCTTTCAGGTAATAAGAATGTAGCTGGGTCGAGCGGGGATAACAAGGGAATAGAGTAATGGTCTGTGACTATTGAGTTTCTCAATACATTATAAAATAGCATGACAATATATAATTGTATTGAGAATTTTAAATGTATGTGTCGTATTTTGTACTTCGTTTAACAGTTGACTTTGGTAACCCAAATAGGGTGAGGTATTGTCCAAGGTGGGGACATGTGTCACAGTTGGTATCAGTGGTATTTGTATTAAAACTCACACTTTAAATGTGGTCGTATTGTGTACGATAATTTGATATAAAAGATTTATATTTGGATAATGTATCATGTATTTCTTGGCGACCCAGAATAGGTGGGTTGTGTCACGAACCTATTCTAGGGGCGTCACACCACGGGTGCGTTTTACGTTCCATCCCGCGTGTACAACTGACCGTGCAATGTATGATTCTATTTGGCTTTTCAATGTTACCCATTTAGCGAATTTTCGACCAACGACTCCCAAACCAGATGGTTTTAAGGCTCTAGGTGTAAAGACATCCCCTAGGGCTTACTTGTTCAAGTAACAAAGGCCACAGAACCAAACTAGTCAATGTGTTTATTCATACTCTTTTTTATATATATATTTTCTATTCTTTTTTTCTTTTTTCATCAATTTTTTTCATATACCTCATAGATTCCCTCAAACTAAACTTTTGCCTTAATTTTAACTTTTACTGCCATTTCACTGCTTTCCTTCACTTTTAACCAAGAATTTTCCTCTAGAAACAATTTATGAAACCCTTGAACCAAGTTAATTAAACCAGTTAAACATTAAGTTTCAGATAGGCTCAGATTTTCCTCATGATTAAAATTTAAACGCATCATCAATCATCACATTGTTCAAGTTAATCATGCAATACCAATCTTATCATAGGCCGAGCTAAATTCACACCAATCCATTACTTATATTCATGCAACATTCTTTATGCAAACACTAAATGCAAAAAAGAAAATAATTTTGTTATTTTTTAAAAAAAATTGAAGTGAAATATGCCTACAATAATGCAAAAACAACTAACCAATGCAATTTATGTGAACCAAATAATAATGCAATGCCATATGATCCACCCCCAAACTCAAAGTGAACAATATCCTCATTGTTTAAATAGAAAGAATTAAAATTAAGAACTTCCCTAAATGGTCAAGCGTAGTGCCCGACCTCCGCATCTTTGATGTCTAGTGGTGGATAAACCGGCAACGGCTAAGGCTTGGGAATGATTCGGAGCGACATGACAAATATGTGTTGTATGTATGTACCCCTGATGCCTGCAATGATGTGATACAAAATGGATTAGAGTAGCACTTTGGATCATAAGAGAACTTATTTCCTACTAATAAAATAAAATAAAATAAATTCTAGGTTGCCTCCTAGTTAGCGCTTGATTTACAGTCTTTCAGCCTGACTTTGTCTGGTCAACGATATCTAATTCTTCTTCGATAATTGAGGAACCCTCCATCCATTAGTAGCAAATTATCCTTTAGGAGGTTCCTACAAGCGATGGCCAGTGCATCAAAGTCACCTACCATGCTCTGATTAGGTATGATCTCCATGAAGAAGGGTAAAAAGCTAGGTGCTATCTCCATTGTGTCTGTGATCATATTTGGGCATGGAAGTTTGTCAAACACAATGAGTTCTTCGTCTATCTTCTCTTTCTCGTCCCACCATGGCTTCAAAATTGAACTCGCTCTTATGTCATATAGAGCTTCGCCGACGACATGACTACCAAGCAGGCATGGTTTTGCAAATCTGACTGAATCCTTGATCTTTGGTGGAGAAGGCACTTGACAAACCAGCAGAATCGATTCGTCTTCTTTGGAATGCACATTTAGATCTTTGCTGACCTCCTTTTCCTTATCCCCACTTGTCTCCTCTCTTTCGATATCTTGTGTCTCATTCAGCTGCAGATTCGGTTCGGGTTCTCCATCAGTTTCGTTATCCATATTATAAAGCCAAGTGTTTGGAGGACAGTTGTTTAAGGCTTTGGTCATTTGCTCTATCTGATTCTCAAGATTTCAAATTGACCTCTCTTGATTAATCATCCTCTCCTCATTCGACGCTATAAACTTGGACACCATTTCCCCCAGTCTTGAATTATTTGTTTCAGTTTCGGAATTCATGTATTGAGGACCATTGGTTAAGGCGTTAGTGCGTTGTTCCATCTGATTATTAAGATTTTGACTTGATAACTCTTGACTAATCATCCTCTCCTCTTGGTCTGCTATGATCTTCAACATGAATTCCCTTAGATTTAACTTTTCTTCTTGTGGCAATGGAGGTGGACATGAAAATTCTGGTGGATATGTTTGACTTGGAGCGCAGTAGTGGTCTTGATAATTATGGCTCCATGAAGAATCCGGGTGATACCCCAAATCTTGGTGATAGTAAGGATAAGCATAGTTGTAGAGGTAATCACCACCACACTGTCCCGATCCAAAATTAACGATGCATTAATGACTCTGATGGTTGCCAGCACAATAGTTACAAACTACTACTACCTTTCGAATACGTTGGGCTGCAAGAACATCCAACCTCCTCGAAAGTGTCTCAATTTGTGCTGACACTGTAGAAAGTACATTAAGTTCATCAATCCTTGTTTTCCTTGGTTGAGTCATACTCGAATATGGACATTGATAATTGAATCCAGCTATGCTACCTGAAAAGAGAGTAAAATAGGAAGATAATTAAATAAAAAGAAAAAATGTTTAAATTAAGACAAATTTGATTGAAATTAATATTGGCAAAAATTATTAAATTAATTCCCCGGCAACGGTGCCAAATAATTGTTGGGTAAAATCTAGTTACGCGCAACACGCAAGTATACGTTGTCAACAAGTAATAAAGTGAAAGTAAAGTATCGTTCCCACGAGGAATTATTTAATAAGAATCACCAAGTACTAACCCGTAACCAAACTATATCTTATTTAAATAGATAATTTCAAGTTTGAATTAACTAATTACACTAATACTAATTACCACTAGTTAAATTAAGATTACGGAGATTTAAGATCACAACTTCACTTATTGCTTCATTTAAGTTAATACACTTCTTATCAATTATGTTCATTATTCTGAATTGTTAATCAAGAACACATAAATAAATATGACCATCTCTCAGTGCATCATATTCAAATCAACTTAAATCCATAGATGATAGAATTAAGCAGAGCACCCTAATTCTAATCCATTATATCACTATGTGAATTATAATTAAAAAGAATTTCAAGCACAAGTTCTTCATCAGATTACATGTGGTGTAAAGGTATATCTCTATCCTAAACACAAATTATGAATTCCAATGCCATGCATAAAACACAATCACATGCTATTATGATCAGATCTAAATCTATAACTCCTCTCTTGAGTTCATATAAATTATCACAGTAATTACCAGCTAGACAAATATACAACTAAGTCCAAATCAATATAGACAATCCCCACGATAGATCATAATAATTAATAGAGAAGCATATTAAAATAAGCTACGCAATAAGATCCATTGTAATCTTAAACAAAAGATTTAGTTCATTGTTATTGAATAAAAACCAAGAATTCACAATTGAAAAAACATTAAAAGGTAGAAATAAGAGTAGAGAAGAGAATGGAATCTGTTGTCAGCAAATCTCAAGCTCCCTCTTGCTCCTGCTCTTAATCTTCAATGGCTTCCAAGTTGCTTCAATCTCCAATCCTATTCTAACTAGAATTTGTATCTAATTTAATATAAGCTAATCTAATGGAATCTCTCTCTTAATCAATGTGTATTCTTCCCCTTTTATAGTCCTCTTATGATTCTTCTTCAAATCAACGCTCAGAATCCTTTAGTTTCTTCCAAATCCTACTTGAATTAGGACATTTTTCTCTCCCAGCCGCGCCTACTCACTCCGACGAGTATTTGGCCTTCATAAAACCCGCCCCAACTGGTGTTTGTACTGTCTGACAGCCCACAAACCCGCCCCAGCGGGTGTTTTGTACTATGGATACCTACCCTAGCGGGTATTGCTCCGCTGCTGCGATATCCTTTGGTAAAACGACCATAACTTTTGATCCAAGAAAAGTTACTGGTCCTGCTACCTATCAAATAGAAGCTGTCGATGAGATCTACAACTTTTATTCATTGAGCATTGACAGATTCTGATTGGATCAAGGTTGAAATCGGCTCCAAGTGACTGCTATGTAAATTGCAACTTCCAAACTCTGAGGTTTCAACTTCCGCTTGGTAAAAAGGTCATAACTCTCTCATATGAACTCTGATTGGGATGATTCAAGATGTTTTGAAAAGCTAAGGAATAGCTCTACAATAAAATCCAAGTCCCAAGCCAAGACCATGAATCTAACTTAGCTCCATTTTTCATGTTTTGACACCCTAAAGTCGTTTCCTACAACACAAACACAAAACAAGTAGAAGAACACTAACAATACTCAAAGTTAACAAAGAATTAAGCATTAACGGTGTCCAATTTGTATGTATAAAACCCACTCATCAGTTGCTCCTGTTTTATTTGTAAAGAAGAAAGACGGGAGTATGTGACTTTGTATTGACTATCGGGAGTTAAACCATGTCACCATCAAGAATAGGTATCCGTTACTTCGCATTGATGACCTGTTCGACCAGTTGCAAGGTGCGCAATTCTTCTCAAAGATCAATCTTTATTCTGGATATTATCAGTTAAAGATTCAAACTGATGACATTCCAAAAATGGCTTTCAGAACTCGATACGGACATTATGAATTCTTAGTCATGTCTTTTAGATTGACTAATGCTCCTGCGGCCTTCATAGATATGATGAACTAAATATTCATGGAATATTTGGATCATTTTATGGTTGTCTTTATTGATGACATCCTCATTTACTCCAAAAGCCGTGAAGATCATGAGCAGCACTTGAAGCTGATACTCCAAAAGCTTCGTGAAAACAAGTTATATGACAAGTTGAAGAAATGCGAGTTTTGACTTGAGGAAGTAGCATTCCTTGGGCACATGGTATCGAAACATAGAATATTGGTTGACCCGACGAAAATTGAAGCAATACAAAGTTGGGAGCAATCTAAGTCAGTGAAAGTAGTATGCATACAAGCCAATCATGTACGATAATAAAGCATATACTTCGGAGACAATCTTATTTATTTATTAATAAAAATATTCATTTATTAAAGGCATTTAATTATCTACATGATGCTGTTTTTATAATATGTAAATAACCCATAGTCTTAAGCAATGCTTTTAGAATCATGATGTTGACCATGCTAATGAGATTTAAATTCTTAGAAAGCTTAAAACTAAAATAGTTCCCAATCGTGGGATTACTAAAAAGGGGATTAGTAAATTCGGATAGATTGGTACATATGTTGCTTGCTCATTGGATGAGGATGACTGATCTCATGGTCATTTGTGTGGAGACACTAAAGCAAGTATGTAGGTGCTTGTTGGAGAATAAGTTCACTGAACGTGACTCGCTATGGAATACCTAATGGAGTTTTACTCGCCTGTCAATAGGAATTCCTAATGTGATAGTAGTACAAGTGATCCTTGGACTTGAGATCATCATAGTATCTTGTATGTAATAAATTATACTTTGACTTATTCCTTAAGGCCCTTTAAGGCATATATAGGGTATGCTTGGGTATAATGAGTTACATATGGAGATAATATATGATCAATAAAGAATCTACCACCTCTAGTAAAAGAGGAGATATATCCTATGGGATTCGTTAAATGACAACCCAAGAACCCTTGGCCAAGGTGGAATGAAATTAGAAAGAGGTTTCTAATTTGCATTAATTGAAGTTGTGCATTTTCTAATCGAAATACATATAATTAAATAAAATAAGACTTGATAGTAAATCCATGTCTTATATTTAATTGGGACATTGTATGGTGGAAGGATTGAATTGTATAGTAACTATTTACTCACAGGTTCTTTTATGATTAATGTTAAAATCTATATTATCTGAAAAGTCGTTGATCGCTAGGGAGGCTTATCCCTATTGTAGAATAAATATTATTTATTTAAATAGATTACTAGTTTAATTTATTTATTTAAATAAGATTAGAATTGTTCTAATTGATTTATTCACAACCGGTTTAATATGGAGAACCTAAAGGGTCACACCATAAAAGGAAGAATAATTATTTAAGAAGGTAATGGCATAATCATAATAATGCATTAAGTGTAATTAATTTAATCTATGGTGATAGAATAAAATAAATAACTTAATGTTTATTATTTAATATTTTGGAAATATTAAATATAAATTAATAAGAGGAGTTTTATTAATATTATTACAATTATTATTATTTTAATTTCTAAATGAGTTTAGTAATTAATTTAATATTAGTACTCTCATTTATTCCTAATAAGATTAGGATGCAAATTAATTAAATGAATTTAATTAATTATTCCCAATATGATAGGAAGCCTAAATTAATTAAAGGAGTTTAATTAATTAAATGAAATCCCATGTCTAATAGGATTAGAAGGGTTGACCAAATCTATATAAGAGGGGGCTTATAATAGATATCAGTTGATGCAATTACAATTGTTGGAGAGTACTCCTTTTCTATAGAGGATAGAAAACTAAGCCAAACACCCTCATTCTTGATAATTCCTCTTCCTTGGTGGATCACCTCTAGAGGCCAAACACTTGGGTGGCTAACGTTGTTCAAAGAAAAGAATCTAACCCGGAAACTCAAGGAGATCACGAAGAACAAGGAGTTAAACTCGTACCTGTGGAAGCTTCATTCTACAATGGTATGATTCTATAACTTCTTATTTATCGTTTTAAATTAATAATTTGCATAAAGGATGATCCGGGTATTGGTTTTGTAGAAATTTTTTAAACTCTGATATACCATGCTTCCGCTAATTTTGCAATTTGATTGCGTCACGATTTCGTACAAACCCAACAGTCAGTAACCGAAGTACGTAGCTTTCTGGGATTAGCTGGTTATTATCAGAGATTCATGGAAGGATTTTCTCGAATCGCTACTCCATTAACTCAGCTGACTCGAAAAGATATAAAATTCGGATGGAGCGAGGAATGTGAGAAGAGTTTCCAGGAACTCAAGAGGAGACTCATTTCGGCATCTGTTCTGACAATACCATCTGGTTTGGATGGATTTGTTATTTACAGCGATGCGTCAGGCAAAGGGTTAGGATTTGTTCTCATACAACATGGGAAAGTCATAGCCTATGCCTCACGACAACTCAAAGAATATGAGAGGAATTATCCTACTCATGATCTAAAGTTAGCAGCTGTCCTTTTTGAGTTGAAAATCTTGAGACACTACTTGTATGGGAGAAAGTGGAGATCTATACAGATCATAAGAGCCTTAAATATTTCTTCACTCAAAAGGACCCAATATGCTGCAATGACGTTGGCTTGAGCTATTGAAAGATTACGACCATACCATCCAATACTATCCTGGAAAAGCGAATGTGGTAGCTGACGCGTTGAGTAGAAGATGTAAGAACCCGAATTTTCAGAAATTATTAAATAAGGATTTAATAAATAAAATTCTTAAACTGTGAGAGGGGTTCGAATAAAAATATATGTGTGTGATATGAGGTATGTGGTATTTAGAATAGTAATATGTGAGAAAGTCTAATGTACGAATAACGTTAAATATATATATATACGTTATTAAAGGGAGATGGAAATCATTATATTTTTTAATGAATATTTGAAGAAATTATTTTGGGAACAATTTATAGAAAAGAAAGAGAACTATTTATTATATATTTCTAATAAAGGGTATTAAAATAATTTTTAATATTGAATTATTTTAATAAAGGAGGAAATGTTATTTTTGAATAATAATATTACCTTATATATTTTTGTATGAGGTAATAGGTATGATTAATTAATATGGTAAATATATTAAAACGTATTTGCTATATGTAAATAAATTGATGGAAATAATTTATTATAATAGAAAATAAACTTACTATCTATTTTCTATATATATGTACATGTGTTGTACATGTAATTATTCGATTATATTATATTATAATATCTTGAGTTAATAAATAAAGTATTTTCTAATAATGAATATCTTTATTTGGAGGAAACATAATATTTTATGTTAGGGCTAAATACATAATTTCTAATGTATTTTCAAAAGGAGTTTAACTAATGAAAGAAAACTAAGTTATTTTAATATATTAAATAACTTAAGTTATTATTTGATCGTGAATATTATTATTGGAATAATTAATAGAGTATATATTAATTATTATAAGCGTAAAGGTTATACTTATTATAAATATAATTAATTGAAGTAGTTTAGCATTTTAATAGCTTGAGTTATTATATTACTGTAAAAGGTTATATAGAATATTGGAGTATTTTCATTCACGATATATTTATATATGTGAACCTTGTGACTTAATAGTTCTAATTATATTGAACATGTTATAAGTAGTAAGTGATGAGAATAATAATAAGCTTGAGATTAAGCTTGTGGAAAATGCCTTGTGTGGCACGAATAATAGATCCGACGATTAATTAATTCAAGGATGGAAGAATTATTATTTAACAATTAATTCATACTGTTAATTGTTATTATAATAATATATTGATTTATTATTATAACTAGTGATAGTATAGTAATAAGGAAATTGATTATAGATATAATCGGAATCGTATTAATGAGGAATGAGATATATTGTCTTATAATATTAATTATTATTATGAACAATATACTATTATCAAGTAATTATTTGATAATATGTTGATTAGCGAGTAAATGATTTATAATATAATAAGATTTATATTTATTTATATTTACAATAAGATTTATATTTATTTGTTAATCAAGTAGTGTAGAAATTATAATTCCATTGATTTATGAGAAATAGATTAATTAATATTATTATTAATTAATTGATGAGATAAGTAAATTATATTCTTCTATATGCAAGCATGCGAATAAAATGTATAGCGTATAGTAACTAACTATATATTATATGAAGTGTGAAGTGTAGTGCAACTATATTATATAGTGTGGTGCAATAATTATGTGACTATACTGTATATAGAGACCATGTATCAAGACTAATTAAACTACGTGAGTTACATAACATTATCGCTTATGTAACATGATAAGGATTTTAATAATTTAATTTAATACATCATGAGGTATGTGACAATATGAGATGGGTGGATACATTAGGGTGTACATATATGTTTGTGTATATGTACATATGACTTATATTAATGTGTCAATATTAAGTAAATCTAATGTGAATTATAAAGGGGTATAACCTAAGTGTACAATTATACATTGATGTAGGAATATATGTAATATACATATGTATGTTGCACAAAGGAATACAATGCTGAGTTTATTAAGCCTTGTCCCATAATGAGAGGCACATTTTCTTCTCACGTGAACTCTAGATGATAGCTACTCTACCACTATTTCTCTCAAACTCAGCAATAATCTAGCTAATGAGTGTAAGGGGAGTGGGATTCATGATTGAATCCACCCACTCTCAACCACCATTCCTTAACCATTATACAAACTTGAAATTTATTGGTTTGATTTGGGAGATTTTGCATTTGTCTGGATATTGAGTTACCTATAAATGGAGCCTTCTCTTCTTCTATTACACTTGCTGAGATTTTCTGATTTAATTGAGAGTAGAGAGTAAGCATATATCAGTGGTAGAAGTTTGGAGAAGAAGGAAGCAATTAGCAGAGGTATACCATTCTATGTTCTTCAATTCTTGAAAATGTTAAGTTCTTAATTATGCTTGCATTCCATGTTAAATTGATTGAATAATGGTTGATAGTTATTATCTACGTTAGTAATCATGTTAGTAATACAATATGGCATGGTTAGAAGAGAATTCGTAGAGAAAATTTGTGAGTTGGGTTGCAGTCTGCCGAGCAGAAAGTTGCTCTGTTTCTGGCCGGCCACCTGCGCAGCTGCGCCAGTTTTGTACTGGCCAGGGCGCAGCTGTGCCGGTACCAGACTTGAGTTGGCCAAGTCCCTGCGCAGCTGCGCCAGTTTTGAACTGGGGAGCTGCGCAGCTGCGCCAGTACCAGTTTCTAGAAATTTGCTTCTGTCAACTTCTGTTATATGTAACTGATTGACATCGCTTAGAACCAGCATGTGAACCTGACTAACTTATAAATAGTAGTACTATGACATAACATAAGCATGTAAAATCATGTTAGCATACACTATTGACAAAAAGTTTCATAGTTTATAAATGAGCTTAGACTTGTTAAAGTAAACTTTGTCACATACGTAATATGTGTTCTGATATTTGTAGCTTGTATAAATGACTTATATATGCATGAAATCAGGTTTAACATGTATAAGTAAGCACCTTAACATATCATGAACGTTTTTGACTTCGTTAGTGTGCGATTTCTAAAGAAAGTTATAAAGTTTTAAAATGAGCCTTGACACATACTATTGATGCTTATGTTCTGACTTTTTGAGCATGATTGCATGGTCTAGATAGGCATGAAATGTAAATTTAAAAGAGTTAAGTTTACCCTAGCATTTATGGTTTAAGTCGTAAATGTTTTCAAAAGAAAGATTCGGACTTTTTGCAAACTAAGTTGCGTGATCATAGTGTATTAGTGTTCTAATAAGTTTAAGCATGCATGCTAGAGCTTTTAAATGACATGTATGTGCACACAGCTTACTAGACACTATGAAAGTTAGTTAAGCATGAATTAGATATGTTTTAAAATAATTATCGATACTAGTTGTACGTATATGGTAAAGGTAATTGTGAGCATGCGTCTTAGCATTGGTATGGTACCTCACATATATATGTGATGAACATAGTAGCATGTTTACCTTATTATTCCTGAATTATAAAACAGAGTCTTAATGAGGCCTTGAGTGTGGATTGATGTAGTAGTGATATAAAACCCGAAATTGATAAATTTTCCTAAGGTTTGCAAGACGTAAGAATAATATAGATCATGTATCTATGAGTTTTAAATATATGTCAAATACATTTAATAAGTGTATGGTACGTGTATATGAAAGGTGATAGTATGTACGTACGGTTAAGGCATACCTATAAGTACATAGTTATTCTCAGAATGCGATGAGACAGTAAAACGAAGGTTCTAAGAACCAAGATAGAAAATAATGTAATACGTATTATTATTATATTGAGAATGTATGAATGTATGACTGATGGATATGAATCCATGATTATATAACTGTGTAGAATTACACGAAGCGCAAATATCTTAAGCAGTTAAGTCGTAGTTGTTAAACTACGAATCAGGCAAGTCTTTCAGTTCCTATTTGATATATGAATTCAATAACTGTTAGTTGAATTATATTACGCTGTGATAATGTGATTATATATGAACTATATATGAGATATAAATGAGATTGAAAGTTGATCTTTGATGATATACTTGTTATGTGAAAAGTAACATGCGTAGTAAATATAAACTGTTTATAAATGCATGAACTGAGTATGATGTTATATGCTATGTGATGTATGAGGACTGTTAGAATTGCTGAGCTGTCGAGCTCACTCTTGCAAATAACCACTTTTGCAGGTTAAGGATTCACGGTAAAGATTTCGTGCTTCTTGATTGATAAAGATAGATAGTATCGCATTGAAGAATATTACTTAGATTATTGTCTGGACCATGTTTAGATTCTAGATGATGTACTCGATAGTTGCTTACACTGTTTAATACTTGTTGTATTGTAAGAATGTATTAATTAATACATAGAGGATATCGAGTTGAGTTGTAAATGTTTATACGATAACACAGATAAGAAGGAATCATATTATATAGTTGATTCAAGATTTGTAATTGGTATCAAAGTTATGGAATCAATAAAAAGATTTTTAGTCAAAGGATATTGAAAAGTTTAAATTATTTCGTATTTTAGTAATATCGAATATGATGTAAAGACGAGATCTTGGATATGAATAGAATTTATATTCTAAATTGTAATAAATAAAGTTGTATTCTTTTACTAATGATTAAAAGATGTAATAGTTTGACGATAGTAGTATCGTGACTGCACCGAATCTGAGGTTTCGAAGGAACGTGGATTTGGGGGCGTCACAGAAGATCATATGCGGGAACAAGTGCGATGATGTCAACACAAAGACCCATTTTGTATGACTTTCAAAGGATGGAGATAGAGTTAAAGACTCCCGAGACCCACGTGACGATGGCAAATATACGCGTAGAACCAGCTTTAATTGATAAAATTAATGTTGCTCAAGCTACAGACCCGGAGCTGATGAATATGAAGAAGAAGGTGCTATTCCAGAAGCAAGAAAAGATGAAGAAGGAATACTTCAATTCAACTCTAGATTTTATGTTCCTAACGAATCTGATTTGAAGTATAGAATCATGATGGAGGCACACAACACACCAAATGCAATCCATCCTGGAAGTACCAAAATGTATCGTGATCTTCGACATATATTTTGGTGGAGCAACATGAAGAGAGAGATCGCGGAGTTTATCTTAAGGTGTCTAACTTGTCAACGTGTCAAGGCGGAGTATCAAGTGCCAAAGGGTCCATTGCAACCACTTAAGATTCCAAAATGGAAGTGGGAACACATCAACATGGATTTCGTAACTGGTCTTCCAAAGGTTTCTCAAGGCATAGATGCAATTTGGGTTATTATCGATAGATTAACCAAGTCTACTCATTTCTTGCCTAGACGAGAGACTTATTCACTTGAACGTCTTGCTCGTATGTACATAAATGAGATTGTAAGATTGTGTGGTATGACAGTATTCATAGTTTTGGATCGAGACCCAAGATTCACTTCACAATTTTTGGTCAGCTTGCAGAAAGCTATGGGCACTGATTTACGATTCAGTTCTGCATATCATCCTCAAACGGACGGGCAATCAGAAAGGACTATTCAAACTCTTGAAGATCTATTGAGACTCTGTGTGCTAGACTTCAAAGGAAGTTGGGATAAGTACTTACTATTGGTGAAATTCTCATACAATAACAGTTATCAGACAAGTATAGGCATGGCTCCATTCGAGGCGTTGTATGGACGAAAGTGTTGTTCTCCAGTATGCTGGGACGAGGTGAGTGAAGCAACATTGTTCAGACCAGAGTTAGTACGTATGACTACGAAAAAGATTCAAATGATCCGGTAATGTATACAAACGGCACAAGATCGACAAAAGAGTTATGTGGATCTTCATCGAAGGGACGTGGAATTTAATGTCGGAGACCATGTATTGTTACGTGTGGCTCCATGGAAAGGAGTTACGAGATTCAAAAAGAGAGAAAAACTTAACCCACGATTTATTGGTCCATTTAAAATCCTTGACCGAGTAGGAACTGTGGCCTATAGACTCGCCTTACCTCCAAGCATGTCTCGTGTTCATAACGTTTTCCACATATCCATGATTCGTAAATATGTGAAAGACCCAAACTGTGACACCCCCAAATCCGGGTACTTCGTTTCCATATGATTTGGTGTTCACTTTCTAATATAACATACATCTACCCAATATAACTTCAAAATAAAATACAACCTTTATTCAAAATAATAAAATCTCCCTTAAAACAAGGGTTACAACCTTCTTAAAATTCAATCCCAGGGTTACTCAAACCTTGACATAATAATAATGTGCGTAAATAAAAACATAACATTAACGTCTATTACAATCATTTCAATAATAAAAATGAGTCTTCACTTGTTTTGCTTTCCCTTGCCCTTACTCGTAGACGGGGCGTCAACATTATCAACCTTAGCTGCAATTGTTATATAATGCAAGAGTGAGCAAACAACAGCTCACTGGAGTTTAACAATAATAAATACATGAAAGGATATCTTTAAAAAGAGTTTGAATAACTTAGCTTACTTCAGCAATAAAGAATTGAATAATAATTCTCTATCAACATTAAAATTCGAATATAGAATTTATCTAAGGGTCATAAGACCTTTGAACTTTTGTCCTAGGTTATAAACATTTACATTTAAACCTTTAACAGTCAATAAGACTATGGACCTTAACTCGTACTTAGGGGGATCAGCCCTTCGTACCATGTATTGTGCACAAACATTGTGACACCCCCAAATCCAGGGACCGCCACTTGGTAACTCGAATTCGGTTCGTCACGTGCTCATGGTACTACAATGATAACTAAAATCATACATTCACAGCGGAATATCTAATTTAGAATAATATACAATGATTTATTATAATTATTCCCCCAAGTCTCGCAACCTACAGTACTTAATAGATTACATAATAATATCAATTAACGACTCATTACATAATCTAACTTAAGCTTAAACATAAACAAATCCAGTCTTACTACATCATCTTAATACAACATTAAAATATTTAAAACATAAAAGACACAGGCTAGTTGGTAGCCTTGCCCTTGCCCTTATCAACGCCTGAAGGTTCACCATGCTCTGCCTTAACTGAAATGTTTTAGGGAAAAAGCAAGAATGAGCACAAATTGCTTAACAAGTAATATACAATAAGGGTTTGTAATATAATTCTCAATTCTCGAAAGGGTATAGCAAGGTTTGATAGTTCAATGATAACAAGAATATCAACAGTTTTCAATAACAGTCGCTAAGGACAGAATAATATCAATGTGATTTAATAATAAATCAATTCAAGATTTCAAGATAACTGAATATTGAGCAGTCACTAAGGACCATGAACTTCTACTAGAATTAACAGTAATAAACTGAAAATCCAACAAAAATAAGTACAATAGGTGATCAGCCTAAAGTACCATCGTTATGTATAACAATCAATCATACTCAAGTGCGCGCGTCGGTTCTCCGACAGTTATATTTTGTTCTTCTCAGTCAAATACAAGATCCTGCACCAATCAATTAGTTTGGGTCACTTTTCAATAATATAAGTCTAGCCGAATCAAATGGCATAGACACTTTCACAATATTCAAGAATAATACCAAGTTTAACATGAATAATAGCTTTAATGAAATAAGAGTTCAAGTATTCTAATTCAATTCAAACGATTAAGTAAAGAAACTAGGTTGCAATATACAAGGATAGAATACTTGCATAAAGTAACTGCGTCAGTTAGGATACTTGCCTTATGCGTAGTTTACTCACGTAAAGCTAGCCAACACTTTCGAATTCCTATCGTAATATAGTTACGTATATATATGATATTCATTAGTTATATAATTTAACTTCACATTTTATCTTCGAATATACGATCAACACATAAGCTAAGTTTTAACCTAGCTACACAGTTATATAGAATATAATTTATATCCTTAACGTTCCTCCTTTAGAGTTTAAACACATTCTCATATCATATAAGATCGCCACAATTAGCAAACATGACCTCATATTATTAATACCACATAAGACTATAAGCAATACTAAAATATATTTCATTTTAGCAAGTTATGGCGTTCTCATAAGTTAACCGTCAAAAATCGGATTCACATATATCACATAGTATATATACATGTTAAAGAGTCTTTTTATATTCGTATAACCTTCCCTTGTTCCAAACATATGAGATATAGATTCTAAGTCGACACTTACGGTCATTCAAGGTCATGAAATTTACAAAGCCTATCATGCTCGCTTTCAAAACACTTAAGGTATTTATATTAAGCATACTTATGAGTATTCGCATTCCATACATGTGACTATCACAGTTATAAGTTGAAAACATGTTTCGTTTATGCTAAATTTTAGTCACGACATCTAGTCATGGTATGTATAAATGTATGGGGCGTGAGTAAGTCTAAAAGTACTATTTCATATGTCCATAAACATCAGAATTTAAATCCCCATGTATCGTGTCAATGCTCACGTGCAAAGCTTGTATTTTCATTAGTAAATCTTAGTAATAGGTCCAACATGTTCATGCTTCCTTACGAATCATATATAAGCAAGTCAACATGCCTTCCATGCATTTCAAAGTCATCTAAAGATGCTCATAACATCAGAACGTATATATAGCATTTACATGTCCATATCCACTTTCAAAACTTATATATTCGTTAGGAAGGTGCACTAGTTAGGTTCATATGTTCATATTATATCACGGAACCCTTATAGATAAGCTAAAATGCACTTTATGTGTTTCTAATTCATACTAACATGTCTCAAAAGTCAGAATATATTCATGGTCTATATATGTTAAAGTTTGTTTAAGAAACTTGAGATTTATTTCAACGCTATTAGTCATTCCATTAATCTTGCATGACATTATAGCAACACACGTGCACATCATGTTAATATACTCATGTATAGGTAATACTCATGCTAACATGTTCATTTAAATCAATGCAAGAACTATCACGTAGCAGAAAGCAAGCAGAAAGCAGGGAACTGTTGCAGGCTGCTGGCGCAGCTGCGCCGGCTCCCAGCCAGCGGCAAACAGTTCTAGCAAACGGCAAACCCAAAACCCAAACACAGAAAATTCCTACGAAATTACTATCAATCCCACTATATTACCTCATGATCACTTACATTAGCTTATATAACAATCATTTAACATCATTGAATCACCAATTCATGAATTCCAACTTAATTTCAATAATTGAAGTTTTTATAGAGTTTGCAGAACATAAACCGAAAATAAAAATGAAGGACAAGGAACATGTATGTATGTCCATATAACAGTTAATCAAGCTTTCTATAATTCAATTATACTTCAATTCCTCATGATCAAGAACTTGGATTTTGACAGAGACAAGCAATGGAGTTTTGACAGAGAATAAAATGAAGAATAAGGATTCTAAAATTATACCTCTGTAATGCAATCTCAACTTCTAAGAATCTGATATATATGTATATGCTCTCCCTCTCAACACTTAGCAAAATCTCAGCAAAGAAGAATGGAGAAGAAGAGCTCAATATATAGAACAACCAATACCCAGACAATGCTATTGTTCTTCAATTTAAACCAACGTAAATGTAGGATTGCATGGTGGTTAATAGAGAGTAGGTAATTAGTTGTTGGATTCATCATGAATCCCACTCCCTCTTTCATGATTTGCTATGAAGCTATGGACTTTGCTGAAATTGAGAAGAAAGGGTAGGCATAGGCTTGAGTTGTTCACGTGTGTATGATATATGACTATCAGTATGGGACAAGCTACTAAGTATCCAGCATTTTGCAACATAAAGTGTATTAACACTAAGGCCATATATACATATATCATACACTTAGGCTATTACATATATATTCATACTATATATTTAGATTATAATTAACATTATAATGTAAGTCACATGCTTAATATTTCAAGGTAGTAGATGTGATATGGCAATGTAACATACATATATCCATGTATATTTATTAATACCGGATATAATTTACTCGGATATAATCACATCACATTATCTCCTTTATTAAATTTTATTATTCCATTATATATATAAATAATCATCAATTATTATTTATATTCATGATACACTATTTTAATGTATACTTACATACATATTGTCACATAGGCTATTTTAATGTCACAACACATCTTACCTTATTCAATGAATGAAGGAACTTTATTAATTATTTATATACTTAAACTATACACACATACTTATATTATACAAGTCCACTTAGATTATATAATATATACTTTTAAGTCACAATGTACTTTTAACATGGCAATGTGGTACAATTAATTTACACATATATAATCCATGTCATATTCTTTTACTGTATACTCACATGTCACATAGGCATTATCATGTAACTCCCATAATTCAATAAGCCTTACCATGTAATAGTGTCATATTACACTTCACATAATACATAGTTAGCTAATATATGTTACACATTTAATTCGCATGCTTGCACATATCAATTAATATAATCTTATTATATTAATAACTTACTTATTTGTCAAATAAATAAATTATTTATCTCATTGATTAATTAATGATAATATTAATTAATCGATTCCTCATTGATTATTAATTTCCATAATAATCGATTAACACTTATATAATTAATTATCACATTAACAACTATAAATCTCAGCACAGTTATAAACAAGTGGTTTATTATTATTATATTTCTTGCAATAATAATAATCACATATTATTAATCAATCACAGTTAATATCCCACAATAATTAATTATTCTACGATGACAATTAATTAATATTCTACAATTAATATAGATTAATTATTTGTTTAAATTAATATAATCATTCTTATATTACGTCACTGAGCCACACAAGGCTATTAATGAGTTTATCGCAAACTCTATCAATTTCTCAATTATTATAATTATTCAATTTTATATAATTGAATTAATTCATCTCATAACACAAAATCATTTATATTCAAATAAATTCTCATTTCCATTAATATATTTATTTAATAATATTCAAAAATTCTCGGGTATTACAAACATCTTAACGCTTACGCGTAGTAACATCCCCTAATAATAGGGTTGTTCAACTCAGTAATTTGAATTCAAGTCCGCACTAAAGAAAGTTTGGTTTGGATAAGCTTACAAGGATAATTTAGAATTCACGTTCATCAACTAAGGATTAGTTGAATCGACTTTCAATAACTTGGAATAATTCGTAAGTGAAAGAACTACGAACTATCATATGCTTTAGAAACAAATTTAAAGCATCTCAAAAGAATATTCAAACCTTGCTTGAACAATAAGCCAAGGTTACTTTAATTATATCATGAACTTTCAATAATTACTTGTCCAATAAAAGAACAAATCTCAAATAATGAATAATTGAATTGAAACAAATAAACGAGTTTAGGGTTTAGAAGACTTGCATAAAAAATTAATACAAGATCAGGGTTTAGAAAACTTGCCTCAAGCGCAAGCTACTAACAAAATCAAGTTCTAACAATTCCTACACATATATATTTAATCACAATAATCTAAATTAGTTAATACGTAACTAACTCACATAATTGGTTAACCTTTCTAGGTTAACTCATTCATATTTAATTATTAAATTAATAATTAATAATCACATAATTTAATTACAGCACATAGGCATGCTCACATAATTAACTCAATTAATAATTATGTATTTCATATTAATTATAATTAAATAAATTATAATTTAAATATTTAATCTAATTATAATTACTCAAATTATAATCACATCTTATTTAATTAAATTATAAACAAGTTATAATTTATAATTAATTAACTACATCATGCATTTACTAAATTATAATTACACAAATTATAATTTATAATTAATCATGCAAATATTGAATTATAATACACAAGATTATAATCTATAATTGATCATGCATTTATTATAATTACATAAATTATAATTTAAAAATTATCATTCACTTGATTAAAATTAATCAACTATAATCATTATAATTTAACAAAATTATAATTTAAATTAAACATTTACTCTAATTATAATTATTCAAAATAATAATCACAAATTATATTTTATTAATATAATTTATTAATATTCAATTAGCATTTTAATATATGTTTAATCATGCTATAAAAGTTGCTACATAAAATTAGCTTTACAAAATACAAAAGAAAATAAATTTCTTTTTTCCCTGCCACCCCCCCCCCCCCCCGCCCCTTCTTGATAGGTCCGCCCGGGCGGGCCCCTTCCAGCGAACGCAGACAAGTTCACGGACTGTGCAGAAAAAAAATCAATTTGGCTTATTTCTCCACACCAAATTCTAATTCCAGTTCATGCAATTCATATCAATTAATAGAAAACACAAACTTAAAGCTTCTAACATGATTCTAATATACATAAACATTATAACACATCATCAAACAACCAATTTCATGATTTAAAAACTCCAATTTTGATATTTTCCAAAAACTCATAGTTTTCTCAAAATAATTCACTATAATAAAATTCTCTATCAATTCAATTCACAACACATGTAATATTTTCATAATTGAAGATAGCATCATAATAAATTCTAATTAGGCATACTAACAGCTAATTAAATCATAACTTGTATTCTAAAACTCAACCAAATACATGAACTTCATATGAACACATATTTTCCATTAAAACATGCTTTATACAACGAATTGAATTCTGAAAATCCTTGATTATAATATACAATTCATATAATAACCATTATAAACATAAGATATATATATACATCATATCATCTACATACATAAAAATCACCATGTTTATAAGGAACTAAACTTTACAGAGAACAATTTTCATAAAGAACATAACACATATAAAATATAAGAGAATTGAGAAATACCCTTAATGCTTTGATGAAGAAGAATATAAAGATGATGATGATTTCCTCTAGCTTCTCAAGCTTTCTCTCCCTTCTCCTTCTTCCTCTTTCTCTCTTCTCAAACACTGGTATTCTCTCTTTCTCTATTCTTCTTTTAGTTTAGACTTAGAATAAAACTAGTGTATGACTAATATACGTACATTATAACTGACCAAACATAATAATATATAATAAGGGTCAATTACTCCCATAATGACTTATAAGTTATAAAAATTCAAAAGCCACAAGGCTTTGTTTGGCAATCCTTTATTCTAAAGAAAACTAATTTTAAGGACTTAAGGCATTGTTTGGAAAAATAAGATTAAAACAAAAGTAACGGCCTTGTTTGGTAAAACCTTTTAAAAATCCTTTTCTTTATTTTAATAAATCCTTTTAACACATACTTTAGATGTTACACTTTAATTAATTAAATATTACTCATCTAATTTAATCAATTAAAATCCAACATCAATTAATCACATAAAAATTTGCCACATAATTATAATTACTCGCTAATTATAATTCATGTAACACTTAACACATAATTTATCTAATTTAATTATCTCAATTAAATTAGAACTATACTATAAATTAATATACATCAATTAAATATTTATTTAATTAATATATAACACTTAATTAAATCACTCCACAAAATCACATAATTTATTTATTCCACTCAATAAATAAATCACACAAAATATTTATTTAACTCAATAAATATTTGAAATTATTATATGAAATCCCTATCATTACAATCTTCCCTCCTTAAAAGGATTCTGTCCCCAGAATCACACATAAAAAAAATTCTCGTCTATCTTCCCCTCTTAAAAGGATTCTGTCCCCAGAGTCAGTACATTTGGTTACACAAAAAATTTAAGCAAATAACTGTGGGTAAGATTTCATCATAACATCTTCGAGTTCCCACGTAGCTTCTTCAGCACTGCGGTTCCTCCAGATTACCTTAACAGAAGGTATCACTTTATTCCTAAGTACTTGTTCCTTTCTATCAACTATTTGAACAGGCACTTCTTCATAAGTTAAGTCTTTATCAGATTGCAAAGGCTCATATTCTATTACATGTTTATAATCGTGCTTGTAAGGTCTTAACACAGAAATATGAAAGACGTTATGTATATTCTCGAGCTCTAGAGGTAATGCGATCTCGTAAGCTACCTCGCCCACCTTTCGTAGTACCTCGAAAGGTCCAATAAATTGGGGACTTAGCTTTCCCTTCTTACCAAATCGAATCTTCCCATTCCAGGGAGATACTTTCAGGAACACAAAACTTCCTGGTAAGAATTCTCGGTTCTGTCGATGTAGATCGACATACTTCTTCTGTCTCTCTTGAGCAGCAACTAATCTCGTTCTGATCAGCTTCACAATTTCGACGATTTATTGTACCAGTTCCGGTCCCAACAGTTGACGTTCACCGATTTCATCCCAGCACAAGGGAGTTCAGCATTTTCTGCCGTATAACGCTTCGTAAGGCGGCATGCCGATACTCGCCTGATAACAATTGTTGTAGGCGAACTCCACCAATGGTAGATGATCATCCCAGCTTCCCTTGAAGTCCATTAAGCAAGCTCTCAGCATATCCTCCAGCGTCTGAAACGTTCTTTCGCTCTAGCCATCAGTTTGAGGATGGTATGCTGTACTCATTCGTAATTGCGTTCCCAGACACTCTTGCAATCGCTTCCAGAAATTAGACATAAAACGTGGATCTCTGTCGGACACAATCGACACCGGAACACCGTGTCAAGAAATAATTTCCTTCACATATAGCTTCGCTAGCTGATCCAAGTTGTACTTAACCCTGATCGACAGAAAGTGGGCTGACTTCGTCAGTCGATCCACTATAACCCATATCGCATCAAATCCCTTCTGAGTCGCTGGAAGACCTACCACGAAATCCATTGTGATGTGCTCCCACTTCCACTCTGGAATTTCTAATGGTTGTAGCAACCCACTTGGTCTCTGGTGTTCTGCCTTAACTTTCTGGCACGTAAGACATTTCGCAACGCATTCAGCAACGTCCCTCTTCATATTCGGCCACCAGAAATGCTGCCTGAGATCCTGGTACATTTTCGTACTCCCAAGGTGAATAGAATATCTAGAACTATGAACTTCGCTCAAAATCTCCTCTTTGACCTCTGGTACTGGCAGTACCCAGATTCTACCTTCAAACCGTAACAGTCCTTCATTATCGATCTTGAACTTGAATTCTTCGCCATCGTTTGGCCTTTTCTGAATCTTCTCACATTCTTCATTGTGAAGTTGTGCTTCTTTCACTTTGTCTACCAGAGTAGAACCAGTAGTTACTTGAAACAACTTCTCAATCGATTCCTTCGAAAACTTCACCTCCAGTTCCAATCTAGCCATCTATTCTATCAATTGATCCTGGTTAGTTAACATATTCAACTTCTCCTGACCTTTTCTGCTCAAAGCGTCGGCGACAACATTAGCTTTCCTTGGATGGTAAAGTATCTCGCAGTCGTAGTCTTTGATCAATTCCAACCATCTTCTTTGGCGCATGGTCAAATCCTTCTAGGTAAAGATATACTTCAGACTCTTGTGATCTGTATATATCTCACACTTTTCTCCATATAAATAGTGTCTCCATATCTTTAGGGCAAACTACTGCCACCAATTCTAAGTTATGGGTAGGATACCCCTTCTCATAATCCTTCAGGTGACGTGACGCATAGGCAATCACTTTGCCGCTCTGCATCAACACACAGCCTAATCCTTTATGTGAGGTATCGTTATATACCACGAAATTCACTGTACTATCCGGCAAAGATAACACAGGCGCAGTACTCAACCTCTTCTTCAGCTCCTGAAAACTCTCCTCACACTTTTTCGTCTAAACAAACTTAACTATTTTACGAGTCAAATTCGTCAATGGAGTGGCGATCTTGGAAAAGTCTTGGATAAATCTTCGATAATAACCTGCCAATCCCAAGAAACTTCTCACCTCAGACGGCGTTTTTGGCTGATCCCAATTTATTACAGCTTCAACCTTCGATGGATCTACCGAAATACCATCCTTATCGATCACGTGGCCAAGAAATTGCACACATTCCAACCAGAATTTGCACTTCGAGAATTTAGCGTAAAGCTTCTCTCGTCTCAGCGGTTCTAAGGTTAGTCGTAAGTGTTCAGCGTGTTCCTCCTCGGTCTTGGAATAAACCAGGATGTCATCTATGAACACCACTATGAACTTATCCAGAAATGGCTTAAACACCCTATTCATTAAGTCCATAAATGCAGCTGGGGCATTCGTGAGACCAAATAACATCACCAAGAACTCGTAATGACCATATTGAGTCCTAAAAGCCGTTTTCGGTATATCTTCCCTTCTCACTTTCAATTGATGATACCCGCTTCTCAAATCGATTTTCGAGAAGTACTTCACACCCTTCAGTTGATCAAATAAGTCATCGATCCTAGGTAAAGGATACCTATTCTTGATCGTAACTTTGTTCAACTCCCTATAATTAATGCAAAGACGCATCGATCCATCCTTCTTCTTCATAAATAAGACTGGCGCACCCCACGGCGAAACGCTCGATTGAATATACTTCTTCTCCAACAATTCTTATAATTGAACCATCAGTTCCTTCATCTTAAACTGGAGCCATTCGGTAGTGGTGCACAAAAGGCCCGAGGCCTGCGCCTGGCCTTGGTCCGGCCTGGGTCCGGCCTGGTCAAAGCCCGGCCTGGTCAAGGCCTGGCCCTATCAGGCCTGGCCTGGAAGGCTTGAAAAGGCCAGTATTTTTAGGCAAAAATCTGTCCTGGCCTAGCCTGCAAAAAAGTCTGGCCTTGTGACGCCCCAACATCCGTGTAACATCGATTACAGGACATGGTACTCACGATACAACATACATCATCATCTATCTAAGTAACTCCAGCAATAATAATAATAATATTATAACTATTACGTACAAAATAAAATCCCAAGTCTTTACAACCTTTAATAAACCAAAACTTAAACTTAGCGTTTATCGCTACATTACATCATATGCGGAAATATAAACTTATTTCATAAGGTAACTAGCATCATTTCATCTTAGACTTCCCCTTGTCCTTGCCCGAGCCCTCAGCCTTCTCGTCCTTAACTGAAAGGTTTAAGCAAGAATGAGCACAAATTACCCAGCAAGTATATAAAGAAGTTTGGAAACATACATCACGAGTAAAAACATTTGTATGACAATATCTCAACAATTAAAGGGATTATCAAGTGTTAAACAAGAATATCAAAGATAAGAGTTTAGAATTCTCAATAGCATACTAAGTGGTGTAAAATACCCTGAACATTGCTTTGTTTCATCGAAAACCATCAGACGGTTTAACAATCAAATAGATTGTAAACGGTCTCTGCAAGTACTCCAGGTGATCAGCCTATCGTACCCTACATTGTGCACAAGTATAAAGTTTAAACTGCATAAGCATAAATGGGACTATATGCCCGACATCTGTTTGCCCATTTATTCGGGTTGTTCATCTTAGTATTCATGTGAGACCGCACCAAAGCAATTTGGATTGGTAAACATTAAATAGCTTCGAAAGATTTGAATTAAATCATTTTTCATCAATAATAACTAGCCGAAAACAAAGGCCAGGAAACATACTTAGAAACAGTTCGATAATGACATGAAACTTATAAGCATAGTCGCTAGAATAATAACTGAGTAATCATCGATAAGCTTGCAAGATAATTGAAGTTGTATAACTTCACAACAAAGGAACTTGCACGAATAAATAGCTAGCATAAGTCCAATACTTACCCTCACTGAGATAAAATAAGTAAGGATTGAATAAATACCCAATAGAAATTAGGGCTAGGAAACTTGCCTGATACGTCTTCTACAGTTTAAGCTATCAATTAGTCCTTCACGTAACCTAATCACATATGTCACGTTAAGCAATTAGGTCCTCGAACTCTAGTTTGAAAGTAAAGGATTTCCTTTTATTTAATTTTATTATTAAACTA
The DNA here is from genome assembly GCA_020205555.1 of Panax stipuleanatus. Lineage (NCBI taxonomy): Eukaryota > Viridiplantae > Streptophyta > Magnoliopsida > Apiales > Araliaceae > Panax > Panax stipuleanatus. The sequence goes on from CM035123.1 coordinate 47,010,345, forward strand.
CCATGTATGCTATCATCAAGCTAATTTAATCATATAACATGTTGCGTCATATAGGTAAAGTGGTTCAGTATGAGATTCTGAGCAAAATAAGTTTCTGACATTTTTCTGACCCGACCCAGTACGGCGCAGCTGCGCAGCCTCAAGCCGTGTTACCGGCGCAGCTGCGCTGTCTGGCCAACCCGGAATCCATCTTTGTGTGGCGCAGCTGCGCAGGTATAAGCCTTATGAAAGGGGCAACTGCTCTGCTCATCAGGCCCAAATCCTGATTTTTGTTTTCGAGCAGCCCACTTTGCAATTTAATTCCCACTTGTTTACAGGTTGTATGACCATGATATTTGGACACCATACACTCCATACATCATAGTATTTTACAAAAATACAACATACATGAGGCTAACATGTTAAGACCTCGATCCAGTAGCCTAGATAAGCGTGCCAGACTGCCTTCCAGACTTAGAAAATTTCTGGAAATTCCCAGAATTATGCAGATTTTTATACCAACATGCTTGCTTACGAAATTCATAACTTGCTCATTTTAACTCCGTTTCTTTTGAAAATTGGTCAGGTGAGACATCATACTACATAGTATTTTACAAAATTAACACATACAACCAACGAGTCGCAGAATCTATGATTCCAAGGCTCCGAAAAACCCAAAAAGTCACAGATTCTAAGTTAACCTACCTTTGACAAAAATCATGATTTTGATTCTAGCATGCATGAGGTTGATTCCTACTGTCCAGATCACATATACTAACATATATACACATGTTACAATAATCAAACCCACTAAGTTACCATGATTTGAACAAATTGACATCTATGAGGCATTTTATCGAACACTTAGCATGCAAACTTGAATTCTTTGATTCTCTACGTATTTGAAGCATGATTAGACCAGAATTTTCATTCTCAATATCCCCATATCAGTAAACAACACTAAGATAGCATCACACAGTCAAAACAAATTATTTACCACAATTATCCATGCATTTTCTTCACTATTTTCTTAAGAACATAGAATAGGTTTCATGGCTTACCTCTTGGACGAATTCCTTCTTGTTTTAATCTGATAGAGCCTCACTCCTTGCTTGCTAACTCCTCTGTAATCTCCAGAATTCTTAGACAACCTAGTATCACTCTCAAACTCTCAATATTTTTTTCTCTCTCGATTAGAACTTTTTGTGAAAAGGAGAAGAGACTTGGATTGGGAATATATATATAGCACATAATATACATTGTTTGCTCTAGCCCTTCCATCTCCACAATTCATCAGTTACACCCCATGTCACCATTAACCGAATTGAAGAAGGTGGGAGTTAGAGAAATGAAAGAGCTTTGGTTTTAAGGAAGAAAATATAACTCCCTTCCTTATCATTTAGAATATACGTATATACTCTCCCTCCTTGTCCCAATTTGGCTGACACATGGCCCCATCAGCTGCTGCAATTCCCTTATTAAAATATTATTTTAATCAATTAAATAACCATTTGACCGTTTTGCCCTCCGTAGCTAAACGTTTCGATACTCATATCGACTCCTACTAAAATCGACGTCCCGGACGTTATGGGACTATCCGTTTCGTCAAATTCATCTCCAAAATTTGTGGTTGACTTTTTACCCGAAAAGTCAACCGGTTGACTTTGACCAAAAAGTCAACTGTGACACATTTTCGTAGTTATAGTCTGTCCTGACTAATTTCGACGTTCCGGACTCAAATACGCAGTCCGCGTCTCTAAATTCCGCTCCAAACTCAAAATCATGCTTTAAAGCCATCCCACGAAATTAATAGAATTAATTCCATACTTAACCAATTTAAATAGTTGAATTAAACTGAACTAACCATTTAAATACTCCTCATCACATATCATAAAATAACACATGTATGTATAACACAGATACATCTAATAAAAGAAAACACACAAGAATTTCACATAAATTCGTTTATTGATAATTGTTAAAAGACATAATACTCTCGGATATTACATTCACCCTCCCTTATAAGGATTCCGTCCCCGGAATCATTACACATCAAACAAAAAGATTAGGATAATTTTTCATCATTTTCTCCTCGAGTTCCCACGTAGCCTCTTCGGCGTTGTGGTTCCTCCATACTACCTTAACAGAATGTATTATCTTATTCCTCAACACTTGTTCTTTTCTATCAATTATCTGTACTGGAACCTCTTCATAGGTTAAGTTCTTTTCAAATTGGATGGGTTCATACTCTATGATATGCTTGTAATCCTGTTTATAGGGTCGTAACACTGATACGTGGAACACGTTGTGTATATGTTCTAACTCCTGAGGTAAAGCTATTTCATAAGCTACCTCACCGACTCGCCTTAACACTTCAAAGGGTCCTATGAATCTGGGACTAAGTTTTCCCTTCTTCCCAAATCTCATTTTCCCTTTCCAAGGTGAAACCTTTAGAAACACATAAGTGCCGACGTCGAAGTCTCGTTGTTGCCGGTGTTGGTCAGCATATTTCTTCTGTCGATCCTGAGCTGTCACTAATCTCGCTCGTATCGTTTTGATCACATATGCAGTTTGCTGCACTAATTCTGGCCCTAGCAATTGACGTTCTCCCACTTCATCCCAGCACAATGGCGTTCTACATTTTCTTCCATATAAAGCTTCATAAGGTGGCATCCCGATACTCGCGTGATAACTGTTGTTGTATGCAAATTCCACCAACGGTAGGTGGTCATCCCAGCTTCCTTTGAAGTCCATTACACATGCTCTCAGCATGTCCTCTAACGTTTGAATAGTTCTTTCGCTCTGCCCGTCTGTTTGAGGATGATACGCGGTGCTCAACCTCAGTTGCGTTCCCATGCGTTCTTGAAAGCTTTTCCAGAAATTAGCTGTGAACCGCGGATCGCGATCTGACACAATTGATACAGGTACACCGTGCCTGGAAACGATCTCCTTGATATAAAGCTTTGCCAACTGATCCAAGGTATATCTAATTTTGATTGGCAAGAAATGCGCTGACTTGGTCAATCGATCAACGATTACCCAAACTGCATCGTAACCCTTCTGTGTGTTTGGAAGTCCTACCACGAAGTCCATCGTGATATGCTCCCATTTCCATTCCGGAATTTCTAATGGTTGAAGTAACCCGCTCGGTCTCTGATGTTCCGCCTTAACTCTCTGGCATGTCAAACATCTGCTAACGCACTCTGCCACTTCTCTCTTCATATTGGGCCACCAATAATGTTGGCGAAGATCCTGATACATTTTTGTGCTTCCCGGGTGAATTGAGTAACTTGAGCTATGGGCTTCCTGCAAGATTTCTTCCTTTAATTCAGTTACCGCTGGCACCCAAATTCTCCTCTCAAACCTTAATAATCCATCACCACCCACATTGAACTTAAGCTCCTCTCCATCTAAAATTCTTTTCCTCACCTTCTCGCATTCTTCATCGCTGCTTTGTTCTTCCTTGATTTTGTCCAATAGAGTCGGTCGAACCTCCATTGCGAACAACTTCCCATCTGACTCGCTCGAACTCTTTACCTCGAGTTCCAAACTGGCCATTTCCCTAATCAACTCCTCTTGAGCCGTTAGCATTGCCAACCTGCCACTGCCCTTTCTACTTAGCGCATCTGCGACCACGTTAGCTTTCCCCGGATGATATAAGATGTCGCAATCATAATCCTTTATTAGTTCCAACCATCTTCTCTGTCTCATATTCAACTCCTTTTGCGTGAAGATATACTTCAGACTTTTATGGTCCGTGTATATTTCACACTTTACACCATATAAATAGTGCCTCCAAATCTTTAGGGAAAATACTACCGCTGCCAATTCCAGGTCATGGGTAGGATATCCCTTCTCGTAATCCTTCAACTGACGTGATGCATACGCAATAACTTTACCATGTTGCATAAGCACACAGCCAAGTCCTTTATGCGACGCATCACTGAAAATCACGAAATCACCTGTATCGTCTGGTAAAGACAACACCGTTGCCTCACTCAATCTTTTCTTAAGTTCTCGAAAACTTTCTTCACACTTCTCTGTCCAGACAAATTTGACCGACTTCTTTGTTAAATTAGTCAAAGTTCCTGCTATCTTCGAAAAATCTTGGATAAACCGTCTATAATAGCCTGCCAGTCCTAAGAAACTTCTTACTTCAGTCGGTGTCTTTGGTTGCTCCCAATTCTGCATCGCTTCTACCTTTGCTGGATCCACAGAGATTCCGTCCTTATCGATCATGTGACCCAGAAATTGAACTTTCTTCAACCAAAACTCGCACTTCGAAAATTTTGCGTATAACTTATCCTTCCTCAACGCCTCCAATACCAACCTTAAGTGTTCAGCATGATCCTCCTGAGTCTTGGAATAGATCAGGATATCATCTATGAACACGACCACAAATTTATCTAGGTATTGCTTGAATACCCGATTCATCATGTCCATAAATGCCGCCGGCGCGTTCGTTAATCCAAATGACATCACCAGGAACTCGTAGTGACCGTAACGAGTCCTGAATGCTGTCTTAGGAACATCTTCCTTCCTCACCCTCAATTGGTGATATCCCGTCCTCAAGTCGATCTTGGAAAAATATTTCGCTCCCTTCAACTGATCGAACAGATCATCTATCCTAGGTAATGGATACTTGTTCTTGATCGTCACTTTGTTCAACTCTCGATAGTCGATACAAAGTCTCATCGATCCATTCTTCTTTTTCACAAATAAAACTGGTGCTCCCCAAGGAGACACACTCTGTTGAATATACTTTCTATCCAATAATTCCTGCAACTGTACCATCAGCTCTTTCATCTCTGCCGGTGCCATTCTGTATGGGGCTTTCGAAATCGGGGCCGTTCCCGGTACTAAATCTATAACGAATTCGACCTCTCTATCCGGTGGAAGCCCTGGTAACTCTTCCTGAAAGACATCCAAAAATACATTCACTACTGGTATCTGTCCCATTCCTACACCTATTTTTCGTGTATCGACGATATGGGCCAAATATCCTACACTTCCCTTCCTTAGCAACTTCCTCGCTTGCAACATCGTCAGACAACTCGAGTGTCTCGGCGACTTACCCCCGTAGAATACTACCTTAGACTGATTTGGAGTCATAAGATTTATACACTTCTTCTGGCAATCTATCATCGCTCCATGGTTAAATAACCAATCCATTCCTAGAATTACATCAAATTCCCCTAATTGAATCGGAATTAAATTCACAGGCAACTTATATCCCCTGATATCTACAACACAATTCCTATAGACATGGCTAACGGGAATGACTTCCTTATTAGCAACTTCTATGTTCAAAGGATATTCTAATTTTTCCTGGGGTATGTTTAATCGTTGGGAGAATTCATGGGATACGAAGGAACAAGTAGCACCCGAATCAAATAATATGTAAGCAGATATATCATTGACCGGAATGATACCTGAAACCACGTCCTTGGATGCGACTGCATCCTAAACCGTCATGTTGAAAGTCCTTGCTGTTGGTCGATTCTGAGTTGGTGGTCCAGTAATTGTGAGATTTCCACCGCTTGGTCCCCTTCCTCCATTTCCTCCTGCTGAATTCTTCTTTGGGCAATTCCTTGCCTGATGATCCAATGCTCCACAATTGAAACATCCATTCCTCTTTGGTGCAAAGCAATTGGGAGAGATGTGCCCCTCTTGCCCGCAATTGAAACAGACATTCTTCCCTTTTAGACATGCACCCGAGTGATTCCTCCCACACTCCTTACACGCCTCAGTTCTCTTCTTTACTTCACCTGGTTTTCCCCCAGAGTTTCCCGAGTTAAAATTGTTATTGTTGTTGTTGTTGTTCCACTTCCTCTTGTTTCCACCACTGCTGCTGCTACCTTCCCCGCGATTCCCTCCTTCATTCTTCTTCTTTTTCTCCTTATTAAACTTCATTAGGGCTTCACTTCCGCCCTCAGCAATTATAGCCTTCTCCAGGAGAGTCGCGAAGCTGTTCGTCTGCAACACCGAAAGTCTACTGTATAACCATGGTTTGAGACCCTGCTCAAACCTCCTCGTTTTCCTCTCCTCAGTGTCGACCTAATGAGGCGCGAACCTCGCCAGTTCGTTGAACTTTGCGGCGTACTGGGGTACGGTCATGTCTTCTTGCTTCAGCTCCAAGAATCGCATCTCCATACGACTCTGCATACTCGCAGGGAAATAGTTTTCGAAGAAGATCTTCTTAAACTCTTCCCAAGATATCACACCTTCTCCCGCCCTGATCTGGTTTGCCTCCCACCAGAAATTGGCTTCACCCTTCAGCATGTAAGTGGCAAAGATTGTTTTCTGATCATCTCCTACGCTAGCAATAGCGAACGCCTTTTCAATTTCCTTGACCCAAGTTTGGGCTTCGATAGGTTCGGTGGTTCCTTTGAACTCAGGTGGTCCCGCGCTCTTGAAGTCTTTAAAGTGTGCCACCTGGCCCGCTAGAGGGTTATTGGTATTCGGGGTTCGATTCTGTAATGCCCCAACTAACATGTCTACAAACTGTTGCATAGGGTTCGGTGGACCCCCAGCATTACCGCCTGACCCTTCTGGTACTTGTTGACGACGTCTTCCTCTAGCCATCTCTCTGTTTAAATAAACTTAGTGTTATTATCCCATAACTTATTCCTACAATATTTATAATTCATATAAAAACTTAATCATCACATCACATATTTAAATAAAAGCATATTTATTTATAAACATAATACCCAAGGTATTTCATCATCTTATGGCATTAAGCCATTTTCATCACTTTAACCATCATATTTAGTAACATTGGAAACCAAGTTTTATTTCATAGATAAGCGTTCTACACGCTACTAGTAAAAGTTTAACACGAACAAACTAAAGACCCCGCCTAATGGCGTCTTCATGCTCTTCATCCGCTATTTCCAGCACCAGCCCACGGCTTATAGCATGTCTAGACTGGTACTCCTCACGTGGAAAGTGATACACTCTATACTGGAACCTCCCATGTGCTGTCTTAAACGCATACTTCATTCTATCCATCCTAACCTTCTTATCTCTTACCTCTCCTTCTAACTCGCCTGTTAGCTTCTCGGCCTGAACACGGCCTCTCCTCTCATCTCCCCAGAATGTGGTAATGATCTGCTTGTCAGTTTGGAGACTCTGAATCCTTAACTCTAGCCCATTAATGGTATGTCCCAAGTGGGTCCTAATAGCTTCTTTCTCATCCTTCAGCCTGTCCGCCTTCTGACCTGCTGTTCGCAGCTTGTCAGCCAGATCCCCGTTCCTAATTATCAGGTGTTGCACCAATGCTCCAAGCAATGCTGCAGCCTACTGCTCCCCCTGATACAGCTCCTCCAACTCATGGACTTTGTCATTCAATTCTGTAATCCTATCCATCAACTCATCCAATATAGTATCCTCAGGTGCTTCCTCGGAGTCCTCCTCGGGCTCCTCTTCCTCTTCAGGATACTCCTCTGGGTCTGACTCAGCTGCTGCCTCAGCTATAGGCTCAGGTACAGCTGTCACCAACTGCTCACTAACTACGTGAATATCTCTAACCTCCTCTTCTCCTGACATCCTACAATCAAGACAAAGAACTCAATTAGTATTTTAAAAATAGATATTGATTTTGTTTTTAGAAAAATAGCTTCGACACTACACTTAGAACTCTACGTGAGTTCATCTCCTTATTACCTCCACTAACTTCCCTAAGGTTATAGTCTAAGGTTCCCCACCTAAAGTTTATAACCTACGGCTCTGATACCAACCTGTGACGGCCCCACATCCGTGTAACATTGATTACAGGACATGGTACTCACGATACAACATACATCATCATCTATCTAAGTAACTCCAGCAATAATAATAATAATAATATAACTATTACGTACAAAATAAAATCCCAAGTTTTTACAACCTTTAATAAACCAAAACTTAAACTTAGCGTTTATCGCTACATTACATCATATGCGGAAATATAAACTTATTTCATAAGGTAACTAGCATCATTTCATCTTAGACTTCCCCTTGTCCTTGCCCGAGCCCTCAGCCTTCTCATCCTTAACTGAAAGGTTTAAGCAAGAATGAGCACAAATTGCCCAGCAAGTATATAAAGAAGTTTGGAAACATACATCACGAGTAAAAACATTTGTATGACAATATCTCAACAATTAAAGGGATTATCAAGTGTTAAACAAGAATATCAAAGATAAGAGTTTAGAATTCTCAATAGCATACTAAGTGGTGTAAAATACCCTGAACATTGCTTTGTTTCATCGAAAACCATCAGACGGTTTAACAATCAAATAGATTGTAAACGGTCTCTGCAAGTACTCCAGGTGATCAGCCTATCGTACCCTACATTGTGCACAAGTATAAAGTTTAAACTGCATAAGCATAAATGGGACTATATGCCCGACATCTGTTTGCCCATTTATTCGGGTTGTTCATCTTAGTATTCATGCGAGACCGCACCAAAGCAATTTGGATTGGTAAACATTAAATAGCTTCGAAAGATTTGAATTAAATCATTTTTCATCAATAATAACTAGCCGAAAACAAAGGCCAGGAAACATACTTAGAAACAGTTCGATAATGACATGAAACTTATAAGCATAGTTGCTAGAATAATAACTGAGTAATCATCGATAAGCTTGCAAGATAATTGAAGTTGTATAACTTCACAACAAAGGAACTTGCACGAATAAATAGCTAGCATAAGTCCAATACTTACCCTCACTGAGATAAAATAAGTAAGGATTGAATAAATACCCAATAGAAATTAGGGCTAGGAAACTTGCCTGATACGTCTTCTACAGTTTAAGCTATCAATTAGTCCTTCACGTAACCTAATCACATATGTCACGTTAAGCAATTAGGTCCTCGAACTCTAGTTTGAAAGTAAAGGATTTCCTTTTATTTAATTTTATTATTAAACTACCATGTATGCTATCATCAAGCTAATTTAATCATATAACATGTTGCGTCATATAGGTAAAGTGGTTCAGTATGAGATTCTGAGCAAAATAAGTTTCTGACATTTTTCTGACCCGACCCAGTACGGCGCAGCTGCGCAGCCTCAAGCCGTGTTACCGGCGCAGCTGTGCTGTCTGGCCAACCCGGAATCCATCTTTGTGTGGCGCAGCTGCGCAGGTATAAGCCTTATGAAAGGCGCAGCTGCTCTGCTCATCAGGCCCAAATCCTGATTTTTGTTTTCGAGCAGCCCACTTTGCAATTTAATTCCCACTTGTTTACAGGTTGTATGACCATGATATTTGGACACCATACACTCCATACATCATAGTATTTTACAAAAATACAACATACATGAGGCTAACATGTTAAGACCTCGATCCAGCAGCCTAGATAAGCGTGCCAGACTGCCTTCCAGACTTAGAAAATTTCTAGAAATTCCCAGAATTATGCAGATTTTTATACCAACATGCTTGCTTACGAAATTCATAACTTGCTCATTTTAACTTCGTTTCTTTTGAAAATTGGTCAGGTGAGACATCATACTACATAGTATTTTACAAAATTAACACATACAACCAACGAGTCGCAGAATCTATGATTCCAAGGCTCCGAAAAACCCAAAAAGTCACAGATTCTAAGTTAACCCACCTTTGACAAAAATCATGATTTTGATTCTAGCATGCATGAGGTTGATTCCTACTGTCCAGATCACATATACTAATATATATACACATGTTACAATAATCAAACCCACTAAGTTACCATGATTTGAACAAATTGACATCTATGAGGCATTTTATCGAACACTTAGCATGCAAACTTGAATTCTTTGATTCTCTACGTATTTGAAGCATGATTAGACCAGAATTTTCATTCTCAATATCCCCATATCAGTAAACAACACTAAGATAGCATCACACAGTCAAAACAAATTATTTACCACAATTATCCATGCATTTTCTTCACTATTTTCTTAAGAACATAGAATAGGTTTCATGGCTTACCTCTTGGACGAATTCCTTCTTGTTTTAATCTGATAGAGCCTCACTCCTTGCTTGCTAACTCCTCTGTAATCTCCAGAATTCTTAGACAACCTAGTATCACTCTCAAACTCTCAATATTTTTTTCTCTCTCGATTAGAACTTTTTGTGAAAAGGAGAAGAGACTTGGATTGGGAATATATATATAGCACATAATATACATTGTTTGCTCCAGCCCTTCCATCTCCACAATTCATCAGTTACACCCCATGCCACCATTAACCGAATTGAAGAAGGTGGGAGTTAGAGAAATGAAAGAGCTTTGGTTTTAAGGAAGAAAATATAACTCCCTTCCTAATCATTTAGAATATACGTATATACTCTCCCTCCTTGTCCCAATTTGGCTGACACATGGCCCCATCAGCTGCTGCAATTCCCTTATTAAAATATTATTTTAATCAATTAAATAACCATTTGACCGTTTTACCCTCCGTAGCTAAACGTTTCGATACTCATATCGACTCCTACTAAAATCGACGTCCCGGACGTCATGGGACTATCCGTTTCGTCAAATTCATCTCCAAAATTCGTGATTGACTTTTCAGGTAAAAAGTCAATCGGTTGACTTTTTACCTGAAAAGTCAACCGATTGACTTTTTACCTGAAAAGTCAACCGATTGACTTTGACCAAAAAATCAACTGTGACACATTTTCGTAGTTATAGTCTGTCCTGACTAATTTCGACGTTCCGGACTCAAATACGCAGTCTGCGTCTCTAAATTCCGCTCCAAACTCAAAATCATGCTTTAAAGCCATCCCACGAAATTAATAGAATTAATTCCATACTTAACCAATTTAAATAGTTGAATTAAACTGAACTAACCATTTAAATACTCCTCATCACATATCATAAAATAACACATGTATGTATAACACAGATACATCTAATAAAAGAAAACACATAAGAATTTCACATAAATTCGTTTATTGATAATTGTTAAAAGACATAATACTCTCGGATATTACAGGCCTGGCCTGGCCTGGCGAGGCCTGGCCTGGCCTGGAGAGGCCTGGTCTAGTCTGACTGGGCCTGGCCTGGCCTGGACTGAGGCCTTACATGATTTTTTATCCAATTAATTATTTATAATTTTTGAACTTTAAATTTATAATTATTCATCAATAAATAATAAATTTTAACTTGTTCATTATTGTAATTTATAAATTATAATACATTAGTTTTAATTAATACATCAATAAAGTTTAAAATTTTAATTATTCATTCTTGATTTCTTGCAAGTACAATTAATTAATATATTAGCTAGTTTATTTAATATTAATAAGTTAGTTGATTAAATTTTAATATTAATATATGAGTTAGTTGATTAATATTAATAAGTTAGTTGATTAAATTTTAATATTAATATACTACTTAGTTTATTTAATATTCATAAGTTAGTTAATATTCATAAGTTAGTTAATATTGCATAGCATGTTAATTGCATTTAACATGCTAATATGTTAATATGTTAATATGCATATTTATTTAATATGTTAATAGCATGTTTATTGCATATTTATTTATTTAATATTTATTGCATATTAAATATTAAATATTTAATATTTATATTAAATATTGCATATTGCATATTGCATATTAATATTAATATGTTAATGTTAATATTGCATATTTTAATATTTAATATTCATATTAAATATTAAATGTTTAATATGTTATTTATTTATTTAATATTCATGTTTATTGCATATTAATATGTTTATTTCATATTTATTTAATATTGCATATTTATTTATTTAATATGTTAATATGCATATTAATATGTTTATTTAGTTAATATGCATATTTATTCAATATGTTAATTGCATGTTAATTGCATTTAAGTTAGTTCATAGTTAGTATATAACTAGTTAGTATATTTAATATTAATAATAAGTTAGTTACTTAGTTGATAGTAATCAACTATACATAGTTGATAGTTAATATTAATAATAAGTTAATTACTTAGTTGTTAGTTACTTCAATGAAACTAACTTTATATTCAAAAAATAAAAGTGTAATCTACAGTATTTTCTACAAAGTGTATAGTAAACAACTATACATATATTTAGAAAATTAATTTATTTTATATTCAGTTACATCTAAATCACATTTTATTTTAATTTAAGAGAAATATATTTATTTTTGTTCTAATCATTCAACTTATATTGGTGTGTAGTAGAATGTTAAAATAAAATAAATCTCAAAAATCTTGCATCATTTTTACAAAATTTTATTGAAAGTACATTTAATTAATACATTTAATAATTTATATATTAATATATGAGTTAGTTTATTAATATTAATAAGTTAGTTGATTAAATTTTAATATTAATACACTACTTAGTTTATTTAATATTCATAAGTTAGTTAATATTGCATAGCATATTATTAATATAACAACTACATAATATTAATATTATTAATAGTTATTAATAATATAACATTATTAATAGCTATTATTAATGTTATTAATATAAGTTAGTTATTTATTTATTATTAGTTAGTTTACTACTTTACTATTTAGTTAGTACTCACTACTCAGTAACTCATAGCAGCCCAGCCTAGCAGGCTGCCAGCCTCCAGTCGGACCAGCCCCCGCCCCCAGCCCCCAGCCCCCAGCCCCAGGCCCCCGCCCCTAGCCCCCAGCCCCCAGCCCCAGGCCCTTCCCTACACCGGATCACCCCCAAAACAAGGCCCATGTGCAATTTTTTTTCAAAAAAAATTCTGAACCAGCCTGGGCCTAGCCCAAGGTCTGGCCTGGCCTGGCCTACAGGCCTCCGTAGGCCGTAGTTTGGTGGGAAAGGCCTGGCCTGGCCTGGCCTGAAGGCCCAAAAGTCAAGGCCTGGCCTGGCCTGGTCAACGGCCAAAGCCTGGCAGGCCCAGGCCAGACCAGACCAGGCCGGCCTGTTGTGCACTACTACCATTCGGTACGAAGCCTTCGAAATCGGAGCAGTTCCCGGTGCTAAGTCGATCACGAACTCTATCTCCCTATCTGGCGGTAGTCCTGGCTAATTGCTCAGAAAAACGTCCACAAACTCCTTAACTACTGATATCTCTTCCACCTTCGGGCTTTCCTTATGCGTATCTACTATGTAGGCTAGATATCCCACACAGCCTTGCGGCAAAAAGTTTCTTGGCTTGCATAACCGTCAGACAACTCGCTTGTCTAGGCTATTTGCTTCCATAGAACACTAACTTTGACGGAGTCGTAAGGTTTACCTACTTCTTCTGACAGTCGATTACCGCCCCATGGTTGAACAACCAATTCATACCCAGTATGACATCGAATTCCCCAAGTTTTATCGGAATCAAATCTACTCTCAGCTCCTGACCCTTAATGTCCAGTCTACAGTTCTTATAAATGAACCTAACAGGAATAACCTCCCTATTCACAATCTCTATGTTCAAGGGGTAAACTAACTCCTTTATAGGTAAGTCTAGGGTTTTAGCAAAATCAGCAGATATGAATGAACAAGTAGCACCCGAATCAAATAATACATATGCATTTATACTATTGACCTGAATAATACCTGACACCACGTCTTTTGATTGCACAACATCCTGCACCGTCATATTGAATGTCCGTGCAGTGGGTCGAATAGCTTGCAATGGTGTAGCGATAGTAACGATACTGCCACTTCCATTCCCTCCGCTCCCTATTGACCCTGTCGTCAGCTTCTTCGGGCAGTTGCGAGCCATATGATCCTTGGATCCACATGTAAAGCCAGCTCCCTTCTTCGGGTTTGGGCAATTAGGTGCAATGTGGCCTTCCTGATCACAGTTGAAGCACACCCGTTTCCCCTTCATGCACACGCCAGTGTGATTCTTCCCGCATGTAGCACATGCTTCAAACTTCCTCTTCTGCTGGCTTCCTTGCTGACTCCCAGTAGAGGTGTTGTCGTTCCATTTCCTCTTCTGGTTTACTGTGCTGCTCCCACCAGCCTTGGTTTCTATCTCATTCTTCTTTTTCTTGTCTTGGTTGAACTTCGTCACCGCGTCGCTTCCTCGACTCCTCCTGGATGTCTTGCTTCAGCTTTGCTATCTCGGCTCGAGCCGCGTCTCTATCATTCTCTACGTGGATTAACTTCCACTGCGCTTCTCGACCATGAAGCTCCACGTTACTGTCGTAGACAGCCTCATACATCTTAGCACTAGTAGAGTGAGGTGAGAATTCCTCTTCAGGATCCTCTTCCTCCTCTTCAGACTCGTCCTCGTCCTCATCCTCTGGAATAGGTGTCAGCTCACGCTCCCGACCAGCTATGGTGATCACTGGAGATGGCTCTCTCCTAACCAGCTGCTCTCAGACAACATGGATATCTCGGGGCTCTTCCTCTCTAGGTACCTGAGGTATATCCTCTCTAGCCTGACTAAGTTCTCCAACGTTCGTCATCCTGACAAAAGAATTTTAAAGTTCATTATTACGTGATATCGAGTCGTCACTCTTCGAATACTAAAATGTAAACACATAGCACATAAGGTAGTTTATTATCTTTACCTATCACATCTATCTTTTCGATCTTACCATAAGGCTACTACCTAAGGTTTTTCCCCACCCAAGGTTCATAACCTACTGCTTTGATACCAACCTGTGACACCCCCAAATCCAGGTACTTCGTTTTAACATGATTTTGTGTTCACTTTCTAATATAACATACATCTACCTAATATAACTTCAAAATAAAATACAACCTTTATTCAAAATAATAAAATCTCCCTTAAAACAAGGGTTACAGCCTTCTTAAAAATCAATCCCAGTGTTACTCTAACCTTGACATAATAATAATGTGTGAAAATAAAAATATAACATTAACGTCTATTACAATCATTTCAAATAATAAAAATAAGTCTTCACTTGTTTTGCTTTCCCTTGCCCTTACTCGTAGACGGGGCGTCAACATTATCAACCTTAGCTGCAATTGTTATATAATGCAAGAGTGAGCAAACAACAGCTCACTAGAGTTTAACAATAATAAATACATGAAATGATATCTTTAAAAAGAGTTTGAATAACTTAGTTTACTTCAGCAATAAAGAATTGAATAATAATTCTCTATCAATATTAAAATTCGAATATAGAATTTATCTGAGGGTCATAAGACCTTTGAACTTTTGTCCTAAGTTATAAACATTTCCATTTAAACCTTTAACAGTCAATAAGACTATGGACCTTAACTCGTACTTAGGGGGATCAGCTCTTCGTACCATGTATTGTGCACAAATATCTTAACGCTTACGCATAGTAACCTCCCCTAATAATAGGGTTGTTCAACTCAGTAATTTGAATTCAAGTCCGCACCAAAGAAAGTTTGGTTTGGATAAGCTTACAAGGGTAATTTAGAATTCACGTTCATCAACTAAGGATTAGTTGAATCGACTTTCAATAACTTGGAATAATTCGTAAGTGAAAGAACTACGAACTATCATATGCTTTAGAAACAAATTTAAAGCATCTCAAAAGAATATTCAAACCTTGCTTGAACAATAAGCCAAGGTTACTTTAATTATATCATGAACTTTCAATAATTACTTGTCCAATAAAAGAACAAATCTCAAACAATGAATAATTGAATTGAAACAAATAAACGAGTTTAGGGTTTAGAAGACTTGCATAAAAAATTAATATAAGATCAGGGTTTAGAAAACTTGCCTCAAGCGCAAGCTACTAATAAAATCGCGTTCTAACAATTCCTACATATATATATATATATATATTTAATCACAATAATCTAAATTAGTTAACACGTAACTAAATCACATAATTGGTTAACCTTTCTAGGTTAACTCATTCTTATTTAATTATTAAATTAATAATTAATAATCACATAATTTAATTACATCACATAGGCATGCTCACATAATTAACTCAATTAATAATTATGTATTTTATATTAATTATAATTAAATTAATTATAATTTAAATATGTAATCTAATTATAATTAATCAAATTATAATCACATCTTATTTAATTAAATTATAAATAAATTATAATTTATAATTAATTAACTACATCATGCATTTATTAAATTATAATTACACAAATTATAATTTATAATCAATCATGCAAATATTGAATTTTAATACACAAGATTATAATATATAATTAATCATGCATTTATTATAATTACATAAATTAATAATTTAAAAATTATCATTCACTTGATTAAAATTAATCAACTATAATCATTATAATTTAACAAAATTATAATTTAAATTAAACCTTTACTCTAATTATAATTATTCAAAATAATAATCACAAATTATATTTTATTAATATTCAATTATCATTTTAATATATGTTTAATCATGCTATAAAAGTTATTACATAAAATTAGCTTTACAAAATATAAAAGAATATAAACTTCCTTTTCCCCTGCCACCCCCTTCCCCCCCCCCCCCCCCCCCCCCCCCCGCCGGGGAGGGGGTTTCATTCTTGATAGGCCCGCTCGGGCGGGCCTCTTCCAGCGAACGCAGACAAGTTCACAAACTATGCAGAGAAAAAGTCAATTTGGCTTATTTCTCCACACCAAATTCTAATTCCAGTTCATGCAATTCATATCAATTAATAGAAAATACAAACTTAAAGCTTCTAACATGATTCTAACATACATAAATATTATAATACATCATCAAACAACCAATTTCATGATTTAAAAACTCTAATTTTGATATTTTTCAAAAACTCATAGTTTTCACAAAATAATTTACTGTAAATAAAATTCCCTACCAATTCAATTCACAACACATGCAATATTTTCATAATTGAAGATAGCATCATAATAAATTCTAACTAGGCATACTAACAACCAATTAAATCATAACTTTTATTCTAAAACTCAACCAAATACATGAACTTCATATGAACACATAATTTCCATTAAAACATGCTTTATACAACGAATTGAATTCTGAAAATTCTTGATTATAACATACAATTCATATAATAACCATTATAAACATAAGATATATATATATATACATCATATCATCTACATACATAAAAATCACCATGTTTATAAGGAACTAAACTTTACAGAGAACAATTTTCATGAAGAACATAACACATATAAAATATAAGAGAATTGAGAAATACCCATAATGCTTTAAATGAAGAAGAATATAAAGATGATGATGATTTCCTCTAGCTTCTCAAGCTTTCTCTCCCTTCTCCTTCTTCCTCTTTCTCTCTTCTCTAACACTGGTATTCTCTCTTTCTCTATTCTTCTTTTAATTTAGACTTAGAATAAAACTAGTGTATGACTAATATACGTACATTATAACTGACCAAACATAATAATATATAATAAGGGTCAATTACTCCCATAATGACTTATCAGTTATAAAAATTCAAAAGCCACAAGGCTTTGTTTGGCAATCCTTTATTCTAAAGAAAACTAATTTTAAGGACTTAAGGCATTGTTTGAAAAAATAAGATTAAAACAAAAGTAAGGGCCTTGTTTGGTAAAACTTTTTAAAAATACTTTTTTTTATTTTAATAAATCATTTTAACACATACTTTAGATGTTACACTTTAATTAATTAAATATTACTCATCTAATTTAATCAATTAAAATCCAACATCAATTAATCACATAAAAATTTGCCACATAATTATAATTACTCGCTAATTATAATTCATGTAACACTTAACACATAATTCATCTAATTTAATTATCTCAATTAAATTAGAACTATACTATAAATTAATATACATCAATTAAATATTTATTTAATTAATATATAACACTTATTAAATCACTCCATAAAATCACATAATTTATTTATTCCACTCAATAAATAAATCACACAAAATATTTATTTAACTCAATAAATATTTGAAAATATTATATGAAATCTCAATCGTTACACAAACCACATTATTGAATTAGAACCAGACGAGATAGCTGAAGATTTAACGTATGAGGAGGTACCTGTCAAGATCTTGGATAAGAAGGAACATGTTCTACGCTCAAAGGTTATACCTCAAGTTAAAGTTTTATGGAGAAACCATGATATTAAGGAAATGACCTGGGAGTTAGAATCGAAAATGAAAGCAATGTATCCTCACCTCTTCGAAATACCAGGTACGTACGTCAATTTTGAGGACGAAATTTCATAAGGAGGAGAGGTTGTAAGACCCCAACTTTTTATGAATAATATTTAATTTTCTCCATATATTATTTTAAATAGTAAGGTGTCGATTTGATAAATGTGATAAGTTATGGGTGATTTGTAAAAATTTTATAAAGTAAGAAAGTGGTCATAAAATATTCATTATATCGGAGAATATTCGTTTGGTTGGAGAATATTCTTTTTATCGGGGAATATTCGTACGACGTTGCAATCATTGGTGGGCCCTTTAACAAAAAATTGTATGATGAAGAAAACGACAAGAATAAGTTTTCTAAAAATAACAGCAAAACTTTTACCGTTAAAACTGTTGAAATACCCGGTGATAAAAATACAGTAATACGTGTTGTTGCACAGTAGCACACGGTATTGCATAGTAATTTCTAATTATTGATTCTTACATAAGAAGTCACTCATTCAATAATTGTTACAGTAATTATTGTTCAGTATTTTATATTATTGATTCAATAATTGCTACATGGATAATTGCATATTATTTTATATTATTGATTCAATAATTATCACAGTAACCACTGCACAGTATTTCACATTATTAATTCAATAATTGTCACACATATTATTGAAATAATATTATTAGATAGCATTATTAACAATGTCTAGAAAGTTCTGCGTAGGGAAGGGGTTAGGATATATAATTGTGCGCCAATGAGGAGAAATTCTTATCGGAAAGCCCCTTCTTTTCTGGGAACGACCTGGCTGTCAATATTTTTATTCTATAAGATTAATTATGAATAATAATTGATGAATAAATAACAATTGTTGATAAATATGATACGTAAATATTTGTTCAACGTTGATATTAATGGAGGAATTTTTAGCATGAGACATTTGTTGAAAGTTGGCATTTTATCTTCTCCGATAAAATAATTCATTCAAATATATTATTATAATATTATATTATAATAGTATAATGTGATAATATAATAGTATAATTTTATAATTTAAATGGTAATATTATTATAATAAATTTATGGCATAAGAATAAAATAAGGTGGAAGAGAGCAAATTGAATTGGATTTTTTTTTAATAATTATAAATGTTTTTTTAATTTATAAAACATGTGTGGAATGGGGTGGAGGTTGATTCCTTATTGGTGTGCTGATTTTTTTCAAAGTGTGGTGTGCTGAGAAACCACGAGGGTAGGTTTTGTCATAAATGGTGTGCCACACCTTTCCTATAAATATGGTGCTTAGTGAGAAATAAAAATCGCACCAGAATCAAAAAATTCTCTCTCTATAATATTGGGCGTATTTCTTGTGAGTATAAGTATATTTTGAGTGTGAATAACAGTGCAAGATTTTCTCAACATAATCTCTGTTATTATAGTCAGAACTACTCTCCTATTAAGGTAAAGGATATTATTTTTCTCATAAAAGATGTTATTTTCGTTCAATATTCGTAAGGAATATTATTTTCTTTCATACTTTATAGTATGTAAGTGATAATATTTCGTTTCATATTCCTAAATTTAAACTTACTACGCTAAGTATTGCTTCTATAATTCCTGAAATAGTTAGAAATTCTTTGAGTTTTGCGCTTCATCTAATATCATTTTACTGGAATATTGGTCTGAACTTTCTTATGAAATTTTTATCTTTTCATGTCGGGGTACTATTCATACGGTACTATTTATACATACAGTACTATTCACGAGTACTATTCACAACAAAAATTAAATTTTCTTTCCTTTGTCCAAGTTATCTTTTATGGATCTTATTCTTGAAATTGGATCCATGTTTTGATCTTCAATCTTGAACTCTGAATAAATTGAATTATAAATCTCTAATATTATCCTTTATCTCATTAGATTCATTATTCATATCATTTTTCATCGTCCTCAGTCTTAAATTGTTGTGAAAGTTATCTTTGGTCCGTAGTGCAAAGATAAACTGTTGATTGATGAATATCTTTGGCCTGTAGTGCAAAGATGAATTTTTAATTTATGAATATTTTTGGCTTGTAGTGCAAAGATGGACAGGTGTTTTGCATGATCATGACCCCTAGTGATATAAATGAATATCTTTGGCCCGTAGTGCAAAGATGAATTATTGATTTGAAATACTTATTGATTGATGTTACAGGGATAAAATATTGATGATGGACTTTTAAATCATAGAAGATAGTAGACATCATTCTCTACTTAACTCTTCAATTGGATTGTTATTTTCGCTGCAGTTGTTGATCTAAAACTTGTTGTCCGTAATATTTTATCCAATTTATTGAAGGCTAACGATAATTTATTCTTCATTATCTTAGTCATAATATTCTTTACTGGACTAGTTGAGCTCACCTTTTTCTTCCATTGTTTTCTTCTGGAAATGAGAATATTGCAGGGACTAGTCGGGGAATGGAGTGATGGTCTGGGATAGAGCTGTAGTAGTCATCACTATTTTGTAAAATAGTGTGATAATAATTGTAATAAGGACTTATTTGAGCGTTTATATTTTCGTATTATATACGATCTGTATTGAAGCTTACAGTTTGTGTGGTCGTATTTTGCATGATCGTTTGTTATAAGAAGATTTGTATTCTGATTCTGTACCATGTATTTGGCGACTTAGAATGGGTTGTGTGAACCTATTTTGGGGGCGTCACAATATATAGCTGCAAGTGAAGTTGCAAAAGAAGCTGTTTGGATGAAAAAGTTCATAACATAACTTGATGTGGTTTCTTGCAATGGAGAAGCAGTCCCCGTATACTGTGACAACACCGGAGCAGTTGCACAGGCTAAGGAACCCAGATCTCATCAGAAATCCAAACACGTATTGCGGCAATTTCACTTGATCAAGGAGATCATTGAAAGAGGAGACGTCACCTTGGAGCGTGTGGACTCTCAAGACAACATTGCAGATCCATTAACTAAAGCTTTAACACAACAACAGTTTAATCGTCACTTAGACAATATGGGTATGAGATACCATGGCGATTGGCTTTAGTGCAAGTGGGAGATTGATAGTAGTGTGCATACAAGCCAATTATTGCCTATTTTATTAACAGCAATTAAGCACGCAAGTATACGTGTTCGTTTGTAATATTTAGCGAGCAAGGATATCGTTCCCACGAGGAAATAGATCAATATTATCAAATACCAATTTCAATTCAATTAATCCTAAATTAAATTACAAATAATGATTGTGATTTTTAGAATTAAAATTAACTACTAAAATATAAAGTCACAAGAATGAATGTAGATGGAATAGGTTAAGATCACAACTTCCCTTAGTATTTCATTTAAACCAATGCACTCCTCATTTAATTATTTAATCACTATGAATCGCTAACCAAGAATTCTTTATAATATTCAAGTACTTCTTCCGAAGATACATAAACTAATCCTTATAAGTCCAGCAATTACACAACAGATTTATAAGGAACACCCTAACTAATTAATCCACTATATTCCTATATGAATTAAGATAATTAGGGTTTTAAGCACAAATTCTTTCCATGGTTGCAAAAGACATATAGGTCTATTCCTATCCTATATGCTAATCATATTAACCTTATTCAGATTATATGAACAGATGCTATCATATCTAGATCTAACTCATAATCCATTTTCCAATTTTGTATAAATTATCCCGGTAATTGTTAATCAGGCAATTAATCAATGAACACAAGATATGATAAACGATTCAAGAGTAATTAACTTAAATTAAATAAGAAGCATCAAATTCAAATTACATACTAAGTTCTGTTGCGATCTTAATGAAAAGTTAGTTCATAATGATAGAGGATGACATCATCCAATTGAATAATCCAAACATCCCAAAGATTACAAAATTAAAGAGAGATGAAGGGATATAAGAAACTATTAAGCCGCTCCAAATCTCTAACTTGATCTTCAACCTTTTGTAAATCTCTTTCGTGTTTTCCTTCAATCTATCTCTGCAATTCCTTCTTTCGTTGGGTCTCCACCTCTTCTCTCTTGTCTCTTCCTATATAAACCCTAAAATATATGCAGCAGCCCACGTTTTTGACTCAGCGGCACAAATTGGCTTCTACAACCGTGCATGAGCGCCTAGGCACTCATCCTAGTGCAAATCCAAGCGCCTAGGCGCTTGACCAGGACCATGAAATCGTAAAAATGCCATTAAGCCTATTTTTGACTTCTTTTTAATTTTTTTCTCCTCCTAAATGACATATCTGCCCTTTGAGCTCCACCTACAAGAAATAAACACAAAAACAAATAAATAGATCCTAAAAACACTTAAAGACAACAATAATTAAGCTTAAACAATACCTAATTCGTAGGTATGACACCTACTCAACAAATACCCCCAAACTTAACCAATTGTTTGTCCTCAAGCAATGTAATGATGCAAATGCAACCTAACTATATGCCTACGAATCAAACAACCATATAACATAGCATCCAATATCAGGCCTCAAAGATAACACATAATACTCAATTTAGAACATCCAACCAACATAAAGTTTCTAACTCAAACCAATTAGCCAAATTATGCCTGTCATCACTCATGTTATGTGTGTGTGTGTGTGTAAACCAACTATTTTAATCATTCACAACTCAAATTGCTCACATAAGCAACTTCTTAGAAAGAAACTCCAATTTTTACTAAACTCAACCAGTTAACACAACCAATCCGACTAATGCAAGAAATTACTAAGCACAAGGGTATCACCAAGGTTTAGTATACACATACTTTATTATTTCACGAGTGCGTTTTACGCTCCATCTCGCTTTTTAACTCGACTTATGCAATGTCTAGTTTCCTTAGGCTTTCAAAGCTACCCATGTATCGAGCTTTCGACCAGTGACTCTCAACCCAGTTGGCTTTAGGGGTGTTAAGACACCCCTACGTATCTAATAACCCGAGTAACAATGGCCACAAAACTAAACTAGTCAAATTTGATTATTTATTTATATTTTTTTCTGATTTTTTGATTCTTTTTTTTCTTTTTGTGATTCACCCCAAGATTCCCCCAAACTTAGTTTCTTGCTTAACTTCCGCCTTTATGAATGTTTCACTGATTTTATCAAATATTATCCCAAATTTTCTTACCAGAAACAGATTATGTAAAGATTTGAATCAGATTGACCAAACAGTCAGTTATGTGCTTTCCTTGCTAATTATGAGTTTCAGACAAGTATAATTAACTTCACAATTTAAGTCATCACTCCACATTAGTATTCAATCCTAATTGAGTCTCAAACTATCAATCCAGTCTTATCATTAGCCAAAATTAGATAATTACATCATACACTACTTGATTCATGCAACTAGATGCGAAATATGCAACATAAATATAATGAAACATGCATAAGTACATAACTAACATGAGTAAACTAAGTAACATGCTCCTACTCTATATGCACAGACTATTAACTACAAAACATTAATGCACCCCCAAACTTAAATGACACAGTGTCTCATTGTGTAAGCGTAATTATATTAAGAGCTGAGGACTTCCTTGATCAAAGCTTACTCCTCTCTGTCATCTTCATCTTAGGCATTAGGAGGAGGTAAGCCTGGAGGTGGATAAACAGACAGAGGTGGAGGGAGTGTGAACTGGTACGGAGCCCCGGCTGGATGCATTCGGTTAAACATATCTGCTAACGCCGTGGTACAATTGATATTGTGAGAATAAATTTCTGCTTGGCGTTGGGCAAGATAAGACTGCTGCCGATTCATATGGTCAAAACCCTACTGTATCTGGGTTCCCAGCAAGTCAATCCGTCTCGTATGATGTTGTAGATCCCTCTGAATATTCTTACCCAAATCAGGTGGTGGCATTGAACTCGCAGCCTCAGGAGGATGCTCAACGGGCAGCTCAACATGCACTGGGGGAACGATAATAAATCCCAGTCCTCGTGGGTGTGATTCGCCCCCATCCTATATCTTATACCATGTTATCACAGAATGGTCAATTGGGGCTAAGGGTGCCTGTAATGCCTCTTCGTCATCCCACTGAACCCTAGTCTGTCGACACAATTCTGTAATTAGAGATGGGTGAGGTAACCCACCTAAAGTTCCTCCTTCTAGCCCTCGCATAATTGACTCATGGATGACTTCTCCAACATCAAAAGTTTTTCCTTTGGCAATGCAAAATAACAAGGCAGCTTGCTGATTAACAACATCGCTCATATGCCTACATGGAATCAACTTAGCGCAGATGAATGCATGCCAAGCTTTTCCATATCGGCTCAACTTTGAAGATGGAAAGTGAACTGCTTCCTATTGCTCTGTCAATTTCCATTCAGTTCCTAGTACACAAAGGGCTACAATCACCTCACTGTAATCCAATTCTCACCGCATATACATACGATAATTACTGTCACGAATCTTTTTTAATCCATAAAAAGCGTTGATTGCCTTGTGACCAACATTAACTCATTTTCCATGAACCATCACTAAACTGCCGTTGGCTTCTTTAGCATTTGCATAAAACTCCTTCACAATCTTTATCGTTGGTGGTTCAGGTTAAGCAGTATAGGTACCCCACTTCCGGCGTCTAATCATTTGGGCAACTTCCCCATTATGTTCATCCGGTAGTAAACCACGTTCCGGAATTACAGATTTGCTTGCACCCAGTTTTGATATCTTTAAGCGTCTTGAATGCTTACAAATCTCTTCTTATCAAACTTGCCTGAAGATCCTGAACTTTCCCCCCTGTGCCTTTTGGGAGCCATTTGAAAACTAACTCGGTCAAGTTGTTGCCCCAAAAAATTAATAAACAGTAGCCCAATAGGTGAAAAATCTTTTTAAGTCAATATATCGAGCATGTGGTGTGCACCTCTGAAAAGCTCTTTATGTGAGTTTCCCCCAAACTAGTTTTAAGCCAAATATGTAAACTTAGCAATGCATAATGCTTCACCAATGCAATAGAAAATGAATTAAACTAACCCAACCCCAATTGAGCCAACAAAAACTCAATTGGGTCCACAAGAAAAACAAAATAACAACTTCAATACTTCAGAAATCAATCCTTCTTTCAAGCAATTCCAAGTAATCAATGGTTAAGCTATACAATACTTACTTAAAATTAGGGCTAGATTTGAAGTTCATACCATTTGGATGGGTTAGCTTGAAGGATTGAGGCTTGAAATCCAAAACTTTCCTTGTTGCTATGTAGAAGATGAACTCACGAATGAATGTGGAGGAAGTAGCGAATTTACTTGTCAGGATGGATATCGGTAGAAGCATATAATGTTGGTGACTTTGAATTGTAGAAAGAGAAAGCTTAGGGCGAATTTGGGTGATAGGAGTAGGAGAAGATGAAGTTGGAGTGAAATAGGAGAGAGAGAAATTGATTTGAAGTGGGTTTTCTCGATTTGGGCTTATATTTTTTTTTTAAGTTTGCAGGTTGAGCGCCTAGGCGCTTGGTTTTGTGAAGGCTAGAGAGCCTAGACGCTTGGTGGCAGCATTTTTAGGTTGTGGTCAGCACCTAGGCACTGGTTTGGCTTTGGTGTGGGCGCTTAGGCGCTTGAATCATTGAGGAGTTACTACATCGTGGTGCCTATGCGCTTAGGTTAGGCATAATTAGAGAGCCTAGACGCTTGGCCCATACTTGGCAAAAAAATTCACTTCCGGCCTGCTGTGTCCTGCAATCAATTAAACCCACTATCAATGATTATTTGCAAACATTTTCAATGTATGTGCATACTAGACTAAGATGAACATAAATACTAAATAACTAAATAAACTATACTACTAAGCAAAGTAATTAAACTAAAAATAAATGAAACTAATTGAACATGTGGGTTGCCTCCGATAGAGCGCTT
This sequence comes from Panax stipuleanatus, assembly GCA_020205555.1. Lineage (NCBI taxonomy): Eukaryota > Viridiplantae > Streptophyta > Magnoliopsida > Apiales > Araliaceae > Panax > Panax stipuleanatus. The sequence goes on from CM035123.1 coordinate 47,036,207, forward strand.
AGTTTAACGTCCTTAGCCCGACGGTGTTTTCTCCGTTCTAATCCGTGAATCTAACAGATGTCTTCTCACGATCGATGTGACCCCCATAGTAATGTTTCAACCTCTGACCGTTTACTTTGAAAATTCATTTCGAATCTGGCTCCTCAACTTCCATGGCTCCATGAGGAAAAACCTTAGTAATAATGAATGGACCTGGCCAACGTGATTTTAACTTTCCTGGAAAGAGTATTAGCATGGAGTTGTATAACAACATTATTTTCCCCGATTCAAACTTTCTTGCTATGATTTTCTCATCATGCCACTTCTTAACTTTCTCCTTATACAGTTTAGCATTCTCGTATGAGTGGAGTCTGAATTCATCCATTTGATTCATTTGTAAAAGGCACTTTTGTCCCACAGTGGACATATCAAAGTTTAACTTCCGGATAGCCCAATAAGCACTGTGTTCTAACTCTACTGGAAGATGGCATGCTTTCCCATAAACTAACCTGTATGGTGACATCCCTATCGGTGTCTTATAAGCTGTACGGTATTCCGACAGAGCATCATCCAACTTGCTTGCCCAATCCTTCCTACTCTGGTTCACTACCTTCTCGAGAATTTGTTTCACTTCTCGGTTAGAAACTTCGGCTTGACCACTCATCTGTGGATGGTAAGCAGTTGCTATCTTGTGAGTGATTCCATATTTAGCAAGAATAGCTGAAAACTGCTTGTTGCAGAAGTGTGTGCCTTCATCACTAATTATCGCACGAGGAGTGCCAAATCTAGAGAAGATGTTCTTGCGAATGAACTTAACCACAACCTTAGCATCATTGGTGGGTGATGCGATAGCTTCAACCCACTTCAAAATGTAGTCCACCGCAAGTAGTATGTAAGAATTGCTAAAAGACGACGGGAAGGGTCCCATGAAGTCGATGCCCCACACATCAAATAATTCAACCTCTAGGATTGTGTTGAGTGGCATCTCGTGTCTCTTCGATAAATTGCCAACTCTTTGGCATCTGTCACATTTCAACACGAACACATGAGCATCCTTAAATAATGTCGGCCAATAGAATCCACATTGAAGTACTTTGGCTGCTGTTCTTTCTCCCCCGAAATGTCCACCATAATCCGATGCATGACATTGATGTAAAATGTTCTCCATTTCAACTTCTGGAATGCACCTTCTTATTATTTGATCTGCACATTGTTTAAATACGAACGGCTCGTCCCAAAGATATTGCTTCACATTATGTAGAACTTTTTTTCTGTTGGCTGGTCAAATCCGGTGGAAACACCTTGCCCACTATGAAATTCACAAAATCTGCGTACCATGGTGTCTACATCCTTATTGCAAATAGTTGTTCATCCGGGAAAAATTCATTGATCACTGTTTTATCATCCTTATTCAGTTCCGATTTCTCTAACCGTGATAGATGATCAGCAACCTGATTTTCCATCCCTTTTCCGATCCCGGATCTCCAAATCAAACTCTTGCAGCAATAGTATCCATCAAATTAATCTCGGCTTGACATCCTTCTTAGTTATCAGATATTTAATTGTCGAGTGGTCCGTAAACACAATCACCTTGGTCCCAATCAGATATGACTGGAACTTATCAAAAGCATAAACAACTGCCAATAGTTCCTTCTCAGTAGTTATATAGTCCAGCTGGGCATGTGTTAACGTCTTGCTAGCATAATATATAGCATGGAAAGTCTTATCTTTACATTGGCCAAGAATCGCGCCAATCGCAGAATCGCTAGTGTCGCACATTAATTCAAATAGATTACCCCAATCTGGTGCTACTATTACTGGTGAATTGATCAACTTTTGCTTCAACATTTCAAAGGCTTTATGGCATGCATTATCAAACTCGAATGGAACATCTTTCTCCAACAGACTGCACAATGGCTTTGTGACTTTTGAGAAATCTTTTATGAATCTTCTATAAAACCCTGCATGTCCCAGAAAACTCCGAATACCCTTAACTGAAGTTGGGGGAGGGAGGTCCTTAATTGTTTCAAGTTTTGCTCTATCTACCTCAATTCCTTTCTCAGAGACTTTATGACCCAAGATTATCCCCTCTTGGACCATAAAATGGTATTTCTCCCAGTTTAGAATCAGATTTATCTCCATGCATCTTTTGAACACAAGAGTGAGGTTGTCTAAACAATGGTCGAATGTATTTCCAAAGCCTGAGAAATCATCCATAAATACTTCGAGATTGCGCTCGACCATATCAAAAAATATGGTCATCATACACCGTTAAAACGTCGCAGGTGTATTGCATAACCCAAAAGACATTCTTCGGAAGGCAAAAGTATCATAAGGGCAAGTGAATGTCATTTTTTCCTGGTCCGTCGGTGCTATGGCAATCTGATTGTAACCTGAATATCCATCCAAGAGGCAATAATATTCATGTCCTGCAAGCCTGTCCAACATCTGATCGATAAATGGTAGAGGGAAATGGTCCTTACGAGTGGCCTTGTTTAACTTTCTGTAGTCCATACAAACCCGCCAACCCATAACTGTCCGAGTAGGGATCAATTCATTGTTCTCATTCACAACTACTGTCATCCCCCCTTTCTTTGGCACACATTGAACAAGACTCACCCATGAGCTATCTGATATGGGGTAGATAATTCCTGCATCTAGTCATTTTATGATTTCCTTTTTAACCACCTCATTCATTATGGGGTTAAGTCTTCTTTGTTGCTCTAAAATCGGTTTAGCTTCCTCTTCCAGCAGAATCTTGTGCATACAGATTGATGGGCTGATCCGTTTTATATCCATAATAGTCCACCCAAGAGCTGTCTTATACTGCCTAAGTACCCTTAGCAACTTTTCCTCTCAAACCTCATCAAGTGAAGCAAAAATTATGACTGGTAGAGTAGAAGAAGAACCAAGGTATGCATACCATAGATGGTTAGGCAGTGGTTTGAGTTCCAAGGTTGGCGGTTCTTCCAATGATGATTTAACCTTTTCTGATGGCTTTCCCCAGTAGTCCAAGGGTTCAAACGTTGGCCTGACTCGTGTGAATTTTCACGATGAATCTAACATCTGAGCCAATTCTAATATAATTGAGTCATCAAACATGTTCTCACTTACCAATGCAGCTTCTAGAGAGTCTTCATATACTATTTTGATAATTGTTTCCCTAATCGTTCCCTCAATCAGATCAATCCTGAAGCATTCTTCCTCTTCCTTTGGGAACTTCACATCTTTGAATATATTAAAAATCACCTCTTCGTCTTGGACCCTCATTGTTAATTCTCCTTTTTGCACATCAATTAATGTCCTACCCGTAGCTAAAAATAGCCGCCCAAGAATAATCGGTATATTGCTATCCTCCTCAAAGTCAAGAACTATGAAGTCCACAGGGAATATAAACTTATCTACTGTAAGACCCCAACTTTTTTATGAATAAGATTTAATTTCCTCTATATATTATTTTAAATAGTAAGATGTTGATTTGATGAATGTGATAAGTTATGGGGTGATATGTGCAAATTTTACTTAGTAAGCAAGTGATCATAAAATATTTATTGTGTCGGGGAATATTCTTTTTGTCGGGGAATATTCTTTTTGTCGGAGAATATTTGTACGATGGCGCAGTCATTGGTGGGCCCCATAACTGAAAAATGTAGGATGAAGAAAACGACAAGAATAAGTTTTCTAAAAATAATGGCAAAACTGTTACCGTTAAACTGTTGAAATACCCGGTGGTTAAAAACAGTAATACGCGTTATTGCACAGTAGCACACGGTATTGCACAGTATTTTTAAATTATTGATTTTTACGTAAGAGGTCACTCATTCAATAATTGTCATAGTAACCACTGCATAGTATTTCACATTATTAAATCAATAATTTATATTATTTAAATGATATTTTTAGATAACATTATTGGCAATGTCTAGAAAATTCTGTCGAGGAAAGGGTGGTCATCTAATTGCGCGCTAGTAAGGAGAAATCCTTATCAAAAAGCCCCCTCTTTCTTAGGAATGATCTGATTGTTAATATTGTGATTCTGTAATATTATTTATGAATAATAATTGATTATTGATAAATATGATAAGTAAATATTTATTCAATTTTGATATAAATGGAGAAAATTTTAGCAAAAAAGACATTTGTTGAAAGTTGACATTTTATCTTTTCTAATAAAATAATTCATTCAAATATATTATTATAATATTACATTATAATAGTATAATGTGATAATATAATAGTATAATTTTATAACTTAAATGGTAATATTTTTTACAATAAATTCAAGGTATAAGAATAAAATAAGGTGAAAGAGAGCAAATTGAATCTGAATTGTTTTTGGTGTTATAAATGTTTTTAGTGACAAACATGTGTTTAGTGGGGGAGGTGTCCTTTTTTTTTTGTTGGGTGCTGAGAATTCTCAAAGATGGTGCGGAGACAATTCATCCGTAGGATATTTTTCAGAGGTGGTGTGCTAGCATTTTTCTATAAATAAGGTGCTTAGTTAAGAGATGAAAATCACATCAGAATCAAAAAATTCTTTCTCTATACTATTGAGCGTATTTCTTGTGAGTATTAAGATGTCTTGAGTGTTGATAACAGTGCAAGATTTCTTCAGCATAATATCCGATAATCCAAACAGATCTAGTATTCTACTCAGGTAAAGGATATTATTTTTCTCGTAAATGATGTTATTTTCTTTCAATATTCATTAAGAGTATTATTTTCTTTCATATTCCATATTATGAAAGTGATAATATTTCATTCCATACTCCTAAATTTAAACTTACTACGGTAAGTATTGCTTCTATAATTCCTGAAATGATCAAAAATTCCTTGAATTTTGCACTTCATCTAATATCATTTCACCGAAATATTGATATAAACTTGTTAGAGTTTATGCCCTAGAGAACAATTCTTTGATGTAATTGCTTAACATTTTTAATATTATATTTGATTAAATAAATGAATTATTTTATTATGATTTTATTTACTGCGTTATATAAATGTTAGCATAATAAAAGTCCTTAGAATAGTGATACAAATTATATAGCTTCAAGTATGTGACTTGAACATGAGATCATATAATTACAATCAGTATCATTGCTCTTAAATGTCCCTAGTCGAGTATCATTGTTAATGGGACAACAATGATACATTAAGACTAGTATGTGGATTGACTGATGGCCAAATCTCATTGGTCATAAATATATGAGATATTGAGTCAATACATAGGTACATATTAGAGGACAATGTACTGGATAGACCCACCATGAGAATTCTACGTGGAGCATTATGCAAAGTGTCATAAGCAATTCTCATAGTGGCATTGATGTAATGATCCTCCGACCTGAAATCACTATATTACTACACGGGAATTTATGTACTTTGATATCATCAAAGGTCATCTTTAATAGGGTGAACAATAAAGGTGATTATTGGGTACATCATGAATCGTGTGAGGAATATGAGTGATCTAGATGGAATTTAACCCTCCTATATATTAGGGGTGATATCCATATGCCTCTTGATTGAGTAGGACTATGAAATGCATGGCCATGCTCAAATAGTGATTTGTTTCATATAGTCTACTCATTGATCAAGAAAACTTAGATTAAATTATGAAGAGTATGACACATTACATGCCTCGAGTTTAATCTAGGATGTCAAGGTTAAAAGGATTAACTTACATTGAAACATTGCTCACGAAAAGGTTGCATCGAATCACCGATCTTATTATTACTTGGATAGCAGTGATGCATTACTAGATGCTGCTCACTGTTTATAATTTTATAATATGATTTTAAAATTATTGCCAACATAATAATAACCTATAGGGTCATACACTTAGAACGTAATTAAAAGGGAATTAATTTAAATTGTAAGGAATTAAATATGTCAATATGATTGATCGTATTGAAATTACGAATTTAGATTAAAAGGATAATTTGTATATATGTATATTAATTAAGTAAGACTTAATTAAGATATAATATATATATAAATTCGGATTTAACTTTTCTTAATTGATTAGGTTTTGGTTAATTCTTTTTGACTGCTATATATATATGATATATCAGCCGTTTTAGAGTAAGAATCAAAAACCTAAACCCTAGCCGCTTTTAGAGAGAGACTAGCGAGACAAGCTTCAGAAAATCCAGATCTTGGCAGCTAGTACCGCAACTCTCTTTGCTGCAGATCGTGTGACGATTCGCGGGGCGTTCGTGTGGATACCGTAGAGGCGCAATTCCGTTGGATTGCGTTGAAGATTCGAAGCTGTTCCAAAAATTTTCATCGTCTCCATTAAAGCTCGGATAATCGGTACAACAAATCTAAACCTCTGAATTAATATGTTTTCGCATGGATCCTGTTTTAGGATTTTGGAAATTGTTATGACAAAATTTAAATTCCGCTGCTTTTATGTGCTGAAATCCCTACAGTGGTATCAGAGCTACTTGCGAAATGATTAATTTAGATTACGTGTTTTAATTGTATTCGATATATATGATATATGATGATGCATGTTTGCCGATCTGAAATTGAATATATGACATTCTGCATGTATGCGTATTCTGGAATTATGAGTTATATCTGTAATATATATGCATATATATGATGTTCTGATAATCGTATCTTAGAAGGTGGAATAACAATACAACTTTTGTTCTAATTGGATTAGAAGCATAAAGATTTGGTTTAATATGATTAATCGAAACTGGGACATATATGATATGTTCTGTGTGTATTGTTATTATGAGTGTTTTGGTGGACAGTATATGATTCTGGAATTGTAGTAGCGCACGATGGTCGTGACCCTAATATTTTATATATAGTTTTCTTTAATTATAAATATTGTGTGATGTGCTTATTGTGATATGCATGGTGCACAATTATGGCCCTTTTGACCCACAGGTTAGTTGTTTTTGGTTTTGAAATACGGCTTGCATGTCGTGCCTTTCTATAAATTCTGATGTAATATTCTCTTCTCATCTAAATCCCCTCGAATGTAACTCGAGGTTTCTTTATGACATGTAATGTACAAGTGTAACCTATCAAGATGACAAGATGATGATGGAGAGAAGACACATGCATGAGGAAGGTCCAAGGAAGCTACTATTTTGAAGACCTTTTACTACCTTAGACTGACCTTCAATCTTTTCATTAGCTTGAAAAGATTGACATAGGGTTGGGCCATAACTGTGACACATTTAATTTTGCACTTTATTTATACTTGTATACGATGTGATATGATAAATAATGTGCATGCTTAATAAGATTAAAATTGGTGAGATCCAAATTAATTAATAAAATCCCTCGTAAAATTATTAAGTCTAAATCAGATGCCTTCCAATGAATAACACTCATCAAGACCTTGACCGATGAATGTAGGTTTACCAAAGCAAAGTACCCTATTTATCTTGGTGAGATGCGATAGGATAATTGTGATATCCAAATTGTTAAAATCATTAGGCCGGACTTAACTAAGTTATCTCAATAGGATTGTGGACTTAGAGGCATAGAGTTTGGTAGGTACCATTAGATGGACTAGAAACAAATGTTGTTCACTAAACTATCTAAGAGTTATATATGATATAATTGACAAAGGGTTGTCTACCTAAATAATTATGTTTTGAGAGATTAGCCAAAGCTAACTTAAGGCATAATGAAATATGAATCTTGGCTCACTAGAAAGATTTAATAGAAAATGCTTTTCGAATTAATGGTGAGGGCTATTAATTTGAATAAAATAATGGGAGGTATATTTTGAATGTACTATTATCAATTATATAATATCAAAACTCTGCAATTTGACTTATTATTTTTGCACTTATAAATTGTAGATATCAATGGCAAACAACAACACAGATAGTCTTTCACTACAATCAGTCTTTGAGAAGGAAAAATTGAGTGGAATTAATTTTCTAGACTGGCATAGGAAATTGAGGATTGTCCTCAAACGAGAGCGCAAGCTATATGTCCTTGATGGGCCCATTCCTGTAGCACCAGCTAACACTGCACCACGTGTAAAGCATAATGCTTACAAGAAGCATCAAGATGATGCTCTGGACGTGAGTTGTCTCATGCTAGAAAATATGAACTCTGAGCTTCAGAAGCAACATGAGTTAATGGATGCTTATGAGATGATCGAGCATCTTAAGAAATTATTCGAAGGGCATGCTCGACAGGAGATGTATGATACAAGCAAAGCGTTGTATCACTGCAAGATGGGTGAACGTGATCCAGTTGGTCCACATGTTCTGGAAATGATTGGGTATATTGAGTACCTTGATAGGTTGGATTTTTCGATTACTCCGGAAGCCCAAACTGATCTTGTTTTGCAATCTTTGAACAGCATCTACTCTCAATTTGTTATGAATTACCTTATGAATGAAATTGAGAAACCACTTACTGAGTTGTTGAGCATGTTAAGAACTGCCGAGAACAACATAAAGAAGGCAGGACCCGCTCCCATAATGATGGTGCAAAAGGGGAATGCTAAGGGAAAAGGGAAAGGCAAGAAGATGATAGGATCTAAATCTGGTGCCAAACCCAATTTCAAAACCAAACAGGCTTTAAAACCTAAAGGTGGGGTGGCTAAAGAAGGTGATTGTCACTTCTGTGGAAAACCTGGACACTGGAAGAGGAATTGTCATGCTTATTTGGAAGAACTGAAGAAAAAGAAAGGAAGTGTGACTTCTGATTCAGGTATATATGTTATAGAAGTCAATTTGTCCACTTCTACATCATGGGTATTGGATACTGGATGTGGTTCTCACATTTGTGTTAATGTGCAGGAACTCCGAAGGAGTAGGACTTTAGCGAAAGGAGAGGTTGACCTACAAGTTAGGAATGGAGAAAAAGTTGTTGCACTAGCCGTAGGAACTTATCATTTATCTTTGCCCACTGGGCTAGTATTAGAACTAGAGGATTGTTATTATGTGCCTGCTATGAGCAAAAACATTATTTCTATTTCTTGTTTGGACAAGAAAGGTTTTTCATTTTTAATAAAAAACAACAGTTGTTCGTTTTACTTAAATGAAATATGTTATGGTGTTGCACAATTGTTTAATGGTCTTTATATTCTTGATTTAGAAATGCCTATCTATAATATAAATATAAAACGATTTAAATCAAATGATTCAAATCCGACATATCTCTGGCACTGTCGTTTAGGCCATATAAATGAGAAAGCATTATCCAAACTCCATAAAGATGGGTGGTTTTTGAATTCATTTGATTTTAAATCATATGAGAAATGCGAGTCTTGTGTATTAAGCAAGATGACTAAAGCCCCTTTCACTAGTCATAGTGAACGGGATAGCAATGTAATGGGACTTTACATAGTGATGTATGTGGACCCATGAGTTCGTTAGCAAGAGGTAGGTTCTATTACTTCATTATATTTACTGACGACTTCAGTAGATATGATATGTGTATATTATGAGACACAAATTCGAATCCTTTGAAAAGTTTAAGGAATTCAAGAATGAAGTTCAAAACCAATTTGGCAAAAAGCATAAAAGCCCTTCGATCAGATCGAGGAGGTGAATACTTAAGCCAAGACTTTGATGACCTTCTAAAGAAGTGTGGTATTATTGTTGGGTTTATACGAAATCGTGACGCAATCAAATTGCAAAATTAGCGGAAGCATGGTATATCAGAGTTTAAAAAAATTTTACAAAACTATTACCCGGATCATCCTTTATGTAAATTATTAATTTAAAACGATAAATAAGAAGTTATGGAATCATACCCTTGTAGAACGAAGCTTCCACAGATACGAGTTCAACTCCTTGTTCTTCGTGATCTCCTTAAATTTTCGAGTTAGATTCCTTCATTTGATCAACGTTAGCCACCCAAGTGTTTAGCCTCTAGAGGTGATCCACCAAGGAAGATGGATTATCAAGAAGGAGGGTGGTTGGCTTAGTTTTCTATCCTCTATAGAAAACGAGTACTCTCCAACAATTGGAATTACATCAACTGATATCTATTATAAGACTCCTCTTATATAGATATTGGTCAACCCTTCTAATCCTATTAGACATGGGATTTCATTTAATTAATTAAACTCCTTTAATTAATTTAAGCTTCCCACCACATTGGGATTAATTAATTAAATTCATTTAATTAATTTGTCTCCTAATCTTATTAGGAATAAATGAGAGTACTAATATTAAATTAATTACTAAACTCCTTTAGAAATTAAAATAATAATAATTGTAATAATACTAATAAGACTCCTCTTATTAATTTATATTTAATATTTCTAAAATATTAAATAATAAACATTAAGCTATTTAATTTATTCTATCACCATAGATTAAATTAATTACACTTAATGCATTATTACGATTATGTCATTATCTTCTTAAATAATTATTCTTCCTTTTATGGTGTGACCCTTTAGGTTCTCCATATTAAACTAGTTGAGAATAAATCAATTAGAACAATTCTAATCTTATTTAAATAAATAAATTAAACTAATAATCTATTTAAATAAATAATATTTATTCTACAATAGGGATAAGCCTCCCTAGCGATCAACGACTTTTCAGATAATATAGATTTCAACATTAATCATAAAAGAACCTGTGAGTAAATAGTTACCGTACAATTCAATTCTTCCACCATACAATGTCCCAATTAAATATAAGACATGGAATTACTGTCAAGTCTTATTTTATTTAATTATATGTATTTCGATTAGAAAATGCACAACTCTATTTAATGCAAATTAGAAACTCCTTTCTAATTTCATTCCACCTTGGCCAAGGATTCCTGGGTTGTCATTTAACGAATCACATAGGACATATTTCCTCTTTTACTAGAGGTGGTAGATTCTTTATTGATCATTCATTATCTCCATATGTAACTCATTATACCCAAGCATACCCTTTTATATACCCTAAAGGGCTTTAAGGAATAAGTCAAAGTATAATTCATTACATACAAGATACTATGATGATCTCAAGTCCAAGGATCACTTGTACTACTATCACATTAGAAATTCCTATTGACAGGCGAGTAAAACTCTATTAGGTATTCCATAGCGAGTCACGTTCAATGAACTTATTCTTCAATAAGCACCTACATACTTGCTTTAGTGTCTCAACACAAATGATTATGAGATCAATCATCCTCATCCAATGAGCAAGCAACATATGTACTAATCTATCCGAATTTACGAATCCCCTTTTTAGTAATCCCATGATTAGGAACTATTTTAGTTTTTAAGCTTTCTAAGAATTTAGATCTCATTAGGATGATCAACATCATGATTCTAAAAGCATTGCTTAAAACTATGGGTTATTTACATATTATAAAAACAGCACCATGTAGATAATTAAATGCCTTTAATAAATGAATATTTTATTAATAAATAAATAAGATTGTTTATAAAGTATGTGCTTTATCATCATACATGATTGGCTTGTATACACACTACTATCAATTATATCACAGCTCACTCCACCTGGAACACCACAATGGAATGGTGTCTGAGAGGAGGAATCGCACCTTGTTAGATATGGTACGATCAATGATGAGTCATGCAGATCTTCCAATAAGCTTCTGGGGTCATGCCCTAGAGACAGCTGCATTCACACTTAACCGTGCTCCTACAAAGATGGTTCAGAAGACACCATATGAGATGTGGACTGGGAAACGTCCTAGTATGTCGTTCATGAAGATTTGGGGTTGCGAGGCGTTTGTAAAACGTCTGGCTTCTAACAAGCTCGAACCCAAATCTGACAAATGTAATTTTATGGGATACCCTAAGGAAACAAAAGAATATTATTTCTACAAACCTTCTGAGAACAAAGTGGTGGTTGCTCGAACTGGTATTTTTCTAGAAAGAGAATTTGTCTCTAAAGGAAACAGTGGGAGGAAAGTAGAACTCGAAAAATTCGAGAACCATAAAATATCATTGAACTTGAGTTGGAACATGAGCAGGAACCACAAGATATTGTGGAAAGTGAACCTGCTCAAATTACACGAGGCATTCGTAGATCTGGTAGGACACGCCAAGAGCCCGAGAGATATTATGGATTTCTTGTGACTCAAAACGGCGATGTGATGCTCATAGATCAGGATGAGCCTGCTTCCTACCAAGAAGCTATGAATGGACCAGATTCTGAGAGATGGATTGAAGCCGTGAAATCTGATATGGACTCCATGTATACTAACCAATTATGGACTTTGGTTGATCCACCCGAAGGGGTAAAACCAATAGGGTGCAAATGGATTTTCAAGAAGAAAACCGACATGGATGATAATGTACAAACCTATAAAGGCCGACTGGTAGCAAAAGGTTTCAAACAAGTTCAAGGTGTTGACTATGATGAAACCTTCTTTCCAATGGCAATGGTAAAATCCATCAGGATCTTACTTACTATTGCAGCCTTTTATGATTACAAAATCTAGCAGATAGATGTCAAAACTGCTTTCCTTAACAGAAATCTCCTTGAGGATGTGTATATGACACAACCTGAGGGTTTTGTCACTCCAAAGGATACTGGAAAGGTATGTAAGCTGCAGCGATCCATTTATAGATTGAAGCAAGCCTCTCGAAGTTGGAATCTTCAATTTGATGAAGCAGTCAAAGAGTTTGGCTTTATAAAAAATGAAGATGAACCTTGTGTATATAAAAAGGTTAGTGGGAGTCACATTGTATTCCTGGTATTATATGTTGACGACATAGTAATTATTGGGAATGACATTCCTTCCTTACAGGCTGTAAAAACATAGTTAGGAAAATGTTTCTCCATAAAAAATTTGGGCGATGCAACCTACATTTTAGGTATAAAAATCTATCAAGATAGATCGAGAAAAATGCTCGACCTAAGTTAAAGTACATATATTGATAAAGTGTTGACACGGTTCAGCATGCAAGAGGCAAAAAGACACTTACCCATGTCTCATAGTGTAAAGATCTCTAAGGCCCAATATCCTAAATCACAAGATGATGAGGAGCGTATGAGAAAGATCTCTTATGCTTCGGCAATTGGATCTATCATGTATGCAATGATATGTACTCGTCTGGATGTCTCGTATGCTTTGAGCATGACAAGCAGATACCAGTCGAATCCAGGTGAAGGTCACTAGATAGCAATTAAGAATATCCTTAAGTACCTGAAAAGGACTAATGATTCATTCTTGGTATATGGAGGTGAAGACGAACTGGCAGTAAAGGGTTACACAGATGCTAGTTTTCAGACTGACAAAGATGACTATAAGTCTCAGTCAGGTTTTGTGTTTTGCCTTAATTGTGGTGCTGTTAGCTGGAAAAGTTTGAAGCAAGAGACAGTAGCCGATTCTACTACAGAGGCTGAGTATATTGCTACTTCTAGTGCGGCCAAGGAGGCTGTATGGATTAAAAAGTTCGTCACTGAACTTGGTGTTGTTCCAACCATTGTTGATCCAGTTGAGCTATACTGTGATAATGATGGAGCCATTGCGCATACTAAGAAACCCAGATCTCACCAATGATCCAAGCATATACTTAGACGGTACCATCTAATCCGTAAAATCATTAATAGAGGAGATGTTGGGACGCCCCCAAATTCGGGTTCCTCTCTTTCCTCGGATCCGGTGCAGTCACGATACTACTATCATCGAACTATTACATCTTTTAATTATTAGTAAAAGAATACAACTTTGTTTATTATAATTTAGAATATAAATTCTATTTATATCCAAGATCTCGTCTTTACATCATATTCGATGTTACTAAAATGCGGAATAATTTAAACTTTTTAATATCCTTTAAATAAAATTTTTTATTGATTTCATAACTTGAACCAATTACAAATCCCTGAATCAACTTTAAAATAGGATTCAGTCTATTTGAGTTACTGTATAACGTTTATAACTCGACTTGATATTCTCTATGTATCAACTAATACATCTTTACAGTATAACAAGTTTTGAACAACGTATACAATTATAAAGTACAACTCTTAGAACCTAAACAGGGTTTAAACGATAATCTAAAAAGTATTCTTCATTGCGATACTATCTATCTTTATCAATCAAGAAGCACAAAATCTTTACCGTGAATCCTTAACCTGCAAAAGTGGTTATTTGCAAGAGTGAGCTCGACAGCTCAGCAATTCTAACAGTTTTCATGCATCACATAGCATACAACATCATACTCAGTTCATGCATTTATAAACAATTTATATTTACTACGCATGTTACTTTTCACATAACAAGTATATCATCAAGGATCAACTTTCAATCTCATTTATATCTCATATACAGTTCATATATAAGTTCACATTATCATATCATAATATAATTTAACTAACAGTTATTGAATTCATATATCAAATAGGAACGGAAAGACTTGCCTGATTCGTAGTTTAACAACTACGACTTAACTGCTTAAGAATATCTGCACTTCGTGTAATCCTACACAGTTATATTAATCATAGAGATCACACTCATCAGTTATAGGTATCTACACATTCTCAATGTAATAATAAAGGTTACATTGTTGTCTAACTTGGTTCTTAGAACCTTCGTCTTACTTATCGTATTCTTAGAATAACTATGTACGTATAAGTTTACTATAACCATACGTACTTACTACCATTCTTCATATACACATGCTCACCTACCACTAATCTATTTACATATAGCTAGTGTAGTCCATCCTTTGAGTTAATCATATATCATTACTAACACATAAGACCATAACAGTTAGCAAACATACTATATTAACCGTTGAAATCGAATTCAGGTATAGCATGTATACATATTAAAGGATACTTTCAAGCTCGTTCAACCTTTTCATGTTCAACTTACATGATATAGGTTTTAAGCTAACATTCTAACAATTGAAGGCCACTCAAGGTCATGAACATCACAAAGTTTATCATGCTAGTTCTTTAAACACATAAAGTATTCATATAACTCATACTGGGCATGTTCATGAATATTCATACTTCATACATGTAACTATCACGATTATTAGTTTGAAAACATACTTCGTTTACGCTAAACTTGGTTCACAACACCTAATCATGGTATATATACATGTAGGATACATGATCTAGTCTACGAGTACTATCAAACATGTTTACAAATATCAGAATTCAAATCTCAATATACATGTCAAGACTCACGTGCAAAACGTATACTTTCACTAGTAAATCTCACTAATAAGGTCTAATATGTCCATGCTATCTAGTTTCATGTGTTGACATGTTTGACACGTATTTCTAGGTCACATAGACATGCTTGCAAAATTAGAATATGGATATGGTATATACGTGTCAAAGTTTGTTTTTAAAACTTATACTTTCGTTAGAAATGTGCACTAGTGAGGTTCACATATTCATATCATATTACGGAACCTATATACACGAGTTAGCATGCATTCTTAAACCATACTAATGTGTCTCAAAGTCAGAATATAAAAGACATAAGTCTTGGTCAAGTTTGCCTTCAAAGTTCTTAAGTTTCTTATCTTTGAACTTGTCTTATCTTTAAACCAAGTGTGCTAATGTTTTCAACACTTTAAGCATACATTTCATGTCAATATAGATCATACGATTGTATTCACAAAATCAGAATGCACACATAACGCACACATGTCAAAGTTCATATTAAAACTATAAGTTTATTTAAAACTATGTTTTTCCTTCCACATCACATACTAATACGGCCATATATGAATCACGCTACGTTAAGATAGTCATATATGCATGTCAATCTAGTTTACGTGCTTGTCTCAAGAGGTATCTTATGATAGCACCTAGCAGAATCTGCAACAAACTAGAAAACAGAACCCAGGACCCTGCGCAGCTACGCATGTACCAGGTATAAACCCGGCGCAACTGCGCCGGTGTCCGGCCAAGCCAGTGACTGCTTCCTGATCGGCAGCTTAATGAACCCAACTCAGAATTTTCAAAGCAATTCAATTCTGAGCAACTACATAATGGTTCTAACATGTTTATAAGCTATCATAGCAACTAATAAACATTCTCTAATTAACTTAACACCTAATTAAATGAAATCAATAACTTGGACAATTTACAGAGAACAAGAAATGAAGAGCATTAAAGGAATGTAGGAATTATACCACTGCAATATCCACTTCCTCAATTCACTAACTCATTGCCAATACAATGAACTACCTCTATATCTTATACTTATTAAGATTTCTCAGCAAATGAAAACATGAAGGGGAGAGCTATATTTATAGAGGTTTGATTACATAGATAATGTCATTTTCCACCAAATCAAACCAACATAAATGAGAAGAACACATTGGTTCATAGGGAGTAGTTGAAATTAATCATGAAAACCACTCCCCATCCACTCATTAGCTACCTTTGTGAGGGAATTGAGAAGAAGTAGAGTAGCATAGGTGCTTGTGTGTTCACGTGAAGAGTGCAATGTGCACTCAACTTGGGACAAGGAAGAACTCAGCCATAGCAACTTGCAAATGTAGTATATATATAAACACTTAGGTTATATAATATATATACTCATTTCATTTCATTTAACTTAGGTTATAAATGGAGTTACCATGTAATCCTAGTAAATAAATTCTACTATCATGTAGTAAATTTTAACTCACACATATAAAATTCATGTACAGTTCATCCCACCGGATATAATTCTTTCGGGTACCATCACAGTGTATTGTCTCCTTTATTATTAAATTTCATTAATTCAATAATTGTTCACTATATATTCATGATATATTATTTTATTGTATACTTAATATACACATTGTCACACTCACATTTCATGTAACTCACATAGTTTAATTAATCTTGATACATGGTCCCTATATATAGTATAGTCACATAATTATTGCACCACGCTATATAATATAGTTGCACTACACTTCACACTTCATATAATATATAGTTAGTTACTATACGCTATACATTTTATTCGCATGCTTGCATATAGAAGTAAATAATTTACTTATCTCATCAATTAATTAATAATAACATTAATTAATCCATTTCTCCTTAATCAATGGAATTATAATTTCTACACTAATTGATTAACACTTTATATGATTTATTATCACGTTAAATAAATATAAATCTTATTATATTTATAAATTATTTACTCATTAATCAACATATTATCACATAATTACTTGATAATATTATATTATCCATAATAATAATATAATAGGATAATATACCTCTTTCCTTATCAATATAATTTTCGATTATATTCATAATCAATCTCTTTATTATTATATTACCACTAGTCATAATAATAAAGCAATATACTATTATAATAACAATTAATATAGATTAATTGTTTAATTAAAAATTCTTCCATCCTTGAATTAATTAATTCATCAACGAATCTACTATCGTGCCACACAAGGCATCTCCCACAAGCTTAATCTTAAGCTTATTATTATTCCCATCACTTACTCATCTCTCACCCCATTACTACTTGTAACATATTAAATTAGAACTATTAAGTCCAAGATCCACATATAAATATATTACGAATAGAATATTCAAATATTATTTATAACACTTACAGTACTATAACAACTCATGTTATTAAAATAACTTTATTTTCTTTTATAAATTAAACTCCATTTGAAAATACATTAGAAATTATGTATTTAGTCATAACATAAAATATTAAGTTTTCTCCAAATAAGGATATTCATTATTAGAAAATCATTTACTTATTGTCTCATGATATTATTCTTAATATAATATCAAATAACTATATGTACGACACATGTACATATATTATATATAGAAAATAGATAATAAGTTTATTTTCTATTATAATAAATTGTTTACATCAATTTATTTACATATAGCAAATATATTTTAATATATTTACCATAATAATTAATCATACCTATTACCTCATACAAAAACATATAAGTTAATATTATTATTCAAAAATAATATTTCCTTCTTTTATTAAAATAATTCAATACTATAAATTATTTTAATATCCTTTATTAGAAATATATAATAACTATTTCTCTTTCCTTTCTATAAATTGCCCCAACACAACTTCTTTAATCTATACATTTAATCATATCACAAATATTAAATATTTATTTAAAGATATAATGATTTCCATCTTCCTTTAATAACGTATATATATATATATATTAACGTTATTCTTACATTAGACTTTCTCACATATTACCACTCTAAGTAATATATATAAAAAGTATTAACTATAATTACATATTCAACACACATATTAATTCACTCATTTACTTAAGTAAATTAAATACTGTACTATATCATCATAGTTAATTAAGGTTCAATACTCTCATTATATTATTCTGTAATAAAATTCTCAACTATCAATTAACCAATATTTATTCTTATTAGTTAATTCCTTAACTAACTCATGCTTCACTATCCAAACCTATTCACGGATAGCTTAAGTGCTATTAATAACCTATATTATAAGCATACTAGTTATTAATACACATACACAAGAATATGGTGATTATACATTAAGGATATTTAATGTCACCAACTTACTATGATAAAATAATTCTATAAATTATTTAATATCGATAGGAATTTATCCACCTCCTTTATCTCAACTGAATCGTCTCTACGATAAGTAACAAATATATATTAATAATATATTTATAAATCACAAAAACACATATTACATAGTCCATATTACCCTATATAATATAATACCACATACCTCATATCACATTTATATACTCTCATTCGAACCCATCTCACAGTTTAAGAATTTTATTTATTAAATCCTTATTTAATAATATCTGAAAATTCGGGTTCTCACATCCTCTCCCCCTTATAAGGATTCCGTTCTCGGAATCACCGAAACTTCCTCTACTCGGTGCTATTCCGAATATTACATATTCTTTTGAATAATTTTATTTATTCTCTTTTCAGAAGTTTTATTATTATAACTTTCTCAATCGCATTCTATCACTTTCTCCTTTCTAATGGGCATCTACTTACTACATTCATCCTTAAGAAGAATAAGAATCTTCCACGATTTTTTTAATAATCGGGAAGTAGTATAAATAACTCAGATTCCAAATTTATGCTGAGGGGTCACTGTAAGAACCCGAATTTTTAGATATTATTAAATAAGGATTTAATAAATAAAATTCTTAAACTGTGAGATGGGTTCGAATAAGAGTATTTTTATGTGATATAAGGTATGTGGTATTATATTACATAGGGTAATATGGACTATGTAATATGTGTTTTATAAATATATTATTAATATATATTTGTTACTTAGCGTAGAGACGTTTCAGTTAAGATAAAGGGAGTGGATGAATTCCTATCGATATTAAATAATTTATAGAATTATTTTATCATAGTAAGTTGGTGACATTAAATATCCTTAATGTATAATCACCATATTCTTGTGTATGTGTATTAATAACTAGTATGTTTATAATATAGGTTATTAATAGCACTTAAGCTATCCATGAATAGGTTTGGATAGTGAAGGATGAGTTAGTTAAGGAATTAACTAATAAGAATAAATATTAGTTAATTTAAGTTGGGAGTTATATTATGAAATAATATAATAAGAGTATTGAACCTTAATTAACTATGATGATATAGTACAGTGTTTAATTTACTTAAGTAAAGGAGTGAATTAATATGTGTGTTGATTATGTAATTATAGTTGATACTTTTTATATATATTACTTAGAGTGGTAATATGTGAAAAAGTTTAATGTGCGAATAACGTTAAATATATATATATATATATATATATATATATATATATATATATATATACGTTATTAAAAGGGAGATGGAAATCATTATATCTTTAAATGAATATTTGAAGAAATTGTTTTGGGAACAATTTATAGAAAAGAAAAAGAAATGGTTATTATATATTTTAATAAAGGATATTAAAATAATTTTTAATATTGAATTATTTTAATAAAAGGAGGAAATATTATTTTTGAATAGTAACATTACCTTATATATTTTGTATAAGGTGTGATTGATTAATATGATAGATATATTATATATTTGCTATATGTAAATAAATTGATAGAAATAATTTCTTATAATAGAAAATAAACTTATTATCTATTTTCTATATATAATATATGTACATGTGTTGTACATGTAATTATTCGATATTATATTATATTATAATATCTTGAGTTAATAAATAAAGTATTTTCTAATAATGAATATCTTTATTTGGAGAAAACATAATATTTTATGATATGGATAAATACATAATGTATTTTCAAGGGAGTTTATTAATGAAAGGAAACTAAGTTATTTTAATATATTAAATAACTTAAGTTATTATTTGATCGTGAATATTATTAGTTAAATATTTAATAGAGTATATATATTAATTATTATAAGCGTAAAGGTTATACTTATTATAAATATAATTAATTGAAGTAGTTTAGCATTTTAATAGCTTGAGTTATTATATTAGCGTAAAGGTTATATAGAATATTAGAGTATTTCCATTCACGATATATATATATATATATATATATATATATATATGTGTGTGTGTGTGTGTGTGTGTGTGTGTGTGTGTGTGTGTGTGTGTGTGTGTGAACCTTGTGACTTAATAGTTCTAATTATATTGAACATGTTATAAGTAGTAAGTGATGGAAATAATAATAAGCTTGAGATTAAGCTTGTGAGAAATGCCTTGTGTGGCACGATAATAGATTCGGTAATGAATTGATTAATTCAAAGATGGAAGAATTATTAATTGAACAATTAATCTATATTAATTGTTATTATAATAATATGTTGAATTATTATTGCGAGTGAAAGCATGATAATAAGTATATTTGTTATAAATATAATAAGATTTATATTTATTGTGAAAATTAATTATATAAATGTTAATTAATTGTTATGAAAATTTTAATTCCATTGATTAATGAGAAATGGATTAATAAATATTAATATTAATTAATTGATGAGATAAGTAAATTACTTACTTCTATGTGCAAGCATGCGAATAAAATGTATAGCGTATAGTAACTAACTATATATTATATGAAGTGTGAAGTGTAGTGCAATTATATTATATAGTGTGGTGCAACAATTATTTGACTATACTATATATAGGGACCATGTATCAAGATTAATTAAACTATGTGAGTTACATGAAATGTGGGTGTGACAATGTGTATATTAAGTATACAATAAAATAATATAGATCATGAATATATGGTAAACAATTATTGAATTAATAAAATTTAATAATAAAGGAGACAATACACTGTGATGGTACCCGAAAGAATTATATCCGGTGGGATGAACTGTACATGGATTTTATATGTGTAAGTTAAAATTTACTACATGATAGTAGTATTTATTAGGATTACATGGTAACCCCATTTTTAACCTAAGTGTACAATTATACATTGATATATATAATATACATATGTATATTGCCCAAAGGAATGCAAAGCTGAGATTATTTCTTGTCCCTAATTGTGAGTCACCCCTCAATTTCCTCTCACGTGAACTCCCTAGTCTACACTACTCTTCTTCTCATTTTTCTCACAATTGTAGCCAATGATTTCAAGGGATGTGGGTTTGATGATGTGATTTACCAACCCTCTACCTAATCTCCATGAACCATTAGATTCTTGTTCCTTCCATTAGTTTGAAATGGTGAGTAAATTCATGGACTAGGTAATGGATTGTCTATAAATGCAAGCTCCTCTCTTCTCTTTTTAATTTGCTGAGAATTCAAAATGAAGTAAATTGGGTAAGTATATTGAGAGAGATTTTCTAGTGAGTTGAAGAAAGCAATATGGCAATGTAGTAGAAACCATTTAGCAAACTTTGCAAAATTGAGATAGCAGAGGTATAAACTTCCCATCTTTGTTCTCTGTCAAACTTTATATTCTTGAAATTCTAAATTTTTGATTAGGTTGAATTGGATTGATTAATTAAGTGTTTGGAAAATGTTGTTAAGCATGATAGAAATACATGATAGCTAGTATTGGATCGAATTCGTATGGATTTCTGAGTTTGGATTGGAACCTTGCCGAAGCAGGCTTTTTCTTGGCATGAACTGAACACGGCGCAGCTGCGCCAGCAGCCTGTTCTGATTTTGTTTTCCTGCTTCAATGCTGTTAAGTGCAAACGCATAGTACTACCTTAGAACAAGTATAATAGCATGAATAAATTATATATATGGATATGTAGACATAATATGAGCATGTTCTACTATGATTATATGCATGATTAATGGACGGTTATAATTTCCAAAAGTAAACGTAAAGTTTTGTAAACGAAATTGACTTATCCGAACCATGTCGACATTCTGATTTTTCAAGCATGACTATATGATTTAGGAATGCATGAGAAGCGTATTAACTTACGAATATATGTTTCATAGTATAACATGAGCATGTCGGACCTCGTTAGTGAACATTTCTAACGAAAGTGTAAGTTTTGAACACAAACTTTGACACGTATGTACCATACCCATATTCTGATTTTTAAAAGCATATTTATATGGGTGGTTAAGCATGAAAAGATAGTCTAAGGTGTTATGATTGCATTAACATACATGATTGAAGACTACATTGATTTCAA
Source organism: Panax stipuleanatus (assembly GCA_020205555.1). Lineage (NCBI taxonomy): Eukaryota > Viridiplantae > Streptophyta > Magnoliopsida > Apiales > Araliaceae > Panax > Panax stipuleanatus. The sequence continues at coordinate 47,058,760 of CM035123.1, forward strand.
AAGACAAACTTTGAGTTTTTAGACATAAATATAGGATGTCCACATTCTGATTATTTGAGCATGTATATTAGGATTTCATTGTGCCTATAGACATGTTGATATAAGCATCATATGATGAAACATGGATTTCACCTATGCACGCATATTCATAGAAAATGAATTTCTAAAGCATAAACTATGTGATTAACATATACATGTGTGATATACGCACGAGCATGTATACTTAGTATTGTTTAGCCTCGTGGTGTGTTGATATGACTTTAGTAATTGACCATTAGTAACGTGGGCTTGATTTGTTTAAAGTTTATCGGCATATGGCCTTAATTGGATTAGGATGAGCATGCTAGGTTCGAACTTGAAATTTTAACCATAGAGCATGCGTATTGATTAATATCAGTAACTTGAATGATATTGATTGAACTCGGGTGGTCCAGCAGAATGAAATTTCATTCCTGGTTTGATCAGTGAGTGGCGCAGCTGCGCCACTCTTAAGGCCAATACCTGCGCAGCTGCGCCAGCCTGTTTTCAAGATTTGTGCAGTCTGTTTGTTCTTGGTTTTTGTAGTAGAATTGTATTATTACTTAAACTGCAAATCATGGTCTGACCCCTACTGGTTTATGACTATATGATAAACATAATAACCTTGCATGCCTAGTTTAAAATATGACAAGGATTTTGAAAGGTGAAACTTAGAAAAGTTTGAATGTAATGATTTCGATAAGGTTTGAGAAACATGAAAGCAATATAGATCATGTATCTATGAGCTTTAAATACGTGTCGAACACATAGCGAGTCGAGTAAAGGTGTATGAATGTTGATATTAAAAGTATACTTATACTAGCTATTATAGGAGTATGTTAAGAAAGTGAAACAAGGTTCTGAGAACCAAGTTAGACAACAATGTAACCTTTATTATTACATTGACAATGTGTGATACATATAACTAATGAGTGTGATCTCTATGGTTAATATAACTGTGTAGGATTACACAAAGTGCAGAGATTCTTAAGCAGTTAAGTCGTAGTTGTTAAACTACGAATCAGGCAAGTCTTTCAGTTCCTATTTGATATATGAATTCAATAACTGTTAGTTGAATTATATTATGCTGTGATAATGTGAACTTATATATGAATTGTATATGAGATATAAATGAGATTGAAAGTTGATCTTTGATGATATACTTGTTATGTGAAAAGTAACATGCGTAGTAACTATAAATTATTTATAAATGCATGAACTGAGTATAATGTTGTATGCTATGTGATGCATGAAAACTGTTAGAATTGCTGAGCTGTCGAGCTCACTCTTGCAAATAACCACTTTTGCAGGTTAAGGACTTACGATAAAGACTTCGTGCTTCTTGATTGATAAAGATAGATAGTATCGAATTGAAGAGTACTATTTAGATTATTGCTTGAACCCTGTTTAGGTTCTAGAAGTTGTACTTGATAGTTGTTTACACTGTTTAATACATGTTGTGTTGTAAAGATGTATTAGTTAATACATAGAGGATATCAAGTCGAGTTGTAAACGTTATACGATAACTCAAATATAATGAATCATATTTTATAATTGATTCAAGGGTTGTAATTAATTCAAGTTATGAAATCAATAAAAGATTTTATTCAAGGATATTGAAAAGTTTAAATTATTCCGCATTTTAGTAACATCAAATATGATGTAAAGATGAGATCTTGGATATAAATAGAATTTATATTCTAAATTGTAATAAGTAAAGATGTATTCTTTTATTAATAAATAAAAGATGTAATAATTTGGCGATAATAGTATCGTGACTGCACCGAATCCGAGGTTTCGAAGGAACGTGGATTTGGGGGCGTCACAGTCACAAGACCGTGAACTTTTCCACAGGTTTACTAAGGCTTCAACATAATTCTTCACACTGCAAACCAGAGTGTTTATCAATCACAAAGACTGAAAACACCCTCCACGCGTACTCTAGGTGGCCAGCCTATTGTACCACTACGTTGGGCCGCAACGTAGTGTTTTGTAACGACTATATGCGTTACGCTCGGAACCATTATCCCGAAAACATGTCCCCTTATAGGGCTGCTCACCTAAGCTTCCCAACATCTGAATCCGCACCAGAGCAATCTGGTTTAGCATAAATACATAAGAATATTTGAATTCCATAATTATTCTCTAACGGTCGTCTAGCCGAATCAAATAGCTTAGACTTTTATCAATAATCCGGACATCAATTGAAACATATCAATCCTCCTAACTGACCTTTTTCATAGTTCAAACGAAAACTAAAAATTCTTTTATGACATCATAATACCGTACCACCTCAATCGTACGTTGAAAATTCTATCATTTTATGACTTTATCATACTACATCATACCATCATGGACAGACGATCTCACGATCGCTCCTGACACTAGGTTTGATAGCATTGATGACTCCATCGTTTACCATTATACACCATATCCAATGATGCATAAGGTTACAAATATGTTTTGAAAAATTTTCAAATCATTTTTGTCTTAGTCGAAACAAAAAGCTTAGACATACGAATAACGGTGTTGTTTTTAAAACTCATTGGTTCAGTCACTTGACCTAATGTTTTTCTCAATAAAACAGAAGTGCAAACACTAGCACAAAGTCAATAAATATTGAAAATCTAGCGTAGCTAGAAGATTCAGAAAAATCCAAATTTCTCCATCACTTCAATCTCTTACTACCATCAATGCTCACTATTCCAAAACTCTTATATAATATATCTATTCTCAGTACAGTTCACCAACTTACCATACCATGGAAGCTCAGGAACTTACCACAATCATATGAGTTGAGAAACTTATCCTAGTCAGACCAAAATCGTTCATTCGCTGAGGGGTTCCACCATACGATTATGAGTTTCGAAACTTGTCATAGGCATGAGTCTTAAGAACTCGCACCTAATCTTAATATTATCTAATTATATCTTAGAAATCTCTATCTATCAAAATAAATATGAGAAAAGAATCACCTTTCCACCATATATAGAATGATACCGCGACACTAACATTCCAACGATTATCAATGTGATGCACTTAGTGCAAGCACAAAACTTCTGCCCATACAAAAGTTTGTACAACTAAGCCATCACATGAGTCCTCAATGGAAGTCCAACACTTGACTCTATCTTACTATATCACTTCCTCGTTGCGAACTTTCTACGTTTCATCACATACAACTCCTCATGAGTTCTTCTCGTACTATTTCATAGTACATTCTCTCATAGCATCAAACTATACATATTTAGTCATTACAGACTATCTATCATTTCACAGTTCAATCTGATCACGTCGTGATCATCGGTTTACCTTAGGGTTCTTTTCCTATTATCGACCAAACTCCATTTGAGTTTATTCTCACTATCTTTGTCATATACATATTATAGACATCATCTTAACATTTTCATTACCGGAGTTAGAAAACTCCTGATTCTCATTCTCTAGATATTTCGAGATTCTTCTTTGAATCTTCACGTATATATTTTAATCTTATCTTTCACTCTCTCAGGTTATAGTCTAAGGTACACTTACCTAAGGTTTATAACCTACAGCTCTGGTACCTGTGACGCCCCCAAATCCGGGTTCCTCTCTTTCTTCGGATCCGGTGCAGTCACGATACTACTATCATTGAACTATTACATCTTTTAATTATTAGTAAAAGAATACAACTTTGTTTATTACAATTTAGAATATAAATTCTATTTATATCCAAGATCTCGTCTTTACATCATATTTGATGTTACTAAAATGCGGAATAATTTAAACTTTTTAATATCCTTTAAATAAAATCTTTTATTGATTTCATAACTTGAATCAATTACAAATCCTTGAATCAAATTTAAAATATGATTCAGTCTATTTGAGTTATCATATAACGTTTACAACTCGACTTGATATTCTCTATGTATCAACTAATACATCTTTACAGTATGACAAGTTTTGAACAACGTATACAATTATAAAGTACAACTCTTAGAACCTAAACAGGGTTTAAACGATAATCTAAAAAGTATTCTTCATTGCGATACTATCTATCTTTATCAATCAAGAAGCACGAAATCTTTACCGTGAATCCTTAACCTGCCAAAGTGGTTATTTGCAAGAGTGAGCTCGACAGCTCAGCAATTCTAACAGTTTTCATGCATCACATAGCATACAACATCATACTCAGTTCATGCATTTATAAACAATTTATATTTACTACGCATGTTACTTTTCACATAACAAGTATATCATCAAGGATCAACTTTCAATCTCATTTATATCTCATATACAGTTCATATATAAGTTCACATTATCATATCATAATATAATTCAACTAACAGTTATTGAATTCATATATCAAATAGGAACTGAAAGACTTGCCTGATTCGTAGTTTAACAACTACGACTTAACTGCTTAAGAATATCTGCACTTCATGTAATATTACACAGTTATATTAATCATAGAGATCACACTCATCAGTTATATGTATCTACACATTCTCAATGTAATAATAAAGGTTACATTGTTGTCTAACTTGGTTCTTAGAACCTTCGTCTTACTTATCGTATTCTTAGAATAACTATATACGTATAAGTTTACTATAACCATACGTACTTACTACCATTCTTCATATACACATTCTCACATACCACTAATCTATTTACATATAGCTAGTGTAGTCCATCCTTTGAGTTAATCATATATCATTACTAACACATAAGACCATAACAGTTAGCAAACATACTATATTAACTGTCGAAATCGGATTCAAGTATAGCATGTATACATATTAAAAGATACTTTCATGCTCGTTCAACCTTTTCATGTTCAACTTACATGATATAGGTTCTAAGTCAACATTCTAACAATTGAAGGCCACTCAAGGTCATGAACATCATAAAGTTTATCATGCTAGTTCTTTAAACACATAAAGTATTCATATAACTCATACTGGGCATGTTCATGAATATTCATACTTCATACATGTAACTATCACGATTATTAGTTTAAAAACATGCTTCGTTTACGTTAAACTTGGTTCACAACACCTAATCATGGTATATATACATATAGGATACATGATCGAGTCTACGAGTACTATCAAACATGTTTACAAATATCAGAATTCAAATCTCAATATACATGTCAAAACTCACGTGCAAAATGTATACTTTCACTAGTAAATCTCACTAATAAGATCTAATATGTCCATGATATCTAGTTTCATGTGTTGACATGTTCGACACGTATTTTTAGGTCACATAGACATGCTTGCAAAATCAGAATATGGATATGGTACATACGTGTCAAAGTTTATTTTCAAAACTTATACTTTCGTTAGAAATGTGCACTAGTGAGGTTCACATATTCATATCATATTACGGAACCTTTATACACGAGTTAGCATGCATTCTTAAACCATGCTAATGTGTCTCAAAGTCAGAATATAAAAGACATAAGTCTTGGTCAAGTTTGCCTTCAAAGTTCTTAAGTTTCTTATCTTTGAACATGTCTTATCTTTAAACCAAGTGTGCTAGTGTTTTCAACACTTTAAACTTACATTTCATGTCAATATAGATCATACGATTGTATTCACAAAATCAGAATGCACACATGACGCACACATGTCAAAGTTCATATTAAAACTATAAGTTTATTTAAAACTATTTTTTTCCTTCCACATCACATACTAATACGGCCATATATGCATCATGCTACGTTAAGATAGTCATATATGCATGTCAATCTAGTTTACGTGCTTGTCTCAAGAGGTATCTTATGATAGCACCTAGCAGAATCTACAACAAACTAGAAAACAGAACCCAGGACCCTGCGCAGCTGCACAATTACCAGGTATAAAGCCGGCGCAGCTGCACCGGTGTCCGGCCAAGCCAGTGACTGCTTCCTGATCGGCAGCATAATGAACCCAACTCAGAATTTTCAAAGCAATTCAATTCTGAGCAACTACATAATGGTTTTAACATGTTTATAAGCTATCATAGCAACTAATAAACATTCTCTAATTAACTTAACACCCAATTAAATGAAATCAATAACTTGGACAATTTACAGAGAACAAGAAATGAAGAGCATTAAAGGAATGTAGGAATTATACCACTGCAATATCCACTTCCTCAATTCACTAACTCCTTGCCAATACAATGAACTACCTCTATATCTTATACTTATTAAGATTTCTCAGCAAATGAAAACATGATGGGGAGAGCTATATTTATAGAGGTTTGATTACACAGATAATGTCATTTTCCACCAAATCAAACCAACATAAATGAGAAGAACACATTGGTTCATAGGGAGTAGTTGAAATTAATCATGAAAACCACTCCCCATCCACTCATTAGCTACCTTTGTGAGGGAATTGAGAAGAAGTAGAGTAGCATAGGTGCTTGTGTGTTCACGTGAAGAGTGCAATGTGCACTCAACTTGGGACAAGGAAGAACTCAGCCATAGCAACTTGCAAATGTAGTATATATATAAACACTTAGGTTATATAATATATATACTCATTTCATTTCATTTAACTTAGGTTATAAATGGAGTTACCATGTAATCCTAGTAAATAAATTCTACTATCATGTAGTAAATTTTAACTCACACATATAAAATTCATGTACAGTTCATCCCACTGGATATAATTCTTTCGGGTACCATCACAGTGTATTGTCTCCTTTATTATTAAATTTCATTAATTCAATAATTGTTCACTATATATTCATGATATATTATTTTATTGTATACTTAATATACACATTGTCACACTCACATTTCATGTAACTCACATAGTTTAATTAATCTTGATACATGGTTCCTATATATAGTATAGTCACATAATTGTTGCACCACGCTATATAATATAGTTGCACTACACTTCACACTTCATATAATATATAGTTAGTTACTATACGCTATAAATTTTATTCACATGCTTGCATATAGAAGTAAATAATTTACTTATCTCATCAATTAATTAATAATAACATTAATTAATCCATTTCTCATTAATCAATGGAATTATAATTTCTACACTAATTGATTAACACTTTATATGATTTATTATCACGTTAAATAAATATAAATCTTATTATATTTATAAATTATTTACTCATTAATCAACATATTATCACATAATTACTTGATAATATTATATTATCCATAATAATAATATAATAAGATAATATACCTCTTTCCTTATCAATACAATTTTTGATTATATTCATAATCAATCTCTTTATTATTATATTACCACTAGTCATAATAATAAAGTAATATACTATTATAATAACAATTAATATAGATTAATTGTTTAATTAAAAATTCTTTCATCCTTGAATTAATTAATTCATCAACGAATCTACTATCGTGCCACACAAGGCATCTCCCACAAGCTTAATCTTAAGTTTATTATTATTCACATCACTTACTCATCTCTTACCCCATTACTACGTGTAACATATTAAATTAGAACTATTAAGTCCAAGGTCCACATATAAATATATTACGAATAGAATATTCAAATATTATTTATAACACTTACAGTACTATAACAACTCATGTTATTAAAATAACTTTATTTTCTTTTATAAATTAAACTCCATTTGAAAATACATTAGAAATTATGTATTTAGTCATAACATGAAATATTAAGTTTTCTCCAAATAAGGATATTCATTATTAGAAAATTATTTACTTATTGTCTCATGATATTATTCTTAATATAATATCAAATAACTATATGTACGACACATGTACATATATTATATATAGAAAATAGATAATAAGTTTATTTTCTATTATAATAAATTGTTTCCATCAATTTATTTACATATAGCAAATACGTTTTAATATATTTACCATAATAATTAATCATACCTATTACCTCATACAAAAACATATAAGGTAATATTATTATTCAAAAATAATATTTCATCCTTTTATTAAAATAATTCAATACTAGAAATTATTTTAATATCCTTTATTAGAAATATATAATAACTATTTCTCTTTCATTTCTATAAATTGCCCCAACAGAACTTCTTTAATCTATACATTTAATCATATCACAAATATTAAATATTCATTTAAAGATATAATGATTTTCATCTCCCTTTAATAACGTATATATATATATATATATATATATATATATATATTAACGTTATTCGTACATTAGACTTTCTCACATATTACCACTCTAAGTAATATATATAAAAAGTATCAACTATAATTACATATTCAGCACACATATTAATTCACTCATTTACTTAAGTAAATTAAATACTGTACTATATCATCATAGTTAATTAAGGTTCAATACTCTCATTATATTATTCTGTAATAAAATTCTCAACTATCAATTAACCAATATTTATTCTTATTAGTTAACACTACAAAAAAAAAGGTTATTGCCGACGGTCCACGCCGTCGCCAATGACCCTCCTGCCGTCGGCAATGAGGTCATTGGCGACGGCAGTACCCGTCGCCCCCTCCGTCGCCCCAGAGGTCGTCGCCCCTGGCCCCCGTCGTTCGCCGTCGGGGATTAAGTCATTGCCGACGGGGTCATTGTCGACGGCGTACCGTCGGCAATGAGTTATTATCGACGGCACTGGCGACGGACATGCCATCAGTAATTAAATTTTAGATGCAGTCATTGCTGACTACACTGCCGTCACCAATGAGTATATTTCCCGTCGCCAATGACCTATAGGTCATAGCCAACGGCACCCCGTCGCCAATGCCCCCGTCACCAATGACCTGTTTAAAAAAAATTAAAAATTACAAAATTCCCCTGTTTATTTACATATACATAATTGTACCTGTTATAAATTAAAAAAAACAAATAATGACAATGCATGCATATCAATAACAATCATATCTTTTACTATCAACAATCAATATAGTTAGATACAAAACTCTATGTCTGTACAACTCAAAAGCTATATAAATACATACATGTAAGTCAAAATATAACATAAACTAACTATAACCCAAGATCAGGAATGTCAGTGCCATCATCACCGCCATCTATCGTACGACCGCTGGTCCCATCGCCGGTCCCACCCTCCATAGTCTCATCAGCATCAGCCCGGCGGTCATCACCATCTCCTCTATGGGCATCGCCTGTGCCGCAGCCTCCACCCCCACGAGTCTCATCAACAAGACCCTACAAAAGTAAAATAGTAATAACGAGTCGAAAATAGAGTATATTTAAATTATTTTAGTTTGTGTCCTACAAGTGTTGGCAAATTTGGGAAACGGGCTGATAACTCGGCCTCCGTATATCGGAATCGAGTCCCGTAAGTTGTAACGCGTGCCTAATACCTATACGGTGCTATGTCTATGTTTGCGTGTCGTTTCGACGACCGAGGCGGGTTTCGATCTCTTTTTCGGCTTTTTGCCTAAGTGTTGGCAAATTTGGGAAACGGGCTGATAACTCGGCCTCCGTATATCGGAATCGAGTCCCGTAAGTTATAACGCGTGCCTAATACCTATGCGGTGCTATGTCTGTGTTTGCGTGTCATTTCAACGACCGAGGCGGGTTTCGGTCTATTTTTTGGCTTTTTGCCTAAATAATGGCAAGTTTGGGAAACGTGCTGATAACTCGGCCTCTGTATATCGAAATCGAGTCCCGTAAGTTGTAACGCGTGCCTAATAGCTACGTGGTGCTATTTCTGTGTTTGCGTGTCATTTCGACGACCGAGGCGGGTTTCGATCTCTTTTTTGACTTTTTGCCTAAGTGTTGGCAAGTTTAAAAAACGGGCTGATAACTCGGCCTCCGTATATCGGAATCGAGTCCTGTAAGTTGTAACACGTGCCTAATACCTATGCGGTGCTATATCTGTGTTAGCATGCCGTTTCAACGATCGAGGCGGGTTTCGGTCTCTTTTTTAGCTTTTTATCTAAGTGTTGGCAAGTTTGGGAAACGGGTTGATAATTCGGCCCCCGTATATCGGAATCGAGTCCCGTAAGTTGTAACGCGTGCCTAATAGCTATGCGGTGATATGTCTGTGTTTGCGTGTCATTTCGACGACCGAGACGGGTTTCGGTCTCTTTTTCGGCTTATTGCCTAAGTGTTGGCAAGTGTGGGAAACGGGCTGATAACTCGGCCTCCGTATATCGGAATTGAGTCCCGTAAGTTGTAACGCGTGCCTAATAGCTATGCGGTGCTATGTCTGTATTTGGGTGTCGTTTCGACGATCGAGACGGGTTTCGGTCTCTTTTTTGACTTTTTGCCTAAGTGATGGCAAGTTTGGGAAACGGGCTGATAACTCGGCCTCCGTATATCGGAATCGAGTCCCGTAAGTTGTAACACGTGCCTAATAGATATACGGTGCTATTTCTGTGTTTGCGTGTCATTTCGACGACTGAGGCGGGTTTTGGTCTCTTTTTCGGCTTTTTGCCTAAGTGTTAGCATGTTTGGGAAACGGGTTGATAACTCGGCCTCCGTATATCGGAATCGAGTCCCGTAAGTTGTAACACGTGCCTAATACCTATGCGGTGCTATGTCTGTGTTTGCATGTCATTTAGACGACCGAGGCGGGTTTCGATTTCTTTTTTGGCTTTTTGCCTAAGTGTTGGCAAGTTTGGGAAACGGGCTGATAACTCGGCCTCCGTATATCGAAATCGAGTCCCGTAAGTTGTAACGCGTGCTTAATACCTATGTGGTGCTATGTCTATGGATTTTAGGGTTTTCATTTTGGATTTCAGGGTTTTATCTTAAGTTTATCTTATGGGTTTTCATATCTGTCGGATAACTGTTTGATACGCAACTTTATATAAGCAATATAATTACAAATTTCATAAATTAAATGAGGAAATACATCAATAATTGTTTTTACCTGTCGAATATGTGGTGGGAAGATTTTGGCCAAGACAACCGCACATACACAGATAGCCTCCTCCCGTACTATACCCATGAGGTCTTCAGCGGCAGCTGTAGGATCTATGGAGCCATGGACAACCTCCTAAGCCAGCTGGTAGATCCGCTCGCGTGATGGTGCGCCTGACTGCACAACACTGCTCGCCATGCACCCCTCTATAATCCGCCGGAAGAAATCTTTGGTTAATGAAGAGTCGGCGCCCGATCCACTCGCACCACTACCTCTAGTGGGTGGGCGCCGCCGTGATCTCGCAGCAGGGACTAGGGTGTAGGCTGGGACATGGGGAATGCCCACAACTCTACCCTTCTTCGGTCCTCCTGTAGCCTGCAGCCAGTCCTCCATCTCCTCATCCGCACGCGTAGAATCATCGACTGGAGTGTCACCTCTCTGGCTGCTTCGGGCCACAGCAAGGTCCTCGAATCGTCCCTGAAAAAAACACATTAATAGATGATACGCAAAATATAAAACAAAAAAATACAAAAGAATGTCTGAATTTTAAATACATTCTAAATAAGAGAATTAATAACTTACAGCAATGCGTTCTGCCTCAGGTGAGATATAACCACCTTCACCTTTCTTCTGGAGGGCGTGCCACCAAAACTCCAAGCGGGAGGGTGCATGCTTTAGACTCACCTCGAGTCTCTCCCGGTAGAGGTCGTACGACTGAGAACCCGTGCAGTGCGAGAGACGACTCTGCTGTCGGGCAGCTGTACGCTGTGCCGACATCTTCTTGAAGGCCTCGCCGTCCCAAATGCTGCACATCTGGTCCCATACCGCAGCAAAGATGAAATCTGGCCGGACATCCTTAAGTGTCTGTCCATCAGCCATCTTCGTCTGGGCCTTCTTCTTCCAGTCGTGGACCCACTTATGCCAATTCATCTCCAAGTATTTATGTAGAACAGTCATGCCATGGGCTTCCTTCCCGTCCTCAAAGCGGTAATATCTCTGCACATTACACATTAAGAATCTTAGTAGACAACATAAATCAAACTAACATATGAATGACCCCAATATATAAAACTAACATATGAATGAATATAAAACGAATGAATGAATGAATATAAAACTAACATATGAATGAAAATAAAACTTAGTAGACAACATAAATCAAACTAACATATATATGAATGAATGACATCTTACCTTGAACTCAGCAATAATCAGCTGGCGTGTGCGGTCATCCACATCCGCCCACCTCATCCACGGGCTTGAGAATCGGTTGCGGACGATCCCAAGCAACGTGTTCCTCGGCGTCGCGTCAAGGATACTACAATTGAAATTAATACATTTGCAAATTAGAAAGAATTTATGAGAACTAAATACTTATGTTAATACTAAAACGGACTATGAAATTTACCTATTAGTCCCAACATGACAAATAATCGGCGCCTGGGGGGGATTCCCTAGCAAGCCACGTGCTAGTCCCCGCGGAGGCCTACCTCGATCACCTATGTAGTGAAATACATCATTATTTATATAAACGAATATAATGTCAATACTATATAAAATAAAAAATAATCAGATGTATCCCAACAAAACATGTAATTATACCTGACGATCCGGCCTGATCATCACCCCCACTACCTCCACGGCCCCCACGACCTGCATGCCCACCACGATCGCCATGTGGTGTACGCGCCATATGTATATATACTGTCAAATCATCAAAAAAATATTATTAGACATTCGTAAGCACAATATTTTTGAACAGTAACAAAGAGGATAACATACAGATACAACTAAAAGAATACAACATAAATAGTCATCCTAAAAGGATACAACATAAATAGTAACCTAAAACCACTAACACCAGATTTAGTAGATTAATATAAGTTGAAAATAATGATTGCACTACTACAAACTATTACATTTGAATACAACTAAAGGGACACAAAGAGTACATACTCCTAATCATTTATATCGTCAAAGCCATCAATATCAGAATCGTCATCTTCGAGCAGTAGATCTTCAATATCGTTGTCGTCATCATCTTCATCATCCTCAACGATTTCTTCAATTATATCTATCTCTTCAAGAACATCGTCTTCACTTTCGACAGCGACGACATCATCCTCTTCTTCACTAGACTCACTAATAATTGTCACATCAGCAGGTGTGACACTAGTAGACTCGACTTGTAAAGGTTCATCGTCTGGACGAGGAGTTGTGCCGTGAAAACCACGGGCTTTGGTGGTTATAACAGAATACCATGGGCTTGTAAGAGTCTTAACACTCCACGCGTAGTACACCTGTGTTGCTTGACTTGCTAAAATAAAAGGCTCGTTTGAGTTTAGTTTTGACTTAACATAAACAGTCACCAGTCCTGAATTTTTATCTACTCTAACTCCATTCTCAACATCAAACCAATGACAATTGAATCAAACTAACTCTTTCTGACCCCAATATTTGAGAACGACAACTTCTAGCAATCGTCCATACCAGTCATCCCAAAGATTATCGTAGCAGCTACCTTTAACCACAACACCAGAATCAGAAGAAGCGACTTCCCCAATATCGCAGCACTTAAATCTGTAACCGTTGACAATGCAACATGTATAAGTATCTACAGATCTTTCAGGGCCGTCGGCTATAAGCTTTAGCCGAATGTCAGCTAACTTATCTGTGAGGACCTAATGTACATGAACACAACATATTATAAAGTTAATTACGCCATAAGATTATGTCTATGATGGTAGATTCATTGAACTGCAAATCGGTTAAACTTATATGATCTTTAAACCATTGAACAAATTCTCTATTCCTCAAATTTTGCAAATCCCCATCCGATATAATCGAATTCGCTTCACGTATCTCAGCATCATATTGACTGCAATACAGTTATATACTTAATTTGTATGGAAGGAACTTATAGGCGCAGTAACACAAGACATATATAGTTATGGCTACTTACTTAATGTATGGCGCTACTTCATTTATGTTGACAAGTGCATACAATGTGGCAGCTGCATACTCACTATCGGTCAAGAATCGCCTTTTTTCCCGCCAAATGGTTGTACAGGATGACTAAAGGTCGTTAATTCTCCACTTTCCTCGTGCGTGACAGCCTCATTCCGACGTAAGCGATTGTGCCTCATCTGAACATTCGGCTCAAAATACAACGAGCAGAAATTAACAAGTTCCTCCATAACATAACTCTCAGCAATTGACCCCTCTACACAGGCTCTATTCTTCACCTTTTGTTTTAGACGTCGCATATACATGTGTTATATATGCATGTATAAATTAGTAAACAAGAATGCACATTTCAGCGTATTAAAAACATTAATGTCATTACCTCTCGAATGGATACATCCATCTATATTACGGGACCGCCAAACTTAGCTTCGAATGGCAAGTGAATAGGCAAATGCTCCATTAAATCAAAAAACGATGGAGGGAAGATCATTTCTAACTTGCACATTATTTCCACTATCTGCATTTCCATTTTATCTATGTCTTTGAGTTGGAGCTCCGTTAAGCATAGATCTCTGAAGAAATTAGAAAGCTCCGTCAGTGCTTCAACCACACGTTTCGGTAACAAGTCGATAAATGCCACGGGGATCAACTTTTGCATGAATACATGACAATCATGACTTTTGAGACCCTGAAACTTCAGCTCTTCGACTTTACAACACCTTGCTATATTCGAAGAATATCCATCTGGGAACTTCAGTCCACTGATCCAATTACATATCAATAGCAAATGTTCCCTAGTCAAAGTATAATCAGCTTTAGGTGTTACCGTCTTACTACCCTCCTGATACAGCCACAGATGTTCCCTAATGTTCATTTCTACCAAATCAAGCCTCGACTTGTTGTTGTCCTTTGTTCTACCACTTGCATTTAGGACTGTATAAAAAATATTATCAAATACGTTCTTCTCAGTATGCATCGGATCTAAACAATGACGGATGTATAGTGTAGCCCAATAAGGAAGGTCAAAGAACATGGATCTGTGTGTCCAGTTGTGAACCTTGCCGTAACCATAAGCTCGCTCTAATCTGTGATTCTTCCCTGGAGGTGGAAATTTCAAGTGAGTAATCCAACTCAACACTGATGTCCCAGAAAGACGTCCAGGTACTTGACGTTTCTCTATTTTTCAATTGAATTGTATACTCATCCGTCGATAACGATGTTCAATCGGCAAAAACTATCTGGATGTTGCAAAAAAACTCATTTTCCCCCCATGTTTGAGCCGCATAGCTTTAACTGACCCCACGCACACGGGACATGACAAGGCCCCGTGAGTCGACCATCCACTGATCATTCTTAACGTCGGGAAGTCATTTATGGTCCACAGTAAAGCTGCCCTCATGTCAAAATTCTGTTTAAGAGATACATCATAAGTTTGAACCCCTTTATCCCACAACATCTTCAACTCATCAACTAACGGACTGAGGTATACATTGATGTCTTTACTCGGACTCTTATCACCCGGAATCAGTAAAGGCATGAACATGTAGGGATCTTTCATGCACATCGAAGGCGGGAGGTTATACACAACAATAATCACCGGCCAAGTAGAGTAGGGCTTGGTGTAAGGCCCATTAAACGGATTAAACCCATCAGTAGCAAGTCCAAGCTTAACATTGCGAACCTCTTCAGCAAACGAGGGGTGATTTTTATCAAAAATTTTCCACTCAAGCCCATCTGCCGGGTGCGCTAGTTGACCTTCAACTATGTCCCGTGTAGAGTGCCATCTCATATACTCGGCAGTATGTGTTGACATAAACAACCGCTGAAGCCTCGGTGCAATGGGAAAGTAACGTAAGATCTTTCTCGACACGTCTTTTCCCTTTTTCTTGCGCTGTTCACAGTATCTACTTGTACCACAAATATCACATGACCTCTTATCTTTATTGACATCACCGTAATACAACATACAATCATTCTCATAAGCATCAATCTTCTCATACCCTAGATTGAGCCTTTTAACCATTTTCTTCACATCATAGTACGACTCCGGTAACTTATTGCCTGCAGGTAAGCACTCCTTCACAATGTTTAGCAGTTCATTAAAACCTCTCTCGCTACAGTCATGCTCGTTCTTGAAGTGTAAAAACTTAGTCACGGCAGATAAAACGGTGTGCTTTTCGTGCCCGTCATACAATGGCGTCGCTGCTTCATGCAATAACTCATAGAAACCCTTAGCCCCGTCATTCGGCTCTTGCTCGACGCTACTATCATCCCTGTCTGTATTCCACTGGAAGTATGAACCAGCAGCTTCGACTATCATATTAGTACAGTCAAAGGTTTCGTCACCTCTAGATTCTGGTTTTGATTCATGTTCATCCAACCAGGTTTCCCCATGATAGATCCATGTCGTATAACCCTGCTTGAACCCATACGCAAATAAGTCGCACATGACATCACTCCTTTCCTTCCACACTTCATTCACACACCTCTTACAAGGACATCTGATCTTATCGCCGCTGACTTGCTCAAACGCGAAATTGAGAAACTGTTCAACCCCACTACAGTACTCAGAGCTAAGCCCACTCTTATCAGTGGCTACCCTACGTTCCATCCAACTTCGATCAACAGACATCTTAGACAACTATCTGCTATATATATGGAAAGTTAGACAAACACAATAAACGAACCAAATTTCGTATTAAGATAACAGATGATGTAATGTAAGACAACTTAACGATGAAAAAGGGATTATGTGGTTTAACTACTCTAGAATGACAATACATATATATTATGCTACCAGAGTCAGACTATACATTACATACAATAGAGTTCACAATTCTACCTCCCTTAATTATCAGAGCCAGATTTCACAATTCTTGAAATACCCACAAAAAAGAAAAGAAGAATGAGAGCCCCACTTGAGGACATTACCAACATCTTCTTCCCAGCTACTCTTTAAATACGACTTTTTTTTTGTGAATTGGAATGAGTAGTCACCAAAAAACATCAAATTAAGTTCTAATATTCACCAAATGTGATGGCTAGGGAAAAGTAGTTATCTTGCCCATATGGAAATAATTGTTTGTGAATTTGAGATTTGATGAGAAAATATTCAAAGAAAGACGTTTTTCACACAAGTAACAATAAACTAAAAAAAGTAACAAAGAGGACCTAAAAATTGCTTGCAAGGGAAAAATATGATATACCCTATGAGATTAATTCAACATGTAATCTGATTTTTCAGCAGCTCTAGCTTGTAGAGTATATATCAGGCATAATAGTAAACATAACAGATGTTTACTTCATTTATATCTAGCTTAAGCAACCAAACATGTAACATGATGAATATAATCCATGAAGAAATTATTGCATAAATTGCATAATAGTAAACATAACAGATGTTTTCCACAGTACATATGGGGCTGAAAACGTACACATACAAAAATCATATTAAACCAAATACAGTTCAACAGAAGTTCAACCTTGAATGATTATATAGTTTCATATTAAATCCCCAACTTGAACCTAAATAAATTAAAGAGGAGATGAAACTGAAAATATGTATATAATTGAACCTAAGTAAACTAATCATGTACATAAACAATTAAACAACATACCCTCAAAAAAATTAAAGATTAACAAGCAGACTGGCTGGAGAGGAGATACGAACTGGCCGGAGGAGATACGAACTGGCCGGAGGTCCGGTTGGAGCCCCCGATTGCAGCGGCGAAATGGATAAGCGGAGGGGTTGCAATAGAGATGAGAGAAATGGGCGAAATGGGAAAATGGGTGAACTTTAGAGAATCAATAAACCGAATTTGAGATTCAGTGGGGAAATTAAAGAGCGAAAATGGCTGAATTTGAGAGGGAAAGAAATATAAAGAGAGGAAAATTTTATAAAAGGAGTCGTTGCCGTCGGATGAGGGTGTTAATTATAAACCGACTCATTCTCGACGGCCCCCCGTCGATAATGACACCGTCACTATTGAGTCACTGCCGACGGCTATCCCCGTCGATGTACAAATTAAGCCCGTCACCAATGAGTTTTCCCTCCACCGGGAATGTCTGGCGCCAAAAAAAACCCCATTACCGACGGCATACATTAGCGACGGCCATGCCGTCGACTTTGACCTTATTATCGACGGATATTGTGCCGTCGGCAGTGAGCCCGTTTCCAGTGACCCTTATTTTTGTAGTGTAATTCCTTAACTAACTCATGCTTCACTATCCAAACCTATTCACGGATAGCTTAAGTGCTATTAATAACCTATATTATAAGCATACTAGTTATTAATACACATACACAAGAATATGGTGATTATACATTAAGGATATTTAATGTCACCAACTTACTATGATAAAATAATTCTATAAATTATTTAATATCGATAGGAATTTATCCACCTCCTTTATCTCAACTGAATCGTCTCTATGATAAGTAACAAATATATATTAATAATATATTTATAAATCACAAAAACACATATTACATAGTCCATATTACCCTATGTAATATAATACCACATACCTCATATCACATATATATACTCTCATTCGAACCCATCTCACAGTTTAAGAATTTTATTTATTAAATTCTTATTTAATAATATCTGAAAATTCGAGTTCTCACAGATGTACATATATGCAAAGTGCCAACAGATGATAATGTTGCAGATCCACTGACCAAGGCTTTGTCGCAGCAGAAGCACGAAGGTCACACTAGTTCCATGGGTATTAGATACATGAGTGATTGGCTCTAGTGCAAGTGGGAGACTGTTAGAGTTTATGCCCTAGAGGCCAATTCTTTGATGTAATTGCTTAAAATTTTTAATATTATATTTAATTGAATAAATGAATTATTTTATTATGGTTTTATTTACTACGTTATATAAATGTTAGCATAATAAAAGTCTTTAGAATAGTGATACAAATTATATAGCTTCAAGTATGTGACTTGAACATGAGATCATATAATTACAATTAGTATCATTGCTCTTAAATGTCCCTAGTCGAGTTTCATTGTTAATGGGACAACAATGATACATTGAGACTAGTATGTGGATTGACTGATGGCAAATCTCATTGGTCATAAATATATGAGATATTGAGTTAATGCATAGGTACATGTTAGAGAACAATGTACTGGACAGACCCACCATGAGAATTTTACGTGGAGCATTATGCAAAGTGTCATAAGCAATTCTCATAGTGACATTGATGTAATGATCCTCCGATCTGAAATCACTATATTACTACACGGGAATTTATGTACTTTGATATCATCAAAGGTCATCTTTAATAGGGTGAACAATAAAGGTGATTATTGGGTACATCATAAATCGTGTAAGGAATATGAGTGATCTAGATGGAATTTAACCCTCCTATATATTAGGGGTGATATCCATATGGCTCTTGATTGAGTAGGACTATGAAATGCATAGCCATGCTCAAATAGTGATTTGTTTCATATAGTCTACTCATTGATCAAGAAAATTTAGATTAAATTATGAAGAGTATGACACATTCCATGCCTCGATTTTAATCTAGGATGTCAAGGTTAAAAGGATTAAATTACATTGAAACATTGGTCACGAAAAGGTTGCATCGAATCACCGATCTTATTATTACTTGGGTAGCAGTGATGCATTACTAGATGCCGCTCACTGTTTATAATTTTATAATATGATTTTAAAATTATTGCCAACATAATAATAACCTATAGGGTCACACACTTAAAACGTAATTAAAAGGAAATTAATTTAAATTATAAGGATTTAAATATGTCAATATAATTTATAGTATTTAAATTACGAATTTAAATTAATAAGATAATTTGTGTGTATATATATATATATATATATATATATATATATATATATATATATTAAGTAAGACTTAATTAAGATATAATATATAAATAAATTCGAATTTTAATTTTTTAATTGGATTAGGTTTTGGTTAATTCTTTTTGACTGCTATATATATATGATATATCAGCCGTTTTAGAGTAAGAATCAAAAACCTAAACCCTAGCCGCTTTTAGAGAGAAACTAGAGAGAAAAGCTTCAAAAAATCCAAATCTTGGCGGCTAGTACCGCAACTTTTTTTGCTGCAGATCGTGTGACGATTTGCGGGGCGTTCGTGTGGATACCGTAGAGGTGCAGTTCCGTTGGATTGCGTTGAAGATTCGAAGCTATTCCAAAATTTTCCATCGTCTCCATTAAAGCTCGGATAATCGGTAAAACAAATCTAAACCTCGGAATTAATATGTTTTCGTATGGATCCTGTTTTAGGGTTTCGGAAATTGTTATGAAAAATTTTAAATTTCGCTGCTTTTATATGCTGAAATCCCTACAGAACTTTCTTATGAAATTTTTATCTTTTCATGTCGGGGTTACTATTCATCCGTACGGTACTATTCATACGTACGGTACTATTCACGAGTACTATTCACGATAAAATTAAATTTTCTTTGTCCAAGTTATCTTTTATAGGTCTTATTCTTGAAATTGGATCCATGTTTTGATCTTCATTCTTGAATCTTGTTTCACAATTGATTATTATTGAACATTCTTGAACTTGGATAGATTAAATTACGAATCTCTAATATTTGTCCTTTATCTCACTTCTTTAGACTATTTTTCATCATCCTCAGTCTTAAATTGTGGTGAATGTTATCTTTGGCCCGTAGTGCAAAGATGAACTGTTAATTGATGAATATTTTTCGCCTGTAGTGCAAAGATGAATGATTAATTGGGTAATATCTTTGACCCGTAGTGGAAAGATGGACAGGTGTTGGTATGATCATAACCACTGATGATACAAATGAATATCTTTGGCCGTAGTGCAAAGATAAATATTTGATTTGAAATATATATTGATTAATGTTACAGGGATAAAATATTGATGATGGACTTTCAAATCATAGAAGATAGTAGACATCATTCTCTACTTAACTCTTCTAATGAAATGTTATTCCGCTGAAGTTGTTGATCTGAAACTTGTTATCCATAATATGTTATCTGATTTATTGAAGACTAACGATAATTTATTCTTCATTATCTTAGTCATAATATTCTTTACTGGGTTAGTTGAGCTCACCCTTTTCTTCTATTGTTCTCTTCAGAAAATGAGAATGTCACATGGACTAGTCGGGGAACGAAGTGATGGTCCGGGTTAGAGCAGTAGTAGTCCTCACTATTTTGTAAAATAGTGGATATTAATTATAATTAATGAGGACTGAATTTGAGCATTTATATTTCGTATTATATACGATCTGTATTGAAGCTCATAGGTTGTGTGGTCGTATTTTGCACGATCGTTTGATATAAAATATTTGTATTTGAATTCTGTACCATGTATTTGGCGACTCGGAATGGGTTGTGTATTGGACCTATTTTGAGGGCGTCACATTTGGTATCAGAGCTTAGGGATATGATCTCTGGCAGAGATCTGGGAATAGAACTAGGAGGGGAGAGACGAGTAAATCCTACGCAAGTGTGTCCTACCTAAGCTTAGTTGTTATTTAATTGGTCGGTCGGAATATAGGGATAATATGTGACATGTCAATTTCTTTAATTAACCCTTGTTTTGTGGTAGTATTTAAGAATGACATCTGAAAATCAAGAGATGAACTCATATAGAGTTTTAAGTGATGAATTGAGGAGATGTATTTAAAGAATAAATGTTGGAGTATAATATCTTGTTATAACAAAGATGTTTATTAGGGTGTACTAATTAAGTTATTGAACTTGATTGTAGGATGTCAGGCGAAGAAGAAATTAGAGATATTCATGTAGTGAGTGAAGAATTAATAGTTGCACTCGAGCTAGTCGCAGAGGTAGCAGCTGAGAGTGAGGAAGAAGAGGAACCTGAGGAAGATTTATTAGGAGAATTTTATGATCGAAATGTAGAACTGCAAGATCGTATTCGTGAGTTAGAAGAGCAAGGTGAAGAACGGCAGGCGATCGTGGAGCAAAGGGATGCAGCAATTCAAGATTTTGCTACCTGATATGCGAAGCTTGAACAGAAGCTCTCTCTGGCAGAGCATATGATAATAGAGCTGGAATCTGAGAATGCAAATGTCAAAGATAAGCTGAAAGAAGAAACAACTGAACGAGTGAGAATGGAATATACATGCGTAAAAGTCGCACGACGCATTGATATTGTAGAAAAAGACGTCCAATCCAAGAAGGCCAAAATAGACGATATGGATTTCACTTTTTGGACAGCAATTGGAAGAATCCAACATTGAGTTTGGAATTACCCTGTACAGAGCGGTCAACCCCAATTCGATATGGATCGAAGAGTAATGATTCAGATCATGGATCAGGAGTGCGACGAAGCAGTTGAGAGTGGAATGTGCTTTATAACGAGGTCAAGTCCAGCTGGGATGGTGACTCTAAAGACTGTTCCGGACAAGTCAAAGTCGGTGGTTCAGGGAAGAGTTTTTGTCGTGACTTCCCAAAATCCGAGGAACCTGAACGAAGTTGTCACGGGTAAGTTAATCATAAACTCTTGCGAAGTCTATACCTTATTAGATACCGGTTCTACCCATTTTTTTATTATTTCACCCGCTTGTGCTCAACGTTTGAACTTGATCCCTGAGAAATTAGACTTTGATTTATCTGTTGAAACTCCATTGGGAGAAATCTTCGTTACATCCATAGTTTATAAATCTTGTTTGATTCAGATTGGCTCCCTCACATTACCTGTTGATCTTATCTCTTTGAAAATATTTGCATTTGATGTGATTTTAAAAATCAACTTGTTAACCTACTCATCATGCTAAAATTGATTGTTTTCGTAAGGTTGTTAGCTTTCATAGTCCTAACCAACCTGTTCTGCGAATTTAAACAACCAAACCACTAAAACCAATCACTGTCATTTCAAGTCATAAAGCTATTCGTTTATTAAAAAATGGATGTCAAGTTTTCTTAGCCCATGTCATTGATTTAAACAAGAATACGTCAGATTTGAATGATATTTCTGTTGTTAATAAATTTCCTGATGTATTTCCCGAAGAACTCCCTAGCCTACCCCCAGAACGTGAAGTTGAATTCTTTATTGACCTTGAACCTAGTACAAAACCCATTTTCAAAACCCCATATCGAATGACTCCTATTGAACTTCAGGAGTTAAAGGTCCAACTACATGAGCTATTAGACATTGGTTTCATTCGTTCTAGTACATCTCCTTGGGGTGCTACTGTTTTATTCGTAAAGAAGAAAGGCGGGAGTATGCGACTTTGTATTGACTATCGGGAGTTGAACCATGTCACCATCAAGAATAGGTATCCGTTACCTCGCATTGATGACCTGTTCGACCAGTTGCAAGGTGCACAATTCTTTTCAAAGATCGATATTCGTTTTGGATATCATCAGTTAAAGATTAAAACTGATGACATTCCAAAGACTTCTTTCAGAACTCGATACGGGCATTATGAATTCTTAGTCATGTCTTTTTGGATTGACTAATGCTCCTGTTGCTTCACTATAAGAAATTAAGGATGTAGCGAAGAAAATTTTGTTAAAGAACTTATTCCTTCACATGAATGATTTTCTAGCAAAGGAACAGTAAAGGAAAAAAATATAGTGACAA
Organism: Panax stipuleanatus; assembly: GCA_020205555.1. NCBI lineage: Eukaryota > Viridiplantae > Streptophyta > Magnoliopsida > Apiales > Araliaceae > Panax > Panax stipuleanatus. The sequence goes on from CM035123.1 coordinate 47,082,181, forward strand.
TATAGGTATTAGCGAAAGAAACATCCTTCACAATTTATATTTTTTTTCTCGCAAAATTTAGTTGGTTGAAGGATATTTGGCACCTATTTATGATGATAATTTGCGAGAAAAAAAATTATTAATGAAAAAATTATTACTCACTATATATTATTGTTCATAGATTTTTTGCGAAAGATAAAATTGATCACTGTTTTATTCTAAATAATATTTTTAAAATTAATTATATTATAAATACATTAATTTTTTTATAATATTAAATTTATTTTTAATAACAATTTTTAAATAACTTACAATATCCCCTGTTTCTTTTAATAAATTATAAAGTATAGCTTTACACCAGAGTACCCCTACCTAATTTTCCCCCAAATTAGAAGGTTTTCACTAGCAGAGCCAAAGAAATATAAGAAATTCTTCGTATTGAATCCTCTTAGAACAGAAATTCAAAAGAAAAAGGAGAAAATGATGAGAACAAGATTGCTATGGTTCACATTGGGCTTCGGATCCTCAGTAGCTACAATTACCCACTTCGTCTTCAAAGATCTCTGGGTCGATCGCCAAATTATCTCTTGTGACGACCTGAATTTTCGCTCATCACTGTCGTAGGAGCTAATGGCCGCACGGGAAAAGATTAGGAGAAACTACTTCTGATCTAAGCTCTCGCACTGGTTTTGATTGTAAGTAAGGATTTATTGCTTTTGCTTCTTTTTTTTCACCAGTCTTAATCAATCCTCGCTAACTTTTCTGAAGAACTGAATTTATTGATTGATTCTTTGGACTGAATGCTTGAGTCAAAAACAAGAATTGAAGCAAAAACATAACTATAATTTATTAACCAAGAGGTAATTTTTGTGTTTTTGTTATATTTATAGGAGTTGAGTAAATAATATATATGATTATCGTAATATTTGTTATGCTTGGTTTGTGAAAATCATTTGGTGAAGAAATTAGATGATATGTGGAGTAATAAGGATGAAAATTTATGGCTAAACTATGTTCAAATCCATGTAAATTCTGAGTTTTGGACTATGCATAAATGGTGTTTGATAAAATACCTTAAGATGTTTAAAAACCTGAAAATTTGCCTATGATTTGAACCAAGTGGTATGTATATATGAATTAGAATTATAAGATGAAATATTAGTGTCAATATTTTCCAAATCTCAAGTATTTAAATATTAGTGTCCTTTTCCTTATTTTAATTTCATTTTTCCTTTAGTGGTGGTGGGTGTGTAGATTGTAGCTGGAGACTCTGATTTCTAAATTTTTCATATAGGAAAAAAAACCTACTACTGTTCTTAGAGTAGTAATAGATAACATAGATGTTATTAGCAAAGCATTTTGGAATGTTCTCAAAAGAAAACAATTTACTCAAGTCATTAGCGAAAAGTGTATGCCAGTAGTGATGGTTCTTTTCATCAAAAGTTTTTTTTCGTAACATTCTTCATTAGATGTGTTGTTTATTTTTATTTTGGACCTATTAGACTGCTCATGTAATGATTCGAAACCATTATGATAAACTTATCTCTCATATTTATTGATAGACCATTATGTAACATTCTTCATTGGTTTGATAAACCATTATGTAACATTCTGTATTGGTTTGATAAACTTATCTCTCATCTCTGACATGTATGAATTTAAAGTTCTTATGTTCGTAAAAATAGTGTAGAGAATTTGAAGTTGCCTGAAATTTGACATTGGACGACCTCTTTTTCTCTCACTCATGTTTTGTGGGGAATAGATAACCACTTTAGACCCTAACTCTTTTCAACTCTTTAGCATGACTGTGGCCATGAGGGGAATTCCTGAACTCAGGAATGTTCGTCATTTCTATGTTGTTGAAATTCTTAGATTTTGTGATATGTTGTCCATACTCCAGAACAATTCCTTTTTCCATTTGCATAGATTTTCTTTTGCAGTTAATGTAAATGGAAACAACATTTTTCAGTTCTCAAATTCCCTTTCAAGTTGAACAAAGGAGGCTGGCTGCCTAAGGGCTTCTTCAGCTCTGGAGCATTGTCTCTAGACAGATAATGACCTCCCTACAGATTATTCCTTCTCCAGTTTAGTTTGTAGGAAATTTAAAAGGTTGACTGTATAAATGATAAGCTGAATGCATGAAGAGCTCTCATTTTGTTTGAAGCCATTACAGTGTATCGAGGATATAAGTTTCATTTTAAATGAGTGATGATTAGATGTTGATGAGCATCAATTTGATTTCCATTCTCTAGTTTAATTGTGTTGTACATTGATTCACAAGGAGTACTGTTTGTTTGTTTGGTATTTTTGATGCTTACTTTTTATTGAAGTAGTTTTTTCCCTTTCCTTTTAACGTTCAGTGTCAGACGTAGAATGAAGAAGAAATTTTTGAGGTTCAAGACAAGTTTTCTCTTTTTCCTCTTGGTTGGATTCACGTAAGTAACATAAAAGCTTGTTGACACATTTGGTTGCTTTCTCATGTTTTTCCTTTTGAGTTTGCAAATTAGATTCAAGCAGGCCCTTTTATTTTCCTTTTACTCTGTTGCTCGACTAAAACTGATTTCCATTCTCTGGTTTTATTTGAGCTTAATTTGGGTAATTAAGAGGCGGATGTGATCGTCCTGCCCATCTGTAGGAACAACTTATATTTTGAATTGCGGATGTACTTTTGCACTTCGAATAGCCTTACTATCCATAGGAGTTTGACAATTCTGTATTAATATTATTTCTATTCTGAATGAGTTGCATTCAAGCTGCTCCAAAATCTGAACTATGATAATTGCAGGGTGCTTTAGGCTACTTGACAAACTACAGGGTTCTTCTTTGTTTTGTCAATTTTGTTGAACCCACTACATTTGATAACTGTTTTGACACTAGTTCATTATTCTAGATGTGATGTTGTTAATTTGTTCACTCATTATTTACTATATCACCATGTTGATGACTTTCGAGGCTTATTATAACTTGATAAGTGCTGGAATATTTTATATTTTTCACTGTTGACTCATAATTTATAGTTTTTTATCCAAGTTCATGGTTTTATATTGTCTGACTTGCCCTACTCTTTTTCAAGTTTAAGAAGGACAATTCAGTTCATCTCCTGTTTTTTGTTTCAACCTTAAATTTTATTTTCATTTTATTTTTTTCTCATCTTGCTGCTCTAATTTATGGGTCCTGAGATTAATGTTATTTTGCAGGGGGTGAAGTATATGCCACTCAGGAGAGTTGAATATAGCTTATTGTATTAAGAATAGTCATTAGTCTGAATCTTAATGTGGATGCAAGTACTTTATGACAATTTTGTTCTTTTTTTGCAGGAGAATATTTGGATTTTCCTTGTTTTTCTGTGCGGAGCAGGGTACCTTAATGATGCTGAAAAATGGGAAAATTGCATATATATCAGATAAGGGCGATTTCAAATCATATATTTTGTGCCCGTTGAGAAATGGGAACTCTTAATGGCACAAACAGTTCTTGTGGCCCTCTTTATGTCAACGAACATGTTTTAGATATGGACATCATTTCCCTGTCCTTTGATTGATACTGGTCAGAGTTCTGGTTATTACTGGGGTAAGCTACTTTCGTTACCAACCCAAGAGCAGAAGCAGGTGCATGCAGCAACCAAGGAAGCATCAATCGATGGGTTCAGCTGCTGTACCTACCATAATGGAACAATACTTGATTCTGCCAAGGCAATATTGACTCGTTGCAACTCACAGATTCTTATATTGATTTTCAGACTCACCTATTGCAAACTTGTTTTATGTCATCGGTTGATCTGCACACCCATTACTCATATCAGGTAATACTCATAATATTTTATATATGTATTTATTGACTTCATTTATGCAATCCTATAAGTTTCTTAAATGTTTAGAAGATTTGATACTTTTTTTATTTATGTAGTGATCTAGGTAATAATATGGGTAGAGTACATGTAAAACTGATAGGCTTTTGGTAGATCATGTGTCCATTTAGTGTTGTGTTAAAGAGATTATGTCTTGATAGGTGTTTCGGTGATATGGATTTGTTTGTTGAGTGTATGCATTCAGAGAATCAGAGGTATTAAATTTACAACCAATTTAAGATGTGTTTCTATCTGTACATAGCATCTTTCTTATTCATATATATTTTTACGAGTCATGCTCTCTGGTGATTGATAATACTTTAAATCTTCAACCTCTTTTTTCCTCGAATTTTTGAAAATTTTGAATTCCTAAATCCTAATACATCATCATACTCTTGAAGCCAGAAAATCTTTGCTACTTGGGTGTTTTTGTCACAACACACAAATAAAATAAAATGTATGGCTATTGACATGTTGGTACATATATCAACTTGCCACCTGGAAATTTCAGCTATCTACACATGATTTGAAATTTTGAATTTCTTTGTTTAAAGGAACTGTTTAGAGATAATCTCACATAATACACACACAACAATGTATATTGAAGCTTCTTCCAATAAGATGTTGGTAAATGGAATTAATTACTCAGAGACACACACAACAATGGGATATCATTGCTACTGGTCATAATACACAGTCACCTACCCTACATTGTTGTACATGAAAGGTAGTAGTAAGCCCACGTGGCTCAAAGGGCCAGCACCAGCATGGTGGTGCTCAACTTGTTTAAAAAAGGACACCATTCAAAGATGTGTGTGTGAGAGAGGGAGATAGAAGGAAACATCGTGTAAGCTACTGAAAATAGTTCACCTCAAGATACTGAGATACATGTCAGCACTTCCTTCTCTTTCTTCCCGTTACTACTCCTCTGAGAAACAATATCAGAGCACGAGTCTTTCTACAAGATACAACGCTACCCTTCTTTTATTTAAATAAACATATGGCTAGTTGCTTTGTGCATTGGAGCTTTGATTGCTCTAAGCAGCATTATGCATTGGGTTTACAGATGGAGGAATCCTAGATGTAATGGAAAACTCCCCCCTGGTTCAATGGGCTTGTCACTTTTTGGTGAAACTCTTCAGTTCTTTGCCCCCACCTGATCATCTGACATTCCTCCTTTCGTTAAAGAGAGAATGAAAAGGTAAAATTACTAACATACCACTTCAGTTATTCCATGAATGCTACATTCAAATCACCAGTATCAATTTCCTAATTATCCACTCATATTTGGTCAAAAATGCCCCAGTAGGGTAATACATATACATATAGATAGTAGGCCTTTTGAATCCGCTTCATGTCATGTTTCTCTTCTTATATTACATTTTACCATCATATTACTTGCCAAAAAATAGCCTACCCCAACTATTTTGGGATAAAAGACATTATTGAGTTGATTGCTTATCAAATAAATAAATAAACTTACCATCATGTTCATTTGTTCAGATATGGGCCAATTTTTCGAACCAATTTAGTAGGACGGCCAGTTATAGTAACAACAGAGTCAGATCTTAATCATTTTGTTTTCCGACAAGAAGGCCAATTGTTTCAGAGCTGGTACCCTGATACCTTCACAGAAATCTTTGGGAAGCAAAACTCATGTATAGGCCTATTTATAATTTATTGTCCTTTCAATCATCTGGCTTCCTTCGAAGGACACGTGGGATAAATTACTAGACTAGAATCTTAAGTTCTTGAAAAACATACTACTTCTATTATATTGACTTTTCTGAGATTGGTCAGGGACGAAAGAATGCACTGAGGATGCTCAAGAATGTGCTAGAAGAAAGAAGGGCAATGCCTAATAAACTCCAAAGAGATTTCTATGATTATGTCCTCGAAGAACTTCAGAGAAAGGATACTGTCCTTACAGAAGCAATTGCTCTGGATTTGATGTTTGTGCTCCTGTTTGCTAGCTTTGAGAGTACTTCCCAGGCCATAACTTTTGCTAACAAAATTTTTGCAGACCATCCTCATGTATTGAAAGAATTAACAGTAAGTAAATACAATTTATCTAGATATTGATGATCCATTTAATATCATTTCACAAAAAACCACAATTTGACATGTTCTATCGATTCTCCACAGGAAGAACATGATGCAATTCTAAGAAAAGGGGATGATTTGGAGGATGGACTAACATGGAAAGAATACAAATCGATGAGGTTCGCATTTCAGGTGGGTTGAGAATCCCACTCTCGCTCATAAAGCTAGAAATTGTTTTAGAAACATCCACATGAGTAGTTCTGTTGTGCTTAACGACTAACTGACATTGCAGTTAATCAATGAAATGGTTAGATTGGCAAACATAGTCCCAGGAATATTTAGAAAAGCACTTAAGGATATCAAGTTTAAGGGTAAAGTCTTACCACTAACTAGAAAAGTTTTAAAATAGTATCTCAATATTTGCTCAAATGAGCATTACTAAAAAAAATTAAAAATACGTCGTTATTGATGCAGGACATACCATTCCAGCAGGTTGGGCAGTTATGGTCTGTCCTCCAGCTGTACACTTTGTGTTTGACTTGGCTTTTCTGTTTCTCATGTTACTTTTTTATCCGGTTACTGTGTATGAGCTGAATTCTCCTTGTTTGAAAATGTCTCCTTTCATGTAGTCCATTTGGTAACTTGCCTAGTATGACTTTCAATTCAAGTTGTAACAATTGATATCCATTGCTCCATGTTATTTGTTGTATTCATTATTTTTAAAATTTTAATTGAAGTTAATTTGTTTTGTGCTTATCCAAGGTATGTATGCTGGGTTACCAAAATATATCCCAGTGAACTTGAAAAGATATAGCAGCTGCAGGATTTCAAGAGGGGGAAGAGGTGTTATTGGAATCGCTCAAGAACAAGGGGTTCCTTCGATGGTAATGACCTGAACATGCACCTAAAAGGTTAAGTTTTTCTCTGTTCTGTCACATTCTTAAAACTCCACAGCTTGAATTGGAATTGGAATTGGAATTGGAATTGAAATTGGAATTGGAATTGGAATTGGAATTGAAATTGGAATTGGAATTGAAATTGATACTTCCTACTAACACAGAACTTCACCGAGTCATTAGTAATGTTAGCTCTATAATCTTCCAAGGCAACTACATAGTTTAACATGTCAGTCCTACTGTTATTAATATAAGTCAAGTTTTAAATCAACTAAACATGAAGTAATTATCTTATATTTACTAATAGGTATTATATTTTCATTAATTAGTTGAGGTTCATTTTTTCTTATTCCTTATCTTATTGAAATTGAATTTTGGTGTTTATTTTGCAGGAGGAACCTTATAGGCCCAACCTTGATTTTCTTGAAAAAAATGATGATGAAGTGGACCTAACATGATTACACTTCATTCCTTCTAGTTCGTTGTTATTCTTTCAATTTTCTTATGCTAGTTATTAAATATTGTAAGTACTATGATCCTTGGAAGATCAAGATACAATAACAAATTTTGTACTCATCGTGACTTGAGCATTATCTATTTATATATGGAGTATAGTTTTAATTATTGGCTCTTTATGCATTAGTTTATCAATTAGTTTGAAACAAGTATGACATTTATATTAACTTGAAATATTAAATTTAATATTTATTACAACAATTAATAAAAATAATAGTAATAATAATAAATATGAAATCACTGTTTTGAAAATTAATTATAATTTGCAATGGATTTTGATTATTTATCAATTAATTTTTTATTTATAAATTTATAATTTGTAAAGGATTTTACTTGAGAAATGAACATAAATGAAGGATTATTTTTCTCACTAAAATATTTTTTAGTTAATTAGTTAGTTATCAATGAAGGATTATTTCCCTTACTAATTTGAAGATACATTCTCAATTTATAATTAGTGAAGGGAAATCTTTCCTCGTTAAATAAATTTGTTCTTCATAATATATTATTTGTGAGGGAATAAAGTTATTCACTAATTTCAAATAGTCGTTCTTAAAATATTATTTGTGAAGGAAACTAATCTTTCACTAAATAACAATATTCCATTACCAAATATAATTTGTGAATAAAAAGTTATTCACAATATATCCTTCACAAAAAATATTCAGCACAACTTAGCGAAAGATAGTCAATTGCGAGGAGGTCTTATGCAAGCACTCGTGTGAAAAAAATATTCCTTCGCAATAAATCTATTGTGAGTGATATATTACATCTTGTGAAGGATTTGTCCTTCACTAGAGGCCATTTTTGGTGTAGTGCTTTCATGGATATGATGAACCGGATATTCAAAGAATATTTGGAGCATTTTGTGGTTGTCTTTATTGATGGCATCCTCATTTACTCCAAAAGTCGTGACGATTATGAACAACACTCGAGGCTGATACTCTAAAAACTTCGTGAAAACAAGCTATATGCCAAGTTGAAGAAATGAGAGTTCTGGCTTAAGAAAGTAGCATTCCTTGGGCACGTGGTATCGAAACATGGAATATCAGTTGACTCGACGAAGATTGAAGCGATACAAAGTTGGGAGCAACCTAAGTCGGTAACCGAAGTACGTAGCTTTCTAGGCTTAGCTGTATATTATCAGAGATTCGTGGAAGGATTTTCTCGAATCGCTACTCCATTAACTCAGCTGACTTGAAAAAATATAAAATTCGGATGGAACGAGGAATGCGAGAAGAGCTTCCAAGAGCTCAAGAGGAGACTCATCTCGGCACCTGTTCTGATAATACCTTCTGGTTCAGATGGATTTGTCATCTACAGTGATGCTTCGGGCAAAGGATTAGAATGTGTTCTCATGTAATATGGGAAAGTCATAGCCTATGCCTCACGACAACTCCAGACTTTGTGTTCCTAACGACTCTGATTTAAAGTATAAAATCATGATGGAGGCACACAACACACCGTTTTGCAATCCACCCTGGAAGTGCCAAAATATATCATGATCTTCGACATATATTTTGGTGGAGCAATATGAAGAAAGAAATCGCAAAGTTTATCTCGAGGTGTTTAACGTGTCAACGTGTCAAGGTGGAGTATCAAGTGCCAAAGAGTCCATTGCAACCACTTGAGATTTCAAAATGAAAGTGGAAACACATCAATATGGATTTCGTTACGGGTCTTCCCAAGGTTTCTCAAGGCATAGATGTAATTTGGGTTATTATCGATAGATTAACCAAGTCTGCTCATTTCTTGCCTATACGAGAGACTTATTCACTTGAACGTCTTGCTCGTATGTACATAAATGAGATTGTGAGATTACATGACATGCTAGTATCCATAGTTTCAGATCGAGACCCAAGATTCACTTCACAATTTTGGGTCAGTTTGCAGAAAGCTATGGGCACCGATTTACGATTCAGTTCTGCATATCATCCTCAAACGGACGGGCAATCGGAAAGGACTATTCAAACTCTTGACGATCTATTGAGACTCTGTATTCTAGACTTCAAAGAAAGTTGGAATAAGTACTTACCATTAGTAGAATTCTCCTACAATAATAGTTATCAGGCAAGTATAGGCATGGCTCCATTCGAGGCGTTGTATGGACGAAAGTGTCGTTCTCCAATATGTTGGGACGAGGTGGGTGAAGCAACATTATTGGGACCGGAGTTAGCACGTATGACTACGAAAAAGATTCACATGATACGACAACGTATACAAACAGCACAAGATCGACAAAAGAGTTATGCTGATTTTCATCGAAGGGACGTGAAATTTAATGTCGGAGATTATGTATTATTACGTGTTGCTTCATGAAAAGGAGTTGCGAGATTTGAAAAAGAGGAAAGCTCAACCCACGATTTATTGGTCCATTTAAAATTCTTGATCGAGTAGGAACTGTGGTCTATAGACTCGCCTTACCTCCAAGCATGTCTCGTGTTCATAACGTTTTTCACATATTCATGCTTTTATAAATATGTGAAATGTGACGCCCCCAGAATAGGTCCATTCAACCCAACCCATTCTGAGTCGCCAAATACATGGTACAGAATTCAAATACAAACTTTATATCATACGGTCGTGCAAAATACGACCACACAACTGTGAGTCTCAATACAAATATGTAAAAAATATTAAGATTCAAACTAAGTCCTCATTACAATTATTATCACACTATTTATCAGAAATAGTGAGGACTACTACTGCTCTAACTCGGACCATCACTCTGTCCCCCGACTAGTCCCCGCAACATTCTCATTTCCTGAAGAGGACAACAGATGAAAAGGGTGAGCTCAACTAGCTCAGTAAAGAATATTATGACTAAGATAATGGAAAATAAATTATCGTTAGCCTTCAACAGTTCAGATAAAATATTATTGACAACATGTTTTAGATCAATATTCGCAGCAGAAATAACCGTTCATCATCAATATTTTATCCCTGTAACATCAATCAATATCCATCTCATCAAATATTCATCTTTGCACTACAGGCCTAAGATATTCATTTGTATCATCAGTGGTCATGTTCATCTCAACACCTGTCATCTTTGCACTACAGGCCAAAGATATTCATCAGGTAATCATTCATCTTTGCTCTACAGGCCAAAGATATTCAGTTACATCACCTTTTAGGACTGAGGATGATGAAAAATATTTTAGAGAACGAATCCAGTGAGATAAAAGACAAAGATTAGGGATTCGTCATTTAGTTTATCCAAATTCAAGAATAATCCATAATAATACTTTGTGGAGCAAAATTCAAGAATAAAGCCCAAAACTTGGATACAATCAAAGATAGTAACCTTAACAGACAATTTGGACAAATAGAAGAAAAATAAATTTTTCCGTGAATAGTGCCGTATACGTGAATAGTAACCCCGACGGAAAAAGTAAGAATTTCAACATAAAATCCATGACAATATTTTTGTATAATGATATTGAGAAGAATAACATCATTTACGAAAGAAATAACATCCCTTACCTCAAAAGAACAGTATCTCTGACTGGAATATCGGATATAATACCGAAGAAAACTTGCGCTGAATACTAATACTCAAAGTATTGAAATACTCACAAAAATACGCTCGATATTATAGAGAGAGAAAACTTATGATTCTGGTGTGATTTTCAATTCTAACCTAAGCACCCTATTTATAGGAAAAGCTTAGGATGCCAAAGGAGACTAAAATAATAAAATAATATTATTATTTTTTTAAAACCTCCAGCCGCCGGCTGCTACCAAAAAGCCATCAGCCATTTTTTCCAACCAAAAGTGGGTCCCACCCTTTATAATATATATATTTTTCGAAACTTCAATAATTCATAACAAATAGCCCATTCGTCAGAAAAATACAAATTCTATGTCCTTTCATAGAAAATTTAATTCTCTACAACTTTGCAGAAGGAAGTTTTTTCAAATTCCAAACATAAATTATCCGAAATCCAAAAACAGATAATTTCTCACACCAAAATATTGATAAAAACTCACCAGCGCCAATTCCTTCTTTAATATCCACAAAATAAATATTTCCTTATCATATAAATCAATAATTAATTATTCACAAATAATATTATAGAACTACAATATTAACAACCAGGTCGTTCCCAGGACAGAGGGGGCCTTCCGATAAGGACTTCTCCTTACTGGCGCGCAATTAAATAACCCCTCCTAGACAGAACTTCCTTAGACATTGTCAATAATCCTATCTAATAATATTATTCAAATAATATGAATTATTGAGTTGATAACGTGAAATACTGTGCAACGACAATTATTGAATCAATACTACAAAATATCAACTGTAGCCATTATTGAATCAATCATAAAAAATAGCAACGTGGCAATTATTGAGTCAATAAAATATCAATGCAGCAATTATTGAGTCAATAATATAAAATATCAACGTAGCAATTATTGAGTCAATAATATAAAATATTGAACAGTAATTACTGTAACAATAATTGAGTAACGGCTTCTCACGTAAGACTCAATAATTCGAAATACTGTGCAATACCGTGTGCTACTATGCAACACCGTGTATCACTGTATTTTAACCACCGGGTATTTCAACAGTACTAACGGTAACAACCACGCCGTTATTTTGTAAAAAGTTATTTCTATCGCTTTCTATATCCGACAGTTATTCCGTTGTGGGGGCCCACAAATAGCTGCGCCGTCGTACGAATATTCCCCGACAACAAGAATATTTCACGACCAAACGAATATTCCCCGACAACAAGAATATTTTATAACCACTTGCTCATTTTAAAAATGTTTGCACATTTCACCCATAACTTTCATATTTATCAAATCAACACCTTACTATTTTGAAATAATATATAAAGAAAACCAAATCTTTATTCATAAAAGTTGGGGTCTTACATGAAAGACCAAAACTATATTATTGAGTTAGAACCAGACGAGATAGCTGAAGATTTAACGTATGAGGAGATACATGTCAAGATCTTGGATAAGAAGGAACATGTTCTACGCTCAAAGATTATACTTTAAGTCAAAGTTTTGTGGAGAAACCATGATATTGAGAAAATGGCCTGGGAGTTAGAATCGGAAATGAAAGCGAGGTATCCTCACATTTTTGAAATACCAGGTATGTACGTCAATTTCGAGGACGAAATTTCATAAGGAGGGGAGGTTGTAAGACCCCAACTTTTTTATGAATAAGATTTAATTTCCTCTATATATTATTTTAAATAGTAATATGTTGATTTGATGAATGTGATAAGTTATGGGGTGATATGTGCAAATTTTACAAAGTAAGCAAGTGGTCATAAAATATTCATTGTGTCGGAGAATATTCTTTTTGTCAGAAAATATTCGTACGACGGCGAAGTCATTGGTGGACCCCATAACGAAAAACTGTTGGATGAAGAAAACGACAAGAATAAGTTTTCTAAAAATAACGACAAAATTGTTACCGTGAAACTGTTGAAATATCCGGTGGTTAAAAAACAGTAATACACGTTGCTGCACAGTAGCACACGGTATTGCACAGTATTTTTAAATTATTAATTTTTACATAAGAGGTCACTCATTCAATAATTATCACAGTAACCACTGCACAGTATTTTACATTATTAAATCAATAATTCATATTATTTAAATGATATTATTAGATAACATTATTGACAATGTCTAAAAATTCTGTCGAAAAAAGGGGTTAGGTCATCTAATTGCGCGCCAGTAAGGAGAAATCCTTATTGGAAAGTCCCCTCTTTCCTGAGAATGATCTGGTTGTTAATATTATGATTCTGTAATATTATTTGTGAATAATAATTGATTGTTGATAAATATGATAAGTAAATATTTATTCAATTTTGATATAAATGGAGGAATTTTTCGCAAAAGAGACATTTGTTGAAAGTTGACATTTTATCTTTTCTGATAAAATAATTTATTCAAATATATTATTATAATATTACATTATAATAGTAAATAGTATAATTTTATAATTTAAATGGTAAAATTTTTTACAATAAATTCAAGGTATAAGAATAAAATGAGGTGAAAGAGAATAAATTGAATCTGAATTATTTTTGGTGCTATAAATGTTTTTAGTGACAAACATGTGTTTAGTGGGGGAGGTGTCCTTTTTTTTTGTTGGGTGCTGAGAATTCTCAAAGATGGTGCGGAGACAATTCATCCGTAGGAAATTTTTTAGAGATGGTGTGCTAGCATTTTCCTATAAATAGGGTGCTTAGTTAAGAAATAAAAATCACACCAGAATCAGAAAAATCTTTCTCTATACTATTGAGCGTATTTCTTGTGAGTATTAATATATTTTGAGTGTTGATAACAGTGCAAGATTTTTTCAGCATAATATCCGATAATCTAGACAGTCTAGTATTCTGTTGAGATAAAGGATATTATTTTTCTCGTAAATGATGTTATTTCTTTGCAATATTCATAAAGAATATTATTTTCTTTCATATTTCATATTATGAAAGTGATAATATTTCATTCCATATTCTTAAATTTAAACTTACTACGATAAGTATTGCTTCTATATATCCTGAAATGATAAAAAATTCTTTGAGTTTTGCGTTTTATCTAATATCATTTCATCGGAATATTGATATGAACTTTCTTATGAAATTTTTACCTTTTCATGTCGGGGCTACTATTCATCCGTACGATACTATTCCTCCGTACAACACTATTCATACGTACGGTACTATTCACGATAAAATTAAATTTTCTTTTATTTGTCCAAGTTATCTTTTATGGGTCTTATTCTTGAAATTGGATCCATGTTTTGATCTTCATTCTTGAATTTTGCTTCATAATTGATTATTATTGAACATTCTTGAACTTGGACAGATTAAATTACGAATCTCTAATATTTGTCCTTTATCTCACTTGATTTGTTCTTTATACTATTTTTCATCATCCCCAGTCTTAAATTGTGGTGAAAGTTATCTTTGGTTCGTAGTGCAAAGATGAACTGTTGATTGATGAATATCTTTGGCCTGTACTGCAAAGCTGAATGATTAATTGATGAATATCTTTGGCCCGTAGTGCAAAGATGGACAGGTGTTGGTATGATCATAACCACTGATGATACAAATGAATATCTTTGGCCGTAGTGCAAAGATAAATATTTGATTTGAAATATATATTGATTGATGTTACAGGGATAAAATATTGATGATGGACTTTTAAATCATAAAAGATAGTAGACATCATTCTCTACTTAACTCTTCTAATGAAATGTTATTACGCTGCAGTTGTTGATCTAAAATTTGTATTCCATAATATTTTATCTGATTTATTGAAGACTAACGATAATTTATTCTTCATTATCTGAGTCACAATATTCTTTACTGGGCTAGTTGAGCTCACCCTTTTCTTTCACTGTTCTCTTCAGAAAATGAGAATGTCGCAAGGACTAGTCGGGGAACGCAGTGATGGTCCGGGTTAGAGAAATAGTAGTCCTCACTATTTTGTAAAATAGTGGGATAATAATTGTAATTAATGAGGACTGAATTTGAGCGTTTATATTTCGTATTATATACGATCTGTATTGAAGCTCATAGGTTGTGTGGTTGTATTTTGCACGACCGTTTGATATAAAAGATTTGTATTTGAATTCTGTACCATGTATTTGGCGACTCAGAATGGATTGTGTATTGGACCTATTTTGGGGGCGTCACATCTACCTTTACTAATACGTCTTCCACTATTCCCTTGGGATAGGTGAGAGATCTATCAGCAAGTTGCAGAGTAACATTCGTTGGTGTAGCTTCCTTCAACCCAAGCTGTTGATAGAATGATAATGGCATAAGGTTGATGCTTGATCCCAAATCACACAGACATCTACTGAAAAGTTGAGTTCCTATTGTGCACGGAATGGTGAAGCTACCCGGATCCTTCAACTTCAGTGGTAACTTCCTCTGTAGAATAGCACTGCAATCCTCCGTCAAATGCTACTGTCTCAAACTCCCCTAGCTTTCTCTTCCTCGATAGAATATCCTTCATGAATTTGACATAGCTAGGCATTTGTTCTAGAGCATCTGGGAATGGAATATTAATCTGCAGCTTTTTAAACACTTCTAGAAACTTTGAAAACTATCTGTCTAACTTCTGCTTTTGAAATCTCTGTGGAAATGGTAAAGGTGGTATAACTGGCATCTTCTTTTCTTCAACTTTTCCCTCAGACTTACCTTCTGAATTTCCAGATTCTTTTCCATCAACCTTCTCATTACTATCTTTCTTATGCTCATCAAAATCTGTAACCAACTCCTTCCCACTTCTGAGTGTAACTGCTTTGCACTGTTCATTCCCATCCTTCCTCGGATTCTTCTCAGTATCACTTGGTAGCGAACCTTGAGGTCGGTTGTTTAAAGCACTTGCTATTTGCCCAATCTGATTTTCAAGATTCCTTATTACTGTTGATTGGTTCTTTGTTGTTGCTTCAAACTGAGTTGCCATTCTTACGAGTAATTCCTCCATTTGAGATAACTTATCAGGTTGTTAAGGTTGCTTGTTGTTGTTGAGGTTGTGGGTTTTAAGGGTGTTGAGACTGAAATCCAGGTGGATGTGAAGGTCTTGGAGATTGAGCTTGTGACTGATTATTGCTCCAAGATAGATTTGGGTGGTTCCTCCATCCTTGGTTATAACTATTTACATTACTACCTTGTTGTCGATTATAATTAAACACAAACTGCATTGATTCTGGACTTATTGCACACTGATCACTTGAATGGTTCCCCGCGCACAACTCACAAACTGTCTCCATTCGCTAAACATTCTGCTCCCCAAGTGCATCTATCTTCTTTGTAAGAGCAGAAATATGAGCTATGACTTGAGCTAATAAAGAGGTCATCGCATCCACTTCATATACCCCCGCTAGTTTTGGTTGAGTTATTCTTGCAGTTGGCCACTGGTAATTATTAGATGCCATTGTCTCCAGCAACTAATATGCCTCATCACAATTTTTGGCCATAATAGCTCCACCCGCTGCAACATCTATATTTGACCTCACCGTACTAGCCAATCCGTTATAAGAAGTCTGCACTTGAAGTCATTTAGGAATCCTATGGTGTGGGCATCCTCTCAACAAGTCCGTAAACCTTTCCTAGGCTTCATACAGTGATTCTGAATCATGCTGAACAAAAGAGGTGATATCGTTCCGCATCTTTGCTATCTTCGCGGGTGGGAAAAAACTTAGCAAGAAACTTCTGGGCTAGATCATTCCATGTAGTGATCGATCCAGGCGGTAATGAAGCCAACTCTTAGCTTTATCTTTGAGGGTGAACGGGAACAATCTGAGTCTAATGTCATCATCTGTCACTTGGGGATATCTGAACGTATCACAGATTTCCAGGAAGTTGATTAAGTGAGAATTGGGATCATCATTTAGCAACCCTCCAAATTGCACCGAGTTCTGAATCACCTGTATTGTTCCAAGTTTTATCTCAAAACTGGTAGTAGCAATGGCAGGCCTCGCAATACTAGACTGAATTTCTGTAACTTGCGGCATGGCATAATCCCGCAATGACTTTGGTTCCTCTTCATGCATTGTATCTTGCTTCTCAAGTTCCTCTCGCGTTTCTTCAACCCACTTATGCAAACCTTTTGTCAATATCGTCTTCGTATGGCGCAAGCTCTGGCTGTTTTGATCTCGTTTGCATACACGAGAAAAGATCACCTGAGAAAAGAATAAAAAAAAAATTAAAATAAAAGTCTAAATTAAGATTAACTTTATCAAAATTAATAATAACAAAATATTAAACTAATTTTCCCGACAACGACGCCAAAAACTTGTTGCCTAGTTTATTAACAACAATTAAACACGCAAGTATACGTGTTCGTTTGTAATATTTAGCAAGCAAGGATATCGTTCCCACGAGAAAATAGATTAATATTATCAAATATCAATTTTAATTCAATTAATCCTAAATTAAACTACGAATAATGATTGTGATTTTGAGAATTAAAATTAACTACTAAAATATAAAGTCACAAGAATGAATGTAGATGGAATATGTTAAGATCACAACTTCCCTTAGTATTTTATTTAAACCAATACACTCCTTATTTAATTATTTAATCACTATGAATCGCTAACCAAGAATTCTTTATAATATTCAAGTACTTCTTCCGAAGACACATAAACTAATCCTTATAAGTCCAACAATTACGCAACAGATTTACAAGGAACACCCTAACTAATTAATCCACTATATTCCTATATGAATTAAGATAATTAGGGTTTCAAGCACAGATTCTTTCCATGGTTGCAAAAGACATATAGGTCTATTCCTATCCTATATGTTAATCATATTAACCTTATTCAGATTATATGAACAGATGCTATCATATCTAGATCTAACTCATACTCCATTTTTCAACTTCGTATAAATTATCTCGGTAATTGTTGATCAGGCAATTAATCAATGAACACAAGATATGATAAACGATTCAAGAGTAATTAACTTAAATTAAATAAGCAGCATCAAATTCAAATTACATACTATGTTCTGTTGCGATCTTAATGAAAAGTTAGTTCATAATGATAGAGGAAGACATCATCAATTGAATAATCTAAACATCCCAAAGATTACAAAATTAAAGATAGATGAAGGGATAGAAGAAACTATTAAGCCGCTCCAAATCTCTAACTTGATCTTCAACCTTTTGTAAATCTCCTTCGTGTTTTCCTTCAATCTATCTCTGCAACTCCTTCTTTTGTTGCCCTCTCTTTTCTCTTGTCTCTTCCTATATAAACCCTAAAATCCATGCAGCAACCCATGTTTTTGACTCAGCAGCACAAATTGGCTTCTACAACCGTGCATGAGCGCCTAGGCGCTCATCCTAGCGCAAATCCAAGCGCCTAGGTGCTTGACCAGGACCATGAAATTCCAAAAATGCCAGTAAGCCTATTTTTGACTTCTTTTTAATTCTTTTCTCCTCCTAAATGACATATTTGCTCTTCCAGCTCCACATACAAGAAATAAACACAAAAACAAATAAATAGATCCTAAAAACACTTAAACACAACAATAATTAAGCTTAAACAATACCTAATTCGTAGGTATGACACCAATACCTAATGCTTTTAGAATCATGATGTTGATCATGCTAATGAGATTTAAATTCTTAAAAAGCTTAAAACTAAAATAGTTCCCAATCGTGAGATTACTAAAAAGGGAATTAGTAAATCCGAATAGATTGGTACATATGTTGCTTGCTCATTGGATGAAGATGATTGATCTCATGATCATTTGTGTGGAGACACTAAAGCAAGTATGTAGGTGCTTATTGGAGAATAAGTTCAATAAACGTGACTCGTTATGGAATACCTAATGGAGTTTACTCGTCTGTCAATAGGAATTTCTAATGTGATAGTAGTACAAGTGATCTTGGGCTTGAGATTATCATAGTATCTTGTGCGTAATGAATTATACTTTGACTTATTCCTTAAGGCCCTTAGGGTATATAAAATGGTATGCTTGGGTATAATGAGTTACATATGGAGATAATGAATGATCAATAAAGAATCTATCACTTCTAGTAAAAGAGGAGATATGTCCTATGTGATTCGTTAAATGACAACTCAGGAATCCTTGGCCAAGGTGGAATGAAATTAGAAAGGAGTTTCTAATTTGTATTATATGGAGTTGTGCATTTTTCAATCGAAATACATATAATTAAATAAAATAAGACTTGACAGTAAATCAATGTCTTATATTTAATTGGGACATTGTATGGTGGAAGGATTGAATTGTACGGTAACTATTAACTCACAGGTTCTTTTATGATTAATGTTGAAATTTATATTATCTGGAAAGTCGTTGATCGCTAGGGAGGCTTATCCCTATTGTAGAATAAATGTTATTTATTTAAATAGATTGTTAGTTTAATTAATTTATTTAAATAAGATTAGAATTGTTCTAATTGATTTATTCACAACCGGTTTAATATGGAGAACCTAAAGGGTCACACCATAAAAGAAAGAAGAATTATTTAAGAAGATAATGGAATAATCGTAATAATGCATTAAGTGTAATTAATTTAATCTATGGTGATAGAATAAATTAAATAGCTTAATATTTATTATTTAATATTTTAAAAATATTAAATAAAAATTAATAAGAGGAGTCTTATTAATATTATTATTATTATTATTATTATTTTAATTCTAAAGGAGTTTAGGAATTAATATAATATAAGTACTCTCACCCATTCCTAATGAGATTATGAGACCAATTAATTAAAGAAGTTTAATTAATTAATCACAATATGTTGGGAAGCCCAATTAATTAAAAGAGTTTAATTAATTAATTAAATGAAATTCAATTCTAATTAGATTAGTAGGGTTAACCTAATATCTATATAAGAGAGTCTTATATCAGATATAACATACGTGATTCCAAGAGTTGGAGAGTATCACATATTTTCTACAGATATTAGAAAAAGGGTTTAGCCAACCACCTATCTTCTTGAGCAATTCCTCTTCCTTGGTGGGTGGATCACCTCTAGAGGCCAAACACTTGGGTGTCTAACGTTGATCAAAGGAAGGAGCTACTACAGGAAATTCAAGGAGAGCAAGGAGTAGAACTCGTACCTATGGAAGCTAGATTCTACAAGGGTATGATTCTGATTCATTCTTACTTTTCTGTTATTGATAATTGAGCACAAAATATGATTATGATATGAGTTTGTATAAATTTTTTAAAAATCTATGTATCGCGCTTTCGCCCTTTAACTGTGTAATTTAATTGCATGTATGCGTTACGTACAAACCTAACACCGACAACAGTTCATACGGTCGTCATAGCTCAGAAAATTGTCGTCATAGTCGGTCCGTCAACAGACCGGTCTATTGGAGAACATCTTTATATATATATATATATATATATATATATATATATAGTGCTGAAGCGATTTTCAAACCATACCAGACTAATTTAAAGAATCTATACTGCTCAAGCAATTTTCAAACCATACCAGACTAATTTAAATTAGTTCCACTTAATCGTCAATTTCTTTTCTTTTCTTTTCTTTTTACATCCGCCGCTTGTCTCTCTTCCTCTCCTTCCCTCAGTTTGTATAATGAAGTAAGATTAGGTCTAGTTATATGTTTATTTATTAACAAATTTTATTAATTTTTCGTAGTTATAATAGGATTTAATATTACCCATATAAAAACTAAATCCAATTAATTTTAAGGCCCAATTTTACTAAATTAATTTCCATCACTTACTAAAATTATTAGTCTACATAAATTAAATGACTAGTTTGACCCAAATAAAGGATAAAGTTTAATTAAAATATTTAAAATATAAATTTAAATGTTATTTATTTATTTATTTTTCTGGGTATTACAAAGTACAACTTGCAAAAAAAAACACAGTTGAACAACCTCTTTTATTAGATGACTCTCACACACATCTTAAATATTTTTTTGAAGATTAAATTTTTTATTAAAATATATTTTATTATTTTCGTTGAATTTGTTTTTAGAATTGAATTTTAAACATCATAATTTATCAGTATATATATTTTTATGACAAAAAGTACCCTGCAGAAATCTTATATATTGAAAAAAAAATTACTCCTTTTACGAATTAAAAAACCATTAGCAAAATAATCTGTTTCGATGAAATATATACATACATACAGCGCACACATAAAAGCTTAAAGAAAATTCTATCACTAAAGATATTTTCAATTCTAAAAATTTTAATTAAGGAATATCAATATGCATATACTATCCAGAATTATGAGATACAAATTTATAAATTGTAATATTTCAATGTGACTAAACTAATTACAACAGAAATCTGACACTGGAATGCAATTTCTAACCTGACTCTCTTTTCCCAAATCCCAACCGCTAACCATCGTTTTCAACCTAAAAAAAAACAATGACAACGTCAATTTATAAATGAAATTATCAGTGGCAGGTTCTTGAAATAAGTCGGAAACTAAAGGGTAATCCTCTACAACTTTTGCCTTTTATTAATGAAATCTGATGACAAGTCCGTTCTCAGCATATGGACTTTCAATCCGATGACAGCCTTTAGTTAATTAAAGAAATGACATCAAGCCCCCAAAAGATACCTCAACTGCCTCCACGCTTATAAGACTCCATCCAACCCTTAATCCCTTCCTATTTCCCACCTTCCCAAATGGCATGTTCCACAACCACTACTGCCGCGGCAGCCACCAGATCTGCCACCAAAAGGCAAAAGCTGCACCATAACGACCACCGCCATCAGGCTTTGTTGCCGGGATTACCTGACCACATAGCTCAAATCTGTCTGTCTCTTGTCCACCCTTCAATACTTTACTCCGTTTGCCGATCATGGCGTCGCCTAATTTATGGCCCATCTTTTCCTCCATTCCTATCAATCTATGCTCTATTATTGTCATCTCAAACAATTGATCAAACCCACCATACAAATTCAAATTCCCTTGAATTCTCCGCCTTTGATCCGATTTCATCCAAATGGTACGTTCTACCTCCTCCACCGCCGGACCCGCCGCTCGGCCTCCTCGTTCGGCTCCCGTCTTTCATCTCCCGCAGCCTCCCGATTCAGTCTGTATCCGTCTCCAACAACTTAGTCCTTCTCGCCGCCACCACCCACCACTTTGTCCCTGCCCTCCCTTGCCCACTCTTTTTCAGCCCATTTTCTAATAAATGGGCTCGTGGTCCACCACTCGCCACACCACGCCGTTGGTGTGCAGCTGGAGCATCCAGCGGTGTTGTATACGTGGCAAGTGGCATTGGGTCCCATTTTAACACCGAAGTTGCTCGGTCGGTTGAGAAGTGGGACCTACACGGACAAAATGGACAACATACTCGGGACCGGAGGAATTGGAAGTGGGAAAAGATGGGGTTGCTTAAAGATGGAAAGTTAAGTAGGGAAGCAATTGATGCTGTTGGTTGGAGGGGAAAATTCTACATGGTAAACGTGAAAGGCGATGCCCGGAAAGAAGGTGCGGTTTACAATTCAAAAATTGATTCGTGGGAGGAAATGCCGAACGGAATGCTCGCCGGATGGAGAGGTCCGGCGGCTGCAATGGCGGAGGAAACTATATTTATGGTGGATGAGTCCAAAGGTATTTTGAAAAAATATGACCCGGAAAGGTATTTATGGGAGGAAGTATTGGAATCTGAGAAACTAAGAGGGGCGGAGCATATTGCTGTTGGTGGTGGGAGGGTGTGCGTTGTTTGTAGTAGTGGTGTTGAGATTGTGGTGGTGGATGTGGTGACGTCGCCGCCTAGATTATGGGTGGTGGATACTCCACCGGGGTTTCAGGCGGTGGCGATTCATATTTTACCCAGATTGAGCCAGCCGGAATTCCGAACCCCGGTACAAGCTTCTTAATCCATATAGAATAATTATCACTTGATTTTTTATTTCATACATTTTAAGGTAAATTACTTTTTTTTTGGAACAATTTTTTGTACTTGTTAAATTTTGTAAGAGAAGAACTTTTGTACTCTAAGTTTACCATACATCTATAGAAATATTCTTTTTTCTTTACATGGATTTGATTTTATTATATTTAAATCTGCACATTTACAAGGAGCATACATACAGTAATTCCTCCATTCGTTTATTTTTAATTACGTTTGGATATAATTAATATTTGGTTTAATAAATTATGAATAAAATTCCATTATTCCTATTGTGAAATTCATCGAAAAGATTTAAGAGAAAAAAAAACTAGTATTTAATATATAAAGATAATATGAGAACTAAGTCATTAATTTTTTTTGTTTTAAATTTACAAACAATAAATATAAATTAACAATTTTTCTCCTTCAAATGAAAAATAAAAAAGAGGGGAGGGAGTACAAATTTTGAGAAAGATTAGGCAAATAAACCTTGATTCACATGGCATGGAATAGCTGTTGACCATTTTTCACAGAATTTGAGTGATCATGATAGTGCAAATTAATAAGAAAAATTAAAAACCAATAATACATTTATTTGTAGTCTATTTTGTAAGAATTTTAAAACAAATAAAAAACAAAATGAGATTTTATTACGAATGCGAGAGTAAGAAGAAAGTAGAGGAGATCAACTCTTTCGTTGGGATTCACAGTTATGAAGTTATCAGTTTTAATACAAGCACTAGACTTTCGTGATTTTAGATGGTGATAAGATATACCTTTGGAAGTTCTTTAGGAAAAATGAGGTTATTTAAGTGGATAATTTTCATTTTTCAATTTTTGTCATTAATGTTTCTTCTTCCTGAAAGAATGTCTTTCAGCTAAATCTTTCGGGAGTAAAAGAACATTACTTTCTATGAGATACTCCTGCTGAAAATACCATTTTTGATGAATACTAAAAAAGAAAAATAAGATTGGAAGTCCAGGGACGAAACTATGTTATGGCTGGAGGGGGCCGCGGCCCCCTAGATTTGAAAATTTTGTAATTTTCACTTGTTTATTTATCAAGTTGTTTATGAAATCGTTTCTGACAAACTAAATTTATTATTAAATTCAGTATAATTGCATGTTTGTATAATTAGAGCATAATATTGTATATGTGTTATTTCAATTGAATGATACATATGTAACCAATTAAAACCTTTATTTAGTTTTTTTTTATTTTTTGTTTATTTTATGAAACTTGATATTTTAATTTTTAAAAGATTAATGAGTGATAAGTACAATAAATCTCAAATATGTATCTAGAATTTTAAATTCTTTAAATATTTAATAATATGAATTCATAACAGTTGACTTACAATTTTCCAAAATTTATATCATAGTCAAAATAAACAAAAAGTCAAAAATCAAATCAACATACTAGGTCAAATATAATTATATTCACGTGAAATCTTAAATCACCTTTAAACAACTGAAGCAAAAATACAGTACAAGTTAAATGTCAAAACAAATAAAGATATACAAAAAGATGTAGACTTGAGAAATAGGAATAACAAATTAGAGTATTGGACAAAACCTCAAACATAAATACCAATGACAATATAAATCTCTAGTCTGAAGAACAAAACTAACAAAAATGAAACAAAAGGTTAATTTTAAAGTGATTAATTGATTATTTCATTCCGAGTTTAAAAATAATAAAAACATACAGTGTCACACATACAAATCAAAATAATGTCTCACAAATAAATCAAAATAATGTCATACATACAAATTACAGATCAGACCAGTCGATTCAGATGCTATAAAATTAGAAAGTGTATTCGGAACAAACATCATCAATTTGCGAAATAGAACATAACATAAAAATATGGTTGACCCATACGACTCCAAAAAACAACATTATAATCATAATTACAAAATAAAGATTTGTAGAGCTAATCAGTTTTTTGATTTTATCTAAATCACAGAAGAAAAGCATGTGGAGGGTGATGTGCACTTGTGGTACCAATTAATGAAGTAGGAGTAAGAAGTGATTTAATGTACTGACAAAACACAACAAAACTCAAAATCTGTAAAATAAAATATTAATTGTTATAAAATTATAATATATATAGATGTCTAGATTCATTCCTCCCATCTTTATTACCATGTCCTTTAAGCTTTGCAACTCTCATGTCCTTTAAGCTTTGAAACTCTCATGTCTTTTAAGTGTTGATTATGATCTTTTAAGTTTTGTAACCTCCAAGTGTTTATGTACATGTGCCTATAAATAGGAGAATGAGATACACACAAAAGACGACAACTTATATGAAATAAGAATGTTTTCTCTCTTCCTCTAATCATCATTGTTCTTAATATTTAGTATATTTTTATAATACGTTATCAGCACGAATTTCTAATCTTTCAAGTTGTGATACTCAAAAATCAAATTTTCAGGTAATTTTATTTTGTCAAATTGGTTATGAATTTTCTTGAACGAACTCAAGCAAACGGACCAGGGACGGACTGAAGCCAAAACACACGTGAAAGGAAAAAAAAACACGCGGGTTACAAATTGAGTTGGGTGGGGCAAAAAATGGGTCAGTTATATAATAAAATAAAACCCATCCTAGTTATCGATTTCTCTCCCCAACTTTTCCCCCTCTCAGCTTCGAAAAATCCAACTTTTTCCCCTCTCTCAGCTCCAGACGCGGCTCCGGCCAACGAAAAGTAAAGCTCCGGCCAACGGAACCATAGCAAACGGAAGGTAAAGCTCCATAACTGTATTAATTTTGTAATTTTTGTTTGTCGCGTAGGAAATCTAGGGTTTATTAGGTGGTTTTGAAATGGTGTTTGTTCGGCTTGATCCCTTTTCCCCTATGTTTGCATTTACAA
Organism: Panax stipuleanatus; assembly: GCA_020205555.1. Classification (NCBI taxonomy): domain Eukaryota; kingdom Viridiplantae; phylum Streptophyta; class Magnoliopsida; order Apiales; family Araliaceae; genus Panax; species Panax stipuleanatus. Next base: position 47,107,715 of record CM035123.1, read on the forward strand.
AATTACATATCTGTTAGTGCAAGTTCAGAAATGTAAGAGACAAAATGAGATTTTTTTTGTTTGTGATAATCAATTTGGGTATTTGTTAATATATATTAGAAGTTTACCTTTGATCTTAAATTTTAGGAATTGGTATTTGTTAATATATATTAGAAGGAATGGGTATTTGTTAATATATGTGACACCTCCAAATTCGGGTACTTCGTTTTCACATGATTTGGTATTCACTTTCTAATTAAAACATACATCTACCCAATAATAAGGAATTGTAAAGTAAATTACAACATTCATAAATGCTTAAATAAAATCTTCCTTGAAAAAGGATTACAACTTGTCCAATATAAAATTCCAGGGTTATCTAAACCTTAACATCAATCAAAATAAATGCAAGAATAAAATATCGTCAACTAAGTCTTATTACAATAGAAATTTGAAATAACAAGCCTTCACTTGTTCATCTTTCCTTTTCCTTTACTTGTTGACGGTACGTCAACATTCTTGGTTTCAACTGCAAGGGGTGGTAAATTATGCAAGAGTGAGCAAACAAAAGCTTACTTGAAATACAACAGTGATATGACATAAGTGAATAGTTTCAAAAGAGTTTGAATAACTTTACTTTCATCAAAATAAAGAATTGAATAATAATTCTTTCATCATCTTTAAAGTTCGAATATAGAATTTATCTGAGGGTCATACGACCTTGAACTATGTCCTAGGTTATAAATATTTCTATTTAAACCTTTAACAGTCATTAAGACTATGGACCTTTAACTCGTACTCAGGGGGATCAGCCTTTTGTACCATGTATTGTGCACAACCATCTTAACGCTTTCACATAAATGTTCCCTAATAGATAGGGTTGTTCATTCTCAGTATTTGAATACAAGTCCGCACCAAAGAAAGTTTAGTTTGGATAAGCTTACAAGGGTAATTTAGAATTCACGTTCATCAACTACGGAATAGTTGAATCGACTTTCAATACTTAGAATAATTCATAAATAAAAGAATTACGAATTAACATATGCTTTAGAATTAAACTTAAAGCATTTAAAAGATAAGCTGGACCTTACTTAAACAATAAGTCAAGGTCACTTTAATTACATTATGAACTTTCAATAAATATTTGTCCAATGCGAAAATAAAAGGACAGTCTCAAACAATAAATATTTGAAATTCAAGAACTTGTATAAAATTAACGAGTTTAGGGATAGAAGACTTCCCTCAAGCGCAAGCTACTAATACAATCACGTTCTAACACTTCCTACACATATATATTTAACAATGATAACCTAAATTAGTTAACACGTAACTAATTTACATAATTAGTTAACCCCTATAGGTTAACTCACTCTAGTTTTAATAAATAAATTAATAATTAACCATCACATAATTATTTACATCACATAGGCATGCCCAAATAATAATTATGTATTTTCATTAATTAAATTATAATTTAAACATTTAATCTAACTATAATTACTCAAATTACATTCTTATACTTAAACATTTTGTAAAGTAGATTTTATGCACTTTCTGACACACGCGCCGGGGCGCGCTCCACGTACAAACCAACTCGCCGGGGCGCAGCCCGCCAGGGCGCGTTACCCTGCCTTGCACATCCCGCAGTGGCGGAAACTCGGTAGCAGACGCAAACAATTCACGAACAGTGCAGAGAATAAGTCAAATTGGCTTATTTCTCTGCATCGAGTTCTGAAATTAGCCACTAATTCACATATATATCTTCACAGAAACATAATATACAGTTTATAACATGTTCTAATCACATTGAATCATCAAAACTCCTAATTTAAAACTCTCAATCTTGAAAAATTTGGACAAAAGCTATTTTCCAGTGTTCTTGACAAACACGAACACTGTAAATTCATTTTTCACTTCAATCACCATGAGTTCGTTTCTTGACAAGTTAACAATTTAACATGCAACTCACATGAATCTAACACACAAAAATATTACAACATATGACCAAAAACATAGTTTTCATGGTTTTTGAAGAAAAACACATTATCAAGTGTTCTTAACAAAATTTGCTACTGTGACTTCGTTTTTCAATCAATTCATGTAATTCCAATTGTAATAACTCAATTTCTTAACATATTAAGATAACGTATGATCAATTTAAACAATAATCAATAATCAAACACCAATTTGATAGTTTAAAAGGCTATTCTTCAAAATTAGTTCTCAATAAAATACTGTGTACATAATTTCTTCTTGTTTAATGAAATTACATGGATTGAATTACTAAAATAACAATATAACTCATATATAATCATCAATATATATATATATATATATATATATATACACATCACATATATACATCATGATCAAATAATTTACACAAAAAGCTTTTACAGAGAAGTTTTAAACTATGAAAATATTGAGAGCATAATAAAATTCATGGAGTTCTAGGATTATACCCTTTCTAGTTTGGATTAGGAGAAGAAATGGAGATGATGATGGGGCTTGCTTCCTTTTTGTTTTCTCAAAGCTTCTTCTTCTTTTCTCTTCTTCCTTTCATTCTTCTCTGAGTATTCTCTCTAACTCTCTTCTCTGCTTTTCTTTCTTTGTTTTTCTAAACTAACTGACTAATCTTTTAACGTATATTATATTATAGATATATAATATACATATACATATATCATATATATGTAACCTATAATATTAAGAAGTATTATACTAATTACTATATTAACTACTACTAATTACATAAGTTACAAAATTTGAATTTGAATAGCCATAAGGCCATGTTTGGGTAAAACCACATTACTTTAAAACTAACTTTTTGAGCTTAAGGCCTTGTTTGAAAAAATAAGATTAAAAGAGGTGCAAGGGGCTCGTTTGGCAAAGATTTTTTAAAACTCTTTTTTTTAATAAATCCTTTTAACACATACTTTAATGTTACATTTTAATTAATTAAATCTTTAACATTCTAATTTAATTAATTAAAATCTAACATCAATTAATCACATAAAATTATCACATAATTATAATTACTCACTAATTATAATTCATGTAACACTCATCACATAATTTATCTAATTTAGTTATCTCAATTAAATTAGAACTATACTTTAAAATCAATACACATCAATTAAATTAAATATTACTCTTAATTAAATCAGTCCACAAAATCACATAATTTATTTATTTAACTCAATAAATAAATCACATAAAATATTTATTCACTCAATAAATATTAACATGTAATATATAAAATCTCAATCGTTACAATATATATGAGACAAATCGGTAAGACCCACTTAGTTACCTTAGCGACAAAACAAAGGAATATAGAAAGATGCCGAAAGAAAAATGCAGAGAAATACCCACACCATAATACAATGAGAAAGTAGAAGTGTAACCTTTTTATGAAGGGACAAACTATGGAGCCCTTCAAAGTTCTCCCCTAAACCTTTTGCTCTGTTTTTTTCACCCTTTCTAGCATTTGTAAACCATTTATATTTTTATACTAAAAAATAATAGCCCGTCTTAAATAAAGATATCCTACTACCTCTTTTAATGTGAACTTGAACACCAATGTTAATGCTTCAGTTCACTACTTGGTAACAACTCAATTTTAAGCATTAAATTGAAATTGAACACCAATGTTTCACTAATTTTTGGCAGTAAAATATACACCTCAATATAGGTGGCTCGCCGAAGAACTTCAAAGAGTGGACAGGGATAAAACGCCTTGGCTTATTGTTCTTATGCATGTTCCAATTTACATCAGCAACGAAGCGCACTTCATGGAGGGTGAAAGCATGCGAGCTGCTTATGAGGGTTGGTGAACCAGTTTAATTAGTTTTATCCCCAAATTAGTCCCTTTTCTTTGTGATTTTTCCTAATTTTTCTTAATTACATCGATCTGTTTAGCCATTTATTGTGTTTTGATTTCACTTTAATCAGAATCCTTTATATGATTGTAAAATTTTTTACATTTAGTTCTATCCTAGATAAATGGATTTTTTTTATGTGCATGTGATCCACCTATGTCCAGTAAGCCGGTACCAGGCCAGTGAAGAAAACCCACCTATGTTGTTGTCATGTGGGCAAGTGTTATGCAAGCAATCTATCACAAAGTTGTCAAAGAACAACAACACACTTTGTTTCAAGTGCCCTTACTGTGACACCCCCAAATCCGGTATCTTAATTTCCACAGGATTTAGTGTTCAATATTCCAATATCATACAACTATCTACCCCATAAATAATGAAATTCATTTATTAGATAAATAAATCATCATCTTACATCATCTGACATAATAATACATCATAAATCCCAGGTTATACTTAACCTTAAATCGCTGTTGCGGAAACGTAAATAAATAAGTCTTAAATCATCACACATAAGTCTTAAACTTTAACATTGTTAATGACAACACAAGTCTTCATCACTTGTTAGATTTTCCTTTTCCCTTGCTACTAGAAGGCTCACCAGACTGTTCATTCTTATCTGCAATGTTATTATGCAAGAGTGAGCACGAATGCCCGCAAGTATAAAAACATGACAGAATAATAACATGCGAATAAAAGAATTCTAAATAACAGAAAGCTCAACTTTTGAATCAAGAATATTAATTGAGAATCAAATTTCTTCTGAGGGTCATTAAGATCTTGAACCGAGTCTTAGGTTGTTAAGTATATTAACCTTTCAAACCCTTAACAGTCATAAGACTATAGACTTTACGTCTCGTACTTAGGGAGATCAGCCCTTTGTACTGATACTGTGCACACTATCTTAACGCTTAAAGCATCATCATTAATTCCCTATATTAGGGTTGTTCATCTCAGTTTGACATCAGAATTCGCACCAAATAAAGTTTGGTTTGGATAACTCAATAATTGTTCTGGAATTTAGGACGCACATCAACTATGAATTAATCAAATCAATAAGGGTTCGCTAGTTTTAAAGGATTCAACAATAAATGATATTCAAATTGAATATTAACTTCTCAAGGTATACAATCGAATAAGTATTGTACACTTAAATGATACTTTTAAAAGAATCATGACATCTCAATTTAAAGAGTAAGGTTTAGAAAACTTGCTCAATAAATAAGTGTAGGGATAGGAAACTTGCTCAAACGTAAAAGTTTGAGTTTAGAAAACTTGCCCAACAATAATAAGTCAGGGATAAGAAACTTGCCTTGTGCGCAAGCTACAAATTCTAACTCACTTCTTTAATTACTCTTACCTATCAATACATTCACAATATCAATTAATCACATATTCGATATGATTATTGATTTACAATTAGTGTTCTTCGAACTCATTATTAGGTTTTTTTTCAAATAATGATTCACGTTGATTAATTAACTTGTTAATTAATCACATAACTTAAGTTATTAACTTGTATTAACAACTTATTACATACATAACATGTCTTCATGTTTATTAAATTTAAAATAATGTCTTCATGTTTATAACATATTATTTAAACTTTACAATTAATAGTTTAAGTCATGTAATTAATTTATTAATTAATCACGTAGCATAAATTATTAAACTTGTATCAACATCTTATCATATATACAACATGTTTTCATGTTTATTGGATTCAAAACACATTTCACAAAATTCCAACACTTAGCATTTTTTTTAAAAAAAATTTCCTGACAGGCGCGGCCGCGCGCCTTTTGGCCTTGCACTCGGCGTGGCCGCGCGGCTGCGGGATTTCAGATTCTGAAGTTCGCGAACGAACATAGATTTTCTCCCATTTTCTCCCAATTTACATCATTACACTGATTTGTAATATTACCCATGAAGTATAACCTTCATAGAAACATTATACAACACTTATATCATGTTCTTAATATTCTAACACATAAAATTATCCGAATTCAAATCATCAATTTCACTGTTCTTCATAACTTTTGCAAAGTTTACTGAAAAACAAGCAATTTATCTCTACGGATTCGTTACTGCACCGAATCCATTCATTTCAATTCCATTATCTTTATTTTAACATATATAATCATATTCATATATCAATTTAAATATAAACATATGATCCAATCATTAATTTAACCCATATGAGTTATTCATCCATATTCAACACTCTGTAATTTCAAGAACCCAATTATTAACAAAATTTCTTGGGGTGATCAATGTAAATCACATATACATGATTCTACACATGATACTAACATATACCAATCCCTATATGATCATATGTCTCTTAATTTTCCAAAACAACCATTAACAGTGAACTTTCGCAATATGTGAATAGAAACTCTATAATTTTTCCAAAATCTAATTAAGGCCAAATTAAATAAAATTGATCCTTTAAAACATGATTATATGTTAGAAAACACGTTATGATTACATACCCATATAGATAAAGCCATATCATAACCCAATTGGGAAACCCCATTTTCACAGAACTTAAAAATATACGTAATGAAGACTTTGAGAAAAACATATTTTTAAAATTAAAAAGAAAGATTACCCTTTTGTATGAAGATAACACAATCACAGATAATACTTAGGATTTCTCAAATTTCCTTCTTTCAATCTCTTCTCTATTCCTTCTTTTTTTTCTCTCTCTGACTCCTCAACTTTTTCTCTGGCTTCCTAACTTTGAACAAACTGATAATACGTATATGTTATAAGTATATATAAGACGTAATAATATATCCGTTGTATATTTAACGGATTAACTTCTCTTAAAGCCTTGTTTGGCTTTCTCCTAACCCTTCTTTTACATTTATTTTAGTAACTAGCTTATAATATAGTTAATGTAACACTTTAATTAATTCAATTAATCTTATTTAAATTAACTAAATAAAATAAGATAATTCACATTACATAACATTGTCACATAATTAATACTTTTATTTATTAATTATGTTAATTCATTAATTCTTAATTAATTATTAAATTAATTATAGTAACATTATGCTTATTTAATTAATTCATTTAATCAAATAAACTCAATTAATGAAATACTTTGAACTATTAAATTATTACACATTAATTTAATTAATGTAACACATATAATTAAATTAATCTACTATAAATTCTTGAATTAATTATTTAACTCAATAATTAAATTATTAAAAATATTTATTTATTTCAATAAATATTTAAATATCTTTACAAAATTCTCGTTCGTCACATCTTTCCCCCCTTAAAAGGATTCTGTTCTCAGAATCACGGTTCGATTAATAATTTCGTCTTTCGTCACATTCTCCTCCCCTTACAAAGATTCTGTCCCCAGAATCGCGTTCACCTATTCAAGAAAATAAGTGAGGGATAATTCTTCATCATATTCTCTTCGAGTTCCCACGTAGCTTCTTTAGCGTTGTGGTTCCTCCAAATTATCTTAACAGAAGGTATTACTTTGTTCTTGAGAACTTGCTCTTTCCTGTCAACAATTTGAACAGGAACTTCTTCGTATGATAAATATTTCTCAAATTGTAGGGGTTTATATTCTATCACATGTTTGTAATCGGGTTTATAACGTCGTAATACCGACACATGGAAAACGTTGTGGACATGTTCCAGTGCCGGAGGTAAAGCTACCTCATAGGCTACTTCTCCAATTCGTCGTAATACCTCAAAGGGTCCAATGAACCTCGGGCTCAATTTTTCCTTCTTACCAAATCTAATCTTTCCCTTCCAAGGAGAGACCTTCAAAAATACAAAGCTATCCGATTCAAACTCTACATTCTTGCGGTGTGGATCGACGTATTTCTTCTGCCTATCCTGAGCCGCTACTAATCTTGTCCGAATTACTTTAACTATCTCTGCCATTTGTTGGACTAACTCTGGTCCTAGCAATTGTCTTTCGCCAACTTCATCCCAGTACAGTGGAGTTCTGCACTTTCTACCGTACAACGCTTCGTAAGGCGGCATACCAATACTAGCGTGGTAACTATTATTATAATCAACTTCTACAAGCGGTAAATGATCATCCCTAATTGCCTTTAAAATCCATGATACAGGCTCTCAACATATCCTCTAAGGTCTGGATTGTCCTTTCACTTTGTCCGTCAGTCTGAGGGTGATAAGCAGTACTCATCCTCAACTGTGTTCCCATGCACTCTTGTAATCCTTTTCCAGAAATTTGATGTGAAACGCGGATCGCGGTCAGAAATAATTGACACTGGCACTCCGTGCCTCGAAACAATCTCTTTCACGTATAACTTCGCTAATTGTTCCAGGTTAAATCTAATTCTGATCGGAAGGAAGTGTGAGGATTTCGTTAGTCGGTCGACGATAACCCATACTGCGTCATAGCCTTTCTGGGTCGTCGGAAGACCAACTACAAAATCCATTGTAATATATTCCCATTTCTATTCTGGGATTTCTAAAGGTTGTAACAAACCACTTGGTCTTTGGTGTTCTGCCTTGACCCTTTGGCAAGTCAGACACTTGGCAACACAATCGGCAACGTCTCGCTTCATATTTGGCCACCAAAAGTGTTGTCATAAATCCTGATACATCTTGGTACTTCTGGGGTGAATGGAATACCTCGAACTATGAGCCTCGCTCAGAATGTCCTCCTTGATTTCTGGTATTGGCGGTACCCAAACTCTACTTTCAAATCTCAATAATCGTTCGCTGTCCATTTTAAATCTAAGTTCAGTCCCTTCAGATATCTTTTTCTTTACTTCCTCACATCCCTTATCTAGTATTTGAGCTTCTTTAATCTTATCCAACAAAGTTGTACCAGCTTGCATCTGGAACAGCTTCTCATCAATCTCCATTGGACATCCTACTTCCAATTCCAGCTTTTCCATTGCTGAAATTAATTCTTCCTGTGCTTCCAGCATCATCAACTTTTCCCGACCCTTTCTGCTTAAGGCGTCGGCTACAACATTTGCTTTGCCTGGGTGGTATAAGATATCAGAATCATAATCCTTTATTAACTCCAGCCACCTTCTTTGGCGCATATTCAAGTCTTTCTGTGTGAAAATATACTTTAGACTTTTATGGTCTGTATATATTTCACACTTCTCCCCATAGAGATAGTGTCTCCAAATCTTTAAAGCGAATACCACCGCAGCCAATTCCAAATCATGGGTTGGATATCCCTTCTCGTAATCTTTTAGTTGTCGTGACGTATACGCAATGACTTTGTCGTTTTGCATAAGCATACAGCCTAGCCCTTTATGCGACGCATTACTATATACCATAAAATTTCCTGTGTCATCCGGAAGGGACAACACAGGTGCTGTACTTAACCTTCTCTTAAGTTCTTGAAAACTTTCCTCACACTTCTCTGTTTAAAGGAATTTCACAACTTTCCTAGTCAAATTCGTTAATGGAGTGGCGATCTTGGAAAAATCCTGAATGAATATTCTGTAATAACCGGCTAATCCAAGAAAACTTCTTACTTCCGACGGTGTTTTCGGCTGATCCCAATTCATCACTGCTTCGACTTTGGAGGGATCCACCGAAATTCCGTCCTTATCAATCACGTGTCTGAGAAATTGCACCCTTTCAATCCAGAATTCACACTTTGAGAATTTGGCATACAACTTCTCTCTTCTTAATACTTCTAATGTCAACTTCAAATGCTCAACATGTTCTTCCTTGGTCTTAAAATACACCAATATATCATCAATAAAAACCACTACGAATTTGTCCAGAAACGGCTTGAACACTCCATTCATTAGGCCCATAAATGCTGCAGGCGCATTTGTTAGACCAAATGACAACCAAAAATTCATAGTGACCATATCGTGTCCTAAACGCTGTCTTCGGGACATCTTCTGGCCTCACCTTCAACTGATGATAACCACTTCTCAGGTCTATCTTCGAGAAATATCTCGCTCCTTTTAATTGATCAAACAGATCATCAATCCTTGGCAACGAATACCTATTCTTAATGGTAACCTTGTTCAATTCTCTATAGTCGATGCAGAGTCGCATCGTTCCATCCTTCTTCTTAACAAATAATACCGGCGCTCCCTACGGTGATACGCTCGATTGAATATATTTCTGGTCCAACAGCTCTTGTAGCTGTACCATCAATTCCTTCATTTCTACCGGAGCCATCCGGTACGGTGCTTTCGATATTGGAGCCGTTCCTGGCACCAAATCGATTACAAAGTCTACTTCCCTGTCAGGCGGATGTAAGAACCCGAATTTTCAGAAATTATTAAATAAGGATTTAATAAATAAAATTCTTAAGTGTGAAATGGGTTCGAATAAAAATATTTATGTGATACAAGTTATGTAATATTGTGTTACATAGGGTAATATGAACTACGTAATATGTGATTATTGTGATTAATAAATATATTATTAATATATATATTGTTATTTATCGCAGAGACGATTCAGTTGAGATAAAGGGGGTGGATAAAATTATCTATATATATTAAATAATTTATAGAATTATTTTATCATAGTAAGTTGGTGACATTAAATATCTTTAATGTATAATCACCATTTTCTTGTGTATGTATACTAATAACTAGTATGTTTATAATATAAGTTATTGATAGTACTTAAGATATCCGTGAATGAGTTTGGATAGTAAAGCATGAGTTAGTCAAGGGAATTAACTAATAAGAATAAATATTGGTTAATTGATAGTTGGGAATTATATTATGGAATAATATAATTAACTATGGTGATATAGTACTGAGGTTTAATTTATTTAAGTAAAGGAGTGAATTAATATATGTGTTGGATATGTAATTATAGTGGGTACTTTTATATATATTACTTAGAATGGTAATATGTGAGAAAGTCTAATGTGCAAATAACATTAATTAATATTCGAGATACGATTAAATGTGTAGATTTAAAGAAATTGCTTTGGAGATAATTTATTGAAAGGGAAGAGAAATAAATATTATATATTTCTAATAAAAAATATTAAAATAGTTTTTAATGTTGAATTATTTTAATAAAAGAGGGAATGTTATTTTTGAATAATAATATTACCTTATATGTTTTTTGGTATGATGTAATAAGTGTGATTAATTAATATGATAAATACATTAAAACATATTTGCTATATATAAATAAATTGATGGAAACAATTTATTATAAAAGAAAATAAACTTATTATCTATTTTCTATATATAATATATGTACATGTGTTGTACATGTAATTATTTGATATTATATTAAGGATAATATCTTGAGACAATAAGTAAATTATTTTCTAATAATGAATGCCTTTAATTGGAGGAGACATAATATTTTATGTTATAGTGGACTACATAATTGTTATAATAATAATGTATTTCCTAGAGAGTTTAAATTATAAAAGAAAACTAAGTTATTTCAATAACTTGAGTTACTATATTACCATAAGAGTTATAAATAATATTTGAATATTTCTATTCGTAATATATATATATATATATATATATATATATATATGTGTGTGTGTGTGTGTGTGTGAACCTTGTGGCTTAATAGTCCTAAGTAAATTGAACATGTGGTGGGTGAGTAATGTGGTAGAAATATATAAGTGTCGAGAATGAGAATAAACTTAGTGTAAGCTTGTGAGATATGCCTTGTGTGACACGATAATAGATTCATTGATGAATTAATTAATTCAAGGACGGAAGATTTATTAATTAAACAATTAGTCTATTTTAATTGTTATTATAATAATATGTTGATTTATTATTATAACTAGTGATAGTATAATAATAAGAAAATTGATTATAGATATAATCGGAATTGTATTGCTGAGGTATGAGATATATTGTCTTATAATATTAATTATTGTTATGGACAATATACTAGTATCTAGTAATTATTTGATGGTATGTTGAATTATTATTATTGCGAGTGATAGCATGATAATAAGTATATTTGTTATAAATATAATAAAATTTATATTTATTAAATGTGATAATTAACTATATAAATGTTAATTAATTGTTATGGAGGTTAATAATTACATTGATTGATGAGGGATGAATTAATTAATATTTTATTAATTAATTAATTGCCATTGAGTATAATAATATATAAACGAGTAGATTATTAATATGATTATAATTGCTCAATTAGTTGATATGTGCAAAGGATGTGATTATTAAGAATATAACATATTGTAGTTACATATATGTTATATAAAGTATAGTGCAACATTAATTTGACTGTATTATATATATAAACTATATAGTAAAATTGGTTGCATTATGTGAATTATATAATATTATTGCTTATGTAACATGATGTGTGTGGGTAGACCTTAAGGAATACCCTATTAGCATATAGTAATTGTTAATTGATAATGATTTCTATAGGATATTATAACTGTAATAATAACCGTTATGATAATTAATAACCGTTATAATAATGAGTAATACCCGATAGAATTATATCCGATAGGATGAAATGTACATGAATTTATATATGTGCAAGTTAAAATTTACTACATGATTAGTATTATTGGGACTACATTGTGACACATTAATTTATAACTTTAGTTATATGAAATGGAAGGTGTACAACTTAAATGTATATGGAAGGTATATATATAAACCAAGTGTTGTATTACATTTGCAAGTTGATTTTGCTGAGATTTAGAAGCATTGTCCCATATTGAGTGCCCACCTTCTCATTTCTTCTCACGTGAACCCACATGACTATACTCCTTCTCAATTTCATCAAAACATAGTTGATCATTTCAAGGGGAGTGGGAATCATGATGGAGTTCACCAACTCTTTCTTATCCATTGAACATTCTTGCAATCCTTTGAATTAATTTGGAAGGTAATTGAGTTGTCTGGATATTCATTTGCCTATATAAGGAGCTCTCTTCCTTCTCTATTTTAATTGCTGAGAATTGCTTAAGTTGAGAGCATATAGAGGGTGGATACTTGTATACATATTAGTAGAGGAAGTGAGGAATAGCAAGTTCTATTTGAATGTTAACAGAGGTATAATCCCTCTTTCATTGTTCTTCATTTATGTTTACTGTCAATTTTTCAGTTCTTGAATTAAGTATGAAGTTCATGATTTTGTGATGTGATAATGTTAATTAGTTGCTAAATAAAGTTATAAGCATGATAGGATTGTGTTATAGTTGGTACAGAATGAATTTCGTGAGTAATTCTGTGATGGGTTTAAGCTTCTGCCGAGCAGAATGCAATTCCTGGTCTAGCCAGTGCCCTGCGCAGCTGCGCCAGGCCTGAACCAGAAACTTTGATTTATATTTTTTGTTAAGTACTGTTAAGTGCTAGCATGCGATATATAATTAGAAAAAGCATGTGGACATAGATAACATACATATATGATTACTTTGATATGAAATGAGCATGTTTAATGATATTAGTACACACGATTGAAGAAAAACTTATAGTTTTGAAATGAAACTTATAATTTCGATTGTGAACTTAGACACATATGTAATATATATATAATCTGATATTTTAAACATGATAGTATGGTTTATATTGACATGAAATGCATGCTTAAAGTATTAATCGTACACTAGTATTGGAAGTTAAGACAATTTCCGAAATAAGAAACTTAAGACTTTCAAAAACGAACTTGACCAAGACTAATGTCTTTTAGATTCTGACCATATGAGAATGTTTATGTGGTTTAAATATGAGTTTCTAGTGCATATAAAATATATATCGAGATGCCTTGCATGTACTATAATGCCTTTGTTGACTTAGTGTGATTTCCAATGAAAAGCTTAGAGTGTGAAAGCTAAGAACATCAATTACCATATGAATTATGTTATGATCATGCAAGCATATGCATTAGGATGTCATTATGCCTATAGATGTGTTGACATGAGCATCCTATGATGAAACGTGGATATCACCTATGCACACATATTCAAGAAAATAAATTTCTAAAGCATAGACTATGTGATTAAGTATACATGTGTAGTATAAGCACGAGCATGCCTACTTAGTATTAATTAGCCTTGTTATGTGATAACTTGACCTTAGTAGTTGACCTTGAAGCATGGACTTGAATTACTTAAGATATATAAAAGTCCGACATGAAAATCATGTAACTTTGAATTTGATTTGAACGAGCATGCTAGGCTTTAAAACTTGAGTTAATACCCTTTATAAACATGTATGCATGATGAACATAGTAGCCTTGCATGACTAGTTTAAGTATGACAAGGATATTGAAAGGTGAAAGTTCAGAAAGTTTGAATGTAATGGTTTCGATAAGGTTTGAGAAATGTAAGAGCAATGTAGATTATATATGTATGAGGTTTAAGTATGTGTCGAACACATAGATAAGTAATTGTGTGATATATAGTATAGTTGAGGTATAACTATACGTACCTAACGATACTAAGCGTATGATAGGAAAGTGAAACAAGTGATAGTAGTGTGCATACAAGCCAATCATGTATGATGATAAAGCACGTACTTTGTAAACAATCTTATTTATTTATTAATAAAATATTCATTTATTAAAGGCATTTAATTAACTATATGGTGCTGTTTTTATAATATGTAAATAACCCATAGTTTTAAGCAATGCTTTTAGAATCATGATGATGATCATGCTAATGAGATCTAAATTCTTAGAAAGCTCTAAAACTAAAATAGTTCCCAATCGTACGATTACTAAAAAGGGAATTAGTAAATTCGGATAGATTGGTACATATGTTGCTTGCTCATTGGATGAGGATGATTGATCTCATGATCATTTGTGTGGAGACACTAAAGCAAGTATGTAGGTGCTTATTGGAGAATAAGTTCACTGAACGTGACTCGCTATGGAATACCTAATGGAGTTTTACTCGCCTGTCAATAGGAATTCCTAATGTGATAGTAGTACAAGTGATCCTTGGATTTGAGATCATCATAGTATCTTGTATGTAATGAATTATACTTTGACTTATTCCTTAAAGTCCTTTAGGGTATATAAAAGGGTATGCTTGGGTATAATGAGTTACATATGGAGATAATGAATGATCAATAAAGAATCTACCACCTCTAGTAAAAGAGGAGATATGTCCTATGTGATTCATTAAATGACAACCCAGGAATCCTTGGCCAAGGTAAAATGAAATTAGAAAGGAGTTTCTAATTTGCATTATTTGGAGTTGTGCATTTTCTAATCGAAATACATATAATTAAATAAAATAAGACTTGACAGTAAATTCATGTCTTATATTTAATTGGGACATTGTATGGTGGAAGGATTGAATTGTATGGTAACTATTTACTCACAGGTTCTTTTATGATTAATGTTGAAATCTATATTATCTGGAAAGTCGTTGATCGCTAGGGAGGCTTATCCCTATTGTAGAATAAATATTATTTATTTAAATAGATTATTAGTTTAATTTTTTTATTTAAATAAGATTAGAATTGTTCTAATTGATTTATTCACAACCGGTTTAATATAGAGAACCTAAAGGGTCACACCATAAAAGGAAGAATAATTATTTAAGAAGGTAATGACATAATCGTAATAATGCATTAAGTGTAATTAATTTAATCTATAGTGATAGAATAAATTAAATAGCTTAATATTTATTATTTAATATTTTGGAAATATTAAATATAAATTAATAAAAGGAGTCTTATTAATATTATTACAATTATTATTATTTTAATTTTTAAAGGAGTTTAGTAATTAATTTAATATTAGTACTCTCATTTATTCCTAATAAGATTAGGAGACAAATTAATTAAATGAATTTAATTAATTATTCCCCATGTGGTGGGAAGCCTAAATTAATTAAAGGAGTTTAATTAATTAAAAGAAATCCCATGTCTAATAGGATTAGAAGGGTTGACCAATATCTATATAAGAGGAGTCTTATAATAGATATCAGTTGAGGCAATTTCAATTGTTGGAGAGTACTCCTTTTCTATAGAGGATAGAAAACTAAGCCAACCACCCTCCTTCTTGATAATTGATCTTCTTTGGTGGATCACCTCTAGAGGCCAAACACTTGGGTGGCTAACGTTAATCAAAGGAAGGAATCTAACCCGAAAATTTAAGTAGATCACGAAGAACAAGGAGTTGAACTCGTACCTGTGGAAGCTTCGTTTTACAAGGGTATGATTTCATAACTTCTTATTTATCGTTTTAAATTAATAATTTGCATAAAGGATGATCCGGGTTATGGTTTTGTAGAAATTTTTTTAAACTCTGATATACCATGCTTCCGCTAATTTTTGCAATTTGATTGCATCATGATTTCGTACAAACCCAACAGTGGCATCAGAGCCAAACATTTATGCAATTATTAATTTATTTTTGATTTCATATACATATGGGTATGTATTTAAAATAATTTATTGGGCATAATTTTATTGTATAAAATTATTTTTTTTAAGAAAAAAAATGACATTTTTTTTTTGGGACGAATCACAATTTTTTTTTGGGGGTGCTAATCTTTAATTCTGCAAAGAAAAGGTGTTGTCTCTTTCTTACTCCAAAAAGAAGGTGACCCATCAGGAAAGGACTCTTTTAATAAACCTGCAGGACTCTTTTAATAAAAGAAGGTGACTTCTTTTTAAAAAATAAATGTGAATTTATTATATATATATATATATATATATAACTTGATTCGTTATATAAATATATATAATATATACGGTAATATCAAATATATATATATATATATATATATATATATGATATATTTATATATATATGATATATTTATATATTATATTCTAAATAATTTTATAATTAAAATAAAGAGTTTATTTTAATCTTGAAATTGGATTTCATGCAATTTAAAATTGCCCATTAAATGATACTCATATATATATGGAATGTTTTAATTCATGAGATGAATATTTATTTATTGATATATATGGTGATATGTATGATAATAAATGGGGATTGATTATGGACTATTTGACCAATGTGATTAGATTTTATTTTAGTTGAATGCTTGAATGAATGTGTTTTATTAAATGGGGTCTGTGTACCTCGTCTTCTCTAAATTTTTTTTTCTTGATGTAAAATTCTATCTCCCTCCTATGTACTTCCCCTTGACTGCTGATTAAGGTTTCTATTTAAATTAAATAGTTTAATGTAATAGAAATCGTTAGAATTATCTTGAAGAAATTGGAGACCAAAGAGCAAGGAGCGCGTGAAGACCCGTTTGTATGGAGTCCGGGTTTAAATGTAATAGTTATATTTAAATTTAAATTCTTGCACTCCTAGATTTGACATTTTGGTTCACTTGGTGGCTCTAGTGAACCAAACTAGAATAAAAATCCATAATCAATCCGGGTAGAATATAGTATTCTATATTGCATGCTAAATATTATATATATTATATTTTATGCAAACATACTTCGCATGTTTAATAAAATGACGCGTATTATATATATATATATATATATATATATATATATATATATGTGTGTGTGTGTGTGTGTGTGTGTGTGTGTGTGTGTGTGTGTGCATGCGCGCTAAACAAGATGAGACAAATAATAACAAACCCCTCAAAGAAATAATATTAAGTCCGAAGCGTTCAAATGATATTTGGAATATTGAACGTCGCCTTCTAGCATGATAAATTAATAGAGTATTAAATATTTAATATAAGCTTGTTGTGCTATCCACAAGGCGAGTATTGCATATTTAAGATGTTAATTAATCACATTTGATGCTTATCAAGAAAATTGAACGATCTAGTCTTGTTGTGCTATCCACAAGGACGAACATTTTTCTTTTTTGAATTTATGGAAGTGCTAGGCTGAACTTAACTTAAATCATTTTAGTTCGGATGTGCACACACTTGACCATTATGATTTAAGAGGCAAAATAAAAGGAGTTATATAGTGATGTAATTGACAAGAGTTGTCTACCTATTTATTTGTATATCGCTTGTTGTGCTATCCACAAGGTTATATACATTTGAAATGGGATCCTTATTCTCACTAGCAAATCTTTAATTAGATGTTGCCGAACTATATAAGTGAGGGTAATATAGTTTGATAAAAATAGTGGGAGATACCAATTTCAAATAAAGACCTAAATTTATTTTGGTATGCAAAATTAATAAAATGAATGTTTGCTAAATTGTTGTTTTTCACATGCAGAATTTTAAAAATGTCAAAATCACTAATTTCACTGCGAAGCATATTTGATGCTAATAAGCTTACCGGGCCGAATTATACAGACTGGCTAAGAAATCTGAGAATAGTTCTTACTGCTGAAAAGATTTCTTATGTCCTAAACTCAACTGTCCCTGGAACTGTTCCAGAAACAGCCTATGAGGAAGAGATTGCCACCATTGTAAAGTGGCAAGATGATGCATCTGTGGCTCAATGCATCATGTTCGCATCCATGAATAACGAGCTTCAGCGTCAGCACGAAAACATGGATGCTCCTACTATGTTGATTCACCTCAAGGAGTTGTATGGTGAACAAAGTAAGACTGCTAGATATGAGATATCTAAGGAGCTCTTCCGATCTCGGATGACCAAGGGCAAAGTGAACATAAAGGAACAAAAGAAATCTGATCCAGCTAGCAAAGGAATGTGCTTCCATTGCAACGAGCCGGGTCATTGGAAGAGGAACTGCAAGAAGTTTCTGGCAAAGAAGAAGCTTGGAGAAGCTTCGACCTCCAATCAAGGTTTGTTCATGATTGAAATTAATTTTTTAGAAAGTCAAAATTCTACTTGGGTATTGGATACCGGCTGTGGTTCTCACATATGTAATAATGTGAAGGGACTGGTCAGAAGTAGAAAGCTGAACAATGATGAGGTGATCCTACGAGTGGGGAATGGGGCAAAGGTTGCTGCATTAGCTGTAGGAACTTATTATTTAGCAATGCCTTCGGGCAAGTCCATTTATCTTAATAATTGTTATTATGTTCCGAATATTATTAAAAACATTATTTCAATTTCTGTATTGGATATGGAAGGATTTAACGTTGTTATAAAGAATAATAGTTGTTCTATTTATAAAGACGATGTTTTATATGGTGTTGGAAATTTGCGAAATGGACTTTATACACTTGACTTACAAGAAAATATTTTTCAAATTGAACAAACTAAGAAAAGGAAAAGAGATGATAATAATTATACCTACATGTGGCACTGTAGACTCGGTCATATCAATGAAACAAGATTATCCAAGTTGCATAAAGATGGGCTCCTTGAGTTATCTGATTATGAATCATATCCAACTTGTGAATCTTGTCTCATGGGTAAAATGACTAAATCTCCTTTTAGTGGAAAAGGAGAAAGAGTTACAGAGTTGTTGGCATTGATTCACACAGACGTTTGTGGACCTATGACAACAAGTGCACGGGGTGGGTATTCTTATTTTATTACTTTCACTGATGATCACTCAAGATTTGAATATGTGTATTTAATGAAATACAAGTCAGAATCATTTGAAAAGTTCAAAGAGTTCAGAAGTGAAGTAGAGAAACAAACGGGCAAGAGTATAAAGATACTTCGATCAGATCGAGGTGGAGAATACTTAAGCGGTGAGTTTCTCAATTGTCTCAAAGAAAATGGTATAATCTCACAATGGACTCCTCCAGGTACAACTCAGTTAAATGGAGTATCTGAAAGGAGAAATCGAACACTGTTGGACATGGTTCGATCCATGATGAGTTTTACCGACCTTCCAATTTCTTTCTGGGGATATGCCCTAGAAACGGCTGCATACCTACTTAACAAGGTACCTACCAAATCCGCCTCAAAGACTCCATATAAGATGTGGAAGGGGAGGAAACCAAATCTTAAGCATGTTAAGACTTGGGGTTGCCCAGCTTATGTCAAAAAGTTTGAAAATGATAAGCTACAGACTAAATCCGATAAGTGTAGATTTATGGGATGCCCTAAAGAAACTTTAGGGTATTATTTCTATCGTCCAACTGATCAACAGGTGTTTGTTGCGAAACATGCTGTCTTCTTGGAAAAGGAGTTTATCCATGAAGGGGTCAGTGGGAGTAAGATATATCTTGAAGAAGTTCAAGAACCACAAATTACCACGGATCAAAGTTAGGTACCTGACCAAGTAGAAGAACCTACTATACCACACCCTGTTCGTAAATCTGGAAGAGTACCGAAGATACCTGAGAGGTATGGATTCGTTATAGAGGATGACGATGAGGTACACATCATGAATGATGATGATCCATTGAATTACGAACAGGCTATGAGTAATAAAGACTCAGGAAAATGGCTTGAAGCTATGAAATCCGAAATGGACTCCATGTATGAAAACAAAGTATGGACTTTGGTTTCACCACCTGAAGGCATTAAGCCTATTGGGTGTAAATGGGTCTTTAAAAGAAAGACTGGAGCGGACGGCAAGGTAGAGACCTATAAGGCCCGACTGGTTGCAAAAGGTTTCAAATAAAGACAAGGAGTTGACTATGATGAAACCTTTTCACCAGTAGCTATGCTCAAGTCCATTCAGATTTTGCTTGCGATTGCAGCTTATAACAACTATGAGATCTGGCAGATTGATGTGAAAATGGCCTTCCTCAATGGAAAACTTGAGGAGGATGTGTATATGACACAACCAGAGGGATTTGTTTCAAAGGTTGGAACAAATCAAGTCTGTAAGCTGCAACGATCCATTTATGGATTGAAGCAAGCTTCTCGTAGATGGAACATTCGTTTTGATGAGACAATCAAAGAGTTTGATTTTATCAAAAACGACGACTGAACCATGTGTGTACAAGAAGGTTAGTGGGAGAGCAGTTTTATTCCTTGTATTATATGTTGATGATATATTACTGATAGGGAATGACATTCCTATGCTACAATCTGGTTATCTAAACACTTCTCCATAAAGGACTTGGGAGAAGCATCCTATATTTTGGGGATAAAGATCTATAGAGATAGATCTAAAAGGATGCTTGGTTTATCCCAAAGAACGTACATTGATGCAATGCTAAAGAGATTTAGCATGGAAGATTCCAAAAGAGGTCTCATGCCGATGAGCTATGGAATACATCTCTCCAAGAAACAGGCCCCAAAGACACCTGAGGAGAGAGCCCGTATGAGTAAGATCCCTTATGCTTCTGCAATAGGATCTATCATGTACGGTATAATATGTACTAGACCGGATGTTGCTGATGCACTTAGTGTAACGAGCAGATACCAGTCGAATCCAGAAGAAAAGCACTGGAAGGTAGTGAAGAATATCTTAAAATACTTGAGAAGGACTAAGGATATTTTTCTTGTCTACGGTGGGTCTGAATTAAAACTCGAGGGCTTCACAGACTCAAGTTTTCAAACGGACCAAGATGACAGTAAATCTATTTCGGGGTATGTTTTTACCTTGAACGGAGGCGCTGTGAGTTGGAAGAGTTCCAAGCAGCAAACAGTTGCTGATTCAGTGACAGAGGCAGAGTATATAGCTGCAAGTGAAGCTGCAAAGGAAGCTGTTTGGATGAAGAAGTTCATAACTGAACTTGGTATGGTTCCTAGCATTGGAGAAGCAGTTCCCGTTTACTGTGACAACACAGGAGCAGTTGCACAGGCTAAGGAACCAAGGTCTCATCAAAAATCTAAACACGTGTTGCGGCGATTTCACTTGATCAAAGAGATCATTGAAAGAGGAGACGTCACCTTGGAGCGTGTAGACTCTCAAGACAACATTGCAGATCCATTTACTAAAGCTTTAACACAACAGCAGTTTGATCGTCACTTAGAGAAGATGGGTATGAGATACCATGTCGATTGGCTTTAGTGCAAGTGGGAGATTGATAGTAGTGTGCATACAAGCCAATCATGTACGATGATAAAGCACGTACTTTGTAAACAATCTTATTTATTTATTAATAAAATATTCATTTATTAAAGACATTTAATTATCTACATGGTGCTATTTTTATAATATGTAAATAACCCATAGTTTTAAGCAATGCTTTTAGAATCATGATGATGATCATGCTAATGAGATCTAAATTTTTAGAAAGCTCTAAAACTAAAATAGTTCCCAATCGTGCGATTACTAAAAAGGGGATTAGTAAATTCGGATAGATTGGTACATATGTTGCTTGCTCATTGGATGAGGATGATTGATCTCATGATCATTTGTGTGGAGACACTAAAGCAAGTATGTAGGTGCTTATTGGAGAATAAGTTCACTAAACGTGACTCGCTATGGAATACCTAATGGAGTTTTACTCGCCTGTCAATAGGAATTCCTAATGTGATAGTAGTACAAGTGATCCTTGGACTTGAGATCATCATAGTATCTTGTATGTAATGAATTATACTTTGACTTATTCCTTAAAGTCCTTTAGGGTATATAAAAGGGTATGCTTGGGTATAATGAGTTACATATGGAGATAATGAATGATCAATAAAGAATCTACCACCTCTAGTAAAAGAGGAGATATGTCCTATGTGATTCATTAAATGACAACCCAGGAATCCTTGGCCAAGGTAAAATGAAATTAGAAAGGAGTTTCTAATTTGTATTATTTGGAGTTGTGCATTTTCTAATCGAAATACATATAATTAAATAAAATAAGACTTGACAGTAAATTTATGTCTTATATTTAATTGAGACATTGTATGGTGGAAGGATTGAATTGTATGGTAACTATTTACTCACAGGTTCTTTTATGATTAATGTTGAAATCTATATTATCTGGAAAGTCGTTGATCGCTAGGGAGGCTTATCCCTATTGTAGAATAAATATTATTTATTTAAATAGATTATTAGTTTAATTTTTTTATTTAAATAAGATTAGAATTGTTCTAATTGATTTATTCACAACCGGTTTAATATAGAGAACCTAAAGGGTCACACCATAAAAGGAAGAATAATTATTTAAGAAGGTAATGGCATAATCGTAATAATGGATTAAGTGTAATTAATTTAATCTATAGTGATAGAATAAATTAAATAGCTTAATGTTTATTATTTAATATTTTGGAAATATTAAATATAAATTAATAAGAGGAGTCTTATTAATATTATTACAATTATTATTATTTTAATTTTTAAAGGAGTTTAGTAATTAATTTAATATTAGTACTCTCATTTATTCCTAATAAGATTAGGAGACAAATTAATTAAATGAATTTAATTAATTATTTCCCATGTGGTGGGAAGCCTAAATTAATTAAAGGAGTTTAATTAATTAAAAGAAATCCCATGTCTAATAGGATTAGAAGGGTTGACCAATATCTATATAAGAGGAGTCTTATAATAGATATCAGTTGAGGCAATTTCAATTGTTGGAGAGTACTCCTTTTCTATAGAGGATAGAAAACTAAGCCAACCACCCTCCTTCTTGATAATTCATCTTCTTTGGTGGATCACCTCTAGAGGCCAAACACTTGGGTGGCTAACGTTAATCAAAGGAAGGAATCTAACCCGAAAATTTAAGGAGATCACGAAGAACAAGGAGTTGAACTCGTACCTGTGGAAGCTTCGTTTTACAAGGTTATGATTCCATAACTTCTTATTTATCGTTTTAAATTAATAATTTGCATAAAGGATGATCCGGGTAATGGTTTTGTAGAAATTTTTTTAAACTCTGATATACCATGCTTCCGCTAATTTTTGCAATTTGATTGCATCATGATTTCGTACAAACCCAACAACAAGGTTCTAAGAGCCATGATAGAAAACAATATAATACTTATTATTACATTGAGAATGTGTGGATACATATAACTAATGAGTGTGATCTCTATGGTTAATATAACTGTGTAGGATTACACGAAGTGCATATATCTTTAAGTAGTTAAGTCGTAGTTGTTAAACTACGAATCAGGCAAGTCTTTCAGTTCCTATTTGATATATGAATTCAATAACTGTTAGTTGAATTATATTATGCTGTGATATTGTGAACTTATATATGAACTGTATATGAGATATAAATGAGATTGAAAGTTGATCTTTGATGATATACTTGTTATGTGAAAAGTAACATGCGTAGTAAATATAAATTATTTATAAATGCATGAACTGAGTATGATGTTGTATGCTATGTGATGCATGAAAACTGTTAGAATTGCTGAGCTGTCGAGCTCACTCTTGTAAATAACCATTTTTGCAGGTTGAGGACTTGCGATAAAGATTTCGTGCTTCTTGATTGATAAAGATAGATGGTATCGCATTGAAGAATACTACTTAGATTATTATCTGGACCGTGTTTAGGTTCTAGATGATGTACTTGATAGTTGTTTACACTGTTTAATACTTGTTATTGTGACACCCCCAAATCCGTGACCGCCACTTGGTCTCTCGAATTCGGTTCGTCACGTGCTCATGGTAATACAATAATAACTAAAATCACACATTCACAGCGGAATATCTAATTTAGAATAATAGATAATGATTTATTATAATTATTTTCCTAAGTCTCGCAACCTACAGTACTTAATAGATTACATAATAATATCAATTAATGACTTATTACATAATCTAACTTAAGCTTAAACATAATTAAATCTAGTCTTACTACATCATCTTAATACAACATTAAAATATTTAAAAACATAAAAGACACAAGCTAGTTGGTAGCCTTGCCCTTGCCCTTATCAACGCCTGAAGGTTCACCATGCTCTGCCTTAACTGAAATGTTTTAGGAAAAGCAAGAATGAGCACAAATTGCCCAGCAAGTAATATACAATAAGGGTGAGTAATAAAATTCTCAATTCTCGAAAGGGTATAGCAAGGTTTGATAGTTCAAAGATAACAAGAATATCAACAGTTTTCAAATACAGTCGCTAAGGACAGAATAATATCAATGTGATTTAATAATAAATCAATTCAAGATTTTAAGATAACTGAATACTGAGCAGTCACTAAGGACTATGAACTTCTACTATAATTAACAGTATTAAACTGATAATCCAACAAAAACAAGTACAACAGGTGATCAGCCTAAAGTACCATCGTTATGCATAACAATCAATCATACTCAAGTGTGCGCGTCGGTTCTCCGACAGTTATATTTTGTTCTTCTCAGTCAAATACAAGATCCCGCACCAGTCAATTGGTTTGGGTCACTTTTCAATAATATAAGTCTAGCCGAATCAAATGGCATAGGCACTTTCACAATATTCAAGAACAATACTAAGTTCATCATGAATAATAGCTTTAATGAAATAAGAGTTCAAGTATGCTAATTCAATTCAAACGATTAAGTAAAGAAACTAGTTCGCAATATACAAGGATAGAATACTTGCATAAAGTAAATGCGTCGGTTAGGTTACTTGTATCCAAAGAGATAAGGTTTAGATACTTGCATCGTAAAAGAGTGTAAGTTAGGAAACTTGCACTTTAAAAGAGTGTAAGTTAGAGAACTTGCACTTTAAAAGAGTGCAAGTTAGAGAACTTGCCTTTAACGTAGTTTATCCACGAAAAGCAAATCAACACTTTCAAATTCCTATCGTAATATAGTTATGTATATATATGATATCCATTAGTCATATAGTTAACTTCACATTTTATCTTCTAATATACGATCAACACATAAGCTAAGTCTTAACCTAGCTACACAGTTATATAGAATATAATGTCTATCCTTAACGTTCCTCCTTTTGAGTTTAAACACATTCTCATATCATATAAGATCGCAACAATTAGCAAACATACTCGCATATTATTAATATCACATAAGACCACAATTAATACTAAATATATTTTATTTTAGCAAGTTATAGTCTTGTTATAAGTTAACCGTTAAAATCGGGTTCAAGTAACATCATATAATATCACATAGCATGTATACATGTGTAAAGGATACTTTTATGTGTATACAACCTTTCCTTGTTCCAATCATACATGCAATAGATTCTAAGTTAACACTTTCAATAATTTAAAGCCATTCAAGGTCATGGAATTCACAAGGCCTATCATGCTCGCTCTTTAAACACATAAGGTATTCATATACTTTGCATTAGGCATACTTATGAGTATTCACATTTCATACATGTAACTATTACAGTTATTAGTTGAAAACATGCTTCATTTACGCTAAATCATGACATCTAGCATGGTATGTATATATGCATGACGTTCATGAAGTCAATAGTATTATCCAACATGTTCATAAACTTCAGAATTTAAACTTCAAGTTAACATGTCAAGGTTTATGTTTCGAACTTACACTTTCACTTAGTAAAATTCACAAATGAATCCCACATGCTCATGTCATATTATACAATATATATAAGCAAGTCAACATGCTTTTCATGCATTTCAAGGCCCTATAAACATGCTCAAAAAGTCAGAATGTATATATGGTCCTTACATGTCAATATCAACCTTCAAAACTTGTGTTTTTGTTAGAAAGGTGCACTAGTTGGGTTCACATGTTCATATTATATCACGATACATATATACTTAAGTCAATATGCATTCCATGTGTTTCTAGGTCATACAAACGTGTCTCAAAAGTCAGAATACGATTATGGTATTTATATATCAAAGTTCCTCTTTTCATAACTTTAAGTTTTCTTTGAAATACTCAACTAAAACAACTAGCATGGATTGCTATAACCTAGTAACCTTATTCCATATGTTAATGTGAGTTATAAGCATACTCTACTAGTACAACATGTTCAATACATCAGAAGATATAATAGAAATTATCAACAATTTCTGCAGTGGCGCGTGGCCGCGCCCAAATTGTAATAGGGAGACGCGCGGTCGTGCGGCTACCGTTCCAGACCAAAAGATGTTCTGTAATTGCAGAGCTTCAGAATTTCTCATAATGTACTTAGCTAGCATGCTTGCCTACCATCACTTTACATTCCTGACATATAGATATACTTAACAACTTATGCTAGCACCTTATCACACACTAATTTCAACAATATCATGCAATCTCTATGAATTGAAATTCAAATGGGTTTAGAGGTTATACCTCTTGAGCTCAAACTTGCACACCACTTGCTCTTAAATTCAGATTATGAACTCATAATAATCTCTCTATATCACTTAGCAATTAATTAATCAACATAGAAAATGAAGAGGGATGCTCAATTTATAGAAAAATCAAAACCCGTGCCAAGCCTTTGTCCATGAAAATAAACCAAGAAATGAAGGAAGAAGATGTTGGACATTAGATGGTTGGTGAGGGGTTGGTAATATGCATCATGAATCCCACTCCCCCTACAATGATGAGCTAGAATGATCTTGGGAGAAGAAGAAGGAGTAGCTCCTTAGCCTTTATGTGCTACACATAAATGAGAAGTGAGGAGCAATTGAACACTAAATTTGGGACAAGCCTTAATCTCAGCATTTGCAAATGGACTACATGCTACACTTAAATCATTATACACATATGTATTAAATACTTAGGCTATCTACACATATATATATTTTATACATATGTCTTTAATTGAAATGTCACATATAATTCACATAATGTAGTAAGTGTGACTTGTACACATATAATCCATGTACATTTTTATCATACCGGTATAATTTACTCGGATATAATCACATTGCATTATCTCATATATTATTAAATTATCTACCACATACTCATGATGTCTCACTTTAATGTATATTCACATTGTTACATATGCATTTCATGTAACTCTCATAATTTAATAACTTTACTATATAATTTATGTACATAATATAATCACATTATGCTTCATTTAATATATGGTTTCTATGTTTAGTATAATCACATTGCACTATAGTTTATATATACATGCATGGTCACACTTAAGTGTCTCACTACACTATATAATATAGTTGTATTCCATATACCTTATATATTCAAGTATTGCACATTTGCACATATCAATTAATATAATCTTATTATATTAATAACTTACTTATTTATTTTATTATTCATAATGTCAAATAAATAATTTATTTATCTCATTGATTAATTAATAATAATATTAATTAATCTATTCCTCATTGGTCATTAATTTCCATAATAATCGACTAACACTTATATGATTAAATATCACATTAAATGAATATAAATCTTATTATATTTATAAACACGTTACTTATTACTATTATATTATTTGCAAAAATAATAATCTCCACATCATCAATTAATTATCATTAATATTTTATAATAATTAATTAATATTCTACGATAACAATTAATATAGATTAATTGTTAACTTAATAATTCATTCGTTAATTAATATAATCATTAATAATCCTCATCACTGTGCCACACAAGGCTATCAACGAGTTTATCGTAAACTCCATAAATTTCTCAATTATTATAATTATTCAATTTTATATAATTGAATTAATTCATCTCATAACACAAAATCATTTATATTAAATAAATTCTCATTTCCAATAATATATTTATTTAATAATATTCAGAAATTCTCGTGTATTACAGTTGTATTGTAAAAATGTATTAGTTAATACATAGGAGATATCGAGTTGAGTAAACGTTTATACGATAACTCAAATAGAATGAATCATATTATATAGTTGATTCCAGAATATGTAATTGATTTAAGTTATGAAATCAATAAAAGATTTTATTCTAAAGAGATTGAGAAATTTAAGTTATTCCGCATCTTAGTAACATCGAATTTGATGTTTAGACAAGGATGGTATATGACTGGAATTTAAAACTTGTAATAGTTTAGGGTTATTATACGAGATCCTAATAATGAATAGAATTTATATTCTAAATTATGATAAAGCAAATTATATTCTTTTACAAATGATTAAAAGATGTAATAGTTCCGCGTTAATAGTATCGTGACTGCACCGAATCCGAGGTTTCGAAGGAACCTGAATTTGGGGGCGTCACAGCGGAAGTCCTGGCAGATCGTCTGGAAACACATCCACGAAGTCCCTTACGACTGGTATTTCCTCTAACTTTGGATTCTCTTTACGACTATCGACTATGTAGGCTAAATACCCTACACAGCCTTGTCTTAATAACTTCCTGGCTTGCATCATCGTGAGATAACTCGCTTGCCTAGGAGACTTGCTGCCATAAAACACGACCTTTGACGGAGTCATAAGGTTAATACATTTCTTCTGGCAATCAATTACGGCCCCATAATTGAATAGCCAATCCATTCCCAGAATAACGTCAAATTCCCCAAGTTTAATCGGAATAAGATCTACATTCATAACGTTGCCCTTAATATCCACTCTTCAATTCTTGTGTATATACCTAACAGGAATCACTTTCCTATTCGCAATCTCGATGTTCATAGGGATTTCTAATTCGTCTTTATGCAATTCTAAGTTCTTTGCTAAGTCATCGGATATAAATGAGCAAGTAGCACCTGAATTGAATAAAATATAAGCATTAACTTTATTGATCGAAATGATACCTGACACCACATCACGATATTGCACAACATCCTGTACGGTCATGTTGAATGTCCTTGCAGTTGGTCGGTTTATCGAAGTCGGTTCGATAATTGTAAGAGGATTTCCACTATTATTTCCCTTATTCCCACCTGACCCTGCCCCTCCAGATGCCTTCTTGGGACAGTCTCTAGCCAAGTGATCCTTTGACCTACACGTGTTGCAGGTGCCCTTCTTAGGGTTAAGGCAGTTAGGTACTATATGGCCTTCCTGACCACGATTGTAGCAAACTCTTTTTCCTTTCATGCAGACTCCCAAGTGAGTCTTTCCATAGGTTGGGCATGGTTCTATCCTTTTCTTCTGACTCCCTTCCTAATTTATGGACGATGGGTTGTCATTCCACTTTCGTTTATGATTATTGTTTCCTCCCGAATTACTGCCACTAGCCTTATTATTTCCTTCACTTTCATTTTTCTTCTTCTTCTGATCCTGATTGTACTTGGTCACCGCTTCGCTTCCACCTTCAGCGAGGATGACCTTCTCTAGAACTCCAGCAAAAGTGTTCAATTGAAACATTGACACTTTGTTATACAACCAGGATTTCAGTCCCTGGTCAAATCGCCTAGCCTTTCTTTTGTCAGTATGCACTTGATATTGGACAAACCTAGACAATTCGTTAAACTTTACCGCGTAGTCTGGCACAGACATATTCCCCTGCTTCAACTCCAAAAACTGCACCTCCATTTGATTCTGGGAGCTGGTCGGGAAATACATCTCGAAAAATATTTCTTTAAACCTTTCCCAGGTTATTACACTTTCTCCTCCCCTGATCTTATTTGCCTGCCACCAGTAGCTGGCTTCTGATTTTAACATAAATGTCGCGTAGGCGGTCTTCTGGTCCTCCCTAACTCGGGCGACCTCAAAAATTTTCTCCATTTCCATAACCCAAGTCTGAGCTTCTATCGGGTTCGTGGAACCCTTAAAATCTGGAGGTCCCACTGCCTTAAAGTATTTAAATGAGGTGTTCGATGGAGCTTGAGGCTGATTGTTCATCGCTCCAGCCAACAGATTTACCAACTGCTGAACGGGGTTCGCATTGGCATCATTGTTGTTATTGTTATTGGTTGACCTTTCTTGGGCTTGTCGACGATTTTGTCTTCTTCTTGGCGGCATATTTCTGTTAAAAATATACGCTCATTAGATCTTTATTCAATCTCTTAAATATTTAAGACTTAACTCAAATATTTAACATAACCACTTTAACTCTTTTCTTTTCAAATAACCTTTGATATTTTATTTAAATCAAAAGTTTTAAACATGGTACTATAACATCTCTGCCATTTACTTCAACTATCTTAAGATAAAGAATCTTCAGGATTTAGTTTCTCAAAATATTCTTTTATTTTTAATCACATCAAAATTTACATTAACTACTCCAAAGAGTATCACATAATGTTAAATACTTTAACATACTCACTTAACCCATATCATCTTGAACAAACTTTATTATTTTATTAAACCAAAAGCTTTTAATACAATACGATAGCATTTCTGCCATTTACATCAACTATCCTGAAATAAAGTTTCTACAGAATTTACATTATCACAATATTCCTTTGTTTATAATCACATCGGAACTTACATTATTTACGATCATTTAAACATTAACAATATCATATTGTCCTATCACAGGCTACTAAGGCGTCGGATAGCTTCACTACGCTCCTCCTCTATAATGCGGGACATAGTCCTGCGATCTAACATATACCCAAGCAATCCCTCGAACTGAATTGGATATCTCATAACTCGGTCCTGGGCCTCATCCATTGCCCTCAGAAACGTGTTGCACGTCTCTGCAACCTTAACTCTCTTCGCACGCGCATCATCCTCTGCCAGATCTGCACGTCGTGCATTTCTCACCCAAGCTTCTTCCACTATGGCGAGTCTTTCAGATTTCTCTTTCAAATCATTCTTTAACTTTTCTATCTCCTCTGTCTTCTGCTCAGTTTGGCCCTTCTCATGAACCAAATCCCACTCCACATTGCCAAGACGGGTGTGGAGTGTCTTAATCTCACCACCCTGAGCAACTGACTCCTTTCTCAACTCCTGAATTGTATCTCGTAACTCTACGTTGCGATCATACAATAAATCATACATTTCAGCACTGACAGAGTTCGGTGGGAACTCCTCAGGGTCTTCCTCCTCTTCTTCCTCCTCCTCGGCTGCCTCAGCCGAAATCTCAACCTCCTCAGGGTCCTCCTCTGAGTCAGTCTCTGGCTCAAGCTCCTAACCAAAATCTGGAATCACAGGAGATTGCTCTGGCTGTACTAACTGCTCCCAAACAGTATGTATGTCCCGGGGCTCCTCATTTCTAGTCTCTAGGGGTACAACATCCCTGTGTTGACTAGCTCCTCCAGTATCTGACATCCTGACAAAATAAGTTTTAAGTCTTAGTTTTTACGTGATGCTAATCAATACTCTAACAAGTATGAACACATAAGCACATAGCATATAAGGTAATCTTATTATCTTTCTTAGAACTCAATCAGAGTTATCATTACTATCTTCACTAAGGCTACTATCCTAAGGTTTCCCCCCCACCTAAGGTTCATAACCTACGACTCTGATACCAACTTGTAACACCCCCAAATCCGGTATCTTAATTTCCATAGGATTTAGTGTTCGCTATTCCAATATTATACAACTATCTACCCATAAATAATGAAATTCATTTATTAGATAAATAAATCATCATCTTACATCATCTGACATAATAATACATCATAAATCCCAGGTTATACTTAACCTTAAATCTCTGTTGCGTAAACATAAATAAATAAGTCTTAAATCATCACACATAAGTCTTGAACTTTAACATTGTTAATGACAACACAAGTCTTCATCACTTGTTAGATTTTCCTTTTCCCTTGCTACTAGAAGGCTCACCAGACTGTTCATTCTTATTTGCAATATTATTATGCAAGAGTGAGCACGAATGCCCGCAAGTATAAAAACATAACAGAATAATAACATGAGAATAAAAGAATTCTGAATAACAGAAAGCTCAACTTTTGAATCAAGAATAATCGAGAATCAAATTACTTCTGAGGGTCATTAAGACCTTGAACCGAGTCTTAGGTTGTCAAGTATATTAACCTTTCAAACCCTTAACAGTCATAAGACTATAGACTTTACTTCTCGTACTTAGGGAGATCAGCCCTTTGTATTGATACTGTGCACACTATCTTAACGCTTAAAGCATCATCATCAATTCCCTATACTAGGTTTGTTCATCTCAGTTTGACATCAGAATTCGCACCAAATAAAGTTTGGTTTGGATAACTTAATAATTGTTTTGGAATTTAGGACGCTCATCAACTATGGATTAGTCAAATCAATAAGGGTTCGCTAGTCTTAAAGGATTCAACAATAAATGATATTCAAATTGAATATTAACTTCTCAAGGTATACAATCGAATAAGTATTGTACACTTAAATGATACTTTTAAAAGAATCATGGCATCTCAATTTAAAGAGTAAGGTTTAGAAAATTTGCTCAATAAATAAGTGTAGGGATAGGAAACTTGCTCAAATGTAAAAGTTTGAGTTTAGGAAACTTGCCCAACAATAATATGTTAGGGATAAGAAACTTGCCTCGTGCGCAAGCTACAAATTCTAACTCACTTCTTTAATTACTCTTATCTATTAATACATTCACAATATCAATTAATCACAGATTTGATATGATTATTGATTTACAATTAGTGTTCTTCGAACTCATTATTAGGTTTTTTTTTTTCAAATAATGATTCACGTTGATTAATTAACTTGTTAATTAATCACATAACTTAAGTTATTAACTTGTATTAACAACTTATTACATACATAACATGTCTTCATGTTTATTAGATTTAAAATAATGTCTTCATATTTATAACACATTATTTAAACTTTACAATTAATAGTTTAAGTCATGTAATTAATTTATTAATTAATCACGTAGCATAAATTATTAAACTTGTATCAACATCTTATCATATATACAACATGTTTTCATGTTTATTGGATTCAAAACACATTTCACAAAATTCCAACACTTAGCATTTTTTTTAAAAAAATTTCTTGACAGGCGCGGCCGCGCGGCTGCGGAATTTCAGAATCTGAAGTTCGCGAACGAACATAGATTTTCTCCCATTTTCTCCCAATTTACATCATTACACTGATTTGTAATATTACCCATGAAGTATAACCTTCATAGAAACATTATACAACACTTATATCATGTTCTTAATATTCTAACACATAAAATTATCCGAATTCAAATCATTAATTTCACTGTTCTTCATAACTTTTGCAAAGTTTACTGAAAAACAAGCAATTTATCTCTACGGATTCGTTACTGCACCGAATCCATTCATTTCAATTCCATTCTCTTTATTTTAACATATTTAATCATATTCATATATCAATTTAAATATAAACATATGATCCAATCATTAATTTAACCCATATGGGTTATTCATCCATATTCAACACTCTATAATTTCAAGAACCCAATTATTAACAAAATTCCTTGGTGTGATCAGTGTAAATCACATATACATGATTCCACACATGATACTAACATATACCAATCCCTATATGATCATATGTCACTTAATTTTCCAAAACAACCATTAACAGAGAACTTTCACAATACGTGAATAGAAACTCTGTAATTTTTTCAAAATCCAATTAAGGCCGAATTAAATAAAATCGATCCTTTAAAACATGATTATATGTTAGAAAACAGGTTATGATTACATACCTATATAGATAAAGCCATATCATAACCCAATTGGAAAATCCAATTTTCACAGAACTTAAAAATATACGTAATGAAGACTTTGAGAAAAACAGATTTTTAAAATTAAAAAGAAAGATTACCCTTTTGTATGAAGATAACACAATCACAGATAATACTTAGGATTTCTCAAATTTCCTTCTCTCAATCTCTTCTCAATTCCTTCTTCTTTTTCTCTCTGACTCCTCAACTTTTTCTCTGGGTTCCTAACTTTGAACAAACTGATAATACGTATATGTTATAAGTATATATAATACATAATAATATATCCGTTGCATATTTAACGGATTAACTTCTCTTAAAGCCTTGTTTGGCTTTCTCCTAACCCTTCTTTTACATTTATTTTAATAACTAGCTTATAATATAGTTAATGTAACACTTTAATTAATTCAATTAATCTTATTTAAATTAACTAAATAAAATAAGATAATTCACATTACATAACATTGTCACATAATTAATACTTTTATTTATTAATTATGTTAATTCATTAATTCTTTAATTAATTATTAAAGTAATTAAAGTAACATTATGCTTATTTAATTAATTCATTTAATCAAATAAACTCAATTAATGAAATACTTTGAACTATTAAATTACTACACATTAATTTAATTAATGTAACACATATAATTAAATTAATCTACTACAAATTCTTGAATTAATTATTTAACTCAATAATTAAATCATTAAAAATATTTATTTATTTTAATAAATATTTAAATATCTTTACAAAATTCTCGTTCGTCACATCCTTCCCCCCTTAAAAGGATTCTGTCCTCAGAATCATGGTTCGATTAATAATTTCGTCTTTCGTCACACTTACTGCCTGTCTGAGGTTGAAGTAGCTCAGTGTAGGCAACTGTATTTTGATGTATATACTAACATGTACACTGTATTTGTCGAAGACTCTTTAAGTTCTCTCCCTCTCCCTCATAACTTTAATGATGGAAACCTTCTTTAATGAATAATATTGAATTTGTGTTAGAATAAAAGACTCTTGGTTTCTTCAATTACTCTGCTTGATCTCATATGTTTGAAGTTTCTATATACATATTTTGATCTAAAAGTTGTATGAGACTTTGGGGTCATTAGTTGGTTCAATGGCCATTACTTATGCCACGAATGTGGAAACTGGGTTTTAGGGGTACCTCTTTGTGGAAAAATTGCATTTGGGAGTACAGTTAATTTTATGTCCAGTTAGGAGTATAAAGCACCTCCATTTTCACTCAAAATGTTATTCAAACAATACCTGAATAAATAACTTTATCTATAATTTAAGTCTTACATTAATTGGAAGTGCTTATACATTAATTGACGAGTAAAAGTGTACACTCCCCAAATCTACTACACAAAAGTAGCTCTCCAAATGACGCAACAATGCCATTTTAGCATTTGGTCAGAGTATCATTTAAGTAGGTGCCTGTGTGGATGTGGTGCAAAGACACGGTGGATTTGGATACCTAACATTTCTCAGCAACCTATTCCACCAGTTATTAACATTAATAATAATGACAATAATAATATTTTACAAAGTAAAGAGTTAGAACATTTACCATCTTCACAAACATCCCCAGCCACTAAACATAATTGAATCCATGTGATATGATCAAATCATGTTTGAATGAAATAAAAATGCCTACCACATTCAATTCCTTGGCAATGATTTGGAATTCTCTAAGGAGCTATTTTCGATGCCCACGAATTACTGCAATGCAAGATTTGCAGCCACAAAAGCTCCTTTAGTTTATTTAATGTTAAGAATTCTCATCTAAATGAAAATGTTGGTATCCTATAATCTAGATAAGATGAGGGAGGAGCACGTATCAATTAATTTGTTTAATCTAAACTACTTTAGCAAAGACGGAGGAACTAAAATTAGTTATTGTTATACAATAACACAAATATGGCAACATGATTAATAGAAATTAGAAAACAAATAGAAAAAGGTTCCAAGCATACATCTAGATAAGCATACATTGATAATTCATCTCCTGAATACAACCAAATCAATAATACACAAGTACTACAAGTACTAATTACAACACTATCTAACACAAGTACTAAAATAGTAGTAAACCAAAACAGTACTAAACAAAATAGTAGCAGCCAACATCCAAATTAGCAGCAGCCAACATCAGCAAACATCTTTGAACTTGAAAATAAAATAAAATATATGTATATTATATATATGGATATGTAACTCATAATCATTAAACCAAACAACAATAACTTTAATTTAGCCTATGAGCATAAATCGACCCTGTTATTATTCTTGTGAACAAAATTCTTTCACAAAGAAAGTACATCTCAATGAGACTCAAAATTAATACATGTATCATTGGGCTTGGACAGGTATATACTAGAAGTAGAGGAGGACATATTTGCCAGACAATTGGAGTAATATAGGGGATGAGTAGTGGGTTTAAAACAAGTAATACCCCAATCCCAACCATAGAGATTGAAAGTAACAACTTTGAGGTTATCCCTTTACTTGGCTATTTCACTCTCTTCACCTCAACTTTATTAAGCTATTGCTTTTCTCTTTTTAACTAGGGTTCAGGGATTATTTTAAATTATTAAATTGTTAGTGACATAGTAATAATATCAAAAAGCCAAAAGGTTGTACTTTGGATCGATTAAGAAATTAATCACAAACTGAATTAGTCAACAACCATAATGTGGAGTTAATACACTGGTACTTTCTTCTTGTAGAGAAATCAAAGTTCACATTAAAAGAGATAGTGGGATAACTTTATTTAACACGGGCTATTATATTTTTGTGTAAAAATATAAATGGTTTACAAATGCTAGAAAGGGTGAAAAAAACAGAGTAAAAGGTTTAGGGGAGAACTTTGAAGGGCTCCATAGTTTGTCCCTTCATAAAAAGGTTACACTTCTACTTTCTCATTGTATTATGGTGTGGGTATTTCTCTGCATTTTTCTTTTGGCTTCTTTCTATATTCCTCTGTTTTGTCGCTAAGGTAACAAAGTGGGTCTTACCGATTTGTCTCATATATATTAAAAAAAAATACCCATTCCTTCTAATATATATTAACAAATACCAATTCCTAAAATTTAAGATCAAAGGTAAACTTCTAATATATATTAACAAATACCCAAATTAATTATCACAAACAAAAAAAATCTCATTTTGTCTCTTACATTTCTGAACTTGCACTAACAGATATGTAATTTTGTAAATGCAAATATAGGGGAAAAGGGATCAAACCGAACAAACACCATTTCAAAACCACCTAATAAACCCTAGATTTCCTATGCGACAAACAAAAATTACAAAATTAATACAGTTATGGAGCTTTACCTTCCGTTTGCTATGGTTCCGTTGGCTGGAACTTTACTTTTCATTGGCCAGAGCCGCGTCCAGAGCTGAGAGAAGGGAAAAAGTTGGATTTTCCGAAGCTGAGAGAGGGGGAAAAGTCGGAGAGAGAAATCGATAACTAGGATGGGTTTTATTTTCTTATATAACTGACCCATTTTTTGCCCCACCCAACTCAATTTGTAACCCGCGTGTTTTTTTTTCCTTTCGCGTGTGTTTTGGCTTCAGTCTGTCCCTGGTCCGTTTGCTTGAGTTCCTTTTTGAAAGAAACCGTATATATATAAACTCAACCCCGGTCTCAATACCGGGCCATCAACTCAACCCCGGTCTCAATACCGGGCAGTTAACTCAACCCCGATCTCAATATCGAGCCATCATTTTAACCCCGGTCTCAATACCGGTTCGTCAACTTAACCCCGGTCTCAATACATGTGAGAACTCGAATTTTCAGAAATTATTAAAATAAGAATTTATTAAATAAAATTCTTATGGCATGTGTTGGGTTCGAATAAGAATAAAAATGCGTTATGAGGTATGTAGTATTATGTTGCATAGGGTATTATGAACTATGCAATATGTGATTTTGTGTTAATAAATATATTATTAATATATATATTTGTTATTTATTGAAGAGGCAATTTATTTTGAAGTAAGGAGATGGATAAGATTTATTTATCGATATTAAATAATTTATAAAATTATTTTATCATAGAAAGTTGGTGACATTAAATATCTTTGATAATCACCATTTCTTGAGTATATATACGAGTAAGTGTTAAGTCTAAGGTAGTGCTATCGTACCCTTTAATGGTTGATGTATAGGAGCTGGGCTAAACGACTCCTTCTGAGAGCGGAGGTATATACGAATTAGTAACCGATCTAACTCACTGTGAAAACAGAGTAGACGAGATGGAAACTAATTTGTTGGTTGTTTGTGGAAAACCACTCAGTGTACTATATTGAATACTATTAAAGACTCGACGTGTGGTAGGTTTGGACTTGGAAATAAGTATGGGATATAATTAGTGCTTAAGCGATCCATGGATAGATTGAGATAGTAAAACATGAATTAGTTAATTATGGGAATTAACTAACGAGAATAAATATTGTTTAATCTAAATTGAAAGTTATATTATGGAATAATATAATTTGAATATTAAAACCATAATTTACTATGGTAATATAGTAAAGGGTTAATTCGCTTGAGTAATGGTGAATTAATATATTGTGTTGAATATGTAATGATAGCTAGTACTTTTTATATATATTACTTAGAATGGTAATATGTGAGAAAATCTAATGTACGAATAATGTTAATAAAATATATATATACGAAATTTTATAGTTGACTAACTATTAAAGGAAATAGAGTTTGAACTTGGAGTTTAATCTCTAAATCATTGAAGAACATAGTAAATAATGTTGGTTAACCGGTGTAATAAGTTAACAATTTATAAAGCATGCTCCAAGTATTTATGAATTTAGACTATGGTTCTGCTCAAGCAAAACTTGTCTGCATCTGAACTTGAGGTGGCGCAGCTGCGCCACTTCCAAGCCTAATACCAGCACTGCTGCGCCGGTCTGCAGAAAATTCTGAATTAGTTGTGTAATCTAAACTTTAGGATATGAATATTAGTAATTAATATGTTGTCATAATTGGCGTTCAAGCTGTTCGAGAATGGATTAAGATAGCAAAACGTGAATTAAATTAATATTAATTATGGGAATTATTTAACCTAGAATAAACATTTGGTTAATCAAGTTATACTATTGAATATTGTAACGCCTTGTGTGGCAGTAGTGTGATAGTAAAGGGAATGAAAAAAAGTTAATTCACTTACATAAGACGGTGAATTAGTATATGTGTTTAGCATAAGAGACTGAAAGGAATATGTTAATTAATATTTGATATTTTTTAATATATTACATAGTATTGTAATATATAAAAAGGTTAATATTTGAAAGATAAGTGATTAATAAAAGAAGAGAACCAATATAGTTATAAGTAAATGTTGGTTAGAGATGGAGATACTATATTAAATATATCTGAATGTAAAGATGGAAGAAGTTGTCTTGGGACAATCGAATAATTATACGTATAGTGTATAATTTAAATAATTAATAGAGTAGATATTAATTATTCTAAGTGTAATGGTTATACATATTACAAGTGTATAATTATTTAAAGTTGCTAAATAACTTAGTGTTAAAGTGCATGTGTCACACAAACTTTATATTAAAAGAATATTAAAATATGGTAATAAGCTTAATGTAAGCTTGTGGACTATTAATTTCTAGTTCACATAATTATGCCTTGTGTGGCAAAAATAGTGAAGTTAAATCAAGGAAAATTTAATTAGAAGTATTAAAAGAAAATAAATGGTGAGTTAATAAATAGCTGATAATAATTATCATTATAATACTTGGGTATATTTGAGATAATAGATTTTATGAAAAATGATGGGTTGAGAATACCCAATTATTTTATAATTAGCCGAATTAAACTATTAGTGGATTAAACCAATGTACATGATATTATGTATTGGTGTATATTTAGAGTGTGAATATACTTATGTGGGTGTACATATATGTTTGTGTATATGTATCCCTAACTTAATTAATGTAGCAATATTAAGACATTGGGATTGACTTAATGAGCCCAAAAGAAATGAAACATAAGTATGTTAGCATTAAAATTTGCAAATACTGAGTTTATTAAAATGCTTGTCCCAATTGAGAGTCCCATCTCTTTCTCCTTCACGTGAAGAGGTCATTGGCCTATGCTAAAGAGTAATGATGGCTAAGATAATTATGGTGATGATGGTTGGGGGGTGGGTTCAATAGTTCTCTCCACCAACTCTTCCGTGTCCAATGGCTTCTCCCTCTTTCTATTGGATTCAAGCATTGGGCAAAGCCATGACATGGTTAATAAATTCCTCTATAAATAAGGCTCCTATCTTCTCCAATTAAATTGCTGAGATTTTTCTGTTAAGTTAGATTAGAGAGAGAATTGAATTAGTGTTATGAATTGGGAGAGCAAGCAGAGGAT
This sequence comes from Panax stipuleanatus, assembly GCA_020205555.1. Classification (NCBI taxonomy): domain Eukaryota; kingdom Viridiplantae; phylum Streptophyta; class Magnoliopsida; order Apiales; family Araliaceae; genus Panax; species Panax stipuleanatus. Next base: position 47,148,115 of record CM035123.1, read on the forward strand.
TGAAGACATGAATTATTTTAACAAGAGGTAATATTCCTTAACTATGTTCTTAATTTTATGTTTGAAGAATTCTTAAATTTATCATGAATTTCTTGTTAATTGGTTGAAGAATTGATGGATAAGGATTTTTGTAATCCGTAAATTGTTGTTAGATATTGATAATATAGTTAAATACAAAAACAATGGAAGTTAAACGGATCAATTTGGTTTAGAAACGAATTCGTAGTGATGAAGTTAGCTAAACATATTAAAATATGAAAAAGTTAATATTAATATGGTTTTGGATTAATATTTGGGTTAGTTAATGTTTATGTTAATTGTTGATTCTTTGGTATGTTGTAGTTCTATGAATTACGAATTCATAGAATCGAAAACGGACTAATTTGGATGTGTATAACTCGCGTTACGATGATCGGAAGGAGAAATGGTCTGAAAATCGCGAAAAACCAAGTCTGGAAACACCTTCTGCATCATGGGGTGCAGTTGCGCTGCCCCCAAGGCCATTTTGGGCGCAGCTGCGCTGCCCCTACAACTTTCCAATATATAATCGTATATATATTGCTGTACTCATTTTATTAAATTGTTACTTTAAAAATTCATTTGATATGAATCGGCACTGACATTTCTGCGGGTGAATTACATTTCTTTAAATCTCGCCAATTCTAGCTTTCAAACGGTTCAAAATAGGTCTAGACAGAATAGGAAAGCTAGAATGGGTTTGATTTATTTAAATATAGCATTTTCTAGTTTCAGTTATAAAAGCAATCTCGCGGCCCTTAGAACGCTATCTAGTGGGTACAAGACACTTTGGATTAGCGCTAGCCATGATTTACTGATGGATACTTGGCCATTATAGCGTTTGGATATATTTCTGTATAAATTTGAGCTGTGCAGGTTTATTGGCTACTCCTATGTGAGCCTAGGAATCGTGGGATTTACGATCAAACTGATTAGAATTTGATTCCCACGATGGACAAACTCCAATTTACGAATGTACCCTGCCAGTTTTTCTGTAAAAATGTACATATAAAAGACCTTAAAACGGTTATCCGAATTTAAGGTCTCAATATAGTAAAAATATGGATTTCCGTGTCAGAGTCACTCCGATAGCTTTCATGCCCATGAGAAGACTGACACTTGTATTTATTTCTATGGTCGAGGATGCTTCACAGCCCGACAATCACCATTCAAATTGAGCCTTAAGGCTGAAACGATAAAACTGAAGTATTGCTATGCTTCAATTCCTATGTTAGCGTAAGGGTTTGAAAACCTTCTTTCAAAACCTTCTTTCAAAACATCATTTTAATAATCTTATCTATAAAGAAAGCTTTTGCAAATCAAATCAAACACTTTTGCAAATCAAATCAAAGACTTTTTGCAAATCAAATAAAACCCTTTGTATATAGGTTCAACGATGTATAAACATACTTTCAAATCAATCAATCACAGGCCCAATTTCAAAGCAACATTCACACATATTTCAGATTTTTAAGGGAAATATTGATAAGATGCGGTACCGTGTTTACACAGGAGTTGTGGGGTGCCTAACACCTTCCCCACACTTAACCAAGCCCCCGAACTCAAAACTTCAATTTCAAAGATCAAGTTTTGACAGTGTTTAGAAATTAGGCCTCTTTCAAACAAAACTCGGCTGAGTTGGTACAACCATTTCAAATTTACCAACTGGTGACTCTATAAAATGTTCAATCGTCGACATGATACATGTTGGCCTTTTCCTAAAAAACCCTTCAAAACCTTTTTCAAAATAAAAAGAGTGAGGGTAGAGATAACTTAGGAAGAGAGAAAGATCCAGGTTGTGACCCGACCTGCGGATTTTTTCCCGACGTCGACAGGTGGCGACTCTGCTGGGGACAGTAGAGGGCTTAGGCCGCGTTCAAAATCTTTTCAAACATTTCCCTTTCATATCTGTGTATGTGTGAAATGCTGCGTCTTTACATTGAATGAATGCGTTAATGCTGCGTCTTTACATTTAATGAATGCGTGAATGCTACGTATTTACATTGAATGAATGTGAATGAATGCTTTTCTGCTTTTTTAGTGTTTCACACCCATATTAGTGCTTCGTACCCATGTCATCATATGCAAACGGTGAGACACAATGTATGTGAATGTATGTTGTGTGATTCCTCCTCCGGGAGGCAAACCAGTCGATGATAAGTAATGTCTCTGGGGATGGCTAAGTCTCTGGGGCTCATAAAAATGCACCAACTAGATTCGCTCCAGTTGAAAGATTAGATTAATTTCCCCTCTAGTAGATTGCGATGATCTGGGGACCTTCATGCCAAAAATCCGCGAGAGTAACCTAAGATAGGTCAGTCTCTGATTAACCAAATTCGATGGGAAGCTTCTTCATGCATTCCTCTTTCAATTCAATGTTAAGTTTTTAATTCCAAATGTAAAGGAGCACAATGTAAATATCATAATAAAAATTTACATTCCTTGTCATATACATCCTGTCATGTCATCCTGTCATCAAAACAACTGACCTCTGTTTTGCAGGATAAGATTAAAAAACCACAAAAAACACATCATGGCATGCATCCTATCCTTACCTAATTCATGAAATTGACACGCCTATATTTTGTTGTAGGTGAAAAATTGGTCCTGTCACCAGATCTAAGTCTAAGAAGGCACTAAGTCCATCCACGGACATGACTTCCAGTGCTCAACCAGAATCCACCCCTGTATCTAGGGAGGAATTTGAAGGACTGAAGAACCAGATAGCTGAATTGGCCAGTTTCCTGAGAGAACAGTGTAAGGCCCTTAAAGGGAAGCAACCCCAAGCTCACACAGAACCAGAAACACCTGGTGGTAGTGGTGGCAATCAAGAGACTGAAAAGGCAGATACTCAGATTCCTGGACCACAAAACTAGGACACTGTTGGGTTTGTACGAAATCGTGACGCAATCAAATTGCAAAAATTAGCGGAAGCATGGTATATCAGAGTTTAAAAAATTTCTACAAAACCATTACCCGGATCATCCTTTATGCAAATTATTAATTTAAAACGATAAATAAGAAGTTATGGAATCATACCCTTGTAGAACGAAGCTTCCACAGGTACTAGTTCAACTCCTTGTTCTTCGTGATCTCCTTGAATTTCCGGGTTAGATTCCTTCCTTTGATCAACGTTAGCCACCCAAGTGTTTGGCCTCTAGAGGTGATCCACCAAGGAAGATGAATTATCAAGAAGGAGGGTGTTTGGCTTTACCTTAGTTTTCTATCCTCTATAGAAAAGGAGTACTCTCCAACAATTGGAATTGCATCATCTAATATCTATTATAAGACTTCTCTTATATAGACATTGGTCAACCCTTCTAATCCTATTAGACATGGGATTTCTTTTAATTAATTAAACTCCTTTAATTAATTTAGGCTTCCCACCACATGGGAATAATTAATTAAATTCATTTAATTAATTTATCTCCTAATCTTATTAGGAATAAATGAGAGTACTAAATATTAAATTAATTACTAAACTACTTTAGAAATTAAAATAATAATAATTGTAATAATATTAATAAGACTCCTCTTATTAATTTATATTTAATATTTCCAAAATATTAAATAATAAACATTAAGCTATTTAATTTATTCTATCACCATAGATTAAATTAATTATACTTAATGCATTATTACGATTATGCCATTACTTTCTTAAATAATTATTCTTCCTTTTATGGTGTGACCCTTTAGGTTCTCCATATTAAACCGGTTGTGAATAAATCAATTAAAACAATTTTAAACTTATTTAAATAAATAAATTAAACTAATAATTTATTTAAATAAATAATATTTATTCTACAATAGGGATAAGCCTCCCTAGCGATCAACGACTTTCCAGATAATATAGATTTCAACATTAATCATAAAAGAACCTGCGAGTTAATAGTTACCATACAATTCAATCCTTCCACCATACAATGTCCCAATTAAATATAAGACATGGATTTACTGTCAAGTCTTATTTTATTTAATTATATGTATTTCAATTAGAAAATGCACAACTCCAAATAATGCAAATTAAAAACTCCTTTCTAATTTCATTTCACCTTGGCCAAGGATTCCTGGGTTGTCATTTAACGAATCACATAGGACATATCTCCTCTTTTACTAGAGGTGGTAGATTCTTTATTGATCATTCATTATCTCCATATGTAACTCATTATACCCAAGCATACCCTATATATGCCTTAAAAGGTCTTAAGGAATAAGTCAAAGTATAATTTGTTACATACAAGATACTATGATGATCTCAAGTCCAAGGATCACTTGTACTACTATCACATTAGGAATTCCTATTGACATGCGAGTAAAACTCCATTAGGTATTCCATAGCGAATCACGTTCAGTGAACTTATTCTCCAATAAGCACCTACATACTTGCTTTAGTGTCTCCACACAAATGATCATGAGATCAATCATCCTCATCCAATGAGCAAGCAACATATGTACCAATCTATCCGGATTTACTAATCCCCTTTTTAGTAATCCCACGATTGGGAACTATTTAAGTTTTAAAACTTTCTAAGAATTTAGATCTCATTAGCATGATCATCATCATGATTCTAAAAGCATTGCTTAAAACTATGGGTTATTTACATATTATAAAAACAGCAACATGTAGATAATTAAATGCCTTTAATAAATGAATATTTCATTAATAAATAAATAAGATTGTTTACAAAGTACGTGCTTTATCATCATACATGATTGGCTTGTATGCACACTACTATCAATCTCCCACTTGCACTAAAGCCAATCGCCATGGTATCTCATACCCAACTTCTCTAAGTGACGATTAAACTGCTGTTGTGTTAAAGCTTTAGTTAATGGATCTGCAATGTTATCTTGAGAGTCTACACTCTCCTCTTTCAAATATTTCTTTAATCAAAGTGCCGCAACACATGTTTAGATTCAAGATGAGACTTAGGAACTATTCCTAGTTCTGTAATGAACTTTTCATCTAAAACATCAACTTGCAGCTTCACTTACAGTTATATACTCTGCCTCTGTCACTGAATCAGCAACTGTTTGCTGCTTGGAACTCTTCCAACTCACTACGCCTCTGTTCAAGGTAAAAACATACCCCGAAACAGATTTACTGTCATCTTGGTCCGTTTGAAAACTTGAGTCTGTGAAGCCCTCGAGTTTTAATTCAGACCCACCGTAGACAAGAAAAATATCTTTAGTCCTTCTCAAGTACTTTAGGATATTCTTCACTGCCTTCCAGTGCTCTTCTCCAGGATTCGACTGGTATCTGCTCGTTACACTAAGTGCATGAGCAACATCCGGTCTAGTACATATCATACCGTACATGATAGATCCTATTGCAGAAGAATAAGGTATCTTACTCATACGGTCTCTCTCCTCAGGTGTCTTTGGGGCCTGTTTCTTGGAGAGATGTATTCCATGGCTCATCGACATGAGACCTCTTTTGGAATCTTCCATGCAAAATCTCTTTAGCATTGCATCAATGTACGTTCCTTGGGATAAACCAAGCATCCTTTTAGATCTATCTCTATAGATCTTTATCCCCAAAATATAGGATGCTTCTCCCAAGTCCTTCATGGAGAAGTGTTTAGATAACCAGATTTTAATCGATTGTAGCATAGGAATGTCATTCCCTATCAGTAATATATCAGCAACATATAATACAAGGAATGAAATTGCGCTCCCACTAACCTTCTTGTACACACATGGTTCATCGTCATTTTTGATAAAATCAAACTCTTTGATTGTCTCATCAAAACGAATGTTCCATCTACGAGAAGCTTGCTTCAATCCATAAATGGATCGTTGCAGCTTACAGACTTGATTTATTCCAACCTTTGAAACAAATCCCTCTGGCTGTGTCATATACACATCCTCCTCAAGTTTCCCATTGAGGAAGGCCGTTTTCACGTCCATCTGCCATATCTCATAGTCGTTATAAGCTGCAATCGCAAGCAAAATCCGAATGGACTTGAGCATAGCTACTGGTGAAAAGGTTTCATCATAATCAACTCCTTGTCTTTGTTTGAAACCTTTTGCAACCAGTCGGGCCTTATAGGTCTCCACCTTGCCGTCCGCTCCAGTCTTTCTTTTAAAGACCCATTTACACCCAATAGGCTTAATGCCTTCAGGTGGTGAAACCAAAGTCCATACTTTGTTTTCATACATGGAGTCCATTTCGGATTTCATGGCTTCAAGCCATTTCCCTGAGTCTTTATTACTCATGGCCTGTTCGTAATTCAATGGATCATCATCATTCATGATACGTACCTCATCGTCATCCTCTACAACGAATCTATACCTCTCAGGTATCTTCGGTACTCTTCCAGATTTACGAACAGGGTGTGGTATAGTAGGTTCTTCTACTTGGTCAGGTACCTGACTTTGATCCGTGGTAATTTGTGGTTCTTGAGCTTCTTCAAGATATATCTTACTCCCACTGACCCCTTCATGGATAAACTCCTTTTCCAAGAAGGCAGCATGTTTCGCAACAAACACTTTTTGATCAGTTAGATGATAGAAATAATACCCTACAGTTTCTTTAGGGTATCCCACAAATCTACACTTTTCGGATTTAGTCTGTAGCTTATCATGTTCAAACTTTTTGACATAAGCTGGACAACCCCAAGTCTTAACATGCTTAAGATTTGGTTTCCTCCCCTTCCACATCTCATATGGAGTCTTTGGGGAGGATTTGGTAGGTACCTTGTTAAGTAGGTATGCAGCCGTTTCTAGGGCATATCCCCAGAAGGAAATTGGAAGGACGATAAAACTCATCATGGATCGAACCATGTCCAACAGTGTTCGATTTCTCCTTTCAGATACTCCATTTAACTGTGGTGTACCTGGAGGAGTCCATTGTGAGATTATACCATTTTCTTTGAGACAATAATGAAACTCACCGCTTAAGTATTCTCCACCTCGATCTGATCGAAGTATCTTTATACTCTTGCCCGTTTGTTTCTCTACTTCACTTCTGAACTCTTTGAACTTTTCAAATGATTCTGACTTGTATTTCATTAAATACACATATCCAAATCTTGAGTGATCATCAGTGAAAGTAATAAAATAAGAATACCCACCCCGTGCACTTGTTGTCATAGGCCCACAAACGTCTGTGTGAATCAATGTCAACAACTCTGTAACTCTTTCTCCTCTTCCACTAAAAGGAGATTTAGTCATTTTACCCATGAGACAAGATTCACAAGTTGGATATGATTCATAATCGGATAGCTCGAGGGGCCCATCTTTATGCAACTTGGATAATCTTGTTTCATTGATATGACCGAGTCTACAGTGCCACATGTAGGTATAATTAATATCATCTCTTTTCCTTTTCTTAGTTTGTTCAATTTGAAATATATTTTCTTGTAAGTCAAGTGTATAAAGTCCATTTCGCAAATTTTCAATACCATATAAAACATCGTCTTTATAAATAGAACAACTATTGTTCTTTATAACAACGTTAAATCCTTCCATATCCAATACAGAAATTGAAATAATGTTTTTAATAATATTCGGAACATAATAACAATTATTAAGATAAATGGACTTGCCCGAAGGCATTGCTAAATAATAAGTTCCTACAGCTAATGCAGCAACCTTTGCTCCATTCCCTACTCGTAGGATCACCTCATCATTGTTCAGCTTTCTACTTCTGACCAGTCCCTTCACATTATTACATATGTGAGAACCACAGCCGGTATCCAATACCCAAGTAGAATTTTGACTTTCTGAAAAATTAATTTCAATCATGAACAAACCTTGATTGGAAGTCGAAGCTTCTCCAAGCTTCTTGTCTGCCAGAAACTTCTTGCAGTTTTTCTTCCAATGACCCGGCTCGTTGCAATGAAAGCACATTCCTTTAGCTGGTTCAAGTTTCTTTTGTTCCTTTTCTTTCCCCTTTCCCTTAGCCTTCTTGGATTTCTTCTTTTCAGAAGATACCTTAGGTCTCTTCCTTTTATTGGAAGAATCCACCATCAAGATATGGTTCTTCTTGGATGGGAAGTGACCTTCTGCAGTTTTCAGCATGTTAAGCAGCTCAGGCAAGCTGACATCTAGCTTATTCATGTGAAAATTAACCACAAACTGCGAGAAAGTCTCAGGGAGTGACTGCAAGACCAAGTCTTGACTCAACTCCCCATCCATGACGAACCCAAGCTGTCCAAGGCGTTCAATCAAATTGATCACTTTCAGGACATGAGTCTCGACGGCAGTACCCTCGGTCATCCGAGATCGGAAGAGCTCCTTAGATATCTCATATCTAGCAGTCCTACTTTGTTCACCATACAACTCCTTGAGGTGAATCAACATAGTAGAAGCATCCATGTTTTCATGCTGACGCTGAAGCTCGTTATTCATGGATGCGAGCATGATGCATTGAGCTACAGATGCATCATCTTGCCACTTTACAATGGTGGCAATCTCTTCCTCAGAGGTTGTTTCTGGAACAGTTCCAGGGATATGTGAGTTTAGGACATAAGAAATCTTTTCAGCAGTGAGAACTATTCTCAGATTTCTTAGCCAGTCCTCATAATTCGGCCCGGTAAGCTTGTTTGCATCAAGTATGCTTCGTAGTGAGATTAGTGATTTAGACATTTTTAAAATTCTGCATGTGAAAAATAACATTTTAGCAAACATTCATTTTATTAATTTTGCATACCAAAATAAATTTAGGTCTTTATTTTAAATTGGTATCTCCCACTATTTTCATCAAACTATATTACCCTCACTTATATAGTTCGGCAACATCTAATTAAAGATTTGCTAGTGAGAATAAGGATCCCATTTCAAATGTATATAACCTTGTGGATAGCACAACAAGCGATATACAAATAAATAGGTAGACAACTCTTGTCAATTACAACACTATATAACTCCTTTTATTTTGCCTCTTAAATCATAATGGTCAAGTGTGTGCACATCCGAACTAAAATGATTTAAGTTAAGTCCAGCCTAGCACTTCCATAAATTCAAAAAAGAAAAATGTTCGTCCTTGTGGATAGCACAACAAGACTAGATCGTTCAATTTTCTTGATAAGCATCAAATGTGATTAATTAACATCTTAAATACGCAATACTCGCCTTGTGGATAGCACAACAAGCTCATATTAAATATTTAATACTCTATTAATTTATCATGCTAGAAGGCGAAGTTCGATATTCCAAATATCATTTGAACGCTTCGGACTTAATATTATTTCTTTGAGGGGTTTGTTATTATTAGTCTCATCTTTGTTTAGCGCGCATGCACATATATATAAAATACGCGTCATTTTATTAAACATGCGAAGCATGTTTGCATAAAATATAATATATATAATATTTAGCATGCAATATAGAATATTATATTCTACCCGGATTGATTATGGACTTTTATTCTAGTTTGGTTCACTAGAGCCACCAAGTGAACCAAAAGGTCAAACCTAGGAGTGTAAGAATTTAAATTTAAATATAACTATTACATTTAAACTCGGGCTCCATACAAACGGGTCTTCACGCGCTCCTTGCTCCTTGGTCTCCAATTTCTTCAAGATAATTCTAACTATTCTTATTACATTAAACTATTTAATTTAAATAGAAACCTTGATCAACAGTCAAGGGGAAGTACATAGGAAGGAGATAGAATTTTATATCAGGAAAAAAAAAATTAGAGAAGAGGAGGTACGCAGACCCCATTTAATAAAACCCATTCATTCAAGCATTCAACTAAAATAAAATCCAATCACATTGGTCAAATAGTCCATAATCAATCCCCATTTATTTTCATACATATCACCATATATATCAATAAATAAATATTCATCTCATGAATTAAAACATTCCATATATATGAGTATCATTTAATGGGAAATTTTAAATTGCATGAAATCCAATTTCAAGATTAAAATAAACTCTTTATTTTAATTATAAAATTATTTAGAATATAATATATAAATATATCATATTTATTTTTTAAAAAGAAGTCACCTTCTTTTATTAAAAGAGTCCTGCAGGTTTATTAAAAAAGTCCTTTCCTGATGGGTCACCTTCTTTTTGGAGTAAGAAAGAGACAACACCTTTTCTTTGCAGAATTCAAGATTAGCACAAAAAAAATTGTGATTCTTCCCAAAAAAAATCTTCTTTTTTTTTTTTTTTTTTTTTTTTTTTTTTTTATAAAAAAAATAAATATAATTTTATACAATAAAATTATGCCCAATAAATTATTTTAAATACATACCCATATGTATATGAAATCAAAAATAAATTAATAATTGCATAAAGATTTGGCTCTGATGCCACTGTTGGGTTTGTACGAAATCGTGACGCAATCAAATTGCAAAAATTAGCGGAAGCATGGTATATCAGAGTTTAAAAAATTTCTACAAAACCATTACCCGGATCATCCTTTATGCAAATTATTAATTTAAAACGATAAATAAGAAGTTATGGAATCATACCCTTGTAGAACGAAGCTTCCACAGGTACTAGTTCAACTCCTTGTTCTTCGTGATCTCCTTGAATTTCCGGGTTAGATTCCTTCCTTTGATCAACGTTAGCCACCCAAGTGTTTGGCCTCTAGAGGTGATCCACCAAGGAAGATGAATTATCAAGAAGGAGGGTGTTTGGCTTAACCTTAGTTTTCTATCCTCTATAGAAAAGGAGTACTCTCCAACAATTGGAATTGCATCATCTAATATCTATTATAAGACTTCTCTTATATAGACATTGGTCAACCCTTCTAATCCTATTAGACATGGGATTTCTTTTAATTAATTAAACTCCTTTAATTAATTTAGGCTTCCCACCACATGGGAATAATTAATTAAATTCATTTAATTAATTTATCTCCTAATCTTATTAGGAATAAATGAGAGTACTAAATATTAAATTAATTACTAAACTACTTTAGAAATTAAAATAATAATAATTGTAATAATATTAATAAGACTCCTCTTATTAATTTATATTTAATATTTCCAAAATATTAAATAATAAACATTAAGCTATTTAATTTATTCTATCACCATAGATTAAATTAATTATACTTAATGCATTATTACGATTATGCCATTACTTTCTTAAATAATTATTCTTCCTTTTATGGTGTGACCCTTTAGGTTCTCCATATTAAACCGGTTGTGAATAAATCAATTAAAACAATTTTAAACTTATTTAAATAAATAAATTAAACTAATAATTTATTTAAATAAATAATATTTATTCTACAATAGGGATAAGCCTCCCTAGCGATCAACGACTTTCCAGATAATATAGATTTCAACATTAATCATAAAAGAACCTGCGAGTTAATAGTTACCATACAATTCAATCCTTCCACCATACAATGTCCCAATTAAATATAAGACATGGATTTACTGTCAAGTCTTATTTTATTTAATTATATGTATTTCAATTAGAAAATGCACAACTCCAAATAATGCAAATTAAAAACTCCTTTCTAATTTCATTTCACCTTGGCCAAGGATTCCTGGGTTGTCATTTAACGAATCACATAGGACATATCTCCTCTTTTACTAGAGGTGGTAGATTCTTTATTGATCATTCATTATCTCCATATGTAACTCATTATACCCAAGCATACCCTATATATGCCTTAAAAGGTCTTAAGGAATAAGTCAAAGTATAATTTGTTACATACAAGATACTATGATGATCTCAAGTCCAAGGATCACTTGTACTACTATCACATTAGGAATTCCTATTGACATGCGAGTAAAACTCCATTAGGTATTCCATAGCGAATCACGTTCAGTGAACTTATTCTCCAATAAGCACCTACATACTTGCTTTAGTGTCTCCACACAAATGATCATGAGATCAATCATCCTCATCCAATGAGCAAGCAACATATGTACCAATCTATCCGGATTTACTAATCCCCTTTTTAGTAATCCCACGATTGGGAACTATTTAAGTTTTAAAACTTTCTAAGAATTTAGATCTCATTAGCATGATCATCATCATGATTCTAAAAGCATTGCTTAAAACTATGGGTTATTTACATATTATAAAAACAGCAACATGTAGATAATTAAATGCCTTTAATAAATGAATATTTCATTAATAAATAAATAAGATTGTTTACAAAGTACGTGCTTTATCATCATACATGATTGGCTTGTATGCACACTACTATCAGACACGACCAACAAAACCCCTGAAATCACCATCCTCAACAAAGAACAGGAAGCTGGTGACATTCTAAATAAAGTACAGCAGATGGAAGAAACTCTCCGGTCTATCAAATGGACTGGGGCATTCGGCAGTGTTAATTACTCTAACCTCTGTATATTCCCCGGGGCTCGTTATCCTGAAAAGTTTTAAGTCCCCAATTTTTAGAAATACGATGGATTGGGAGACCCTTATACACACCTGAAGGTATTCATTGGAGAACTCGGATCCTATGCAGAGGACGAGAAACTTCAAATGCAGTTATTCTAGAAAAGTTTAACTGGTGAGGCCAGAGCCTGGTATACCCGTCTGGACAACTCTAAGAGTCACAGTTGGGAAGAACTGGCACATGCATTTCTCAGTCAATATAGCTTCCAATCTCAGCTGACTCCAGACAGATACCAAATAACCAAAATCAAGAAATAAAACACCGAATCATTCAGAGCATATGCCCAACGATGGAGGCGGGTTGCAGCACAAGTCACTCCGTCCATGACTGAATCTGAGATAGTCATGACCTTCATCGACATTCAAGAAGCTCCATATTATGAGAGGGTCCTAGCAGGCATAGGAAAACCATTCTCTGAGATGATCAAACACGGTGAGATGACAGAAATGGGGCTGAAGTCCAGGAAGATCAAGGACCTGATCGCCCTCGAAGCTGTTGCCGAACATATCCAGTTCGAGAATTACGGGAGTAATCCCCGGAGAGTACACAAAAAGAAATATGAAGAAGTGTCCATAGTATTACAAGGATAGAATTAGAGGGGCGAGTCAAACAGTATGCCCATTCAAAGGAGGAACTATACCACTTTCCAAACTTCAACACAGCCTTCAAACCCTACATTTTAGAAAAACATGGAGGTCATGCGTCGAAGAACTTTCACCCCTCTAGTGGATTCACTCGAGAATGTACTAAAGCTGTTAACGGCATAGAAAAAGATAGTACAACTCTTACCACCAACCAACACTGGTGGACGGAACTTCGACCCAAGCAAGAAGTGTGCTTACCATTCTGGATCTTCGGGCCATGACACTTAAGACTATTGGTCTCTCAAGTACAAAATTTAAGACTTGATTGACAACAGAGAGATTGTGGTAACTAAACTGGAACAACCGCACGTACAAGACAATCCCCTCCCTCAGCACAAAGAGGAGAATGTCTATATGATCAGTACAGGAAATGGAGAAGGGTCCAAGTACCTCCGATATGTCGGAGAATCAACTCAATCCAGCAAAAACAGCCCAGACAGTTGGGAAGTCTCAGAAAGGCGATTCCTGATAGAGCAGGAGATAAGGTCAATTAAGGAACAAATTGAGCAGTTAGCAGAACTGATCGTATACCAACATCAGATCACTAGACAGATGATGAACCAGACCAACCAGTCTGATGCCGATTGTCCTCCCACATCGGAGATCAGTCCCATCTCCAAGAGGGATCACTACCGGTCTTATGAGCATGAACCCTGGGCCTACAAGATGGTCAAAGATGAGAATTGCCGAGATGGTAGGAAATTCTTATTTCAAAGGAATTTTACTAACCTGAACCAGCTAATGGAGGAAATCCTCCAAATGTTAATCACCGAGGGAATGGTTGCAGATTTATTACCCCCATTAAACCTGCAATCTAGAAAATTTAAGCTTGACAAAATCTATCAGTACCACTCCAATGCACCCAGCCATGATACTGAAGATTACTGGGCACTTCGTAACTTGATTCAGAATATGATTGAAAATGGTGACTTAATAAGAGGGAATCAAGATTATGGCCTCCCAGATGAAGACACTCTCTTTATCCCCACTGCCTGGAATCAGGATACAGTGATTGTCATTTCCTGTTATAAGGAGTAATATCTCATACCCTTAGTATTGCCAGGGAAAGGGGTCAAAGAAACGCAAAATCCTGTGAAGGTGGCCGCACCCGAGCCTTTAATCTTGCCCTTGATACCTCAGTATCTAGTTATTAGTCTGAAGAGGGTCCCATGGAACTATGGGAATGATGAAGGTTCCACCTCAAACAACATTGCCATCGTACCAAAGGATAATCCATTATACCTGCCTCAGTGGGTGATCAAAGCAGTCATCAAAGCCAAAGAAAAGGTGACTGATGAGAAAATCGAAGAGTTCCTCAACAAAATGGGACACAAATAAATTAAAATAGTGCAAAGCTTGAAAGATGCACCCAAACAAATGTCCATCCATGACTTGGTCTTATCATCGGTGGAACATCATGACATTCTAGTGAAAGTACTGGAAGAAGCCCATCTGCCACATACGGTAGATGCCAAGAAATTCCGTCACATGGTAGAACACACTTTCAACAATAATGTGATATCTTTCACTGACGACGATATCCCTACAGAAGGGATGGGCCATCATAAGTCCCTGCATATAGTTGTAATATCATCCGGGTATTTGATCAGAGGTGTGCTCATAGACAGAGGATCATCCCTCAACATCTGTCCCTACGATACCTCGGAGAGAATGAAGATCAACCCGAACTGGATTAAAACCAGTCATGTGGTCATCCGGGCTTTCTACGGATCTCGCCAGTAAGCTATGGGAAAAATAGAGCTTCCTCTGGAGAATCGTCCGCACACTTTCTATGTGTCCTTTCAGGTGCTTAACATTGCCACTGGATACAACTTATTGCTGGGCAGGCCATGGATCCATATGGCAGGGGTAGTGCCATCCACCCTCCATCAACAACTAAAATACATTATCAATGACAACCTAATCACGGTGAATGCCAAACCAGAATACCTTGTCTGCATATAGGGAGACATGCCGGTGATCAGCCTAGATGCAGGGATTGAACCTGCAAGTTTTCAAGCCCTGGAGGTGAGTGATACTCAGTATCTACCTATCGGAGCACCAACCCTGAAACCAAAGGTCTCCACCAAAGTGATGACAGTGGGCAGGAAATGGTATCTTTAGGTTTCTAACTTGGAAAAGGGTTAGGGAAGAATCAGAAAGGTATCAAGAGTCCAGTACAAATCCTGAGTCAGACTGGGAGAGCCGGATTGGGATATTCATCAGGGTCAAATCACAGGAATCCACACAAGCATCCTAAGGCTCATGCTTCCATAATTTTGCTGCCAAACCTTACGGGTGTCGAATGGGTGAAACCCATAAGGAAAATCCCAGCTGTCGTATTAACCATGTTTTTTCCTCCCGTTATACCAGCAAGTGAGAGAACAACTCCCAGATCCGAGGTGGATAGCAAAAAGGGAAAAAAAAGATCCTGTATAAAGGATGAGACCCATTTGCTAACATGCAGTTTATCATAAACTACGAGGGTATTAATGATGAGATCCCAGACAGCGATGACGAGGATCAGATTCAAATTCCTCGCATCAAGAAGGGAAAAGGGGGCAGTTCAAAGAAAAACCCCGGCCCTATTTTGAAGGATGTCTCAGTCATCATCCGAGATGACACAGACGAGCTTAGTTCCTTGATCCTCAATGTTCATGAGGATCTAACCCTGGATAACTGGAGCAATGTCCCTTACCTCAGTCAAAAGGGGTAAAGGGGCAGAGAGTCCGTCTGCCCTTTAAACATGCTTTCGTTTACTGCTTACTTTTAATTGCACAACTATAGCAGTAACTTTTGTCATGCTTTGCCAAATGCTCTGTATACTTAAGCAGTTGTATATTAAAATGAAAACATTTTTTGTTTTCAGGACTCAAGCATTGGATGTGTTTGCCTTTGCTGATGCGATGCCAACCTGTCAAAGTGACTTCAACTTTGATGTAGAACTGAACTTCGACTTGATGGATATTGATCAAGAGGAGAAAGATGACTATGAGGTGCTCGAGGAGATCAAAGAATGGGTCGAAGACAAACCCAAGCCAAACCTCGACCAAACCACCACTATCACTATAGGAACCTCCGAAAACATCAAAGAAATCCAGATAGGCCTAGAACTCACCCAAGATCAAAAAGCTGGCCTGATCAAATTCCTAACACAGTACCAGGATGTGTTTGCATGGTCATATGAAGACATGATTGGCCTATCTACTGATATTGTTATCCATCGAATGACCATCAAAGATGGATTCAAATCAGTCAAACAGAAGCTCAAGCGATTGAAACCTGAATGGAGTCTGAAAGTCAAAGAAGAGGTCGTTAAACAATTCAAAGCCGACATCATCATGGTATCAACATACCCAGAGTGGTTGTCAAACATAGTTCCCGTACCTAATCCCGGAGGGAAAGTACGAGTATATGTGGATTACCGGGATTTGAATAAAGCCTGCCTCAAGAATAATTTCCCAGTACCTTTCATCCACATCCTGATAGACAACACTGTGCAGTACGACATGTATTCCTTCATAGATTGCTTTGCTGGTTACCATCAAATCATGGTTGCTAAAAAGGACTAGGAGAAAACAACTTTCATCACTCCTTGGGGAACCTTTTGTTATAGGCGACTATCCTTCGGCCTCATCAATGCTGGAGCCACGTATCAGCGAGCCTTGATGGCCCTATTTCATGACATGATGCACAAAGAGATAGAGGTTTATGTGGACGACATCATTATTAAATCTCGGAGGGAGGATGATCGCATTGACTATCTCAGGAAGCTATTTAACAGGTTGCGTAAGTAAAACCTCAAGCTAAATCCCGCCAAATTTTCTTTTGGCGTCAAATCAGGCAAGTTGTTAGGATTCTTGGTTAGTAATCAAGGCATCGAGCTAGTCCCTGCCAAGATCAAAGCCATCACTGAGATGCCAGTACCTCGAATAGAGATAGAGATACGCGGGTTCCTGGGAAGGATCAATTTTATAAGCAGGTTCATTTCCCAGCTCACAGCAACTTGTGAACCCATCTTCAAACTATTAAGGAAGAATTCCTCCACCAAATGGAATAAGGATTTTCAACAAGCCTTCCTTGCCATCAAAAGGCAGCTAATCGAAGCACCTGTGTTGGTACCTCCGAGGGACAGAATTCCCTTGTTCATGTACCTGTCCGTCAATGCTAATGCAATGGGCTGCTGCTAGGACAGAAGGATGATAGTATTAAGGAGAGAGCCATCTACTACATTAGTAAAAGATTCAGCAGTGGTGAACAAAAGTACACCCTGATCGAAAAGACATGATGTGCATTAACATGGGCCGCCATGAGGTTACAACATTATTTGCATAGGCACACGACATACCTCATATCCCGCAAGGATCCCCTGAAGTACGTATTCAACAAGAAGATGTTGAATTGTCGACTGTCCAAATGGCAGTTGATCCTACAACAGTTCAACATTATCTACGTAACTCAAAAATCAATCAAGGGTCAAGGCATTGCAGATCAATTAGCTAAAGCACCTTCAGGAGGGTTCGAGCCACTGGAGACCTTTTCCCGGATGATGGGATCATGATAATTCAACAACTCCAACAAAAGAATACAGTCCAATCATGGAAAATGTATTTCGATGGAGCGGTAAACATGGAAGGTGCCAGAGCTGGGGCAATCCTTATCTCTGGTACAGGAGAACAATATCCTGTGGCTACCAAACTTTAATTTGGTAACACCAACAACACAGCCAAGTATGAAGACTGCATAATGGGGTTAAAATTAGCCTAATCCATGGGTATCAAACATTTACTGGTCTTTGGAGACTCCGAGTTGGTCATCAGACAAACCACTGGGGCATATCACACCAAAGAACTACATTTGCTACCCTATCATCGGCAGGTCGTCAAAATATCCCTGGAATTTGAAGACATAACCTTCATCCATATTCCTAGAGGTAGGAATGACTCCGCTGATGCATTGGCAACATTGGCTTCATTGATCCGCATATCCGATAGGAGTGGGATTCCCTGCATCAAATTCACAAGTCAGAAGGCCCCGACATACGGGAATTACATTAGAGAAGTATAAGATAAAATACCTCCTGTCAATCAGCCTTGGTATCAAGACAACAAGGAATATCTCCGAGATGGATCTTCACCCGCTGTGGCAAGCTAATCCGAACAAAAGCAGATTCACAAAATGGCTATGAAGTTCTATCTAAGTGGAGATGCACTCTATAAAAGAGATGCTGGAATAGGCCAGTTAAAATGCCTTGATAAAGAGCAAGCCCAGAGATTGATGGATGAAATCCACGGTGAAGTCTGTGGTCCACACATGAGCGGTCATCTGCTGGCCAAGAAGATATTAAGAATAGGACATTATTGAATATCTCTCAAAGCTGATTGTGATGATTACATCAGGAAATGCTTTCAATGCCAAGTACATGGAAATGCCATCCACGCTCCTCCAAATGAGCTACACAACATGAGTTCACCATGGTCTTTCTCCATGTGGGGAATGGGTGTGATAGGCCCAGTGGAACCCAAAGACAAATGGTCATCGATTCATCTTCACCATGATCGATTACTTCACCAAATGGGTTGAAGCGGCCTCTTTTCCCAAAGTCACCAAAGAGGTCATTATTGGTTTCATCAGAAACAATGTCGTCTGTTGATATGGACAACTGGAGGTGATCATATCAGACAATGCCAAGAACCTGAACAATCAAATGATGAAAGAACTGTGCAGTAAGTTTCACATCAAACATCTCAATTCAGACATCTATCGACCCAAGATGAATGATGCTGTCGAAGCGGCCAACAAGAACATCAAAAAGATCATGCAGAAAATGTCCACTAATCACAAAGAATGGCCTGACTTGCTGCCTCTATCCCTGTTAACATACAGGACATCAATGCGTACCTCTACTGGGGCTACCCCCTACTCATTGGTCTATGGCATGGAAGAAGTCCTTCCCATAGAAGTAGAGATTGAGTCCGTGCAAGTGTTAATCGACGCTCAGATGGACAAAGATCAGTGGTTGCAAGACCGGTATTACCAACTGTCCCTGATAGATGAAAAGAGAAAAGAGGGCTACAACCATTTTCCACGGATAATTATATCAGCAAAGGATTGCTCGATCCTACAACAAGAAGGTCCGAATACGATAATTCAAAGAAAACAACTTGGTGCTGAAGAAAGTTTTGGCCAATCAAGATGAAGCTAAAGGAAAGTTCACCCCTAATTGGGAAGGCCCTTTCATTGTCAAGGAGGTGTTGACGGGAGGAGCTATCAGATTACAAGAAATGGACGGGACCGAATTTCCCTAACTCATCAACTCAGACACCGTGAAAAGGTACTATGTCTGAAACACATGTATACCAACATCCTGGTCCTACAAATTAAATCAGGTTCGGTTTTGACCAAAGCCGGAACTACGAATGATCTGATCTCCCTCAGCCCGGGAGTACGTAGGCAGTCATTACTGGTGCGGTCAAACCAAATAAAAACTCAAAACTCATCAAACCAAACTCAAAACATAACATAAATACTTTTCAAACCTATCTCACACGAAAACTGAACTATGAATTACCTGATCTCCCTACACCCGGGAGTACGTAGGCAGCCATTTACGGGTGCAGTTTGACCTTCAAGACAAAAGAAAAACTAATAAAAACTAGTTCCAAGACACTGAAACCATATAAAGACTAAATCCTATCAAGCCTCCTTGATCAACAGGCCCATCTGAGATACTCTCTGACATCTCAACTGTCAGTCCATCATTGAGAAGCTCAAGATACATCAACAACAGCAAGTTATAAAAGAAGTGGTAATCACTCAGCAATGACGATACATATCCAAACAGGGAAGTGAATCAAAAATATATTTCTCTGATATATAACACTGTTTGATATATACAGTGTCCTGTACATGATAAAAATGGCTGATCTAGTATGTACAGGAAAATAAAGCTAGTCTATGGACCCAAGGATAAGCGGGCCAGCAGTGCCAACATGGCATCTCTCTTTGAAAATGGAGGAGCAGCTGCTAGTGCAATACCCTCAGCCTCCATACAACTCAAAACATCCACAGTCATATGCAGTGTGGTGCTGTGATCATCAATGTATGCACTCATCTCGATAACCAGACCATGAGTATAAGATCAGAGAGCAGTACTGTCGGCAATATGGAAATCTCGGGAAGCTATGGCCTCTTCCCTCTCCACAAAAGCTGCATCTTTAGCAATCAAAGTCTCCTCTATCTCAACAAAGGCTGTATCTCTGGCGGAGTGGATATCATCTTTCTCTACAAAAGTTGAGTCTCTGGCATAACGGATCTCCTCTCGCTCAATTAATCCTACATCCTGAGCGGCTCGAGACTTATCTCTCTCAGCCAAAGCTATTTCTTTGCCAGATAAGGCCATCAACATTAATGCTTTAGCCTGATCTCGCTTAAAGGTCATCCTAGATAGTGAGTCTACCAAAGAGGGATCTATCCCGGCAGGAATGATCGGTGGATCACTAACTATTGTTGCTGTCAAACCCATGAACAACTCATCCTCAGTAGGAGACTCAGGATCCTCAATAGGCTCCTCCTCGTCTGAATCTGCTATTAGAGCTGATCGGATGAATGCGGCTGATGCTATATCTGCCTCCAACCATGCTGAGTACTCCAGAGAATGATCTGGATGGCTACTGGAGAAATCAGCCCTCTCCCTACTCTGAAACTGATCAAACTGGCCCATAACAGCCAGGGGATGATAAGTAGTCACTCCCCTCAATCCCGCCAGGGACAAATATTCTATGCCAGGTGCATGTGTGTTAAATCCATAGGGGGAGACTAATCCGGCATATGGCAAAATCGAGAATGGATGCATAATATCAGACCAAAATGCTGACCATATCTCTGAATCGGTACACTCCGCCGGCTAAAAGAAGTAGGACATAACTATATAATGGGAGAAACAATACCCCTGATGTCTGAAAAATCCAATCATTCGTAGATGGGATATAAGCCATACATACAACAAGACCGAAGTACCTCTGAAAACCCCTTCCGAGTGGGTAATACAGTGGGTGGCTAACCTCAGCGTCTCCGCCAATATCATCAGAATAATGGTGCTACCCTGCCTATTAAAAGGCCCAAACCACAACTATCAATCCCATATCCAATTGGTCCAGGCGTAGCGGCATATAGACGTAGGATACGATGCACATCAGCAAAACGTCTATGTTGGCCAAACGCCATGTCTCTGTCGATACAATAAAATCCCCGGCATGTCGATCGTAGCTGTCAAGCTCACCCAACCGATTAATTAAAAAGTCGATGGAGATCACACGTCTAGAGATGATCTCATCTATAACTACGCTCTAGTGAAGACCTGACATCCGTATAAATGGTGTCCTCATATCATTGATCGCCATACGAACGCATGACACCTCTAAAGCTAAGCCAGTAAATCGCTGGTACTCCTCATATCATGCATATCTACAATAAACTATCTACTACAAGCATCATCCCTGTCTGATAATATAAAGCATAATGAAAAGTACAGGAATATGGGGCACCACCACCCAACTACTAACAGTGGTCTATCAAAATGGGGTATAGCTGCCCAACAGCCAAAATAGTGGCTGACCAAAAGATATAGCTATAATAGCTACCCAAAAAGATCCAAAACATCTACGCTCAGGTGGTTAACCTGCTCCATCTCCTCTATGGACACAAAGCCGTGGTCATCAGGCATGTCTGGGCGGTATATGGGAGGATCTGCCCCTACAAAATTGCTAGAAAATGGACCTAAAGAGGGGCCCGCTCCGGAGCCGAACGGATAAAAAAAAGATGCCTCTGAAGGATCTCTGCCAAGATGCCTAATAAATAGGTGAGCTCTCTCCAGCTACTGGTTCAATCCTATGATCTGGTCCAAATGAGTTAGCTCCCTGAGGCAAGCTATCCAGTTTGTCATCATAACATACCCAGACACCATGTTTGCCATAAATTGGGTAGCCCGAGTCTGAGCTCCAATCGTGCGAGGACTCTACCAGCTGCTAAATGCCTCCTGGCCGTACGGACCCTCTAATAGGGTAAAGCCATCTATGCCCTCCATAGAGATATCTGTCAGTGGCAGGATTAACGGCCAATGATGCCAAGTACGAGAAACAATGGGAATACGGATCTAACCCGTAATACTCTTGATAGCACGCTCTCCCAAATAGAGCTCCCAGCCTCCCTCTGTCAAAAATGGGACTCTGCAGGTAGACAATGCAAACTCCCGACCAGTGGGGAAGCCTCCCTCGAATCCAATAGCCAAAAACTTAGAGGTATATGGGATCCATGTGATCGTTCAGGCTGTCAAAATCTCCAACTATAGGCAGGAATGAGTAAAGCCCTCAGCAACAGGGACCTCCGTCAGAGTGGAGTGATGCCAACGCCGTCCCTGGGGATATGTCTCCAGACCTAAAGCAGTGGCGGGCCGTAGGCAAGGAAGCCTCTCATATGCCCAGAACTGGCCATATAAATATCAAAAGTCCTCAGTGACCAAGACTAACAAATGTAAATTCAAATATCAAAAAGGTACAAGAAATATGTACTCACCAGCAAAAACGGGCAAAACCCTAACCAAGCCTCTGTCAAACCCTCCGAAAGCACGTGCATACCTCGGAGAAAATAGGTAAAGGTGTAGGAACCCCAATCAAAGTCACTGAGGCACTCTACATACCGGGTAGTGCTAACCAGGGTGAAGGACACAGTCGATGAGTTGTCCACCACAAAATAACCCCTGATGATCACCAGAAATAATCACCTCAAAATGCGATCCCTAACCCTTTGATCATCAGGCGGAGGCTCAAGCAAGACCCCAATCTGGGCATCTATACTCAAGGGGCCTGATCGAACCGTCCGACCCTTGATCGTTGCCATAGGAATACCCAGCAGGGACCGAACGGAAGTAGGTGTGATGTCAGCCACGACAGGCACTGGCTCACCCTCGAACTCATTTTTGGTGATGAACCTCCAGTCCATAGGGGTCATTATCACCTCACAGTCCATCAAATAAAGGTACTAAGTCTGGTGGAACCAGCGCTCAGACAAAGCCCTTATATACCCCCAGGGGCAACGGCGGGGAAGAATAGAGAAGCAGGCCTGAAACCCCCAGCCATCAACGATATCCCTGTAGTCCTGGTGCAAAGTATGGTACAGGGAGTGCACGCTGAACCAGTTCCCTAGAGGCTGCGTAAAGCCAGGAACCTGCATCAAAAACTAACCCATGTCAAAAACCTGTGCCCCGAGAATGACAAAGGAAAGAAAGAGAATCCAGAAAGAAGAAAACTTCAAGTCACCTCGCTGGCGTGGAGAAATCTAGCTAGATGACGATTCAAGTCTTCCAGCAACTCCTGGGTCGGCACAACAATGCCCGAATGCTCCGCACGTGGTGCCTGAGCCGGGGCAGGAGCAGCAAAAAAAACCTGCTCATCATCAACATCAATCGGCTGCTCGTCCTGGGCTGGACGAATCACCGACTCTGCTAATCTGTGAGGCGGTCGAGCTGGACGTGCCTGAGGGACATTAGATGTTCGCCTACGTCTAACGCCTGAAACTACCTTGCTAGCACTGCCGGGTCTATCTCAGTCCATCACCTGGACAAAGTCTCCAAATCATCTCAGAAAGGGTGTGGTAAGCCTAAAACTTGTGGCTTATTAGTTTAAACTAGTACTTTATGCATTTCTAAGTCCTAAAACACGCATAGGTAAGTCAAAAATATCCAGTCAAGTCAAAACTGCATGTTTTTCAAAAGCTAAGTCCTAAAACATGCATAAGTTAGTCAAAAATCCCTAATAGAGTCAAAATTACATGTTTTCAAATGCCTAAACTTTTGAAAAAATTTCGCCAGAGTCTCCTTTGTAAAATGGACTGTCCGCATGCACATAAGCATGTCTAGGTGGCCATTCAGCACACCTTCCCAAAAGCAGGAACAATTCATATTTATGAAGTAAAATCAAAAGTAAACTTCACATGGTAGCCAAATTACCATGGACATTTTTAGTTGAAAATTCAGGCTCACTAGGCCCCAAAAAGGATGAGTAAATTGATAAAATAGAGCAAAATATGACTGTCTCAGAATCTGAATTTTCTTACATCAAAATGTGCATTACAGTAAAATATGCATATATATGAAGTCAAAATTTTTTTAGCATGTCATATAGGCATACATTTTTCGTACATTGCGTCTAAAAGCACCCTACGTGGTTTACATGCTTTTAACAGTCAAAACTTGCGAAAAAAGACGTAAAACGTTACTTGCGATGAGCTGAACGCGTGGGAGCTGATGAAATATGAAAAGGCTGCCCGAACTCTATAGATTTGAAAAAGAAAATCGGATTTCATTTGAAACTCAAAATGAAACTGTTTCAAATGAACTCTTGCTTCCCAATATAAAGCCACAGGTAGAAGCGGGCCCACCTGCGACTATCGGAACTCTACCTGTGGCTCCCTAGGGTGGGCCCCACTTTCTCTGGCTCAGTTCGATTCGAGTTGAAATGGAGTTTCTATGAGCTAAAAAGTCAAATCTGAGAAAAAATTGATACGCGATTGAGCGGTTTATCCTGAAATCCTGCGTTTAAGCAGCGTAATCCTGATAGAACGGGGAACTCCCTGAAAACCCTTGGTATTCATCCCAAATAAATGTCTGGGGATCACTGATGAAGAATGCTAAAAAACTTTTGAAAAACGGAGCAAAATTGCTGAAAATTGCCACTTTCGAAGCGTCGGGTACAGACCGGTGACAGTTCAGCCATTGGCTCAACCGTTGGCTCAACCCCAGTGAAGCGTCGAAAGGGATCTGGTGACTGAAGCAATATAATAATCAAGCCCCGATGATGGAATCTGTTATACACATCCTCAAAGGGAGCACCAAGAAGGATTGGTGATTCAAACCCTTGTTGACTACCAGTGTATATTATCGTCTGGATAAGCATCAGAAATGCCCACTAAGGTAAATCTGCAACAAAGATATATCCCCAGCGGAGGGATTTCAGAAATATACAATGACATCAATCGAAAGGAAATATGCTCCAACGAAGAATATCGACGGATGGGGGAAAGCCCTTGGTATCAAACCAAGAATTCACCTAGGCTATCATGAATGACGTCATCCCCATTAGAAAGTGACGAGAACAGTTCGCGGTAGCCTATTAGTGATATCCCCCAGCAAAAAATACCAGAATCAATTATAGATAACCCTAACCCCTTAAAGGTATCCAACCTGTATATTATATCTTATAATGATGACATTTCTAGTGTCTAGCAATCTTTATCCTATTTATTCCACTGCATTGCATGAACATGATAAAAAGGGGCATCTGTAGACACTCAAAATTTTGTTTCCCTGTTACTAACACTGTAGGAGGGCAAAACTGTCTTATAAATTCAACCCCGATCTCAATACCGGGCCATCAACTCAACCCCGATCTCTATACCGGGCCATCAACTCAACCCCGATTTATATACCGGGTCATTAACTTAACCCCGATCTCAATATCGGGAAATCAACTCAACCCCGGTCTCAATACCGGACCATCAAATCACCCCGGTCTCAATACCGGGCCATCAAATCAACCTCGATCTCATTATCGAGCCATCAACTCAACCCCGGTCTCAATACCGGGTAGTTATCTCAACCCCGATCTTAATACCGGGCAGTCAACTTAACCCCGATCTCAATACTAGACCATCAACTCAATCCTGGTCTCAATACCGGGTCGTTAACTCAACCCCGATCTCAATACAGGGCCATCAACTCAACCCCAGTCTCAATACCGGGCCATCAACTCAACCCCGATCTCAATACCGAAAAGTTAACTCAACCCCAGTCTCAATACCAGGCAGCCAACTCAACCACGGTCTCAATACCGGGCCATCAACTTAACCCCAATCTCAATACCAGGTCGTTAACATAACCCCGGTCTCAATACCGGGTCGTCAGTTCAACCCCGATCTCAATACCGGGTCATTAACTCAACCCCGGTCTCAATACTGGATAGTTAACTCAACCCCGGTCTTAATACCGGATCATCAAATCAACCCCGGTCTCAATACCAGGTAGTCAACTCAACCCCGGTCTCAATACCGGGTCATTAATTCAACTCCGATCTCAATACCGGACTGTCAATGCAACCCAGGTATCAATACTGGGTCATCAAATCAACCCCGATCTCAATACCGGGCAGTTAACTCAACCACAGTCTCAATACCGGGTCATCAACTCAACCCCAGTCTCAATACCGGGCCATCAACTCAACCCCAATCTCAATACAAGGTCGTCAAATCAACCCCAATCTCAATACCGGGAAGTCAACTAAACCCTGGTCTCAATACTGGGTCATCAACTCAACCCCAATCTCTATACCGGACAGTCAACTCAACCTCAGTCTAAATACCGGACAGTCAACTCAACCCTGATCTTAATATCGGGTCATCAAATCAACTCCGGTCTCAATACCAGACAGTCTAATCAACCCCGATCTCAATACCGGGCCATTAACTCAGCCCCAGTTTTAACCTAGGAAGTACAGGTCAGCCTTGGTCTTAACTCGAGAAGTACAGGTCAGCCTCGGTCTCAACCAGGGAACTACAAGTCAGCCCCGGTCTCAACTCGAGAAGTATAGGTTCACCCCGGTCTCAACCCGGGAGGTACATGTTAGCCCCAGTCTCAACCCGAGAAGTATAGATCAGCCCCGGTCTGAACCCGAGAGATACAAGTCAGCCCCGGTCTCAACCCGAGAAGTATAGGTCAACCCCGGTCTCAACCCGGGAGGTACAGGTCAGCCCCGGTCTCAACCTGGGAAGTACAGGTTAACCCCGGTATCAACCCAAAAAGTATAGGTCAGCCCCGATCTCAACCTGGAAAGTATAGGTCAGCCCCGGTCTCAACCCGGGAAGTACAGATCAGCCCCGGTCTCAACCTGGGAGGTACAGGTCATCTCCGGCCTCAACCCGAGAAGTTAGGTCAACTTCAAAAACAATCTTGAAACATCGTAACATCTCTAGAGGAAAACCTGGAGTGACCAAGGCAACCTCAGAGACAACACTGAGGACAAACAGACTCGAATGGGATCCAAACCTTGGAAACAACCTCAGGAAGTCAACCAAAGGCCATGCCGACATTGAAGGCAACCCCGGGAGAGGAAAAACGATCATTTTATCAACTCTAAGCTGATTCGGTCAAACTCAAGTCGAATTGATGCCAACAAGGTCAGAACGAACCATAACAAAGATCCCGAGTGTAAACAACGCAAGATAGCTCAACGGACAAACTGCGGGGAATCAAAGACCTAGTTATGAATCCGTCTTCTCGGACCCAAAAAATATTTTATGCCATATCATTGTGACACTCTCGGTGAGTGCTTTCCGAACAGGTATCACATGCCTTAAACGGATGCTCTGATCAAAAGTTTGAAAGTTTTGACTTCGACCTCGCATTGCATGAAGTGCACATACTTCGAGACGACAGAACCTACCGCGGGGCCCAGGCCACGTGGAGCCGCACCTCTACACGCGGCTGCCGCAGGTAGAGTGGAGGCTACCTTGTCTATAAATAAGTGGTTACCCCCCCGCTCATTTCATTATTCAAAAACGCTATGACCCTGCCCGTTTGGTTTTCCAGCTATTTTTTTGTCTTCCAAACTTTCACTCTAACACGTAGATAGACTCATATATTACCACATATCAAAAAATAATCGATAGATTCGGACGTTTAAAGCCTACGATTTGGCAAAAAGCCCGTGTAGCAGTCCATTGTGAGTATTTTTACGATCAACAAGTTTATATTACTTTTTGTGTACTTTTATACACTTGTATATCAAGTTTCGTTTTCTAAATATGCTTGGAACTCAGTTCTGTGGCCGTTTTTGTTGACTTTTGGTACATTTTAGTACCTAAACGTATTTTCTGGCATTTTTACAACTCGAATTGACGATCCAAGCTTCCAGCAGCTTTTATACACTTGCAACTTCGTTATTAGCAACTTCGCCAGATTGGGTTATCTTCCTATTCCGGGTTCAGCATTTTTTTTGTATATATTTAACTGTATATATACTAACTTTTCAAATCTGTCAAGTCCGGATGTCAAATCCGTGGTAGTTTACTGCTTTTTATATATATTTATGCATATATAAGCAACATTCACCACACTAAGTTGTCTTACCAGTCTTGGTTTGACTATTTTTTTGTCTATATATATTTATATTTCAGTTTGGCCTGGATTATTCTGTGGCTTTTTACTGCTTTTATATATAAATATGCGTATATAAGCAATATTCACCACACTGGGTTATCTTCCCAGTCTTGGTTTGACTACTTTTTTGTATATTTAATTCCAGTTCGGCCTGGATCATTTTGTGGCCTTTTTTTTTACTGTTTTGTATATATCTGCAATATTCACCACACTGAGTTATCTTCGCAGTCTTAGTTTGAATATTTTTCTGTCTATATTTAAGTATATATATATATATATATTTATATTTCATTCCGGGCACATGGGTGAAAACACATCGCCCTTTTACTGTTTTTCTATATATATATTTCAATTTTGTCTAGCCTGGATCATTCCGTGGCCTTTATACAATTTTTATAAATATATATATATATTTCAGTTCCAGTTCCGGCACCGGCGTGAAAACCCATCGCCCTTTATAACTTTTGCATATATAATCGTATATATATTGCTTTACTCATTTTATTAAATTGTTACTTTAAATATTCATTTGATATGAGTCGGCACTGACATTTTTGCGGGCGAATTAGATTTCTTTAAATCTCGCCAATTCTAGATTTCAAACGGTTCAAAATAGGTCTAGACAGAACCGGGAAGCTAGAATGGCTGAGATTTATTTAAATCTAGCATTTTTCTTGTTTCAGTTATAAAAGCAACCTTGAGGCCTTTAGATCGCTATCTAGTGGGAACGAGATGCTTTGGATTAGCGCTAGCCAGGATTTACTGATGGATCCTTGGCCATTATAGCATTTGGATATATTTTTGTATAAATTTGAGCTGTGCTGGTTTATTGGGTACTCCTATGTGAGCCTAGGAATCGGGGGATTCACGATCAAACTGATCAGAATTTGATTCCCACGATGGACAAACTCCACTTTACGAATGTACCCTACCAGTTTTTCTGTAAAAATGCACATACAAAAGTCCTTAAAATGGTTATCCGGATTTAAGGTCTCAACATAGTAAAAATATGGATTTCCGTGTTAGAGTCACTCCGATGGCTTTTATGCCCATGAGAAGACCGACATTTGTATTTATTTCTGTGGTTGAGGATGCTTCGCAGCCCGACAATTACCATTCAAATTGTGCCTTAAGGCTCAAAAGATAAAACTAAAGTATCGCTATGTTTCAATTCCTATATTAGCGTAAGGGTTTGAAAACCTTCTTTCAAAACATCATTTTAATAGTCTTATCTAAAAAGAAAGCTTTTGCAAATCAAATCAAACACTTTTGCAAATCAAATCAAAAACTTTTTGCAAATCAAATCAAACCCTTCGTATATAGGTTCAACGATGCATAAACATACTTTCAAATCAATCAAACATAGGCCTAATTTTAAAGCAACATTCACACACAGTTCAAATTTTTAAGGAAAATATTGAAAAGATGCGGTACCGTGTTTACACGGGAGTTGTGGGGTGCGTAACACCTTCCCCACACTTAACCAAGCCCCCGAACTCAAAACTTCAGTTTCAAAGATCAAGTTTCAACAGTGTCCAACAATTGGGCCTCTTTCAAACAAAACTCGATTGAGTTGGTACAACCATTTCAAATCTACCAATTGGCGACTCTGTAAAACGTTCAATCGTCGACATGATATATGTTGGCCTTTTCCTAAAAAAATCCTTCAAAACCTTTTTCAAAATAAAAAAAGTGAGGGTAGAGATAACTTAGGAAGAGAGAAAGATCCGGGTTGTGACCTGACATGCGGATTTTTTCCCGACATCGACAAATACACTTCTGTTGTCCAAGCACTTGGCTAGAAGTGCATGGATCATCTGTTCAGGCCTTTCAAGTGTGTTATGCATATGATATAGTCTCACTCTATATAAATTTCTTTAAAGAAGTAGGTGATATTTAAGGAATGGCTTTTCATTATCAATATATGATATAAATGATCAGAACAATGTTTCTGCTAAGCACTTGGCATTATGAGCTTTCTATAATGTTTTTGCGATTTTCACTCGTGTGTTTCTGTAAACATCAGAGACTAATGCGCTAATAAAAGAGTGTTACTGCCTATTATTTATAAATTGCACTTTAGTGTGATGCCTACTCATAGTTAGCTTATTTTTATGCAATTGACAATTAGTCGTATAAACTTTTATAGTCAATTGCTATGGTTACATACAGTATAATTCACAATCTACATATTACAATTGTTACAATTTTATTTTGAAAGGAATACTGAAAAGCCAATACCTTGTTTCATAATTATTATTTAAAATTTGCTAAAAAGAAATAACTGATAGTGATAGTTGTCATTAGTGCTTAATATTGCGTAAGTATTTATACTGTAATCAGTATGTTAAGGGTATGAAATAATATCATTTCTTATTCTTTACATTTTTATATTTTCATGCAACATTTTGATCTTTGAACAGTGATCAGTACATAGCGTTGTTATTATAATAAACTAAATTTCTAATAATTTTTGTTATTTTTTTATAAAGTTACAATGACAAATCTTGCCAAACTTGAGTTCGCGGCACTTGATATTACGGGTAAGAATTATTTGTCATGGATCCTTGATGCCGAAATTCATCTTGATGCCATGGGTCTTGGAGACACCATTAAAGATGGTAATGAAACATCTAGCCAAAACAAGGCAAATGCCATGATTTTCTTACGCCATTATCTCTATGAGGAGTTGAAGTTGAAGTATCTCACAATAAAAGATCCTCTCATTCTTTGGAAAAATTTAAAAGAAAGATATGATCATCAAAAGACAGTTATTCTTCCAAAAGCTCTCTATGATTGGATACATTTACGATTGCAGGATTTTAAATCAGTAAGATAATTTTGCAATGTTTAAAATCAGTTCTAAATTAAAATTATGTGGAGATAATATCACTGATGGAGATATGTTAGAAAAAACATTCTCTACTTTTCATGCCTCGAATGTGCTCCTGCAGCAACAATATAGAGAACGAGGTTTTAAGAAATATTCTGAACTAATTTTATGTCTCCTTGTGGCTGAACAAAATAATGAACTTTTAATGAAAAATCATGAATCACGACCAACTGGTTCAGCTCCATTCCCTGAAGTGAATGCTATGAGATATAACAATAATTATGGTTGTGGTCGTGGTCGTAATAGAGGTCATGGACGTGGCCATGGGCGAGAACGATTTAATTATCACAACCATGATACCAAACCTTCAAAGAATGAGGATAAACAAGAAAGGGGGAAGAATATAAATAACAGAGATACCAAGAAGGAAGAAAATATCTGTTATCAGTGTGGAATGAAAGGACATTAGTCTCGTACCTGTCGTACAACCAAACATCTTGTTGATTTATATCAGTCCTCATTGAAAAGAAAAGAGAAAAACATAGAAATAAATTTTTCTCATCCACATCAAGATAATGATGATATTTATTTTGATCCTTTGGATATGACACACCTTGACGTTGCAGATTTCTTTGAGCAAAATAATGAGTAAGTTAATTATCGACGTCGGGAAAAAATCCGCGAGTCGGGTCATAACCCGGAACTTTTATCTCTTCCTAAGTTATCTCTACCTTTACTTTTTTTACTGCGAAAAAAGGTTTTGAAGGGTTTTTTAGGAAAAGGCCAACATGTATCATGTCGACGATTTGAACGTTTTACAAAGTCGACAGTTGGTAGATTTGAAATGGTTGTACCAACTCAACCGAGTTTTGTTTGAAAAAGGCCCAATTGCTGAACACTGTCGAAACTTGATCTTTGAAAATAAAGTTTTGAGTTTGGGGGCTTGGTTAAGTGTGGGGAAGGTGTTAGGCACCCCACGACTCCCGTGTAAACACGGTACCTCATCTTTTTAATATTTTCCTTAAAACTGTAATACGTGTGTGAATGCTGTTTGAAAATTGGGCCTATGTTTGATTGATTAAAAGTAGTGCTTTTCTTCTTTAAACCTATATGCGAAGGGTTTGATTTGATTTGCAAAAAGTCTTTGATTTGATTTGCAAAAGTGTTTAATTTGATTTGCAAAAGCTTTTCTTTTGATTGAATTGAAAATGATATTTTGAAAGTTGGTTATCAAACCCTTACGCTAACATAGGAATTGAAGCCTGTTGATACTTCCATTTTTTATCTTTATAGCCTTAAGGCTGCATGTGAATGGTGAGAAATAAATACAAGTGTCGGTCTCCTCATGGGCATGAAAACCATCGGAGGGACGCTGACACGACAAACCACATTTCACTATGTCGAGACCTTAAATTCGGATAACAGTTTTAAGGAATTTTTGTATGTACATTTTATAGAAAAACTGGCACGGTACATTTGTAAACTGGTGTTTGTCCATCGTGGGAATCAGATTTTGATCTTTTTGATCGTGAATCCCACGATTCCTAGGCTCACATATGAGTAGCCAATAAACCTGCACAGCTCAAATTTGCACAGAAACAGATATATACATCCTCACATCGCAATGGAACCAAGGATTCATCAGTAAATCCTGGCTGTGCGTGGCCAAAGCGTCTCGTTCCCACTAGATAGCGATCTAAAGGCCGCAAGTTTGCTTTTGAAGCTGAAACTAGAAAGAAAGCTAGATTTAAGGAAATCTCAGCCAATCTAGCTTCCCGGTTCAGTTTGGACATACTTTGAACCGTTTGAAAGCTAGAGATGGCGAGATTTAAGTAAATCTAGTCCGCCCACAGATATGTCAATGCCAATTCACAGAAAATGAATATTTACAGTAGCAGTTGAATAAAAAGCAAGTAAAGCAATATATATATACAATTATATATATACAAAAGCTGTAAAGGGCGATGGATTTTCATGCCGGTGCCCGGACTGAAAATAATATATATATATATATATATATATATATATATTTCCTGGCTTTCATACAGCTTTTATAAATATATATATATAAACAGTAAAAAGGGCGATGGGATTTCACGCCGGTGCCTGGATCGGAATTAAATATATATATATATATATATATATATATATATATATATATATATATATATATATATATTGACAGAAATGTAGTCAACCAAGACTGAAAAGATAACCCAGTGGTGGTGAAGGCTGCTATATGCATAATTATATATAAAAGCAGTAATAGGCCACAGAGTAATCTAGGCCGAACTGAAATGTAAATGTATAGAAAAGTAGTCAACTAGGGACTGAGAAGATAACCCAGTAATGGCGAAGAGTGAAAAATAGTATAAAGGCCACAGAATGATCCTGGCCGGACTGAAATATAAATATTCAAAAAATTAGTCAACTAGGGACTGGGAAGATAACCCAGTAATGGTGAAGTGTGCAAAAGCAGTATAAAGGCCATAGAATGATCCAGGCCGGACTGAAATATATATATATATATATATTGACATAAATGTAGTCAACTAAGACTGGGAACAGAACCCAATAGTGGTGAAAGCTGCTTATGTATGCATATATATATATAAAAGCAGTAAACTACCTCGAATTTGACATCCGGGCTTGACAAAATTGAAAAGTTAGTATATATAGTTAAATAAACACAAAAAAAGCCAAACCTGGACTGGGAAGATAACCCAGTCCGGCGAAGTTGCTTGAAACAAAGGTGCTAGTGCGCTAAAGCTGCTGGAGCTGACGGATTGTCAATCCGAGTTGTAGAAATGCCAGAAATTCAGTTTATGTTCAAAAATATACTAAATTTTGACAAAAACGGCCACAGAACTAAGTTCTGGGCATTTTTAGAAAACTAAAATTAACGTGCAAGTGTATAAAAGTACAAAGAAGTAGTATTCACTTTCTGATCATAAAAATACTTACAATAGACTGCTACACGGGCTTTTTACCACTTAGTGGGCTTCAAACGTCAAATCTATCGGTTATTTTTTGATATGTGGTCGTATGTGGGTATATCTACGTGTTAGACTAAAAACATTTGGGTTTAGAAGAGGTGAAAAAAATCAGAAAATCAAACGGGCAGAGGTTCGCTGCGTTTTGGAATTCGTTAAAATGAGGGGGGCACGTTTATTTATAGGTCAGGGAGCCTCAGCTATACCTGCTGTTGCTGCAGGTAGAGGTGCGGCTCCCCTAGTGGGGCCCGCAATGCCAAGTTCTGTCGTCTCGAAGTACGTGCACTCTGAACAACGCGTAGTTAAAGTTAAAAGTTTCTAACTTTTGATCGGAGTGTCCGTTTGAGGCGTGCTGTACCTTTTCGGAAAGCCTTTGTCGAGAGTGTCACATTAACATGGGATAAAACATTTTTCGTGTCCAAGAAGACGGGTTCATAACCAGGTCTTCGATTTCCTGCAGTTTATCCGTTGAGCTGTCTTGCGCTGTTTGCACTTGGGATCATTGTTATGGTTCGTTATAACATTGGTGGCATCAATTCGGATTAATTTTGACCAAATTGGCTTAGAGTTGGTAAAATGACCGTTTTCCCCTCCCGGGGTTGCCTTCAGTGTCGGCACGACCTTTGGTTGACTTCCAGGAGTCGTTTCCAAGACTTGGATCCCATTCGAGTCTGTTTGTCCTCAGTGTTGTATCTGAAGCTGCCGTGGTCATTCCAAGTTTCCAATCCGAGGTAGTTTATCGCTTTTATATATATTTCCAATCAGTGTTGTATCCCACTCTACTATTCTTGTAGGCACAGATCCAGTTTTGGCAGACTCTTTATTCAGGATGACCTTTGAGACAGATTTGGCTAGAGCGCAGATGTTGACCGCCTTGTCTGGCAGAGATATAGCTTTGGCTAAGAGAGACGCGCATCGAGCCGCTCAGGATGCTGGCTTGATAGAGAGAGGAGCTCCGATCTGCCAGAGATGCAGTTGTTATGGAGAGGGATGAGATCCGCTCAGCCAAAGATGCAGCCTTTGCTGAGATCGAGGATACTTTGATTGCAAGAGACGCAGCTTTTGTAGAGAGGGATGAGGCTATAGCTTCCCATGATTTCCAAATTGCTGAGAGTACTACTCTTCGATCTTATACTCACGGCCTAGTTACCGAGATGAGTGCATATATGGACGATCACAGTGCCACCCTGCAGATGACTGTGGAGGTTTTGAGCCATATGGAGGCTGAGAGTATTGCACTTGCAGCTGTTCCTCCATCTTCAGAGAGAGATGCCATGGTGGCATTGCTTGCCCACTTATCCTTGGGTCCGTAGACTAGCTTAATTTTTTTCCTGCACAGACTAGATCAACCATTTGTCATGTACAAGGCATTATGTATATATCAAACAGTTTTATATCAGAGAAATATAGTTTTGATTCACTTCCCTATTTGGAGATGTATTGTCATTGCTGAGTGATTACCACTTCTTTTATGACTCGCTGTTGTTGATATATCTTGAGCTTCTCCTTGATGGACTGACAGTTGAGATGTCAGAGAGTATCTCAGATGGGCCTTTTGACCAGGGTAGCTTGATAGGATTTAGCTTCTGTATGTCTTTGGTGTCTTAAGACTGGTTTTTATTGGTTTTTTTATTTTTCCTGAAGGTCAAACCGCATCGTAAATGGTTGCCTAAGTACTCCTGGGTTGAGGGAGATTAGGTTATTCCTAGTTCTGGCTTTGTATGAGAGAGGTTTGAAAAGTATTTTCTTGGGTTTTTAAGTTTGGTTTGATGAGTTTTGAGTTTTTATTTGGTTTAACCGCACCAGAAATGGCTGCCTACGTACTCCTAGGTGAAGGGAGATTAGGTCATTCGTAGTTCCGGCTTTTTAGTGAAAAACCGAACCTGATTTGATTTATAGGACCTGAATGCGTGTATACATGTGCTTCAGACATAGTACCTTTTTATGGTGTCTGAGTTGATGAATTATGGAAATTCGTTCCCGTCTACTTCTTGTAGTCTGATAACTCCTCCTGTCAACACCTCATTGACAATGAAAGGGCCTTCCCAATTCGGGGTGAACTTTACTTTAGCTTCGTCTTGATTGGCTAAAACTTTCTTCAGCACCAAGTCGTTTTCTTTGAAGTACCGTATTTGGAACTTCTTGTTGTAGGATCGAGCAATCCTTTGTTGATATAACTTTGTGGAAAATGGCTGTAGCCCTCCTTTCATCTATCAGGGACAGTTGGTGGTATCGGTCTTGCAACCACTGGTCTTCATCTATCTGAGCATCGATCAATACTCGCAAGGACTCCATCTCTACTTCTATGGGGAAGAATGCTTCCATGCCATAGACTAATGAATAGGGGGTAGCCCCAGTAGAGGTGCGCATTGACGTCCTGTATGCTAACAGGGTGAGAGGCAGTAGGTCAGGCCATTCTTTGTGATTGGCAGACATTTTTTGCGTAATTTTTTTGATGTTCTTGTTGGCTGCTTCGACAGCACCATTCATCTCGGGCCGATAGATGACGAAATTGAGATGCTTGATGTGGAACTTTTTGCACAGTTCTATCATCATCTGATTGTTCAGGTTCTTGGCGTTGTCCAATACGATCACCTCCGATTGTCCATACCGACATACTACATTGTTTATGATGAAACGAATGATGACCTCTTTCGTGACTTTGGGAATGGAGGCAGCTTCAACCCATTTGGTGAAGTAATCGATTATGGTGAAGATGAATCGATGACCATTGCTGGCTTTGGGTTCAACTGGGCCAATTAAATCCATTCCCCATATAGAGAAACGCCATGACAAACTCATGTTGTGCAGCTCATTTGGAGGAGCATGTATGGCATTTCCATGTACTTGACATTGATAACATCTCTTGACATGATCATCACATTCAGCTTTGAGAGAAATCCAGTAATGTCCTGTTCTTAATATCTTTTTTGGCCAGCAAATGACCGCTCATATGTGGACCACAGACCCCACCGTGGATTTCATCCATCAGCCTCTGGGCTTGATCTTTGTCAAGGCATCTTAAGAGGCCTATTCCAGCATCTCTTTTGTAGAGTGCATCTCCACTTAGATAGAACTTCATAGCCATTTTGTGAATCCGCTTTCGCTCGAATTGGCTTGCTCTAGTGGTTGTAGATCCATCTCAGAGATATTCTTTGATGTCTTGATACTAAGGCTGGTTAATAGGATGTATTTCATCTGATACTTCTCCAATATAACTCCCATATATTGGGGCTTTTTGAATTATGAACTTGATGTCGGGAATCCTACTCCTATCGGATATGCGGATTAATGAAGCCAACGTTGCCAATGCATCAGCGAAGTCATTCCTGCTCCGAGGAATATGGGTGAAAGTTATATCTTTAAACTCCAGGGATATTTTGACGACCTGCCGATGATAGGGCAACAAATACAGTTCTTTGGTGTGATATCAGTAGATTGTCTAATGACTAACTCAGAGTCTCCAAACACCAGTAGGTGTTTGATTCCTATGGATTGGACTAGCTTCAACCCCATTATACAGCCTTCATACTCGGCTGTGTTGTTGGTGTTGCCAAATTGAAGTTTGGTAGCCACAGGATATTGTTCTCCTGTACTAGAGATAAGGACTGCCCCAGCTCCGACACCTTCCATGTTTACTGCTCCGTTGAAATACATTTTCCATGGTTGGACTGTATTCTCTTGCTGGAGTTGCTGAATTGTCATGATTCTATCATCTGGGAAATAAGTCTCCAGGGGCTCAAACCCTCCTGAAGGTGCTTCAGCTAATTGATCTGCAATGCCTTGACCCTTGATTGACTTCTGAGTTACATAGACAATGTCAAATTGTTATAGGATCAATTGCCAATTGGACAATCGACAGTTCAACATTGGCTTATTGAATACGTAGTTAAGTGGATCCATGCGGGATACGAGGTAGGTCGTGTGCCCATGGAGGTAGTGATGTAACCTCATTACGGTCCATGCTAATGTACAACACGTCTTTTCGATCAGGGTGTACTTCTGTTCACCACTGCTGAATCTTTTACTGATGTAGTAGATGGCTCTTTCCTTGCTACTATCATCTTTCTGTCCTAGCATGCAACCCATTGCGTTGGCATTGACTGACAGGTACATGAACAAGGGAACTCCATCCTTCGGAGGTACCAATACTGGTGCTTCGATCAGCTGCTTCTTGATGGCAAGGAAGGCTTGTTGACAATCCTCATTCCATTTGGTGGAGGAATTCTTCCTTAGTAGCTTGAAAATGGGTTCACAGGTTGCTGTGAGTTGGGAAATGAAACGGCTGATGAAGTTGATCCTTCCCAGGAACCCACGTATCTCTTTCTCTGTTCGAGGTACTGGCATTTCAGTGATGGCTTTGATCTTGGAAGGGTCCAGTTCGATGCCTCGATTACTCACCAAGAATCCTAGCAGATTGTCTGCTTTGACACCAAAAGTACATTTGGCGGGGTTTAACTTGAGGTTGTATTTGCGCATCCTGTTGAACAGCTTCCTTAGATGGTCGATGTGATCATCCTCCTTCTGGGATTTGATGATGATGTCGTCCACATAAACTTCTATCTATTTGTGCATCATATCATGAAACAGGGCCATTATGGCTCGCCGATACGTGGCTTCGGTATTGATGAGGTAGAAGGATAGTTTCCTATAACAGATGGTTCCCCAAGGAGTGATAAAAGTTGTATTCTCCTGGTCCTCTTCAGCAACCATGATTTTATGGTAACCAGCAAAGCAATCCACGAAGGAATACATGCCGTATTGCGCAATATTGTCGATCAAGATGTGGATGAAAGGTACTGGGAAGTTGTCTTTAAGGCAGGCTTTGTTCAGATCCCAGTAATCCACGCATACTCATACCTTCCCACAGGGCTTAGGCACGAGGACTATGTTTGAAAGCCACTCTGGGTATGTCGATACCATGATGATTCCGTCTTTGAATTGTTTAACCACCTCTTCTTTGACTTTCAGACTCCATTCAGGTTTCAATCACCTGAGCTTTTGTTTGACCAGCTTGAACCCATCTTTGATGGGCATTTGATGGATGACAATGTCAGTAGATAGGCCAATCATGTCTTCATGTGACCATGCAAATACATCCTGAAACTGTGTTAGGAGTTTGATCAGGTCAGCTTTTTAGTCTGGGGAGAGGCTTAAACCTATCTGGATTTCTTTGATGTTTTCGGAGGTTCCTATGTTGATAGTGGTGGTCTGGTTGAGGTTTGGTTTGGGTTTGTCTTTGACCCATTCTTTGATCTCCTCTGGCACCTCATAGTCATCTTCCTCCTCTTGATCAATATCCATCAAGTCGAAGTTCAGTTCTACATCAAAGTCGTAGTCATTTTGACAGGTTGGCAACTCATCAGCAGAGACAAACACATCCAATGCTTGAGTCCTGAAAACAAAAAGGCTTTCATCTTAGATATACACAATTGCTTAAATATACATAGCATTCTGCAAAGCATGACAAAGTTGATGCTATAGTGTGTAATCAAAAGTAAGTAGTAAATGAAAACATGATTAAAGGGCATGTTAATTCTCTCTGCCCCTTTACCCTTTTCGACCGAGGCAAGAGACACTGCTCCATATATCCAAGGTCAGATCTGTGACGCCCCCAAATCTGGGTTCCCAGACCCCGGACTTAGTACGTTACGGTACATCATTTCTATAACTACTGCGGAAGCTATAAACATAAATTATTTATACAATAAACTTTTACACATAATTCCCAAGGTCTGTAACCTTAACTGATTGCCTGCATTCAATATCCTATACGACATACAATGCCATTTGCATCCAATAATATTACAATTTTAACCGTACAATAATCCAATCTTGGAACTTATCTTTGCCTTTACCTGTGTTCGAAGTTTAGTCTTAATCTGAAATGGTTATCATGATATAGCAAGGGTGAGCAACAATTTTGCCCAGCAAGTTTAAGTTCAAAAGAAGATATATCATGATTGAAAAGGAATAATAAGCTAACAAACTTTCAACAATATAAGAATTATGAAAGAACATGAATCAATTTCCATAATTGAATGACCGAATCAATAATACGGAATAGTCAACAATGAACATGAATAAATTCAACTGAACAATATGATAATGAAGTTGATCAGCCTTTCATACCTGATGAACATATACAATATGCACAACGTGCGAATCAATAAATCATAGATATGATATAATCAACAATGATTATTCACGAACATGCTTTACAATAACATCTCGAATTTGAGTTAGAGAACTTTCCTGTTCGACCAGCTACGACTAGCTAGCTTTAATAAAAACTCTTTGAATGACCTAACATCGATAATGTAGATCTATCAATTAGTACTGCGTATAATTGTCCCTCTATACGCCTACTTGTATTATTATTTAACAAATAATTCAATCACAAAGTACATATATATAATGTACTATTATTAATCCTATAAGATATTTAATTAATTTTAGGTTAATGATTTAATAATTAATAAGGCTTTTCTTAAGTGATAAACACTTATTAGATCCTTAAACAATTTATTATAATTATTTAATTAAGGAGTTATTTAAATTTCCTTTAATTGTTAACTCCCTCTTCATTAGATTACTATTTAACATTAATTAAATAATAATTAATTAATTACCTTTAGTTATTATTTAATAATCAATAATAACCAATTATAACTCCTCATTATTTAATGATAATTAAATAATGGATAATTAAATTATTATTAGTCTTTAATAATAAGTAATTAATTCTTCATCCTTGAATAATAAATAATTGATTTATTCACTTCATTGGTCTTTAATTATTCATTATTATTATTGAAAGAATAATTAATTTACATTCGTCCTTATTTATTATTTAAATAATAAATAATTAATTTTATAAACTTTCATGTCAATGTAAGTAATTACTTTATTATTACTTAATCTTTCTTAAATATTCTTTAGTCATTATTTAATATTAATTAAATAATAATTAATTAATTGTTTAACTCTAATTATTATTTAATTTTAATTAAATAATAACTAGTTATTTTATTAACACTAATTCTATTTAATTATTACTTAACATCATTTAAATAATAATTAAGTAGTTAATTACATTTCACTTTATATGTAATTAACTTACTAGCTCATTGGTGGTTTTAAAAGTTATTTATTATAATAACTCATTTTCCATTCACTTCATATTATCACTATGATTTTTGCCCAAATTTTAGATTTGGGGTCTTTCACGGAAACGCTTGTAGAACGAAGTCTACAACTCGGATTTAGGTTCCGTCAAAGGCGTTGGATTTCTATCTTCCTGAACTACAGTTTTCATTTATCAAACATTAAATTCTGATCTGTCTAGGTCCTGGAAATCAGGGTTAAAGTGACTAATCAGCAAGGACGTTTACAACAGTTGGTTCGTTTTTCAGATTTGGGGTCCTTTATAGAAACGCTTGTATCTCGAGATCTATATCTCTGATTTTGGTCCATTTTATATCTTTGGATTTGTATTTTCCCGATATACATTTTTCATATATCAAATACCAAATTTGAGTTTGTTTTGGTTACCGAAATCAGCCCAGAAGTGACTTATCAGTAGCATGATTATAATAGTTGGATAGTTTGGGATTAAATTCATAACTTGCTCATTTTTAAACATATTTGAGTGATTCTAAAGGTTTTTTGTCCTTAACTCATGTATCTAGCATACCAAGAAAGAAAACCTCAAATATCACTTGTAGATTTCAACATGCACATGTTATAGCACACTAGTTAAATAAATTTTTTCTCAAAAATCCATCTAACTTCCTTTTTCCAAACTTTATCATATGAACTCATATAAATTCACAAGTTTCACTTATTAAACTCAAGATCTAATATTCTAACATAATATTAACCATATACCACATGCATCTCAAGAATCTAACATAAAGTTATCTAGTGCATGCATGCATAAGCTTTTCTTTACTCATTTTTGTACAAATCTCTCTTTTGATCTAACTTTCAACTTTAAAAATATTTTGATCCTCAAATAAAACACTTATACTCTTATAGATGAAGAGTTTTTTAAAGATCAAATATAAGGCCCCTTGTTTCATCAAAATCTAACAAATAAGTAATCAAAACTTAAAAATTTTGAGAGTCATTACCTAGTTCTTCTTGCTATTCTTCTTATCCTTCCAAAGTAACTAAGATACTTAGCATGTATGAAGATCAAAGCTCCTCTTTTTCTCATTGGAGTGGCCGAAAATGCTCTCCCTCTCTCTTTATATATTTTCTTTTTTTTTCTTTTGCTAAGGAGCTTGGAAGTGTAAGGAATAAAATGAAGTAAGTGGAGTAAGTATGATTGAGTGTATAAATATTCCCTCCTCCACTACTTCTCTCTCTTAATCATTCTAATGGTTGCTTGTACACTTAACCATAAGTGTTGGACATGCTAAGAGAGTGACACATGGCTTAGTTGGTAGATTTAGTAGATTTTAACCAAGATTTTGGACAAGCTCAACAAAGTTTCTATCTCTCCCCATAATACCCCCATAGGGCCGGCCATGTCCCTCCTCTTCTCCCATTATAGATTTATGTTTCTTGTATTATTACTTACTCTAATGACTAAAAAGTCCCTCCCTCAATGGACCAAGATTTGTGCTCTTTAATTAATGCTTGGGCTCATATGATTATTTTGGGCCACTAGTAGTCAAGTTCATTTATACTATACTTGAGCTACTATTTATTTCTCTACATGTTGGGCTAAGTTAATTAATTTACCTAATGACATTTAAGTCCACCTCCAATAAAATAAGTGGGCTTGATTATTAATCTAATTGGGCTATTCCACTAGTATTATATACTACTTGGACTATTACACATTCCCATAAATCAATCATAATACTTTATTTGCATAACCAAACTAGACTTGCCATATACAAGTAAACTAAATATGTCATTAGGGTTCGATATTTCCCTACACTTGGTGGGTTAAGTTGGGCCACCTTATATAATGTGTTGGGCTCTCTAAATAATTCCTTGGGCTATGAACATTATCACAGTCTAACACTCTTAATTATATCCTACCCTAATAATTTAATTACGATTTTTATTTCCCACTTTTGAAAATAAATTCCTTCCTCATGCCTCTTTAATTTCATATCCCAATTAGACTTGGTTATAAAATTAATTATTTGAGATATATAAAATAAATCTTTAGGGTTAGTATATATTTTACATACTAACATCCTCTTTTATTATAACCCTTAGGTTATTTAAA
This sequence comes from Panax stipuleanatus, assembly GCA_020205555.1. Taxonomy (NCBI): domain Eukaryota; kingdom Viridiplantae; phylum Streptophyta; class Magnoliopsida; order Apiales; family Araliaceae; genus Panax; species Panax stipuleanatus. The sequence continues at coordinate 47,191,401 of CM035123.1, forward strand.
TATCATACCTAATATATATATTAGTTTACATAAATTTATTCTTAATTCTCTCTTTATATACAAAATAAATGTATTCACATCATATAATGTATATTTATTTAATCACATATATAGTTCACAGAAATCATAACATATTCCACCTCTAACTCCAATTTTGACTTTTCTCCATAAAAGTCAACTGTTGGCTTTGACCAAAAAAGTCAGCCCTTTCACATTTTGTGTTGACTGTCCTTTTTGACTAAACTTAATGTTCCGGACGCAACCGAGCTGTTCGTGCTTCAAAATTCTATCTCTAACTCAAATTTTGAGTTTTAACTTACTCTCTTATCATTGCTAATTATATTAGCTAATGATTTTATACTCATTCATATTCTTTTTTGCCAATCAAGGCCAACATTCAAGCTATGCTAATTACTAACATAGTTTTAACTTGATTCTCATATCCTTAACTTAACTCATCATTCATCTTGCTAGAATATATAGCACCTTTTTAAGTGTATATATATATATATATATTTATACATATACTCATCTTCATTTAATCTTATATCATCTTTTCATGTGAATTTTAATTAATAAAATTTTCACATGCATCATTATAACATTTCTTACACTATTCAGTTTACATCAACTTTCTAGGTATCGTAATACCTTAATCTTAACATTTCTTCACACCATTTCTAGGATTTTGAAATTTTGTAACCCATATTTTATCTATTCTCATTTAAATAGAAAACCATATAGGTTTTATTTAAAATTTTTAAATAAATCCTCAAATTCTCATCTAGGTTTTATTCTTTAACCTTTATTCTAATCATTCAAGATTTTATATTTTTGGGTTATCACAAGATCCTCACGAATCGGGAGGATCATGGATTTGTGATCATGTGTCTCGTCTTGGATGACGACTGAGACATCCTTTATAATAGGGCCGAGGTTTTTCTTTAAACTGCCCCCTTTTTCTTTCTTGATGCGAGGAATTTGAATCTGATCCTCGTCGTCGCTGTCTAGGATCTCATCATTCATCCCCTCGTAGTTGATGATAACCCTCATGTTAGCAAATGGGTCTCGTCCTCCATACATGATCTTTTCTTTTCCCTTTTCGCTATCCGCCTCAGGCTTGAGGGCTTTTCTTTCCTTGACAGGTATGATTGGAGGAAATAGCATAGCTGATACCACAGTAGGGATCTTCCTCATTGGTTTATCCCATCCGGTATTGGTGAGATTTGGCAAAAGTATGGTGGACGCATGAGCCTTGGGATGCTTATGCGGGTTCCGGTGGTTTGACCTGGATGAATATCCCAATCCTGCTCTCCCAGTCTGACTCGGGATTTGTATCGGGCTCTTGATACCTTGCCGATTCTTTCCTAACCCTTCTCTAGGTTGGAAACCCAAAGATACCATTTCCTGGCCTACAGTCATTACTTTGGTGGAGACCTTAGGTTTCAGAGCTGGTGCCCCGATAGGTAGATACTGAGTATCGCTCACCTCCAGGGCTTGAAAGCTTACAGGTTCAATCCCTGCGTCTAGGCTAATCACTGACATATCTCCCTATATGTAGGTAGGGTATTCTGGTTCAACATTGATCGTGATGAAGTTAGTGTTGATAATGTATTTGAGCTATTGATGGAGGGTGGATGGCACTGCCCCTGCCATGTGAATCCAAGGCCTTCCCAGCAATAGGTTATATCCAGTGGTGATGTTGAGCACCTGAAATGATATGTAGAAAGTGTGTGGACCAATCTTTATAGGAAGCTCGATTTCTCCCATAGCTTGGCGTCGTGATCCATCGAAAGCTCGGATGACCACATGACTGGTTTTGATCTGATTTGGGTTGATCTTCATTCTTTCCAAGGTATCGTATGGACAGCTGTTGAGGGATGATCTTTCGTCGATGAGCACACCTCCGATCACATATCCGTAAGACATCACAACTATATGCAGCGATTTATGATGGCCCGTTCGCTCTGCAGGGATATCACCGTCCGTGAAAGATATCACGTTGTTGTTAAAAATGTGTTCCACAACGTGGCGGAATTTCTCGGCATCCACGGTCTTTGGCAGATGAGCTTCTTCTTGTACCTTCACTAGAATGTTGCAATGATCCACCGACACTACAAAAAACCAGTCATTGTTGACGGGCATTGCTGTCGCCAATGACAGCAGTGCCGTCGGCATTGAAGTCTTTGGCTACGACAATGACCGTCAGCATTCCCGTCGCCTCACAGGTCGTCGCCCTTGGTTCCCGTCGGCTGTCGTCGGCAGCATTGTCAGTGGCGACGGGGGTCATTGGCGACGACAAGAGGTCATTGGCGACGACCCGAGCGACAACAAGCCCGTCGACAAGAATAAAGCTAGATTTTTTTTAGTACTCATTGGCGACGGCTACACCGTCGGCAATGACATTACCCCCGTCGGCATTGACTTTGTAAAAATTTAATTGAGGGTATCAAATGTGTAACGCCCCCAAAATAGGTTCAATACCAATCCATTCTGAGTTGCCAAATATATGGTACAGAATTCCAAATACAAATCTTTTATAATAAAAGGTCGTGAGAAATACGACCATACAACTATGGGTTTCAATACAAATCGTATATAATACGAAATATAAACACTCAAATTCAGTCCTCAATAATTATAATTATTATCACACTATTTTACAAAAATAGTGAGGACTACTACTGCTCTACTCTGATCATCACACTGTTCCTCGACTAGTTCTCGCAACATTCTCATTCCTTGAAGAGGACAATAGATGAAAAGGGTGAGCTCAACTAGCCCAGTAAAGAATATTATGACTAAGATAATGAAAAACAAATTATCGTTAGACTTCAATAAATCAGATAAAATATTATGGACAACAAGTTTTAGATCAATATTAGCAGCGAAAATAACAATTCATTAGAAGAGTTAAGTAGAGAATGAAGTCTACTATCTTCTATGATTTAAAAGTCCATCATCAATATTTTATCCCTGTAACATCAATCAATATACATCTTGAATCAAATATTCATCTTTGCACTACGGGCCAAAGATAGTCATTTGTATTACCAGTTGGTCATGTTCATCTCAACACCTGTCCATCTTTGCACTACGGGCTAAAGATATTCATCAAGTAATCATTCATCTTTGCTCTACAGGCCAAAGATATTCAGTTATATCACCATTTAGGACTGAGGATGATGAAAAATAATATAAATAACGAATCCAGTGAGATAAAAGACAAAGATTAGGGATTCGTAATTTAGTTTATCCAAGTTCAAGAATACTCCATAATAATCAATTGTGGAACAAAATTCAAGGATGAAGTTCAAAACATGGATACAATCAAAGATACTAACCATAATAGACAACTTGGACAAATAAAAGAAAATTTAATTTTTTTATAAATAGTGCCGTATACGTGAATAGTGTCGTATACATGAATTGTATCATATACGTGAATAGAAACCCTGAAATGAAAAGGTAAAAATTTCATAATAAAATTCATACCGACATTCCAATGAAATGATACTAGATGAAATATAAAATTCGAAGAATTTCTGATCATTTCAGGAATTATAGAAGCAATACTTACCGTAGTAAGTTTTAATTTGGGTATATGAAATAAAATATTATCGCTTTCATAATATGGAATATGAAAGAAAATAATATTTTTTATGAATATTAAAAGAAAGTAACATCATTTACGAGAAAAATAATATCCCTTACCTTAAAAGGAGAGTATTTCTAACTGGTATGTCGGGGATATTCTTGAAGAAATCTTGCACTATTTGCAACATTCAAAGTTTTCTTAAACTCAAAAGAAATACGCTCAATATTATAGAAGAAGAATTCTCTGATTCTGGTGTGATTTTCATTTCTAAACTAAGCATCCTATTTATAGGGGAATGGAAGGATACTATTTAGAAAATAAAATCACGGACTGCACAGGAGGACAATCACGGGCGCGCACCAACGGAGGAAAACAAAATTTTCTGATTTTTACTATTTATTACTGTGCAATAAAATATTCTAATAAAACGAAAACTTTATATAAAATATAATATATATATATATATATGTGACCTACCTTATACGGCATGAACGACACTTTATATACATATAACTAATAAAATAAAACTGAGATAACTTTCTACCGATAATTTTGAAAAATGGGTAAGTGGGGGTCCATGTAATAAGCCAAACTTACAACAAATACTTCATAAAAACCCCTCTATTTATCTCAATTCACTTGGCTTCACCAAACACATTTTTAATAACATTTATTCATCATTAATATTATAATTCACAATATTAACAACCAATACTGATAAAAACACCTCAGCATTAATTTCTTCTTTTATATCCACAAAAATAAATATTTTCTTATCATATAAATCAATAATTAATTATTCACAAATAATATTACAGAACTACAATATTGACAACCAGGTCGTTCCCAGGAAAGAGGGGGCCTTCCGATAAGGATTTCTCTTTACTAGCACGCAATTCCTAGACAGAACTTTTTTAGACATTGCTAATAATGCTATCTAATAATATTATTCAAATAATATGAATTATTGATTTGATAATTTAAAATACTGTGCAATGACAATTATTGAATCAATAACATATTATGCAATTATCAATGTAGCAATTATTGAATCAATAATATAAAATATTGCACAGTAATTACTGTAACAATTATTGAGTAATGACTTCTTACGTAAGAATCAATAATTATAATTACAGTGCAATACCGTGTGCTACTGTGCAACACTGCGTATTACTGTATTTTAACCACCGGGTATTTCAATAGTTTTAACGGTAACAACCACGCCGTTATTTTAAGAAAAACTTATTCTTGTCGTTTTCTTCATCCGATAATTTTCCGTTATGGGGCCTATAAATGATTGCGCTGTCGTACGAATATTCCTAGGTAAAAAGAATATTCTCTGACACAATGAATATTTTATGGCCACTTGCTTACTTTGTAAAACTTACACAAATTATCCCATAACTTATCACATTCATCAAATCAACCCCTTACTATTTCAAAATAATATATAGAGGAAATTCAATTTTATTCATAAAAGTTGTGGTCTTACAACCTCCCCTCCTTATGAAATTTCGTCCTCGAAATTGACGTGCGTCCCTGGTGTTTCGAAAAGGTGAGGATATCTTGCTTTCATTTCCGATTTCAACTCCCGGTCATTTCCTTAATAGCATGGTTCCTCCACAAAACTTTGACTTGTGGTATAACCTTTGTGCGTAGGACATGCTCCTTCCTATCCAAGATCTTGACAGGTACCTCATCGTACGTTAAATCTTCGGCTATCTCGTCTAGTTCCAATTCAATAATGTGGTTTGGGTCTTTCACATATTTACGTAGCACGGATATGTGAAACACGTTATGAACACGAGATATACTTGGAGGTAAAATGAGTCTATAGGCCATAGTTCCTACTCGGTCAAGGATTTCAAATGGACCAATGAATCGTGGATTGAGCTTTCCTCTCTTCCCGAATCTCGTAACTCCCTTCCATGGAGCAACATATAATAACACATGGTCCCCAACATTAAATTTCACGTCCTTTCGAAGAAGATCCGCATAACTCTTTTGTTGATCCTACGCTGTTTGTATACGTTTTCGGATCATTTGGATCTTTTTCGTAGTCATACGTACTAACTCCGGTCCCAACAATGTTGCTTCACCCACCTCATCCCAACATACTGGAGAACGACACTTTCTCCCATACAACGCCTCAAATGGAGCCATGCCTATGCTTGCCTGATAACTATTGTTGTAAGAGAATTCCACCAATGGTAGGTACTTATCCCAACTCCCTTTGAAGTCTAGAACACAGAGTCTCAATAGATCTTCAAGAGTTTGAATAGTCCTCTCCGATTGTCCGTCCGTTTGAGGATGATAAGCCGAACTGAATCGTAAATCCGTGTCCATAGCTTTCTGCAAACTAACCCAAAATCGTGAAGGCTGCTTATATATGCATAATTATATATAAAAGGTGGTAAAAGGCCATAGAGTAATCCAGGCCGAACTGAAATGTAAATGTATAGAAAAGTAGTCAACCAGGGACTGGGAAGATAACCCAGTAATGGTGAAGAGTGCAAAATAGTATAAAGGCCACAGAATGATCCAGGCCGGACTGAAATGTAAATATACAGAAAATTAGTCAACCAGGGACTGGGAAGATAACCCAGTAATGGTGAAGTGTGCAAAAGCAGTATAAAAGCCACAGAATGATCCAGGCCGGACTAAAATATATATATATATATATATATGTTGACAACAATGTAGTCAACCAAGACTGGGAAGAGAACCCAGTGGTGGTGAAAGCTACTTATGTATGCATAAATATATATAAAAGAAGTAAACCACCTCAGATTTGACACCCGGGTTTGACAAAATTAAAAAGTTAGTATATATATAGTTAAATAAACACAAAAAAGTCAAACTCGGACTGGGAAGATAACATAGTCCAGCGAAGTTGCTTAAAACGAAGGTGTTAGTGCACTAAAGCTGCTGGAGCTGACGGATCGTCAATCCGAGTTATAAAAATGCCAGAAATTAAGTTTATGTACAAATATGTACCAAATTTTGATTTTGACGAAAACGGCTACGGAACTAAGTTTCCGGCATTTTTAGAAAACGAAACTTAACGTGCAAGTGTATAAAAGTGCAAAGAAGTAGTATTCACTTTTTGATCGTAAAAATACTTACAATGGACTGCTACACTTGCTTTCTGCCACTTAGTGGGCTTCAAACATCCAAATCTACCGATTATTTTCTGATATGTGGTAGTATGTGGGTATATTTACGTGTTAGAGTAAAAAAAATTGGGTTTAGAAGAGGTGAAAAAGTCAAAAAATCAAACGGGCAGAGGTTCGATGCGTTTCAAAATTCTTTAAAATGAGGGGCACGTTTATTTATAGGCCAGGGAGCCTTAGATTTACCTGTTGCTGTCGCGAGTACGGCTCCCCTGGTGGGACCCGCTGTGTCGGGTTCCATCGTCTCAAAGTACACGCACTTCAAACAACGCACAGTTGAAGTCAAAACTTTTTAACTTTTGATTGGAGCGTCCGTTTGAGGCGTACTGTACCTTTCCAAAAAGCCCTCGCCAAGAGTGTCACAATGACATGGGATAAAACATTTTTTAGGTCCAAGAAGACGGGTTCATAACCAGGTCTTCGATTCCCCGTAGTTTGTCCGTTGAGCTGTCTATTGCGTCGTTTACGTGTTAACAAAAACGGGCATAAAACACGTGCAAGTGTACACGGTCGACAAGTAATAATTCGATAAGTCGAGATCGTTCCCACGGAGAAAGGAGTCAGACTTACACTATCATGCAACAGTCCTATGGTTATCTTTGTCTGTTCAAACGGTTGTTACAGTGTTCTTTAATTAACTATACTGAATTTAACTAGACTTAACTAATTAATATGCAAGGGGTTCAAATTATAGGAATATGGGATCCTAACTTCATCTATTGCGTCATCTAGGTTAACAACACCTCATGTCAAGTATGAATAATCACATAAGAATGCTAGCCGGGAGCACGAATGTGAGACAGGGCCATTTTTTAATACACCAAGTCCATATCATGTAATATCCACAATTAAGATAGAAATCACATGAACATTGATAGAGCCTAAACCACTATATTTCTATGTAATTTACAAGCTAAACCGATTTAAGTGCAAGCCCCCATTAGACTACATATGGCAATACGGTATATTTCTATTGGGATAGCAAATCACAAAACTTATCCAATACAAGTTTCACAAACACATGCTAGCATGGCAAAATCTAAGTTTACATATCCTCTGTCGATTCCATATAAACTATTGCAGTAGATGTTGATTAGGCATCTAAACATAAAACACAACTATGCTAGGCAAACCATACATTCTCATCCATACATTTTAAAGAGGCATAAACCCTAGAATAAACAAATAGAATCCATTAGAATCCCATAATGGAAGTTAGTTCATCACTGAACTTCCCACCATTATGGGGTTTAAACCAAGCATTTAACCAACTATGAAAGAGAGGAAGAGTAAAGAGATTGGAAATGCAAAGCTTGATAGTTCTCTTCCAATAGAATGCTTCAAGCTTGAGTTTAGACCACAAATAAGCTCTTCAATGAACCCAAGAAAGGAAATCTACTTAGAACTAGAAGGAAGGAAGAGTGAAGCTCTCCAACTCTCCAGCCCTCTACAAACCCTAGAAAAAAATGTAAGAACAAGCTTGAAAGTAAAATGCTAGGTCTGATAAGTGATAAATCATTCGTTCCTTATACAACACAAGGCTTTAAACCAATTACACACGGCTAAACAAATGCACAGTCACTAATTTTTAACTAGCGCGGCCGCGCCGGGAAAGAACCATGAAGGCGCGATGCCGCGCGTGCTTGCTGCATCAGTTGGTGACTTCAATTTTAGAGTTGGTTTCCTTGTGTTGCTTTGCTTCATCTTTTGTTGCTTATTGCTCCTTCATATTAGCTGCATTGAGGCCCTTTTCCTGTGCTCTTTTCTTCATGCCAAGCCTTCTTGCTTTCTCTTGTTCACTCCATCCTCATGCCATGCTCTGTCCGTCTTCATGCCATTCCATAAGCCTTGTTGCCAAACTCATGCCATATGCTCAATTTCATGCTTGCCTTTATCATGCCATTTCCTGCTCTTTGGAGTTTCTTCCTAAAATATGCAAAACAAAGATAAAATGCATTAAAAGACACTAAAGTGCTTGAGTTTAAGCCATAATCATAGTAAGTTGGCGTCCAATAAGTAGGTATAAAACCTACTTATCAAATACCCCCAAACTTGAGCTATTGCTTGCCCTCAAGCAAAGACACAAATGTAACTACATGATATGCAACTAACTACATGAAAATGAATCCCATAGTAACAGCCATAATATGAATTCCAATCAGATGCGCCTCAGAGAGATAACAAGAACATTGAATAATGAATTGGCTCAAGAAATAGTTATATAGATAGACAATATGTAAATCACAACCTGCTACTAAGATGCCGTGTGTGTGTGCAAAGTCGAAAACAAGCTTGACATAGGTAAAGATTCCACATGCTATGCTTCTAAGGAAGGAAAATTGAGGCTTTAAAACAAGAAATTTTCATTTATACCAAACAATGACCAAACCAACATATAGATACAAGTTGAAGTGCAACAAGGGCTTATTATGCTATCATTCACTCGACTGTGCAATGCTAGGCCTTATTAGGCTTTTCAATGATACCCATTTAACGAGCTTTAGACCAACGACTCCCAAACCATAAAGGCCTTAGGGCGCTGGGTGTAGAGACAATCCCCTAGGGCGTACTTGCTCGAGTATCAAAGGCCACAAGACTTCGTTAGCCAAGGTGTTTATTCTATTTTTATCTTTTTCACAGCTTATTATCTTTTTTTTTTGCTTTTCTTTTTCTTTTCTTTTAATAGGAGAGTGCGTTTTACGCTCCATCTCTCCCACAGCATGCTTACCCAGAGTTTTTCTCAAACCTGTATTCCAGTGTTGCTAAGGGCATTATTACTTTTATTACATAATTCAACGAATTAAAAATAAAATTTTTCCTCTTAGAAGACAAGCATGCACTAATCTAGCCAACAAGCAACCAAAAGACATAATATGCTATCCGGTGACATCACAATAACAGGTCTAGATTACATCATGTCTAAAAAATATAACTGAGCTTAAGCAACTAACAGAGTTCAAAAGTCTATCATATCTCAATGTCATCATCGGCCAGACTGGAATTCAACAGGCTAAACCAACGGGGCTATGCAATGCAATGCAATTAAACACATACTAAATAAACAAAATAAAATAAGACCAAATTTTTTTTAATGCAAAATTCTAAACTAACACAAACTAGAATGCTAGCACAAATTAAAATGCAACTACTATATACAACCTAACATGCAATATGCAATTAACTAAATATAACTACTATGCAATACACCTAATACCCCCAAACTTAACATATTCAATGTCCTCATTGAAGGTAAAAGGTCAGGAAACTCCCCTACTGCTCGGCAAGGCCACCCTCCTCGGGTGGTGTATCAGGCGGTGGATATAGCAAGTCAGAAGCGAACACAGGCCACTCCAACATTGTCCCCTGCTGTGCAAAGGCCTCAGCTAGGGCACGAGTCAGCCCATCAGTAAACACGACAAAACTCTCATGCAGCGCATCGATCCACCTCTCCAAACATCGATACTAGCAACCCTGCAGTAAGTCACCGACTGGAGGAGGAGCTGCTGCTTCATCTGGCTGCAGCTGCGGTGGTGGGACTGGCGGAGGAGCTGTCACATTGAAACCTTTCCTTCACGAGTCTGTCGTGCCTGCAGCCTAATCATCAAAATACTTGATAGTGGCATGAGTAATGTCGCCACTCGACCTCTGAATCTGCTCATCGGGCCATTCGAGACCTGCTTCAGCACAGAGATGGGCAATAATGGATGCATGCAGGATGGCGCCTGTGGTACTGCCCCTCATAAACCTCAGCATGTTCTGGTTAATCAAATAGCCAACATCAATGTTTTTGCCTGTGATGATCCCCCATAATATGATGGCTCGCTCGACTGTAACCTCGTGCTGGTGGGTGGATGGCATCAAATTGGCACAGAGGAACAAGTTCCATGCCTTGGCGTATTTGTTGAGACCGGAGGCAGGGAACATGGTGTACTCATTAATATTATCTTTCTTATGTTTCCACATTGTGCCTATCACACACAAGCCACTGATCAACTGGTCAAGGTCAGTATTCAGCCTCTCCACCTCGACCCAATTCACCTGCCCGGCTGGCACTGATGGCAAATTTAAAATCTCACGAATTGCAGCCAGGCGATAATCAATGGTTTGGCCCCGAACAAAGGACCTGCCGCTTTGCGTGATGCTTCCGTTGGTGTAAAATTCACGAACCAATGCCAACGACACCGGCGGCGGCGTAGCACAAACACCTTGCCTTCCCATTTTACGGATCATGGCACGTATATCTCCATCCTCCTTGGTCGGTTTGAAACCCCGCTCCTTAATAACCGATTTAGCCACTATCTGATAGTATGTAATTTGGGCCTCGATGCTAAAAATTTTGTCAGATCAATGGGGATATCGTCGTCCGACCCACTACGAGCCGGCGAGGCGGATGCGGAAGTGGCAGACCTTGAACGCTTTGGACCCATGAGAATGTTCAAAAAATTCCCTTTCACCCTAGATTGATGAATTGATGAAGAACACCCCCAAAACCTGAATCTCTGTAATTGATTGATCAAACCCTAGCCTGGAATCCGAAGAATAACCCCCAAACTAAAATTTAAAGATTTTTGAAAATTATGGATGCCCAAACCCTAACAAAATGGAGTGAATTGATAGCGGGTGAGAGAGAGATTGCAAAAGGATAGTGTGATTTTTGAGAGAAAGGGCCGACTGCTATCGATATATGATATAAGGGATGGAACGACTGTTTTATATTAAAACACAAAAAATGGCAGTTAGGGTCGGGCACGGCTGCGCTTGATTAGGCTTTATATGGGGCGCGGCCGCGCGGGGTCTAATTTTTGAGTTCTGGAATAGCAGGCAGCGCGGGCGCGTGGGCTGTGACCGTACTATGGGCGCGGCCGCGCAAGCACTGAACTGGCCAAAATATGCTATTTCTTTGTGGCAGCAACTTGGCGAAGGTATATGAAGCATCTTCAACACTTTATCTCCCCTGCACATATAGTAATTAAAAAATTAAACATAGCTTGATTCCATTATCCAAAATGTATGTGTAAGATATATACTGCTAAATCCTTAGCAATGCTATGTAAGTGAATCATATCTATGTGATTTCCCAAAAAAAATTGCTATAGGCTTATATGCAATATGCGATCGCGTCAAATATATGCCCAAAGAGCTTCCAGCTCCAAAAATCTGTCCAACTATGCCTAATTGCAAAAAATGTAGGCAATGTTCGCTTAAATCCCATGAATATATATAACGAGCTTCTAACTCCCAAAAATGCATGCTACATGCCTAATGTTCAAAAATATAGGCGATGAGCATTTTAACACTACGATGTTCACAAAATAGCCAATCCTTTACCAAATGATTAGAATTAAACGGGGGAAGGAAAATGCAGAGATTAGAACTAGAATTAAACATGAGAGAGATATAGAGAAATGTTTTGCAAGAATTAAACTTGAGGGAGAAATAGAGATGATGGGGTGCCTCCCATCTAGCGCTTGTTTATAGTCCACTAGCTCGACTTTCTCTGCTTTGATCAAGTTGTAGAAAGGATTGAGGCGACTTTCTGTCTGTCAACCTCACCACCATAGTAATGCTTCAGCCGTTGTCCATTAACCTTGAAGGGTTTATCTGGGTCCTTATAAAAAATTTCTATTGCACCGTGTGGATATACAGTCTTTATAGTGAAAGGTCCTGACCACCTTGACTTGAGCTTTCCTGGGAAGAATCTAAGTTTAGAATTGAATAACAGCACTGCTTGCCCTGGCTCGAATGTCCTTTCTATAATCTTGCTATCATGCCACCTTTTCACTTTTTCTTTGTATAATTTGGAATTTTCATAGGCCTGAAATCAAAATTCGTCCAACTCATTGAGTTGGAGTAGGCGTTTCTCTCCTGCAGCCTTTAGGTCAAAATTCAGCTTGTGGATTGCCCAATAGGCGTTATGTTCAAGCTCCATGGGAAGGTGACAAGCCTTTCCATACACAAGATGAAATGGCGACATACCCAGCGGTGTTTTCTAGGCAGTCCTATAAGCCCATACCGCATCATCCAGCTTCAGCAACCAATCTTTCCTCGTGGGGTTCACAACCTTTTCCAGTATTCTCTTCACCTCACGATTTGACACTTCTGCTTGGCCATTGGTTTGGGGGTGATAAGCTGTAGCTATTCGATGATTTACCCTATATTTAGCCAACAAAGTTGTAAATTAGCGATTGCAAAAGTGGGTACCTTCATCGCTAATGATTGCCCTAGGAGTCTCGAACATCATGAAAATGCTATTTTGGAGAAATCTCAGAACCACCTTAGCATCATTCGTTGGTAGAGCTACCACTTCCACCCATTTAGACACGTAATCGACTGCCAGAAGGATGTACAAGTTCCCACATGATGAAATGAAAGGCCCCATAAAATCTATCCCCCAGACATCGAAGATCTCCACCTCAAGGATTGTATTTAAGGGCATTTCATTTCTCTTTGATATATTTCCTACCCTCTAACATCTATCACATCTTTGAACAAAGCTGTAAGCATCCTTGAAGATAGTCGGCTAATAAAAACCTGCTTGCAAAACCCTGGCCGCTGTCCTTTCACCTCCATAATGACCTCCATATACTGATGCGTGGCAATCCTACAGTATACTCTCCGTCTCGCTATATGGAATACACCTTCTAATCATTTGATCAGCACACTGCTTGAATAAGTACGGTTCATCCCAAATAAACCATTTCACATCGTGTAGAAACTTCTTCTTTTGATGCCTGGTCAAGTCAGAAGGGATTATATTGCTTACTAGAAAGTTTGCATAATCTGCGAACCATAGCACTTCGCCTTTCACCACAAACAATTGCTCATCTGGGAAGGACTCATTGATCATAACTTTATCATTTGCATCCCTTCCCGGATTCTCCAATCGTGATAAGTGGTCAGCCACTTGATTCTCAATCCCTTTTTTGTCCTTAATCTCTAAGTTAAATTCTTGTAACAGAATTATCCACCTGATCAGATGGGGCTTGACATCTTTCTTTGCTATCAAATATCAGATCGCTGCATGGTCGGTGTACACAATCACTCTAGTCCCAATCAAATAAGCACGAAACTTGTTGAATGCGTACACCACCGCCAAAAGCTCTTTTTCTGTAGTAGTGTAGTTCAACTGGGCATCAGTAAGGGTCTTGCTAGCATAATATATAACATGAAAGACCTTGTCCCTACGCTGGCCCAGTACAGCTCCCACAGCAAAATCGCTTGCATCACACATCAGCTCAAAAAGAAGGTCCCAACCCGGAGCTGTGATAACTGGTGCCGTTGTTAACTTCTTTTTCAAGTGCTCGAATGCAGTCAGGCATTCCTCATCAAATTTAAATTGGACATCTTTTTCTAACAAACTGCAAAGTTGCTTTGTAATCTTCGAGAAGTCCTTTATAAACCGACGGTAGAAGCCTGCATGTCCCAAAAAACTACGAACACCTTTTACAGAAATAGGCAGTTCTCAATAGTTTCCAATTTAGCCCTGTCCACCTCTAATCCTTTCTTCGAAACCTTATGTCCCAAAATGATACCTTCTTGTACCATAAAATGGCACTTCTCCCAATTCAGAACTAGATTCGTCTCAACACACCTTTTTAACACCATTACCAAATTCTCTAAACATAGGTCAAAGGAGTCTCCAAAAACCAAAAAATCATCAATGAGGACTTCAACATTATGCTCAACCATATCGGAGAAAATAGCCATCATACACCTCTGAAAGGTAGCTGGGGCATTGCACAACCCGAAAGACATCCTTCTAAACGCAAATGTACCATACGGACAAGTAAAGGTAGTCTTTTCTTGGTCTTCTGGGGCTATCATTATTTGATTGTATCCTGAGTATCCATCCAAAAGGTAGTAGTATTCATGACCTGCCAACTTATCCAGCATCTGATCAATGAATGGGAGGGGAAAATGTTCTTTCCTGGTAGCCTTATTTAGTCTGCGGTAGTCCATGCAGACTCTCCACCCCGTTACTGTCCTGGTAGGTATTAGTTCATTATTTTCGTTGGATACCACTGTCATACCCCCTTTCTTCGGCACGTATTGCACCGGGCTCACCCAAGAGCTATCTGATATCGAATAGATAATCCCTGCATCTAACCACTTTAATATCTTCTTCTTAACCACTTCCTTCATAATAGGATTCAGTCTTCGTTGTTGCTCCACTGATGGCTAACTATCATCTTCCAGCAGGATTTTATGCATGCAGAATGCTGGGCTAATCCCCTTTATGTCTGCTATGGTCCACCCAATTGCCGATTTAAACTCTCTTAGTACACATAGCAGTTTTCCTTCCTGGCAAGATGTTAGTGCAGTAGAAATAATAATAGGAAACTTTGAAAATTCACTTAAAAAAGCATACCTTAAATGATCAGGAAGAGGTTTAAGTTCAAGATCTAGAGGCACCTCAAGAGAAGGCTTAAGTCGTTCTGAGGACTCCCCCATTTGTCCTAATAGTTCGATGGGAACTTTAAATTTGCGCATATGCGGCACTGTATTTAACATCTGGATGCATTTTACCACATCTGTCTCTTCCATGTCTAAGTCTCCTAGTAGAGCACTCTCCAAGGGATCCACACTCAGCAAGTGTTTAGATTCTTCCTGCAGTATTCTGACGACAGTATCAATTTTGAAGCACGTTTCCTCATCTGTGTGAAAATTCATAGCCTTAAAGACATTAAATGTCACCTCTTGGTCTTGAACCCTCATAGTCAGTTCTCCCTTTTGTACATCTATTAGGGTTCTCCCTGTGGCTAGCAACGGTCTCCCCAGAATAATTGGGATATTTTTGTCTTCCTCAAAGTCCAGAATTATAAAGTCTGCAGGAAAAATGAATTTGTAAACCTTCACCAACACATCCTCAACAATGCCTCTGGGGTAAGTAATGGATCTATCGGCTAACTGTAGAGATATGCTCGTCGGCTTAGGAGCCGACAAACCTAGTTGCGTAAACACCGATAGTAGCATTAGATTAATGCTTGCCCCTAAGTCACACAGACATTTGTTGAAGGATAACTCCCCAATGGAGCATGGTATTGTGAAACTGCCTGGGTCCTTAAGCTTTGGAGGTAGCTTACGCTGTAATACTACACTACACTCTTCTGTCAAGGCCACTGTCTCAAAGTCCTCTAATCGTTTCTTCCTTGATTGAATACCCTTCATAAACTTTGCGTAACTTAGCATTTGTTCTAATGCCTTTGCGAATGGTATATTTATCTGTAGTTTCTTGAACACCTCCAAAAACGTAGCAAACTGTCTATCATCTATGTGCTTTTGCAATCTCTGTGGGTAAGTAACAGGAGGC
Source organism: Panax stipuleanatus (assembly GCA_020205555.1). Lineage (NCBI taxonomy): Eukaryota > Viridiplantae > Streptophyta > Magnoliopsida > Apiales > Araliaceae > Panax > Panax stipuleanatus. The sequence continues at coordinate 47,207,485 of CM035123.1, forward strand.
TAAACAGGTGGTGGTTTGGTTATGGTTTTCTCAGGTAACTCTTCATGATCCTTCTCGATTACCCTTTGCTCAGAACCACCATTAGCTAAGCTCTTCTCTAAATCCACTGACAGCTCGCACGGCCGCGCGAGCTTTTCTTCATTATTGGGCGCGGGCGCGCCAGCCTAAAATTCTATAGTCTGCCTTCCTGACCTCAGTGTAATGGCTTGACATTGCTCTTTTCCTTCCCTTCTTGGATTGGCTTCAGTAGTGCTTGGCAAATTTCCTTGCGGTTTGTTATTGATTGAATTGGCCATTTGGCCCATCTGATTTTCCAAATTTTTGATTGCCACCGCTTGACTCTTCATCATCAACTCAGTAGCAGCAATATGCTTCAGCAATAATTCTTCCACGTAGGGTTTCTTTTCTTGTTGAGGTGCAGGATCTGAGTGATATTGCTGTTGTTGTTGGTGTTGATGAATCCTAGAGGGTGTGATTGTCTTGGGGCATATTGATGCTGAGACTGTTGTGGTTGAGGCTTTGGTGGATAAGGTTGATATTGGGAATGTTGTGCATTTTGGTATTGATTTTGTGATGTTTGAGGTTGGGATGATTGAGCATTTTGGTAGGGTTGGGACTGTTGAGCATTCTGGTTGTTGCTCCAACTGAAGTTTGGATGGTTGCGATTGTTGGGATGATAGGAGTTTGGGAATTGATTCTGTGGCTTTTGGTAGTTATTGACAAACTGCACCGACTAGGTAGTGATGGCACACTGCTCAGTCGGGTGTGCTCCGGCACACAACTCACATACGAATACAACCTGTTGAACTCTATTTTCAGCCATAGAATCTATCTTCTTGTTCATTGCTGCCAATTGTGTTGACAATGATGTGATTGCATCAACATCCAATACTCCTGCAACCTTCGGTTAAACCATTCTTGCTGTTGGATTTTGATACTCATTAGCCGCCATTGTTTCAATAAGTTCATAAGTTGTCGAGAGGTCTTTGGTCCATAGAGCTCCTCCTGATGCGGCATCAATAATTGGCCTGGACTGCCACCCTAATCCATTATAAAACGAGTTTATCACCATCCATTCAGGCATCACATGGTGCGGGCACTTCCTTAACATTTCCTTGTAGCGTTCCCAAGCTTCATACAATGTTTCCCCTTGGAGCTGTGCAAACTGACTCAAAGCACTCCTCATAGAAGCAGTCTTAGCCATAGGGAAGAATTTGGTTAGAAATTTCTGAGCACAGTCTTCCCAAGTGGTAATTGATCCTGAGGGTAATGAGTGCAACCAACTTTTTGCCTTATCCCTCAAGGTGAAAGGGAATAATCTAAGTTTTACTGCCTCATCAGAAACGTTGTTGAACTTAAACGTGTCGCATATCTCTAGGAAATTCAGGATATGCTCGTTGGGATCTTCGGAAGGAGTACCCCCAAACTGGAGATTATTATGAATCATTTGCAGTGTCCCTGGCTTTATCTCGAAAGTGTTTGCAGCGATTGCTAGCCGCACTATACTTGACTGCAGATCGGTGATTTTTGGCATAGAGTAGTCCTGTAAGGCTCTATTATTGGCCCTTTGCTCTTCAGCCATTTGGTGAGGTTGTTCAGGTTCTACTTGTCGATTGGTGTTTTGAATATTTTCTCTCCAAGCTCTCCCGTTTATGTGCTTTTGTCGAGGCACTAACTCAGGATTTAAGGCTCGCGTGTGCATAAACTATCCACAAGTACCTGAAACACAAATAAAAAATAAAGTTAGAAATGAGATAAGAAGAGATTCGTTCAAGTCAACCAAATCTAATGAAAACTGATGTCAATAGTACTAAACTAACACCGTCTTCCCCGGTAACGGCGCCAAAAACTTGTTGCACCGTTTACGTGTTAACAAAAATGGGCACAAAACACGTGCAAGTGTACACGGTCGACAAGTAATAATTCGATAAGTCGAGATCATTCCCACGGAGAAAGGAGTCAGACTTAAACTATCATGCAACAGTCCTATGGTTATCTTTGTCTGCTCAAACGGTTGTCACAGTGTTCTTTAATTAACTATACTGAATTTAACTAGACTTAACTAATTAATATATAAGGGGTTCAAATTAGAGGAATATGGGATCCTAACTTCATCTATTGCGTCATCTAGGTTAATAATACCTCATGTCAAGTATGAATAATCACATAAGAATGCTAGCCGGGAGCACGAATGTGAGATAGGGCCATTTTTCAATACACCAAGTCCATATCATGTAATATCCACAATTAAGATAGAAATCACATGAACATCGATAAAGCCTAAACCACTATATTTCTATGCAATTTACAAGCTAAACCGATTTAAGTGCAAGCCCCCATTAGACTATATATGGCAATACGGTATATTTCTATCCGGATAGCGAATCACAAAACTCATCCAATGTAAGTTTCACAAACATATGCTAGCATGGTAAAATCTAAGTTCACATATCCTCTGTCGATTCCATATAAACTATTGCAGTAGATGTTGATCAGGCATCTAAACATAAAACACAACCATGCTAGGCAAACCATACATTCTCATCCATACATTTCAAAGAGGCATAAACCCTAGAATTAACAAATAGAATCAATTAGAATCCCATAATGGAAGTTAGTTCATCACTGAACTTCCCACCATTATGGGGTTGGTTTAAACCAAGCATTTAAACAACTATGAAAGAGAGGAAGAGTAAAGAGATTGGAAATGCAAAACTTGATACTTCTCTTCCAATAGAATGCTTCAAGCTTGAGTTTAGACCACAAATAAGCTCTTCAATGAACCCAAGAAAGGAAATCTACTTAGAACTAGAAGGAAGGAAGAGTGAAGCTCTCCAACTCTCTAGATCTCCACAAACCCTAGAAAAAAATGTAAGAACAAGCTTGAAAGTAAAATGCTAAGTCTGATAAGTGATAAATCATTCGTTCCTTATACAACACAAGGCTTTAAACCAATTACACACGGCTAAACAAATGCACAGTCACTGATTTTTAACCGGCGCGGCCGCGCCGGGAAAGAACCATGAAGCCTCGCGGCCGCGCGTGCCTGCTGCATCAGTTGGTGACTTCAATTTCAGAGTTGGTTTCCTAGTGTTGCTTTTCTTCATCTTTTGTTGCTTCTTGCTCCTTCATATTAGCTGTATTGAGGCCCTTTTCCTGTGCCCTTTTCTTCATGCCAAGCCTTCTTGCTTTCTCTTGTTCACTCCATCCTTATGCCATGCTCTGTCCATCTTCATGCCATTCCACAAGCCTTGTTGCCAAACTCATGCCATATAATCAATTTCATGCTTGTCTTTGTCATGCCATTTCCTGCTCTTTGGAGTTCCTGCCTAAAATATGCAAAACAAAGATAAAATGAATTAAAAGACACTAAAGTGCTTGAGTTTAAGCCATAATCATAGTAAGTTGGCGTCCAATAATTAGGTATAAAACCTACTTATCATTGTCTTGCGCTGTTTGCACTCGGGATCATCGTTATGGTTTGTTCTGACCTTGGTGGCATTAATTTGGATTGATTTTGACTGAATCGACTTAGAGTTAGTAAAATAACCGTTTTGCCCCTTTTGGGGTTGCCTTCAATGTCGGCACGGCCTTTGGTTGACTTTCGGGAGTCGTTTCCAAGACTTGGATCCCATTCGAGTCTGTTTGTCCTCAATGATGTATCTAAAGCTGCCGTGGTCATTTCAGGTTTTCTTCTAGAGGTGTTGTGGTGCTTCAGGTTTGTTCCTGAGGTTGATTTGACCTCCTTGGTTGAGGCCGGGGATGACTTGCTCTTTTCGGGTTGATACCGGGGCTGATTTGTACCTCCTAGGTTGAGACCAGGGCGGCGTTGACATCCTGATATTGGTGATCGGGGTTGTGGTTGTCCCTGTATTGGTGATCGAGTTTGAACTGATGGCCCGATATTGAGACTAGGGTTCATTTGACGATTTGATTAGAGATCGGAGTTGATTTGATGGCCCGATATTGAGATCGGGGTTGATTTGACTGCCCGATTGGAGATCAAAGTTGATTTAACTGCTCAATATTGAGATCGGGGTTGATCTGATGGTCCGATTGGAGATCGGAGTTGATTTGACGGCCCGATATTGAGATTGGGATTGATCTGACGGTCTGATTAGAGATCAGAGTTGATTTGATGTCCTGATATTGAGATTGGGGTTCATCTGACGGTCCGATTGGAGATCGAAGTTGATTTGGATGCCTAATATTACGATCAGTGTTGATCAGACGGTCCGATTGGAGATCGGAGTTGATTTGACGGCCCGATATTGAGATCGGGGTTGATCTGACGGTCCGATTAAAGATCGGAGTTGATTTGACGGCCCGATATTGAGATCGGTGTTGATCTGACGGTCCGATTGGAGATCAAAGTTGTTTTGACGTCCTGATATTGAGATCGGGGTTGATCTGACGGTTCGATTGGAGATCGGAGTTGATTTGGCGGCCCGATATTGTGATCGGGGTTAATCTGACTGTCCGATTGGAGATCAGAGTTGATTTGACCGCCCGATATTGAGATCGGGGTTGATCTGACGGTCCGATTGGAGATCGAAGTTGATTTGACGGCCCGATATTGAGATCGGAGTTGATCTGACGGTCCGATTGGAGATCAAAGTTAATTTGACTGTCCGATATTGAGATCGGGGTTGATCTGACGGTTCGATTGGAGATCAGAGTTGATTTATTGGCCCGATATTGAGATCGGGGTTGATCTGACTGTCCGATTGGAGATCGGAGTTAATTTGACTGCCCGATATTGAGATCGGAGTTGATCTGACGGTCCGATTGGAGATCGAAGTTGATTTGACGGCACGATATTGAGATCGGGGTTGATCTGACGGTCCGATTGGAGATTAGAGTTGATTTTATTGCCCAATATTCAGATCGAGGTTGATTTGACGGTCCGATTGGTGATCGGAGTTGATTTGTTGGTCTGATATTGAGATCGGGGTTGATTTGATGGTTCGATTGGAGATCAGTGTTGATTTGACGGCCCGATATTAAGATCGAGGTTGATCTGACGGTCCGATTAGAGATCAGAGTTGATTTGACTATCCGATATTGAGATCGGGGTTGATCTGACGGTTCGATTAGAGAACGGAGTTGATTTAATTGACCTGTATTGAGATTGAATTTGAACTGGAGGTCCGGTGTTGAGACCGGAGTTGATTTGATTGACCGGTATTGAGACCGAATTTGAACTGGAGGTCTGGTGTTGAGACCGAAGTTGATTTGATTGACTGGTATTGAGACCGGATTTGAACTGGAGGTCCGGTGTTGAGACCAGAGTTGATTTGATTGACCGATATTGAGACCGGATTTGAGTTGGACGTCCGGTGTTGAGACCGGAGTTGATTTGATTGACCGATATTGAGACTGGATTTGAACTGGAGGTCCGGTGTTGAGATCGGAGTTGATTTGATTGACCGTTATTGAGACCGAATTTGAACTGGAGGTCCGGTGTTGAGACCGGAGTTGATTTGATTGACCCGCTTTGCCCTCCTACAGTGTTAGTAACAGGGAAAGAAAATTTCGAGTGTCTACATTAATATTTCTTGTAATGAAAATAATTAGTTCAAAATTATGTTAATCCTTTTTAAGTGTATTTCTTTTATGCTAATATATTCTAATGTATTTTGTTTTCTTCATTTCATGTTAGTTTATTTAATGTAATGGATTGTGTTATTAATATTATGTTTTATTATAAGCTTATTATATATTTATTCCTTTTATGAAGAAAATATGGATTTGCGTCATGCTATAAATGAGCCTAATATCAGTGGTGGAGATATATGCTTAGCAGAGAGTGCATCGACACATATCATTCTCAGACATAAGAAATATTTTTCAAATCTAAGAATGATGAAAGCAAAAGTTAATACAATATCAGGTTCAGCAGATTTGATTAAAGGCTCTAGAAGAGCTAATATAATGCTTCCTAGTGGAACAAAATTTATTATTGATAATGCCTTATTTTCCACTAAATCAAGGAGGAATATGCTAAGTTTTAAAGATATACGACTTAACGGGTACCATATTGAGACAACCAATGACAATGATATAGAATATCTTTACATCGTATCAAATGTCTCTACTAGAAAACAAATATAGGAAAAATTACCCGTTTTATCTTTAGGTTTGTACTATACAAGTATTAGTACAATTGAAGTCAATGCAATAATGAACCAGAAGTTCAATGAACCAAATAATTTTATTATTTGGCATGATCGGTTGGGTCATCCTGGATCAATAATGATGCGAAGAATTATTGAGAATTCACATGGCCATCCATTAAAGAACTAGAAGATTCTTCAATTTAAGGAATTCTCATGTGCTGCTTGTTCTCAAGGCAAATTGGTCATTAGACCATCACTAGTTAAAGTTGGGATTGAAACCCCAAGATTTATCGAACGTATTCAAGGAGATATTTGTGGGCCTATTCACCCACGAAGTGAACCATTTAGATATTTTATGGTTTTAATAGATGCATCTACAAGATGGTCGCATGTGTGTTTATTATCAACTCTCAACTTGGCTTTTACAAGATTACTTGCTGAAATTATTAGATTCCTAGCACAATTTCTGGATCATACTATCAAGACTATTCGTCTTGACAATGCTGGTGAATTCACATCCCAAATATTTAATGATTATTGCATGTCACTTGGGATAAATAATGAACATCTTGTTGCCCATGTTCATACTCAGAATGGTCTTGCTGAATCATTTATTAAATGCCTCCAGTTAATTGCAAGACCATTGCTTATAAGAACAAAACTTCATGTCTCTGTTTGGGGGCACACTATTTTGCATGCAGCAACACTTATTCATATTAGGCCAACATCATATCATAAATTCTCCCCATTACAATTGGTTTTTGGTCATGAGCCAGATATTTCCCATCTACGAATATTTGGTTGTGCGGTATATGTTCCAATTTATCCTCCACAACGTACATAGATGGGTCCTCAAAGGAGGCTGGGAATACATATTGGGTTTGATTCCCCATCAATAATTAAATATCTTGAACCCTTAACAAGTGATTCATTTATGGCACGATTTGCCGACTATCATTTTGATGAGACTATGTTCCCAGCATTAGGGGGAGAAATTAAACAGCTGGATAAAGATAAAACTTGGAATTCATTGTCATTATTTTTAATCCTCGTACAAAACAGTGTGAACAAGAAGTTCAAAAGATACTTCATGTGTAATATATAGCAAATCAGCTACCGAATGCATTCACTAACTCAAAAGGAGTAACCAAATCTCATATACCAGCTGTAAATACTCCAGCTCGGATTGAAGTAGTAATAGAACAATCTGCAAAAATTATAGCAAGTGAGTCTAAGTCACGCCAGAAGCGTGGTAGACCAATCGGCTCGAAAGACAAAAATCCTTGAAAAAGAAAAGAAGTAAATAAATAAGTTGGTATTATTGAGAAGGAAAATATTCACGAGGATATTGACATAGCTAATCATAAAACCTCAGAAGAGGTTCAGGTACCTGAAAATAATAAAAATGATGTGATCTCGATAAGTTATGTCTCTACAAAGTAAAGATGGAACCGAAGTGAGATAGTTGTTGACAACATTTTTTCATATAATATATCGCTTGATATCATTAATGAAATCGAGGATTTTGAGCCTAATTCTATCGAAGAATGTAGACGCAGAAATGATTGGCCAAAATGGAAAGAAGCAATCCAGGCAGAATTAAATTCACTTGCAAAACGTGAAGTTTTTGGACCTGTAGTCCAAACACCAGAAGAAGTAAAGCCAGTTGGATACAAATGGGTATTTGTTCGAAAAAGAAATGAGAAAAATGAAATCGTAAGATATAAGGCACGACTTGTGACACAAGGGTTTTCACAAAGACCTGACATTGATTGCGATGAAACATATTCTCCTGTGGTAGATGCAATTACATTGCGGTATCTTATTAGCCTGACAATTCATGAAAAGCTAGATATGTGTCTAATGGATGTTGTTACAGCCTATTTATATGGGTCAATTGATAATGATGTTTTTTTGAAAATCACTGAAGGATTTAAAATGCCTGAAGCATATAAGTTAAATCCCCGGTAAATTTACTCAATTAAATTGCAAAGATCCCTATATGGGTTAAAGCAATCAGGACGCATGTGGTACAATCGTCTTAGTGAATATTTATTGAAAGAAGGGTATAATAATAACCCTATATGCCCATGTGTTTTTATAAAGAAGTTGGAATCCAGTTTTGCTATCATTGTTGTGTATGTTGATGGTTTAAATATTATTGGAACTCATGGAGAGATACCAAAGACAATGAATTATTTAAAGAAAGAATTTGAGATGAAAGATTTAGGAAAAACAAAATTTTATCTCGGCCTGCAGATTGCGCATTTAGCATATGGAATTCTCATTCATCAGTCAACTTACACAGAGAAGGTTCTTAAAAGATTTTATATGGATAAAGAACATCCATTGAGTACCCCAATGATTATTAGATCACTTGATGCGAAAAAGGACCCTTTTAGACCTCGTGAGGATAATGAAGAATTACTTGGTCCTGAAGTACCATACATTAGTGCAATTGGTGCATTAATGTATCTTGCTAATAATACACGACCTGATATAGCATTCTCTGTGAATTTGTTAGCAAGATATAGCTCTTTTCCTTCCCGGAGACATTGGAATGTGGTTATCCATATTTTTCGTTACCTACAAGGAACTATGGATATGGGCTTATTTTTTTCAAATAATGATAATCATAAATTAGTTGGATATGCTGATGCATGATATTTATCTGATCCACATAAAGGTCGATCTCAAATAGGTTATCTCTTTATATGTGGTGATACTGTTATAGCATAGAGATCTACAAAGCAAACATTAGTTGCCACTTCATCTAATCATGCTGAAATACTTGCAATCCATGAAGCAAGTCGAGAATGTGTATAGTTGAGATCAATGACTCAACATATTCGTGAAGCATGCTGTTTATCCTCCAGCAAAGGAACTCTAACCATTCTGTATGAAGACAATGCTGCATGTATAGCTTAATTAAAAGGGGGATACATCAAAGGAGATAGAACAAAGCACATTTCACCGAAATTCTTTTTCACACATGACCTTGATAAGTGTGGTGACATTGATGTCCAACAAATTCGATCAAAAGATAATCTAGCAGATTTATTCACCAAAGCATTACCAACTGCAACGTTTGAAGGATTTCGTCGCAATATTGGAATGCAACAACTAAAGGACTTAAGGATACATTCATGAGGGGAAGCTAATACGCGTTGCACTCTTTTTTCCTTAACTAATGTTTTTTCCCATTGGGTTTTTCTTGGTAAGGTTTTTAATGAGGCAATTTTCAATGCGTATTGCTGTACAATAGACATCCAAGGGGGAGTGTTATAAAATTATAATATATATGGATGTCTAGATTCATTCCTCCCATCTTTATTACCATGTCCTTTAAGCTTTGCAACTCCCATGTCCTTTAAGCTTTGAAACTCTTTTGTATTTTAAGTGTTGATTATGATCTTTTAGGTTTTGTAACCTTCAAGTATTTATGTACATGTGCCTATAAATAGGAGAATCAGCTACACATAAAAGACGACAACTTATATGAAATAAGAATGTTTTCTCTCTTCCTCCAATCATCATTGTTCTTAATATTTAGTATATTTTCATAATACTAATAACCTCAAACATTTAATATGCATAAATGGTCAATTAAATACTGTAAAACCCTGACTTTTATGAAATAAAAGTCTAATTTAATTTATGATTATTATTCTAAAGCTGTAAAATGTTAAATTGATAAATGGTCAAACGGACAATTAAACTAATAAGTGAGTAAATAAAAGAGAAAGAATTATATTTATGTAATGGTGGACTATAAGAGGGGCGGCTAATGCTGATAGAGGTGGAATAATTTTGAAATTTATTTTCCTAATACTCCAAAACATTCCCCACATTCCTCACCAACCTTTCTTTTGATTGGTTAATTTCATTTTGGTGGGACAAGGGAGTTGGGCAATTGATTGAGCCTAATAAGGCAAAATCAACAAATTTCCTTCCTATTTTTCACAACCTCTCCCTCCCGTACGTAGCAACAATTTTAGAAAAAGAAAAGAGAGAGAGAGAGAGAAGATGTGACACCCCCAAATTCAAATATATGTACCTCGAATTCGGTGCACCCCGTGCTAATTCTAATAACATACTAAAATCTCATGCAACGAAAAAGTAGAATAATTTACATTGATTTAATATAAATATTCGCGTCCCATAGTCTCACAACCATGACTAACTTAATACATAACTTAAATCCATAACTTAAAACATAAATTAAGTTCATTACAACATAATAATAATTATAAAGGAGAACAAATGTGACGCCCCCAAATACGGGTACCTTCAAACCCTAGATATGGTGGTACACGGTGCTACTGTCTACTCATATATTCAATTGAATACTTCAATAACATGCATAAGTGTAGACACTTAAAATTTTTCTTGCCCCAATACTAACGATGTAGGAGGGCAAAGCCGTCAATCAAGCCAAACCCCGGTCTTGATACCGGGCCTTCAACTCAAATTCGATCCCCAATATTGGTCAACTCAAATCCGATCCCCAATATCGGTACTCAACTAAAATTCGATCACCAATATCGGTACTCAAGTCAAATTTGATCACCAATATCGGTTCCCAAGTTAAATTCGATCACCAATATCGGTATCTCGATCCTACTCCGATCTCCAATCGAACAGTCTATCCAACTCCGATCTCCAATCGGACCATCAATCCAACTCTGATCTCTAATCGGACCATCTATCGAGCTCTAATCTCCAATCAGACAATCTATCCATCTTCGATCTCCAATCAGACCGTCTATCCAGCTTTGATCTGTAATTGGACCGTCTATCCAACTCCGATCTCTAATCAGACCATCAATCCAGCTCCGATCTCCAATCGGACAGTCTATCCAGCTCCGATCTCCAATCGAACCGTCTATCCAGCTCCGATCTCTAATCGGACCTTCTATCCAGCTCCGATCTCCAATCGGACCTTCTATCCAGCTTCGATCTCCAATCAGACCGTCTATCCAGCTCCGATCATCAATCGAACCGTCAATCCAACTCCGATCATTAATCGGACCGTCAATCCAGCTCCGATCTCCAATCGAACCGTCAATCCAGCTCCGATCTCAAATCGAACAGCCAGAACAACCCCAATCTCAATATCGGGCTATCAGATCAATCCCGATCTCCAATCGGGCCGTCAGTTCAAACCTCGATCTCAATATCGGGCCTTCAAATCACCCTCGGCGGCAAGTCGAGAGGTACAAGCCAGCCCCAGCAGCAACCCGAGAGGTACCGATCAACCCCGATCTCAATATCGGGCCATCAAGTCAGCCCCGACATCAACCCGAGAGGTACAGGTCAACCTTGACATCAACCCATGATATGTCAAGTTATCCCTGGTCTTGGCCTGGGAAGTAAAGATCAGCCCCGACGTAAATCCGAGAAGTGCAGTTCAGCCCTAGAGATAACCCTGGGAAGCCAAATTCACCACGAACCACCCCGGGAGGGGAAAAATGGTTATTTTTATCAACTTTTAGCTAATTCGATCAAACTCAAGCCGAATTGATGCCATCGAAGTCAGAATGAACTATAATGATGATCCCGAGTGCAAACAGCGCAAGACAGCTCAACGGATAAACTGCGGGGAATCGACGACCTGGTTACGAACCCGTCTTCTCAGACCTAGAAAATGTTTTATCCCATATCATTACGAAACTCTCGGCGAGGGCTTTCCGAAAAGGTATCGCACTCCTCAAACGGACGCTCTGATCAAAAGTTTGAAAGTTTCGACTTCGACTGCGCGTTGCTTGGAGTGCACGTACTTTGAGATGACAGAACACAGCACCGCAGGCCCCACCACGGGAGCCTCACCTCTACCTGCGGTAGCTGCAGGTATAGTGGAGGATCCCTTCCTATAAATAAATGTGGCCCCCCTTCATTTAAAAAAAATCCAAAACGCAGCGAAGCTCTGCCCGTTCAATTTTTTAACTTTTACACTTCTTCCAAGCCCAAATATTTTTACTCTAACACGTAGACAGACCCACATACTACCACATATCAAAAATCCACTTGTAGATTTGGTCGTTTGAAGCCCACTAAGTGGCAAAAAGCCTGTTGTGCTTTCCATTGTAAGTATTTTTACGATCAGCAAGTCAATACTACTACTTCGCACTTTTACGCACTTGCACGTCAATTTTTGCTTTCAATATGCCCGAAACTTAGTTTTGTGACCGTTTTCGTCAAAATTTGGTATATTTTCTTACATAAACTCAATTTCTGGCATTTCTAAAATTCGAATTGACGATCTGTCAGCTTCAGCAGCTCCAGTGCACTAGCACACATGTTTTGGCAACTTCGCCGGACTGGGTTATCTTACCTTTCCGGGTTTGGCCCTTTTTGTATATAGTTAACTATATCTATACTAACATTTCAATTCTGTCATGCCCGAATTTCCAATCCGAGGTAGTTTACCGCTTTTATATATATTGACGCATATATAAGCGATTTTCACCATCACTGGGTTCTCTTCCCAGCCTTGGTTGACTACATTTCTGTCAATATATTTATATTTATATATTTTCAGTCTGGCCTGGATTACTTCGTGGCCATTTTACTATTTTTGCACTCTTCGCCATACTGGGTGCTCTCATCAGTTACTGGTTGACTATTTTCCTGTACATTTACATTTCAAAATGGCTTGGATCATTTCGTGGCCTTTTTACTGCTTTTGCACTCTTCGCCATACTGGGTGCTCTCCCCATTCACTTGTTGACTACTTTTATGACAATTTCAATTCCAGTACGGGCACCGACGTGAAAACCCATCGCCCTTTTTACTGTTTATATATATATATATATATATTTCATTTCTGTTAAGCCTGGATCATTTCGTGGCTATTTACAGCTTTTTTATAAATATATATATATATATATATATATATATATATATATATATATATATATATATATATATATTTCAATTCCAGTCCAGGCTTGCGAGTGAAAACCCATCGCCCTTTTACAGCTTTTGTATATATATAACTATATATATATATATTGCTTTTCTCAATTTATTCAATTGCAGCATTTAAATATTCATTTTTATATGAATTGACACTGACATATTTGTAGGCGGACTAGATTTATTTAAATCTCGCCAATTCTAGTTTTCAAACGGTTCAAAACATTCAGACTGAACCAGGGAGCTAGAATGGCTGAGATTTCCTTAAATCTAGCTTTCTTTCTAGTTTCAGCTTCAAAAGTAAACTAGCCGCCCTTAGATCGCTATCTAGTGGGAACGAGACGCTTTGGCCACGCGCAGCCAGGATTTACTGATGAATCTTTAGTTCCATTGCAACGTGATGACATATATATCTATTTCTGTGCAAATTTGAACTGTGCAGGTTTGTTGGCTACTTATATGTGAGACTAGGAATCGTGGGATTCACGATCAAAATGATCGATATATGATTCCCACGATGGACAAACTTCAGTTTACAAATGTACCCTACCAATTTTTCTATAAATTAGACATACAACAGACCTTAAAACGATTATCCGGATTTAAGGTCTCAACATAGTGAAATGTGGTTTATCGTGTCAGCGTCCCTCCGATGGTTTTCATGCCCATGAGGAGACAGACACTTGTATTTATTTTCATCACCATTCACATGCAGCCTTAAGGCTAGAAAGATAAAATTTGGAAGTATCAAAAGGCTTCAATTCTTATGTCTAATCAGCTTTCAAAAGAAAAGCTTTCAAAACATCACTTTCAAAACAGCTTTCAAAACATCACTTTCAATTCAATCAAAAGAAAAGCTTTTGCAAATCTAATCAAAACGCTTTTGCAAATCAAATCAAAGACTTTTTGCAAATCAAATCAAACCCTTCGTATATAAGTTCAACGAAGTAAAGCACTACTTTCAATCAATCAAATCAATAGGCCCAATTTTCAAACATCATTCACTCACGCATTCAGTTTTTAAAGAGAAATATTGAAATGATGCAGTACCGTATTTACATGGGAGTCGTGGGGTGCCTAACACCTTCCCCACACTTAACCAAGCCCCCGAGCTCAAACTTTGTTTTTAAAGATCAAGTTTTGACAGTGTCCAGCAATTGGGCCTCTTTCAAACAAACTCGGTTGAGTTGTTACAACCATTTTCAAATCTACCAACTGGCAACTCTGTAAAACGTTGAAATCGTCGACATGATACATGTTGGCCTTTTTCCTAAAAAACCCTTCAAAACCTTTTTTCTAAATAAAAAGAATAAGGGTAGAGAGAACTTAGGAAAAGTGATTAAAAGATTCGGGTTGTGACCTGACCCGCGAATTTTTTAAACCGACGTCGACAGGTGGTGACTCTACTGGGGACAGTAGAGGGCTTAGGTTGCTTTGAAATCTTTTCAAATATTTCCCTTTCAAAACTATTGAATGCGTGAAATTCTGCGTCTATACAGTCAATGAATGAGTGAATGCTGCGTCTTTACATTAAATAAATGCATGAATTCTATGTCTTTACATTGAATGAATGTGAATGAATGTTTACCTGCTTTCCAAACAAAACATCATATGCATAACGGTGAGGCACGATGTATGTGAATGTATATTGTGTGTCCCTCTCACAAGAAGGAAAAGCCGGTCGGTGATAAGTAATGTCTCTGGGGGACCACTAAGTCTCTGGGGCTCATGAAAATGCAACACTCAGATTCGCTCCAGTTGAACGATCGGATTAACTTCCCTTCTAGTAGATTGCGATGATCTGGGAGCCTTTATGCCGAAACAAAAGCCGCGAGAGTAAACCTAAGATAGGTCAGCCTCTGATCAACCAAATCCGATGGGAAGCTTCTTTATGCCTTCCTCTTTCAATTCCATGTCTAGTCTCCAATTACGCAGGAGCACAATGTAAATATCAATAATGAAAGATTTACTTTCCTGTCAGATAAATATCATGACATCCTGCCATCAAAATAACTAACCTCGATTTTGTAGGATAAACTCTGAAAAACACATCATTCATCGAATCCTTTCCTGCCTCAGGAAATTGACATGCCTACGTTTTGTTGTAGGTAAAAATTGGTCCTGTTACCAGGTCTAAGTCTAAGAAAGCACTCAGTCCATCCACGGATATGGCTTCAAGTGCTCAGCCAGAATCCACCCCTATCTCTAGGTAAGAGTTCGAAGGACTAAAGAATCAGAAAGCTGAGTTAGTCGGTTTTCTACTAGAACAAAGCAAGGCCCTTAAAGGGAAACAGAGCCAAACTCACACCGAACCAGGAGCACCTGGTGGCAGTTGTGGCAGTCAAGAGACCGAGAAACCCGATACTCAGATTCCTGGACATCAAAACCAGGACAACCAACAAAACCCCTAAAATCACCACCCTAAGCAAGGAACAAGAAGCTGGTGACATTCTCAAGAAAGTGCAACAGATGGAAGAAACCCTCCGGTCCATCAAAGGGACTGGGGCATTCGGCAGTGTGAATTACTCTGACCTCTGCATATTCCCCAGGGCGCGTTATCCCAAAAAATTTTAAGTCCTCGATTTTGAGAAATACAACGGAATAGGGGATCCTTACACATATTTGAAAGTCTTCATTGGAGAACTCGGATTCTATGCAAAGGACGAGAAACTTCAAATGTAGTTATTCCAGAAAAGTTTAACTAGAGAAGCCAGAGCCTGGTATGCCCGTCTGGAAAACTCCAAAATTCACAGTTGGGAAGAACTGACCCATGCCTTCGTCAGCTAGTACAGCTTCCAGTTTTAGCTGGCTCCAGACAGATATCAAATAACCAAAATCAAGAAAAAGAACACTGAATCATTCAGAGAATATTCCCAATGATGGAGACGAGTCGCAACATAAGTCACCCCAGCCAAGACTGAGTCTGAAATAGTCATGACCTTCATCGATATCCAAGAAGCGCCTTATTATGAGAGGGTCCTAGTAGGTATAGGAAACCATTCTCTAAAATGATCAAGCATGGCGAAATGGCAGAAATGGGGCTCAAATCCGGGAAGATAAAAGTTCTAACTGCCCTCGAAGCTGTCGTTGAGCATATCCAGTCTGGAAATTACGGGAGTAATCCCCGGAGGGTCCACAAATAAAAAGACGAAGAAGTTTCCTTAGTATTACAAGGACAAAACTCAAGGGGCGAGTCAAACAACATGCCTATTCAAAGGAGGAACTATACCTCTTTCCAAGCTCCAACACAGCCTGCAAACCCTCTATTTCAGAAAAACATGGAAGTCAGGCATCGAATAACTTTCACCCCATTAGGGGATTCACTCGAAAACGTGTTCAAACTTCTGACAGCTCAGAAGAAGATTGTCCAACTCCTTTCACCAACCAACACTAATGGAAGGAACCTCGACCCTAACAAGAAGTGTGCTTATCATTCCGGATCCCTGGGCCATGACACCCAAGATTGTTGGTCCCTTAAGCACAAAATCCAAGATTTGATTAACAGCGGATAGATCGTGGTTATAAGACCCGAATAACCGCATGTCCAAGACAACCCTCTCCCATAACATAAAGAGGAGAATGTCAATATGACCAGCACCTCAAGTGGAGAAGGATCTAAGTACCTCCGCTATGTTGGGGAACCAAGTTAATCCAATGACAGCAGCCCAGATAGTTGGGAAGCTTTTGAAAAGCGATTCTTGATAAAGCAAGAAGTAAAGTCTCTCAAGGAACAAATTGATCCGCTAGCCGAACTAGTTGTCTACCAGCATCAGCTCACCAGGAAGATGTTGAAGCAAATAAATCAATCCATTGGCAATCGTTCTCCTACGACGGAGGTCAATCCCATCCCCAGTAGGGATTATTGCCATTCTCATGAACAAAAGCCCTGGACCGAATAGATGGTCAAAGAGGAGAATCTCCGAGCAGGTGGGAGATTCCTATTTTAAAGGAACTTAACTAACCTGAACCAACCAATGGAAGAAATCCTCCAGATGTTAATCAACGAGGGGATGGTTACAGATTTGTTACCTCCATTGAACCCTCGATCCAGAAAATTTAAACCTGACCAAATATGTCAGTACCATTCCAATTCACCAGGCCATGATACAGAGGATTGCTGGGCACTTCGTAACCTAATTCAGAACCTGATCGAGAATGGTAACCTGATCAAAGGAAATCAAGTTCTTGACCTCCCAGACAAAGACACTCTCTGGATCCCCACTGTCTGGAATCAAAACACAGTGGCTGTCATATCCTGCAATAGGGAGTCAACCCTCACACCCTTGGTACTGACAGGGAAAGGGGTCCATGAGATACAAAATCCTATGACGGTGGCTACACCTTAGCCTTTAATCTTGCCATTCAGACCTCAATATCCAATCACCAGTCTGAAGAAGGTCCCATGGAACTACGGGGACACTGAAGGCTCCACTTCAAATAATATTACCATCTTGTCAAAGGATAATCCACTATGCCTACCTCAGAGGGTAATCAAACCAGTCATTGAAGCAAAAGAGAAGGTGTCTAAAGAGAAGATAGAAGTGTTCCTCAACAAGATAGGACACAATAAAATCAAGATAGTGAAAAGCTTGAGAGGCGCACCCAAGCAAATGTCCATCCTCGATTTGGTCTTATCATCAGAGGACCATCGCAACATTTTATTAAAAGTTCTGGAAAAAGCTCATCTGCCACACACGGTGGACACCGAGAAATTCCATCACGTGATAGAATATATCTTCAATAGCAATGTGATATCCTTCATGGACGATGATATCCCTGCAGAAGGGACTAGCCATCATAAGTCCCTGTATATAGCCGTAATGTCTTTCGGATATATGATCGGAAGAGTGCTCATTGATGGAGGATCTTCCCTCAACATCTGTCCTTACGATACCTTAGAAAGGATGAAGATCAATCCGAATCGGATCAAAACCAGCCATGCGGTCATCCGGGCCTTCGATGGATCCCGCCGACAGGCTATGGGGGAAATAGAGCTTCCTCTAGAAATTGGTCCACACACTTTCTACGTATCTTTCCAAGTGCTCAATATCACCACCGGGTATAACTTGCTGCTGGGCAGGCCCTGGATCCATATGGCAGGAGCAGTGCCATCCACCTTCCATCAGCAACTCAAGTACATCATTAACTGCAGCCTCATCACGCTCAATGCCGAACCAGAATACCCTGTCTGCATACAGGGGGATATGCCAGTGATTAGCCTGGACTCGGGGATTGAGCCTGTCAGTTTTCAAGCTTTAGGGGTGAGCGATACTTAATATCTACCTATCGGGGCACCAGACCTGAGGCCAAAAGTCTCCACTAAAGTAATGACGGTAGGACAAGAAATGGTATCTTTGGGTTTCCAACCTAGAGAAGGGTTGGGAAAGGATAAACAAGGTATCAAGATGCCAGTCCAGATTCCAAGTCAGATTGGGAAAGCAGGATTGGGATATTCATCGGGGTGAAGCCACCAGAATCCACATAAACATCCCAAGACTCATGCCTCCACAATTCTGCTACCAAAACCTCATCAATGCCGGATGGGTGAAACCTATGTGGAAAATCCGCACGGTGGTATCAACCATGCTATTTCCTCCAATCATACCTGTCCATGAAAGAAAAGCCCTCAAGCCTGAGGCAGACAGCGAAAAGGGAAAAGAAAAGATCCTGTACAAAGGACGTGACCCATTCGCTAAAATGAGGGTCATTATCAACTACGTGGGTATGAATGACGAAATCCCAGACAGTGACGACTACGATTATGTCCAAATTTCTCTCATCAAGAAGAGGAATAATCCACAGAAAAGCCTCGGCCCTATTCTAAAAGATGTCTCAGTTATTATCCAAGATGAGGCAGACGAGCAAAATTCCTCGATTCTCCCGGTTCATGAGAATCTGACCTTGGATAACTGGAGCAGTGTCCCCTGTCTCGGTAGAAAAGGGTAAAGGGGCAGAAAGTACATCTGTCCTTAACCATGCTTTCATTTATTGCTTACTTTTGATTGCACAGCTATAGCAGTAACTTTTGTCATGCTACATGCTCTGTATGTTTAAGTAGTTGTATATATTAATGAAAGCATTTTTGTTTTCAGGACCCAAGCATTGGATGTGTGTGTCTTGCTGATGAGATGCCAACCTGTTAAAGTGACTACAACTTTGATGTATAATGGAACTTTGACTCGTTGGACATTGATCAAGAGGTGGAAGATGACTATGAGGTGCCCGAGGAGATTAAAGAATGGGCCGAAGACAAACCCAAACCAAACCTCGACCAAACCACCACCATCAACATAGGAACCTCCGAAAACATCAAAGAAATCCAAATAGGTTCAGATCTCACACCAAATCAAAAAGCCAACCTGATTGAGCTCCTAACACAGTACCAGGATGTATTTGTATGGTCAAATGAAGACATGATCGGCCTCTCTACGGACATTGTCATCCATCTAATGCATATCAAAGAAGGGTTCAAAGCAGTCAAACAAAAGCTTAGACGATTGAAACCTGAGTTGAGTCTGAAAGTCAAGGAAGAAGTCGTTAAACATTTCAAAGACGGGATCGTTATGGTATCAACATACCCCGATTGGCTGTCAAACATAGTTCCCGTGCCTAAGCCCGAAGGAAAAGTGCGAGTATGCGTGGATTACTGGGATCTGAACAAAGTTTTCCTCAAGGATAACTTTTTGGTGCCTTTCATCCACATCCTGATCGACAATACTGCGTAATATGGCATGTACTCCTTTGTAGATTTCTTTGCTGGTTACCATCAAATCATGGTTGCTGAAGAAGATTGGGAGAAAATAGCCTTTATCACTCCCTGGGGAACCTTCTGCTACCGATGACTATCCTTCGGCCTCATCAATGCTGGAACCATATATCAGCGAGCCATGATGGCCCTCTTTCATGATATGATGCACAAAGGGATAGAGGTTTATGTGGATGACATCATCATTAAATCTCGGAGGGAGGGTGATCACATCAACCATCTTAGGAAGCTGTTCAACAGGTTGCGTAAGTACAACCTCCAGCTAAATCCCGCCAAATGTGCTTTTGGCGTCAAAGCAGGCAAGCTGTTAGGATTCCTGGTGAGCAATCGGGGCATCGAGCTCGACCCTGCTAAGATCAAAGCCATTACTGAAATGCCCATACGTCGTACATAAAAGGAGATACGTGGATTCCTGGGAAGAATTAACTTCATAAGCCGTTTCATTTCATAGCTCACAACAACTTGTGAACCCATTTTCAAGCTATTAAGGAAGAATTCCTCCACCAAATGGAATGAGGATTGTCAACAAGCCTTCCTTGCCATCAAGAAGCAGCTGACTGAAGCTCATATTCTGATACCCCCAAGGGTGTCCCTTTGTTCATGTACTTGTCCGTCAATGCCAATGCAATGGGCTACATGTTAGGACAGAAGGATGATAGTAGCAAGGAAAGAGCCATCTACTACATCAGCAAAAGATTCAGCAGTGGTGAACATAAATACACCCTGATCGAAAAGACATGCTGTGCACTGGCATGGGCCGCCATGAGGTTGCAACATTATTTGCATGGGCATACACCCTACCTTATATCCCGCATGGATCCCCTCAAATACGTATTCAACAAACCAATGTTGAATTGTCGACTGTCCAAATGGTAGTTGATCCTACAGCAGTTCGACATTGTCTACGTGACTCAAAAGTCAATCAAGGGTCAAGGCATTGCAGATCAATTAGCTGAAGCACCTTCAGGAGGGTTCGAGCCCCTGGGGACATATTTCCCGGATGATGGGATCATTATAATTCAATAACTCCAGTCAGAGAATACAGTCGAACCATGGAAAATATATTTCGACGGAGCAGTAAACATGGAAGGTGGCGGAGCTGGGGCAGTCCTCATCTCTGGTACAAGATAACAATATCCTGTGGCTACAAAACTTTAATTTGGAAACACCAACAACACGACCGAGTATGAAGGCTGTATATTGGGGTTGAAGTTAGCCTAATCCATGTCTATTAAGCACCTACTCGTCTTCGAAGAGTCTGAGCAGGTCATCAGACAAACCACCGGCGCGTATCTCACCAAAGAACTGCATTTGTTGCCCTATCATCGGCAGGTCCTCAAAATATCCCGAGAATTCGAAGACATAACCTTCGTTCATATTCCTCGGCGTCGGAATGACTTCGCTGATGCATTGGCAACGTTGACTTCATTAATCCACATGTCCAATAAGAGTGGATTTCCCAACATCCAGTTCATAATTCAGAAAGCCCCGACATATGGGAGTTACGTTGGAGAAGTATCAGATGAGATACCTCTTGTCAAGCAGTCTTGGTATCAAGACATCAAGGAATATCTCCGTGGTGGATCCACACTCGCTGGGGCAAGCAACTCAGGGCGTAAATGGATTCACAAAATGGCCATGAAGTTCAATTTGAGCGGAGATGCATTGTACAAAAGGGATGCTAAAATAGGCCTGTTAAGATGCCTCGACAAAGAGCAAGCCCAAAGATTAATGGATGAAGTCTATGGCGGAGTCTGTGGTCTATACATGAGCGGTCATTTGCTGGCCAAAAAGATAATCAGAATATGACATTACTGGATCTCGCTCAAAGCTGATTGCGATGATCACGTCAAGAGATGCTTTCAATGCCAAGTACATGGAAACGCCATTCACGCTCCTCCAAATGAGCTACATAACATGAGTTCACCATGGCCTTTCTCTATGTGGGGGATGGATGCGATAGGTCCAGTGGAACCCAAAGCCAATAATAGTCATCGATTCATTAGTTTTATCGGAAACAATGTCGTCTGTCGATATAGACAATCGGAGGTGATTGTATCAGACAACGCCAAGAACCTAAATAATCAAATGATGAAAGAACTGTGCAACATGTTCCACATCAAACATCTCAATTCCGTCATCTATCGGCCCAAGATGAACGGTGCTGTCAATGCGGCCAATAAAAACGTCAAGAAGATCATGCAGAAAATGTCCGCCAATCATAAGGAATGGCCTGACCTGCTGCCTCTAACCTTGTTAGCATACAGAACGTCAATGCGCACCTTTACTGGGGCTACCCCCTATTCGTTGGTTTATGGAATGGAGGCAGTCCTTGCCGTAGAAGTAGAGATGGAATCCTTGTGAGTGTCAATCGACGCTCAAATAGACGAAGATCAATGGTTGCAAGACCGATACCATCAACTGTCTCTGATAGATGAAAAGAGGGCTACAGCCATTTTCCACGGACAGTTATACCAGCAAAGGATAGCCAGATCCTGCAACAAGAAGGTTTAAATCCGGTAATTCAAAGAAAATGACTTAGTGCTGAAAAAAGTCCTGGCCAATCAGGATGAAGCCAAAGGAAAGTTCTCCCCAAATTGGGAAGTCCTTTTTATTGTCAATGAGGTATTGACAGGGGGAGTTATTAGACTACAAGAAATGGATGGGAGCAAATTTCCCCAACTCATCAATTCAGATACCGTGAAAAGGTACTATGTCTGAAGCACATGCATACCCGCATCCGAGTCCTACAAATCAAATCAGGTTCAGTTTTTCACTAGAAGGAAGGAACTACGAATGACCTGATCTCCCTCCACCCGGGAGTACGTAGGCAGCCATTTCTAGTGCTGTCAAACCAAATAAAAACTTAAAAAACTCATCAAACCAAACTTAAAACCAAAGATAAACTCCTTTACAACCTCTCCCTAACCAAAAGGCCAGAACTATAAATGACCTGATCTCCCTCAACCCGGGAGTACGTAGGTAGCCATTTACATCGCGGTTTGACCTTCTAGAAAAAACAAAAACCAAATAAAGACCAGTCCCAAGACATCGAAGACCAGTAAAACCTAAATCCTATCAAGCTTCCTTGTCAACAGGCACATCTGAGATACTCCTTAACACCTCAACTGTCAGTCCATCAAGGAGAAGTTTAAGATACATCGACGACTATGAGTTATGAAAGAAGCAGTAATCACTCAGCAATGACAATACATCTCCAATCAGGGAAGTGAATCAAAACTATATTTCTCTAATATATAAAATTGTTTGATATACAGAATGCCCTGTACATGAAAAAAATGATTGATCTAGTCTGTGCATGAATAATAAAGCTAGTCTATGGACCCAAGGATAAGCAGGTCAGTAATGCCAGCATGGTATCTCTCTCTGAAGATGGGGGAACAGCTGTAAGTGTAGTCCACTCAGCCTCCATACGGCTCAAAACATCAACGACCATCTACATCGTAGCACTGTGGTCATCAATATACGTACTCATCTCGGTGACCAGACCATGAGTATAAGATCGAATAGCAGTACTATCAGTAATGTGGAAATAACGGGAAGCTATAGCCTCATCCCTCTGCAAAAGATGCATCTTGAGCAATCAAAGTCTCCTCGATCTCAATATATACTGCATCCTTAGCTGAGCGGAACAAGTCTCGCTCTACAACAGCGGTATCCTGAGCAGAGCGGAGCTTCTCCCACTCAATCAATCCAGCATCCAGAGCGATTCTGAGTCCATCCCTCTCAGGAAAAGAAAAATCTTTGCCAGACAAGGCAGCCAACATTTGTACTCTAGACGAGTCTCGCTCAAAGGTCATCCTGAATAGTGAGTCAGCTAAAGACGAATCTGTCCCCACAAGAATGGTCGGGGAAATGCTAACCAGAGCAGTGGTCAAACCTGTGAATAGCTCATCATCGGTAGGAGAATCTGGATCCTCCATGGGCTCCTCCTCGTTAGAGTCCACAATAAGAGATGAAGAAGCCTATGCTACCGCTCCCACCTTTGCCTCCAACCATGCAGAATACTCCAGAGAACAGCGCGGATGGCTACCAGAGAAATTAGCCCTCTCCCGATGAGTCCAACACTCATATTCTCTGACCAAGTCTGCGGATGACATAGAAGAAGCCGACGTCCTCTGATCAGCAGACCCCTCAAAACGGTGCAGACTCTACAGCTGATCAAACTGACACATGATTGCCAAACCCGCTATGGGCAAATAATCCAGGCCAGATGTTGCAAAACTGTTGGTCCAACTCCCTGGTCAGATCTGCTATCTGGTTTGCATGAGTAGGCTCTCTGAGGTAAGCTATCCAGTCCATCATCATCACGGACCCCAACACCATATCTGCCATAAACTGGGTAGCACGAGTCTGAGCTCCAATAGTGCGAGAGCTCCACCATCTACTGAATGCCTCATGGCAGTACGGGCCCTCTGATAAGGCGAAGCCATCTATGCCCTCCAAAGGGATGTCTGTTAATGGCACGCTCAGTGGCCAATGATGCCAAGCTAGAGGAACAATGGGAATGCAAATCTCCCCCGTAATACTCCTAATGGCACGCTCTCCAAGATAGAGCTCCCAGCCTTCTGCCGTCAACAAAGGTACCCTGCGGGTCGACAACTCAAACTCCCGGCCAGTAGGGACACCTCCCTCGAATGTATACGGCCAAAAACTAGGATGTATATGGCGTCCAGGTGATCGAACCCGCCGTTAAAAGCTCCAACTATAGACGCTCATGAGTGAATCCCTTAACAACAGGGACGTCCGTCAAAGTAGAGTGATGCCATCTCCGTCCTCGAGGATAGGTCTCCAGACCTAATGTAGTAGCGGGCCGTAGGCAAGGAAGCCTCTCAAATGCCCAAAGATGACCATATAAATATCAAAAGTCCTCAATGACCAAGATTGACAAAAATGAATGCTGAAATCAAAAAGGTACATAAAGATGTACTCACCAGCAGAAACGGGTAAAATCCTAACCAAGCCTTCGTCAAACCCTCTGAAAGCATGCGTATGCCACGGAGAAAATAGGAAAAGGTATAGGAGCCCAAATCATAGTCACTGAGGCAAACTACATGTCGAGCGGTGCTAATCGAGGCGAAGGATACAGTAGACGAGTTGTCCGCCATAAAATAACCCCTGATGATCGATAAAAATAATCTCCTCAGAATGCGATCTCTAGCCCTCTGGTCATCAGGCGGAGGCTCCAGTAAAGTACCATCTTGTGCATCTATACTCAAGGGATCGGATCGGATTTCCCGATACTTAAACGCCATCATAGGGACTCCTAACAGGGACCGAACGATGGTGGGCGTAATGTTAGCCACGATAGGCACTGGCTAGCCCTCAAACTCAATGTCGGTAATAAATCTCCAGTCCATAGGAGTCATCATCACCTTGCAATCCAGCAGATAAAGGGACTGAGTCTGGTGGAACCAGCGCTCAGATAAAGCCCTCATATACCCCCAGGGGCAACGGCGGGAAAGGATTGAGAAAAAGGCCTGAAAGCCTTAGCTATCTACGATCTCCCTGTAATCCTCATGCAAAGTATGATACAGGGAGTGCACTGCTAAACCAGTTCCCTCGAGGCTGCGTAAAGCCTGGAACCTGCATTAAAACCAACCCATGTCAAAAACCTGTGCCCCAAGAATGGCAAAAAGGAAGAAAAGAATCTAGAGAGAAGAAGAACTTCAAGTTACCTCGT
This sequence comes from Panax stipuleanatus, assembly GCA_020205555.1. Classification (NCBI taxonomy): domain Eukaryota; kingdom Viridiplantae; phylum Streptophyta; class Magnoliopsida; order Apiales; family Araliaceae; genus Panax; species Panax stipuleanatus. The sequence goes on from CM035123.1 coordinate 47,232,992, forward strand.
TGGCGTGAAGATATCTCGAAGGATGGCGACTCAAGTCACCCAACAACTCCTGCATCTGCACAACAATGCCAAGGACCTCCGCACGTGGAGCCTGAGCGAAAGCAGGAGCAGGAAAAGGAGCCTCCTCATTGTCAATATCGAGTGGCTGCTCGTCCTGTGCTGGACGAATCACCGCCTCCTCCAATCTACGAGGCATTTGAGCCGGATGAGGCTGAGGCACATTAGAAGCCCTCCTTCGTCTAACACCTGAGGATACCCTGCTAGAACTGTCGGGTCTATCGCGATCCATCGGATATACCAATACTCCAAACCCTTAGAAAGGGTGTGGTAAGCCTAAAACCTGTGGCTTATCATTTTTAATTAATCCAGCATATATCTCTAGGTCCTAAGACATGCATGGGTCAGTCAAAAATACCCAGTAAAGTCAAAACTACATGTTCTCAAAACATATAAGCTAAAAACCTGCATAGGTCAGTCAAAAATCCCCAGTAGAGTCAAAAATACAGGTTTTTCAATAGCTAAGATTTTGGAAAATTTTCGCCAGTCTCCTTTGTAAAATGGACTGTCCACAGGCACACAGGCATGCCTAGGTGGCCATTCAGTAGCACACCTACCCAAAAACAAAAACAGTTCACATTTATGCAAAAAAATCAAAAGTCAGCCTCACATGGTAGCCAAATTACCATGTACATTTTTAGTTGAAAATCCAGTCTCACTAGGCCTCAAAAAGGATGACTAAGCTGACCAAAAAGAGCAAAATAACACTGTTTTAGAACCTTAATTTTCTTACATCCTAACGTGCATTACAGTAAGATATGCATACATATGAAGTCAAAAAATTTTAGCAGGTCATATAGGCATACATTCTTTATACATTGGGTCTAAAAGCACCCTAAGTGGTTCGCAAGCTTTTAACTGTCAAAATCTGCAAAAAAAAAAAGCAAGTAAAATGTTACATGCGCTGCGCTGAATGCGTAGGAAGTGACGGAATCAGAAAACAGCTGCCCGAACTCCGTAAATCTGAAAAAGAAGATCGAAAATCCTTTAGGAACTTAAATGGGAAACTTGAAAAATAAAAATCCCTGCAGCCCATTAAATAGCCCAGGTGGCCATACCTCCACCTGTGGCTGCTGTACCTCCACCTGCGGTATCCCAGGGTGGGTCCCACTCCCCCGGGCCCGGTTCGGTTCGAGTTAAAATGGATTTCTTATGTGCCGTCGAGTCAAATCTGAAGAAAAATCGCTACACGATAGAGCGATTTGTCCTGAAATCCTACGTTGAAGTAGCGTAATCCTTACAGAAATGCAAACCCCACGGAGACGCTTGGTATTCATCATGGAGTCATGTCCAGGGATCAACAAATCAAACTATGAAAAAATTGCATGAAAACTGCGCAAAACTGTCAAAAATTGCCATTTTTTGAAGTTCGGGTACTGATCGAAGCCAATTCAGCCGTTGGTTCCAATCCAGCGAAGTTCGGGTACTGACCGAGGCAAATTCAACCATTGGTTCCATTCCAACGAAGTTCGAGTACTGATCGAAGCCAATTCAACCGTTGGTTACATTCCAGCGAAGTTCGGGTACTGATCGAAGCCAATTCAACCGTTGGTTACATTCCAGCGAAGTTCAGGTACTGACCGAAGTCAAATTCAGCCTTTGGTTCTATTCCAGCAAAGTTCGGGTACTGACCAAAGTCAAATTCACCCGTTGGTTCCATCCCAACGAAGTTCAGGTACTGACCAAAATTAAATTCAGCCGTTGGTTTAACGCCAGCGAAGTTTGGGTACATACCGAAGCAAATTCAGCCGTTGGTTCAACGCCAGCGAACTTTGGGTATTGACCGAAGTCAAATTCAACCATTGGTTCCATTCCAACGAAGTTCAGGTACTGACCAAAATCAAATTCAGCCATTGGTTCCATTCCAGCGAAGTTCAGGTACTGACCGAAGTCAAATTCAGCCGTTGGTTCCATTCCAGTGAAGTTCGGGTACTGATCGAAGTCAAATTCAACCGTTGGTTCCAATCCAACAAAGTTCGGGTACTGAACAAAGTCAAATTCAATCGTTGGTTACATTCCAACAAAGTTCGGGTACTAACCGAAGTTAAATTCAGCCGTTGGTTCCATCCCAACGAAGTTTGGGTACTGACCGGAGTCAAATTCAACTGTTGGGTAAGCCCCAATGAAGTTCGGGTACTGGCTGAAGCAAATTTAGCCGTTGGTTGAACGCTAGAGAAGTTCGGGTACAGACCGAAGCCAATTAAACCGTTGGTTCCAATCCAGCAAAGTTCGGGTGCTAACCGGAGTTAAATTCAACCGTTAGTTCCATTCCAACGAAGTTTGGGTACTGACCGAAGTCAAATTCAGCCATTGGTTCCATCCCAACGAAGTTCGGGTACTGACCAAAGTACAATTCAGCCATTGGTTCAACGCCAGCAAAGTTCGGGTACTGACCTAAGTCAAATTCAGCCGTTGGGTCAGCCCCAAAGAAGTTCGGGTACTGACCTAAGCAAATTTAGTCGTTGGTTCAACGCTAGTGAAGTTAAGGTACATGCCAAAGCTAATTCAACCGTTGGTTCCATTCCAACGAAGTTCGGGTACTGACTGGAGTAAAATTCAGCCGTTGGTTCCATTCCAACGAAGTTCGGGTACTGATCGAAGCCAATTCAACCGTTGGTTCCATTCCAGCGAAGTTCGATTACTGACCAAAGTCAAATTCAACAGTTGGTTCCACTCCAGCGAAGTTCGGGTACTGATCGAAGTCAAATTCAACCATTGGTTCCACTCCAGCGAAGTTCGGGTACAGACTGAAACCAATTCAGCCGTTGGTTTAACTCCAGCGAAGTTCGGGTACAAACCAAAACTGATTCAACCATTGGTTCAACTCCATCGAAGTTCGGGTACAGACCGAAGTCCAGTTCAACCGTTGGTTCAACTCCAGCGAAGTTTGGGCACAGATCGAAGCCCAGCCATTGGCTCAACCCCAATGACTCTTCAACCGTCGGATTAGCCCTATGAGACATCGGGAGATGATCTAGGAGCGAAAGACATATAATACTCCATACTCACGAAGGACATATATTGGAATCTATTATACACATCCTCAAAAGAGAATAGGGTGAAGGATTGGATATTCAGCTCCCTACTGCAACCTGCCAAGCGAAAGCTATCATCAAGATAAGCGTCGGAAGATCCCAACAAGATGATTCGATACCAGAGGGATACCCCCCGTCAGAGGTGCCTTCTGAAGCGCACAGTGGTATCAGCCAAGGGAAGATCTGCCCTATGATAATGTTGACAGATGTGGGAAGCCATGGGTTTCAAACCATGGAAACATCAACATAATATCATCCCCATCAGAGTTAAACATGCTATCATGAATAACGTCACCGTCAGTAAAAAGTGATAAGAATTGTTTGTGATAGCCTACCAATAACCTCAAGGGTCGTTATGAATAACGTTCCCCAGCAGTAAATGACATGGAGCAATCCATGCTGACCCTACCTCCTCAAAGGTATCTATCAACCATAACATGCCATATCATGCATTATCGTGCGTCTGCGTGGGCATTTCCAGTGTCTACTAATCTTTATCCTCTCCATTTCATTACATTGCATAGACATGATAAAGAAGGGCATCTGTAGACACTCAAAATTTTTCTTGCTCCAATGCTAATGTTGTAGGAGGGCAAAGCCGTCAATCAAGTCAACCCCGGTCTTAATACCGGGCCTTCAACTCAAATTCGATCCCATATATTGGTCAACTCAAATCCGATCCCTAATATAGGTACTCAACTCAAATTCGATCACCAATATCGGTACTCAAGTCAAATTCGATCACCAAAATTGTTACCCAAGTCAAATTCGATCACCAATATCGGTACTCAATCCAACTCTGATCTCCAATCGAACCCTCTATCCAGTTCTGATCTCCAATTGGACCGTCAATCCATGTTTAATCTCTAATCAGACCATCTATCCAGCTCTGATCTCCAATCGGACCGTCTATCCAGCTTCGATCATCAATCGGACTGTCTATCCAGCCCCGATCGTCAATCGGATCGTCTATCCAGCTTCGATCTCCAATTTAACCATCAATCCAACTCCGATCTCCAATCGGACCGTCTACCCAGCTCCGATTTCCAATCGAACTGTCTATCCATCTCTGATCTCCAATCGGACCGTCTATCCAGCTTCGATCGTCAATCGGACCATCAATCCAACTGCGATCGTTAATCGGACCGTTAATCCAGCTCTGATCTCTAATCGAATCGTCAATCAAGCTCCGATCTCAAATCGGACAGCCAGAACAACCCCGATCTCAATAACGGGCCATCGGATCAATCTTGATCTCTAATTGGGCCGTCAGTTCAAATCTCGATCTCAATTTTGGGCCTTTAAATCAGCCTCGGGGCAACCCGAAAAGTACAAGCCAGCCCCGGTAGCAACCTGGGAGGTACCAATCAACCCCGTTCTCAATATCGGGCAGTCAAGTCAGCCCCGACATCAATCCGGGAGGTACAGGTCAACCTTGACATCGACCCAGGACATGTCAAGTCATTCCCGGTCTTAGCCTGGGAAGAACAGATCAGCCCCGACGTCAATCCGGGAAGTGCAATTCAGCCCCAGAGATAACCTTGGGAAGCCAAATTCACCAAGGACCACCCCGATAGGGGCAAAATGGTCATTTTATCAACCCTCAGCCGATACGGTCAAACTCAAGCCGAATTGATGCAATCGAAGTAAGAATGAACCACAACGATGATTCCGAGTGCAAACAGCGCAAGACAGCTTAACTGACAAACTGCGAGGAATCGAAGACCTGTTTATGAACATGTCTTCTCGGACCCAGAAAATGTTTTATCCCATGGCATTGCCACACTCTAGGCAAGGGCTTTCCCAAAAGGTATCGTACGCCTCAAACGGACGATTAGATCAAAAGTTAAAAAGTTTCGACTTCGACTGCGCGTTGCTTGGAGTGCACATACTTCGAGACGATAGAACCCGGCATCGCAGGCCCCACCAGGGGAGCCACACCTCTACCTGCAGCTGCCACAGGTATAGTGGAGGCTCCCTGGCCTATAAATAAACGTGCCCTCCCTTCATTTAAAAAAAATTTGAAATGCAACGAAGCTATGCCCGTTCATTTTTTTGACTTTTACACCTCTTCCAAACCCAAATATTTTTACTCTAACACGTAGACAGACCCACATACTACCACATATAAAAATCCACCGATAGATTTGGTTGTTTGAAGCCCACTAAGTTTCAAAAAGCCTGTTGTGCTGTCCATTGTAAGTATTTTTACGATCAGCAAGTCAATACTACTACTTCACACTTTTACGCCCTCGCACGTCAATTTTCACTTTCTAAATATGCCCGGAACTTTGTTTCGCGGCCGTTTTTGTCAAAATTTGGTACATTTTCTTACATAAACTCAATTTTCTAGCATTTCTAAAATTTGGATTGACGATCCGTCAGCTTCAGCAACTCCAGTGCACTAGCAGACACGTTTGGCAACTTCGCCGGACTGGGTTATCTTCCCAGTCCGGGTTTGGCCCTTTTTTGTATATATTTAACTGTATATATACTAACATTTCAATTCTGTCAAGCCCGGATTTCTAATCCGACGTAGTTTATCGCTTTTATATATATATATATATATACGCATATATAAGTGATTTTCACCATCATTGGGTTCTCTTCCCAGTCTTTGTTGACTATATTTCTGTCAATATATATATATATTTATATATTTTCAGTCCGACTTGGATTACTTCGTGGCCATTTTACTGTTTTTGCACTCTTCGCCATACTAGGTGCTCTCCCCATTCACTGGTTAACTATTTTCCTGTACATTTATTTTTAAGTACGGCCTAGATCATTTCGTGGCCTTTTTACTGTTTTTGCACTCTTCGCCATAATGGGTGCTCTCCTCATTCACTTGTTGACTACTTTTGTGTTAATTTCAATTCCAATACGAGCATCGACGTGAAAACCCATAGCCCTTTTTTCTATTTCTCTATATATATATATATATATATATATTTTTATTTAATTTCTGTCGAGCCTGGATCATTTCGTGGCTATTTATAATTATATATATATATATATATATATATATATATATTTTAATTCCAGTTCGTGCTTGAGAGTGAAAACCCATCGCCCTTTTACAGCTTTTATATATATATAACTATATATATTGCTTTACTCAATTTATTCAACTGCTGCATTTAAATTTTTATTTTTATATGAATTGGCACTGACATATCTCCGGGCGGACTAGATTTATTTAAATCTCGCCAATTCTAGTTTTCAAACTGTAAAAACATTCAGACTGAACCGGGGAGCTAGAATGGCTGAGATTTCCTTAAATCTAGCTTTCTTTCAAACTTCAGCTTCAAAAGCAAACTCGCGACCCTTAGATTGCTATCTAGTGGGAACGATACGCTTTAGCTACGCGCAGCGAGGATTTACTGATGAATCCTTAGTTCCATTGCGACGTGATGACATTTATATCTATTTTTGTGCAAATTTGAACTGTGCAGGTTTATTGGCTACTCATATGTAAGCCTAGGAATCGTGGGATTCACTATCAAAATGATCATAATCTGATTCCCACGATGGACAAACTCCAGTTTACAAATGTACCCTGCCAGTTTTTCTGTAAAATGTACATACAATAGACCATAAAACTGTTATCCGGATTTAAGGTCTCAACATAGTGAAATGTGGTTTGTCGTGTCAGCGTCCCTCCAATGGTTTTCATGCCCATGAGGAGACCGACACTTGCATTTATTTTCATCACCATTCACATGCAGCCTTAAGGCTATAAAGATAAAATTTGGAAGTAACAAAAGACTTTAATTCCTATGTCAGCATAGGGGTTTGATAAACAGCTTTCAAAACATCAATTTCAATTCAATCAAAAGAAAAGCTTTTGCAAATCTAATCAAAACACTTTTGCAAATCAAATCAAAGACTTTTTGCAAATCAAATCAAACCCTTCGTATATAGGTTCAACGAAGCAAAGCACTACTTTCAATCAATCAAATCAATAGGCCCAATTTTCAAACAACATTCACTCATGCATTCTAGTTTTTAAAGGGAAATATTGAAAAGATGCGGTACCGTGTTTACACGGGAGTCATGGGGTGCCTAACACCTTCCCCACACTTAACCAAGCCCCCGAGCTCAAACTTTGCTTTCAAAGATCAAGTTTTGATAGTGTCTAGCAGTTGGGTCTCTTTCAAACAAACTCGGTTGAGTTGGTACAACTATTTTCAAATCTACCAACTGGCAACTCGGTAAAACCTTCAAATCGTCGACATGATACATGTTGGTCTTTTTTCTAAAAAATCCTTCAAAACCTTTTTCCTAAATAAAAAGAATAAGGGTAGAGAGAACTTAGAAAAAGTAATTAAAAGATCCGGGTTGTGACCTGACCCGCGGATTTTTTAAACCAACGTCGACAATAAGTTTACTAAATATTACATTATAATAATCCCTTCCCATGTTCTTTATGACATTTACATTCGTTCGGTGTGATAATATCATTCATTACAACAATAATACTATGCTATTATAAGGATAACTAGTTATCCATCTTGGACTTGCCCTTGTCCTTATTGGATCCTTTGTTCCGTTGGCCCTTAGCTGAAATCATATAATTTTAATCAAGAATGAGCATAACTACCTCAGCAAGTTTAACATTTTATTCTGCAACCATCAAATCAAGAATCATATTACTTCATCTTCTATAACTATACAATAGTTATGAAGTAGTAGGAATGGTAGCTGTCGTCTAGCACTACAAAATTTACCTTACTTCTATTCCACTAACTCAAGAATTAGTATAATAATAAGCAATAATCGATCTCACAGAGAATGTATTGTTTTATAATTATCCAAGTATTTTCCAATGAATTGGGGAATTTTTAGTTTGAAAAGTCTAATTAACGAAAGTGAATTAACAAAAATTATCAATGAGTAAAAAGCTTCAATTCTTCATTTCAGTATCCCCTTTTCACAATTATGGATTAACCAAGTGTTTATACTATTTATATTTCAATGAGATTAATAACCCTAGATAACCGCGATCGCAAATTACCCGAAATTCTCCTTATGTTTAAATCTAATGCGACGATCGCCAACAAAAGATCCTAACTATCATACAATCTAGAACTATCAGTCTAGATTTAGTATGATAGAAGCATGAAGAATGAGAATTAGATTATTCCAAGCAAAAACTACACAATCAGGAATTATTTAACTTGTCTTCTGAAAACCTTAACAATATTCAAAAGCTTGACCACAATCAAATATCATTAATTGCTACTTATGATTAGACATACATCGTTTGCTTAATATATATCTTAATCTAGCAGATGATATAAATTTACTAATTTAATCCTGCAGAAACAAAATTAGTCAATTGAATAACATACATGAAAGTTATGTAGATAATTAGAATAAATCTCATATAAGAAAGAATAAATAATATAAACTTGATCAAATCATTAATTGTAAATAAGGTTCAACATCCCTTCAGAATTGAATAAAATAACTTAGCCCGACATGCTTTGAATCTTCAAAACTAGGGTTTTAGTAGCCTCCCAGAATTCCAATATAAAAGATGATTAAAACCTAAGAAAACAACTCATAAAAATAGTCTATCAAAATCCTATTACAATTAGGTAAGTCTAAATCATATTTCTCCTCAACTTCTGCACCAAAAAGTCAATAAAACAGATTTTCCCATCAGCCATGCGCTGGCTGCGCGTGGGCTCTTCTCACAGCCATGCGATTCGTGCTCAACATGCAGGGGCTCTCTCTTGCTCTTGCGCGGTCAGCGCTTGCTCCTTTCTGCAGCACGGTCAGCGCTTGGCTTGCAGAATCCAATCCTCGCCCATTCGTGCTCAGCGCTTTGGTTACTACTGCCAGGGCGCGGTCAGTGCCTCTACTCTAGAATTGTCCATATTTCATACTTTTTCACTTGAATCCAACTCTAACCCTCATACCTGCACTATAAACACAGAACACCAAAAGTAATACGAACAATACTTAAAAACTTACAATATGACAAGCTAAACGAGATTAAACCATAGGTTTTCATCCTACTCATCAAATTCCCCCAAACTTGAACCATTGCTTGTCCTCAAGAAAACATAATGCTACTAATACTGAAACTATGATGAATGCAACTACAAAGATCGAATAATAACCATGGTAATTAGATGAATCATATACCTCAGAGATCGACAACTATTGTAACATCAATATCACATCATGCGTTACCTTAACTTCTCACATCCTCACCTCACAAACATAAGATTTGTATGTTCCTGTGTGTGTGTGTCCAACATGACTCCAACAATAGCAACAAGCAACGCAGATAAATTCATATGCATGTAAATTATCCAAAACCAGACTTGTACTTCAATCATAGTATACATAGATACGAAGGAAATCAACATTTTAAACCAAGCTCCTTATACCAAGTGAGTGCATTTTAATGCTCCGTCTCACTACTTATTTCTTAAGTTTGACTTGTGCAATGCTCAATTTCCTTAGGGTTTTCAATGCTACCCGTGTAATGGACTTTCAGCCAACGACTCCCAAACCCGAAGGCTTTAGGGTGCTAGGTGTTTAGACATCCCCTAGGTTTTACTTGTCCGAGTAACAAAGGCCACGAAATTAGACTAAGTCAGTTTTTATTCCAGAACTATTATTTTTCCTTTCTGATTTTTCTTTTCTTTTCTTTTGAGCCACCATTCCCCCAAACTCATGTGTAAACCACTGTTTAATTTTAATCTGTGAGCAAATAAATACATGCCCATGTTTTATCTTGAATCTATTTCCTCGTTATTATTGAAAATCAGTTGGTGTGCTTGATTTTAGAAAACACAAAACTAATGTTGTGAAGTTCCTATGGTAAAAATCAATCAACATATGATAATCAATTTAGGCATGAAATTCATAAATCAGATTCCTCATTAGCTTTCATCACAACTAACAAGGTTTAATTGCTCAATCTCTATGCAACCTAACACAATTCCTACATGAATTCAATTTTTTTGTTTTTTTATTTTTAGTTATATATGCAGATATGGTAAAACTATATTAAAAACTACCTAAAATGATATTAAAATAAACTACCCCCAAACTTATTAATAGTAATGTCATTATTACGTGAAAATAAAATAATTTAAGCACGAGGACTTCCCTGCGAGACGAGTTAATGCTCGCCTTGAGAACCTTCATCATCTGAAGGGGGTAAGCAGGTAGGACAAGAGGACTTGGAAGCTGGACTGGTTCATTTGGACTGAAACGGGAGAAGGCATCCGTCAATGCCATGAATGCGCCAATGTTGTACGCATGCATTGAGTCTTGGCGTTGAGCCAGCCAGAGCATTTGCTTTTGACTCCTAGTTGTAGAAGTCATAGATGGTCCTGCTTCAGCCTCATCAGTCATCATCACATCCGTGGCTGGCGGTGGTTAGGGTGGTGTGGATGGTGGTATCAAGATGCAGCCCTCACCCTGAGGATGTGACCGTGCGCCCGACCATTCTCTATAGGTGATGATAGTCTTGTGATCAATGGCCCCCGTGGGCAGCTGAACAGGCTTCGATGCATCCCACTATACTCTGGCCTTTCGACATAAGTCAGATCAAAAATCCGTGTAATAGCCCGCCTGTTGTGCTGCTGCGCAATGCCCTGTCAATTGACTGTTGGATATACATGTCGACATCCACCTTGGAGATTTCCACTACATTCAGCCTCTCAAACCAATGATGTACAATCCCATATAGGAGGCGTACCCTTTCTATCGTGACTTCAGTCTGATGGCGTTAAGGCATTAGCCTAGCACAACTGAAGGCGTACCATGCTTTCCCATATTTCCTTAACGCCGAGTGTGGAAACGTGACTTTAATGTCCGTCCCAGGCTTGGTTGCCCATTGCGTTCTGGGCTTACATAGGCAAGCTATAATCTCGTCCAAGCTTGGGAGGTTGTCTTCATATTTATCCCCCATTGGTGTTTCCAAACCGAAGTGCGCATTGATCGTCGTGTAGTGGAATGAGACTGGTTTGCCTCTAACATGCACAACCCGCCCTTCATGTTCTATGGCGTTGGCATAAAACTCCTTTATAATGTTTGGTACTGCGGGTAGTGGCTGTTCCACCAGCTAAAACCATTGCCTTTTTGGAACAAGCGTCTTTTTGGCGAGCACGGCGTTGTAACGGTTCACCTCTGCTTCGCTCACAAACTTTGATGTGTCAAATGTTGGGCGAGCACTACATGTTGAAGTCCTTGGCCTTTTTGATGTCATGATGGGAGAGTTTGCACACAAAATTTGACTTGGACAATTTGTCGAGCACCTGGAGTGCACCCTTCTTTTTCCCCCAAACTTAACATCGTTGCTACCACAATCTAATCCACAAATTAGTAATAAAATCCTTGGGTCTTCAGTAACCCAAGGTATCCCAATCACAGTTATAGAAAAAAAAAATGAACAAAATTGATTATGAGATGAATTTCAATAAGTAAGAACAAATCAATTTGTTACCTTTATACTTTGAATCCTTTATTGTGCTCCTTACCCTTAGTGAGGGTGAGATGGATAGGAAGAGAATCTGCTGAAAGTGGGCTATATGATGGGGGAATAGTTTGTGAATTGTGATGGTGTACTTGGATGTGGATTGGGGTGGAGAGAGGATTTGAGTATAGAGAATTTGTTATTTGGGTATGTATTTAGTGAGTGGATGTTTGTTGAATAAGGGCTTAAGTAGGAGAGAAGGTGGAGATTTAGGGTAGAAATAGAAGAGGAGAAGGAGATTTAGAGTAGAAGAAGAAACAAAATGGGACAAGTAAGGTATGGGTGCAACGAACAGCCTCAAAAATATTCAATTTAGGTCGACTCAGCCATTTGGCGCAGTCAGCGCGTGTAGAAGCACGCTCAGCGCGTGTATATTGCAGAACGTGTGATTTTTGTTGTATGCTTAGCGCGCTCAGTGCCTTACGGAGCGCGGTCCGCGCTCTTCTGGGGCGAATGTTGTTGAATTTACAGCATGCTGCGCGCGCTCAGCGCCTGATAGAGCGCCCTCTGCGCTTTCTTGGGGCTTCAACTTGTTACTTTCTGCATAAGCAGCGCACCTAGCGCTTGAGGCTGTGCGGTCCGCGCTTCACTAGCACTAGTTCCTTTACTTTTCTTTAACTTTCCTACACAATTATAAAGCACCTTTCAGAATCCTAATACGCTAAATGTTAGAAAATTTATTAACGAACTAATATATGTAATTAAAATAATACTAATAACAAAAATCTTATAAAAATTATGGGTTGCCTGCCACACAACTGCCCGTGTTTAACGTCGTTAGCTCGACTGGACTTCCTCTATTATCCAAAAACTGGCTCCATTAGCGTCACTATCTCAAACTCCTCAACCTGACTGTTATCCAGAAATGGCTTCAACCTATGGCCATTCACCTTGAAGACATTCCCTGTCTTTGGATTTTGGATATCTGCTGCACCATGAGGAAATACATTAGTGGCTATGAACGGTCCCTCCCAATGAGAACATAACTTACCTGGAAATAATTTCAAATATGAATTAAAGAGGAGAACTTTTTGCCCAACAGTGAAAGTCTTCCACAAAATCTGCTTAGCATGGAAAGCTTTCGTCCTAGCTTTGTACAGTTTAGAACTCTCATATGATTCATTACGTAACTCCTCGAGTTCTTGTAACTGCAACTTCCTATGGTTGCCAGCTTGATCCAAGCTCATGTTGTAATGTTTGATCGCCCAGAAAGCCTTATGCTCTAGCTCCACAGGTAGGTGACATGGTTTCCCGAACACCAGCCTACAAGGCGACATACCAATTGGAGTTTTGTATGTCGTGTTATATGCCCATAGTTCATCATCTAATCGAAGACTCTAATCTTTTCTGTTCGGGTTGACTACTTTCTCCAAAATGGATTTGATTTCTCGGTTGGATACCTCAGCTTGGCCATTGCTTTGCGGATGATAAGATGTAGATACCCTGTGAAGAACGTTGTAATTCTTTAACAAAGCTGCTAACACCCTATTATAGAAGTGGTTCCACGATCACTAATGATGGCCCGTGGTGCTCCAAACCTGACAAAAATGTTAGTCATGACAAAATCTGCAACAACTTTAGAATCGTCAGTCCTGGTGGCTTTAGCTTCTACCCATTTTGAAACATAATCAACTGCCAATATGATGTAAATATTTCCAAAGGAAATAGGAAACAGTCCCATAAAATCAATCCCCCAAACATCAAACATTTCTACAATTAGAATATGATTTTGTGGCATTTGATGTCTATGTGTTATATTTCCTGTTCTTTGACAATTTTAACATGATTTGCATTTGAGGGCCAAAAGAAACCACTCTCTTACACCTTATGTGATGTTCTTTTAGGTCCAGAATGACCTCTACAAGCATAGGAATAACAGAAAGCTAAAATAGATTAGAACTCATTATTAAGTACACAACGTCTAACTATTTGATCAGCACAAAATTTCCACAAGTATGGGTCATCCCACATATAATGCTTTGCATCACTCCTAAGTTTTTCTTTCTGGGATTTTGAAAACCCACTCGGTAAATACTCACTTACCAAATAATTCACAATGTCAGCATACTAGGGAGTTGTATTGCCAATGGAAAGTAGACGCTCATCTGAAAATGTATCTTGTAATGGTAGTGCTTCCTCCTCCTTAAGAATTCTGCTCAAGTGATCCGCTACCAAGTTGTCCGCACCCTTTTTATCTTTAATTTCCAAGCCAAATTCTTATAGCAGCAAGATCCACCTTATGATTTGAGGTTTGGACTCCTTCTTAGTAAGCAAGTACCTTAGAGCAGCATGGTCAGAATAAACTATCACTTTAGTACCAAATAAGTATGATGTAAACTTATATAAAGCAAATACAACATATAAGAGTTCTTTTTTAGTTGTGGAATAATTTATCTGAGTCGCATTCAATGTTCTAGAAGCATAGTAGATGGCATGGACAGCTTTGTCAATCTTTTGGCCCAAGATGACGCCGACAGCATAGATGCTTGCATTACACATTATCTCGAATGGGAACTTCCAATTTGGTGGTTGAATGATAGGGGCTAAGGTCAACAATTTCTTTAAGGTATCAACAGCCACCTTGCATTCTTTATGAAATTGGAATTCCTCATCTTTTTGAAGTAGCTTGCATAAGGGCAATGATATTTTGACGAAATCTTTGATAAACCTGCAATAAAATCCTGCATGTCCAAGAAAAGAGCGTATCTCCCTCACGCTGACGGGTAAGGCAATGCAGATATAATATCAATTTTAGCTTTATCGACTTCTAAACCTTTAACTGACACTACATGACCAAGTACAATTCCTTGCTCTACCATAAAGTGATATTTTTCCCAATTTAGCACAAGGTTGGTTTCCAAACATCTATCCAATACACGTGTCAGATTATCTAAGCAGACATCTAACGAATCACCATGTACTGTGAAATCATCCATAAAGACCTCAATGCATTCTTTTAACATATCAGAAAAAATACTCACCATACATATTTGAAAAGTACTTGGGGCATTGCAGAGTCCAAAGGACATTCGCTGATAAGCAAAAGTTCCAAAGGGACATGTGAATCTGGTCTTTTCATGGTCTTCGGGTGCAATCACAATTTGGTTATAACTTGAAAAACCATCTAGAAAGCAATAATAAGTATGCCCAGCTAATCTTTCTAACATTTGATCAATAAAAGGAAGGGGAAAGTGATCTTTTCGAGTTACGGCATTTAATCTCCTATAGTCAATACACACTCGCCAACCTGTTTGCATCCGTGTGGGCACTAACTCATTATTATCATTCTTGACAACCGTGATTTTGGATTTCTTTGGAACTACCAGCACCGGACTTACCCATTGCCTGTCGTAGATGGGGAAGACGATTCCTACAACGAGCAATTTAATTACCTCTTTCTTTACTACCTCCATCATCGGTGGGTTCAATCGTCTTTGTGCATCCCTCGTAGGTTTAGCTCCGTCTTCCAGTAAAATCCGATACATGCACATTGCGGGACTAATACCCTTGACGTCTGCTATGGTCCAACCAAACACTGTGATATGGTCCCTAAGGACTCTCAACAATTTTTCTTCCTGTACTTTGGTTAGATTACTAGCAATTATCACATGTAAAGTCTCATTTGTCCCTAAATATGCATATTTCGAAGTGTGCAGGTAATTGTTTCAATTCAAGTGTTGGAGCTTGCTCAACAGATGGTAATAGTTTTTGGTGAGACATATGTAATTGAATTAACTAAACTGCATGCTTATCTGTGAGTTTAGGCAATGACTGTAGTGCAGCCACAGTTTCCTTCAATTCCTGACTTTTCTCAATTTCATACTTCCCATTCATGTCCAAACTACTGGAAATAGCAACCTCCAAACTGTCTCTCTGAATTTGTTCAAAAGTTTCCTGCACTAAAGAGTCACACACATCAATTGTAAAAACTTGACAAATGTCACTAGGGTTCCTCATGGCATCATAGATATTAAATTGAATCTTTTCGCCATCAAACTCCATTGTCAAGGTCCCATTGTGCACATCGATCATAGTTCTCGCTATATTTAGGAAGGATCTTCCTAACAAAATGTGTGATGGGTTTGGTGATGTATCATCTCCCATATCCACTGTAATATTCCAAAATTTAAATAGGGATATTAATATAAACAGTTAATATAACTATGATTAATATCTTATGTGATGTGTAGTTAACATTGTCATTGGAATATATATAAATATATATAATTATATATCAACACATAAGATATAACTATGTACAAATATATGGAAAGTTTTATAGGTAAACCCAATTTATAATTTTATTTAAATAAGGAATTCTAACCCTAAATGTTATAATAAATGGGAATTCTAGTATAATATATTGATAATGTTATATATTATGATTAGTATATACATATATTAATTTAATATGATATATTAAATAGTTAATTGGAAAAGATTGTAAGGAAACCCTAATTAGGGATTAGGAAATCCTAACCCTAATCATAAAACCCTAAACTTAATTAAAAACCCTAATTCTAAACTGATAAACCCTAGTTGTTCATTATTGTTTATAAACTTTCTAAAGAGTATAGGAAATGACTAAATTACCCTTGTATTTAAGTGAGAAATTACCAAAATACCCTTAGTACATGTAAAATGACTAAAATGCCCTTATTTTGTTTTGTTATAAATAAGATAAGCACAAATCTTTTACTTGGTAAGTAAAAGATTTGCCTTATCTGATTTTTACCACAAGAGTTTGACAACATAACCTATTCAATTAATGCTATAGGTTTACTTGTCAAAATAAAAGAGGAATTAGGTTTTTACCCTACTTAAACTTATCACATAAGGCTAGCACCTAAGAACATAAGGCCACGTTTAATACACTTAATGTATACCCCCAACTGACTCATAAACAACCCCAGCAAGCTAGAACCGGAATCAGAAAGAGGAAGAAAGCAAAAAAGTACTACATAACTAGAGCACTGTCAAGCCCTAAAAAGTCACTGGCCGGAAAATAGAAACGGTCAAAACCCGTTGACCGTCCAGGTTCGATTTCTGGGTAACCTAGAAATTTCAAGCAACGGTCTGACAGGTTGTTTAAGAGCTTGGCTCTTGTTAACTGTTGAGAGATAGACTTTGTGACTACTCAAACCATATACCCTTGTAGTTGGTCTATAGAGCCCGACGACTAGAACACCAAAATATTAACCGGCCGGCAAGATATAAGACCCTAAAGGTCGTTGACCGGCGTTGACTGAACCTTTCTGGGCAGCCCGAGAAAGGAAGAACAGCTTCAGGGTAGTTGATTTGACCGATTGTGTAAACTTATAGAGATATTTTTAAGTAGTGAATTAACCATGGACGTGTACTACTACATCAGTACTACAACTTCATCAGATTAGATTACCCAGAAAATACGTTAATTGCCAGAAAAATGGAGTCAAACAGTGCCCCTGGCCGTTGACCAACGTGTTTTTGGCTGAGCCAAGAACACCTATAGCCACACTTCTGTCGCTAAAGGTCTTTAGCGACATGCAATATTTGAAAATTGATTTTTATTAATTAAAATAAATATAAAAAAATATTAAAAAAATTCTGAAAAATTATTTTTAATTATAATAAACAATTTTTAATATTTTGATATAAAATTTTATTAATATTTAATATATTTAAATATTAATAATAATAAGAGTAATTAATAATAAATTACTTAAAAGTAAGATTACTGATTTAAAAATCATTTTAAATAATAATAATAATTTATTTAAAAATAATAATAATGATTTAAAAATCATTATTAAATAAAATAAATTATTTAAACATAATATGGATGAATTAAAAATTATTTTAAAGAGTTAATTAAATATTTAAAAATAATATTATTTACTTAAAAATTATTTTAAATGATATTAAATCATTTAAAAAATTATTTTGAGCATTTGGAAATTGTAATAAATAATATCTAAAGCATATAAATAAGATATTAAAAACTTTTCAATAAAATTATTGAAAAACTAATTCGATAACTATTCCATAAAGTTGTAAAGTACCGAATGGACTCCAAGATCAACCAAGACACTAGTATTTTAATTAGAAATTAATTACTATTACTTCTAATGACTGTTATAATATACATAGGTGGTGAATATACATTCAAACAACCTAAGTAGCGGATCGTGATAAAAAGGCAAGTTTTTCTAACTTCATTTAATTTTAATATTAAATGTAAGTCCTGTAATTTGATATACGAAATTGTTATAACCATTATTCGTGGAATCTTTGCTTTAAAGAAGGTTATGACTTATTGTTCAAGGATAACCAATACATATGAACTGTTACTTGCGTAAATTATTTTGATTTAATATCGAAGCATAGACTGTGGTGAAATCAATATTGTCTAGTACAAATATATATACTGATACTATCAATGACCGACAGTTTTACACTGACCGGGTGGTTATATAGGATGATATGCATACTCCTAGATGGTGTGGTTGGCCAAATCAACTCGGGTTGCTAAGTCTACATGACTGACAGACACTCGTAATATGTGGGCTTTGGCAGATCAAACCTCAGTATATATATGTGAAAAATACTATGAACTTTACGTTCCTTAATTCCAGATATCGTGTGAGTATAAACTGTAATTGTTTAAAATCTGCTGAGCATTTTAAAGCTCATCCTTGCAAATATTCTTTTTCTTTGCAGCTGCGTTGAATATTCTAAAAAATTCAGGAAATAATACTTGTGGGTAGAAGTTTGTGGTTCAGAACGAATGTTTATTATAATACAAAGGGTGTAATTCAGCATAACTTTGATGTAATAATTAAATGATATGTAGACAAATATTAGTGTTAGATTAAGTTATTAGTTACATGATATTACTTTGTTCATGTTAAATAATATAAAGTACAATATCTATATGACCTATACATCTGAATGAGGGTATTGAATGATCTTGGGAGTTCTGTAAGCAGTGAAGTCGCTCCTCACTTCCAAGAACAATCTTATCATTTGTACTGTGAATGTCAAATAGATAGGAATTATTGATATGCAAGGAAAATATCTGTAAGATTATAAATCTATACATCCAAGTGAGGGTATCCAGACACGAAAATTGTTCTGATGAGAACTTTAACGAACTGAGATACTGTGAATTTTGGATTTATAGAAGTTATTGTCTTATAGAATGTTTTCGTGAGCACTGAATCTGCTACAGGAAATGTAGAGATTTTGGGGCGGCACAAATTTGGTATCAAAGCCTTAGGCTAGAAATTTAGGAGAAAACCCTTAGGCTTTAACCTCGGAAGAATTTAGTTAATAAAGGAGATTAGCTCAAATAGAGTTATTTCGGGAGAGAGAGGGAAAATTGTTAAGACCGTTAATACATAAGAATACTAATAAAGTATTAAGCTATGATTTTTTTTATATATACTAATCTAGTTTATAAATCTGATTGTAGGATGTCAGAGGACCGTCAATTGATCATAGCAGAGCCAGTAATTGATGCAGTGCAGTTGCAAGTAGTGCTTCTTATCCATACTTGGATATAATGGCCTTCAGAATCTAGGGTCTCTCAGGAAATTGAGTATATGGAGAAAAAGTTGAAGAAGTATGAGAAGATGGTAGAAAAGCTAAAAAGGAGGATAGCAAAGAAGAAGGAAGAACTTTAGACAAAGGAAAAAAATATATATATAAAAATAAAATTATATCTATAATATAGCTAGTGATAGGGATAAATTGCTAGTCGGATAGGCTATGTAGTTCACTTTCTGTTGTGTGTATAACTAGTGATCTAAAATGAGTCACTAGATATGTATATATAGGTTTGCCATGTGAAATACAAATTTTTGTCTATCAAGTTGGGATGTTTAATTATTAATCGGTATTTTTACTTATTTGTTATAGATAAATGGCACCAAGAAGAAGACTTCGGGGGGAAATTGAGGAGGAACAGGAAGAGGCAAATCTTACACAAACCCTGGTAAATATTCTGGTAGGAGCTTTACAAGGAAGACAAGCTAATGCGATACCAGCTGCACCCAATAACCCAACCACAATTCAGTTTAAAGACTTTAAATTAGTGGGACCACCGGAGTTCAGAGGAACTGATGAACCCATAAAAGCTCAAACTTGGGTTACTGAGATGGAAAAGATGTTTAAAGTAACTAAGGTAAATGATGAGCAGAAAGTAGATTTTGCTACTTTCTTTTTGAAGGATGAAGCTAACCACTAGTGGGAAGCAAATAAAGGGAGAGCTGGAGAAGGTGCCACTAATTGGGACAAATTCAAGGAGTTTTTCTTTGCTAATTACTTTTCAACTTCAATGCAAGATCGTATGGAGGTTCAATTCTTGGAATTAAAATAAGGAGAGATGACCGTTACACAATACGCAACTAAATTCAACGAATTAGCTAGGTTTGCATCACATCAGGTAGATACTGAGGCGAGAAAGACAAGGGGGTTTGAAGGGGGACTGAAACCCCAAATTAGAAGTAGAATATCGGCATTCCAGGTGAAGACATTTGCGGAGATCTTGGAAAAGGCTATTATAACAGGGAAAGAAGGAGAAGCTTTATTGCAATTCAATAAGGAGAAGAGGGTGATTACTGGGAAAGGAAACACGAGTGGGGGCAACAGCAACAACAATAAGAGAAAATGGGAGGTAGCTTTTCCAAACAACCCTGGAAAAGGAGGTTATAATCCTAACAATAATGCTAACAAAGGAGATAATAACAATAATAATTAAAGGTTTGAGCGCTGTCAGATATGTGGAAAGAATCACAAAGGGGAATGTTATTTTAAAGGGACGACTTGTTATACCTGCGGTGAAGATGGGCATTATTCCAACTGGTGTCCCAAAAAGAAGGAGAAGGGCAAGAATATCAAATGTTTCAACTGTGGGGAAGAGGGTCATGTGTCAAGATTTTGTCCAAAACCCAAGAAGGTGAATATGGGAGGAGGCCAGAACTCTAACAATAAACAAGGAGCAGCGACTGCAGGAGTTACTCAGAATCGTTCGAATGCACGCACTTTCAATATGACAGTGAGGGACGCTGTGGCGGCACAAGATGTGGTGACAGGTATCATACCAATTGATGCTGTAAATGCTTATGTGTTATTCGATTCTGGTGCTTCTTGTTCCTATGCATCTGTGGATTTTGTTAAAAGATTAAAAATACCATGTGAGGATCTAGATGTACCTTTTAATGTAGAAATTGCTAACAAAGAGATAATCCCTGTTCATACAGTACATAAGAATTGTAGTGTAGCAATTCAGGGGCATACATTACCGGTAAACCTTATACCAATACAACTAGGGGAGTTTGATGTAATATTGGGAATGGATTGGTTGGGTAGGCATAAGGTAGTGATTGATTGCAAACGGAAACAAGTAAGTTTAAAAACACCCTTGAAAACAAAGGTAGTGTTTAAAGGAAGTTGTTCACCGAAGCAAGTCCAATGTTTAACTGTTATGCAAGCTAAGAGATTGCTTCGGAAGGGTGGTATAGGGTATTTAGCCTATGTGGTGGATACAAGAAAAGAAGGGGGAAAGTTAGACCAAATACCTATAGTAAATGAGTTTCCGGATGTGTTTCCAAGTGATCTACCTGGTCTTCCACCTGACAGGGAGATTAAATTTGTGATTGACCTTGCACCAGGAACATCACCAGTTTCAAAGGCACCATATAGAATGGCACCCGTAGAGTTGAAGGAGTTGCATGTTCAGTTACAAGAACTTTTAGATAAGAAGTACATATAACCTAGTGTTTCACTATGGGGAGCACCTGTGTTGTTTGTAAAGAAGAAGGATGGGACGTTAAGATTGTGTATAGATTATCGAGAGTTAAATAAGTTGACCATCAAGAATAAGTACCCTTTACCAAGAATTGATGATTTGTTTGATCAGTTAAAAGGAGCGGAGCATTTTTCAAAAATTGATCTACGATCGGATTATCATCAACTGAAGGTGAGAAGAGAAGATGCACCAAAGACCGCCTTTAGGACCCGATATGGGCATTATGAGTTTCTTGTGATGTCTTTTGGATTAACAAGTGCACCAGCAGCTTTTATGGACTTAATGAATCGAGTGTTTAAGTCATGCTTAGATAAATTTGTGGTGGTGTTTATTGATGATATCTTAATATACTCTAAGACACGGGAGGAACATGCGGAACATTTGAGGGTCAAAATTTTCCAAGTGTGAGTTTTGGTTGGAGGAAGTTCAATTTCTAGGGCATGTAATTAATAAGAATGGGATAGCAGTGAATCCAACAAAGATAGAAACAATCATGAATTGGGATCAACCAACAACACCAACAGAAGTTCGCAGTTTTCTTGGATTGGCAGGGTACTATCGTCGTTTTATAAAAGATTTTTCCAAAATAGCAACCCCGCTAACCAATTTAACTTGAAAGGCTGTGAAGTATAATTGGACGAACAAATGTGAAGAAAGTTTTCAAGAATTGAAGAAACCGTTGAGCAGGGCACCGGTATTATCGTTACCAGATGAAACTGGGGGTCTTGTAGTTTATAGTGACGCTTCACACAGGGGTTTAGGATGTGTGTTAATGAAACATGGGAAGGTGATCGCCTATGCTTTGCGACAACTTAAAGA
The DNA here is from genome assembly GCA_020205555.1 of Panax stipuleanatus. Lineage (NCBI taxonomy): Eukaryota > Viridiplantae > Streptophyta > Magnoliopsida > Apiales > Araliaceae > Panax > Panax stipuleanatus. The sequence goes on from CM035123.1 coordinate 47,255,196, forward strand.
TTATGAGAAAAGGTATCTTACTCATGATTTGGAGTTAGCCGCGGTAGTTTTTGCTTTGAAGATATGGAGGCATTATTTGTATGGGAGAAAGTGTGAAATATACACAGATCATAAAAGTCTAAAGTATATTTTTACACAGAAGGAGTTGAATATGAGGCAGAGGAGATGGTTAGAGTTAATCAAGGACTTTGATTGTGAAATTTTATATCATCCTAGTAAAGCTAATGTAGTTGCAGATGCATTGAGCCGGAAGAATCAAGAAAGATTGAATACCATTACAAATAACGAGGCACTGATAAAAGATTTTGAAAAACTCGAGATTGAAGTAAGAGCTCAAGTAGACTCTAATCAGAAGCTATATGTGATAGAAATAGCCTTAACATTATTGGATAAAATTAAAGAGATGCAGGAGAAGGATGCAGCATGCCAGAAATGTAATGCCAAGATAACTCATAAGAAGAACATTAAATTTTGACTAGATAAGGAGGGAGTACTGAGGTATGAAGATAGAGTGTGGGTTCTAGCGATACAGGTATTGAAAGATGAAATCTTAGCAAAAGCCCATAGTTCCAAGTTTGCTGTACATCCGGGAAGTACTAAGATGTATAAGGACTTGAGTCAGCATTTTTGGTGGTCGAACATGAAGAGAGAGATAGCAGAATGGGTAAGTAAGTGTCTCACATGCCAGAGAGTTAAAGCTGAGCATCAAAGACCGAGTGGATTACTACAACCTCTACCGATTCTTGAATGGAAGTGGGAGCACATCACTATGGACTTTGTGGTAGGACTTCCTGTCACTCAGAAAGGTTACAATGCTATCTGGGTAATAGTTGATCGTCTCACCAAGTCAGCTCATTTTCTACCTATCAACGTTACTTATAATCTCGATCGTTTGTCCAAGTTATACATAAAAGAGATTATTTCTAGACATGGAGTTCCTGTATCTATAGTGTCAGACCGGGATCCACGGTTTACTTTGAACTTTTGGGGGAGTCTTCAAGCACACTTGGGAACCCAGCTGAGGTTGAGCACATTGTATCATCCGCAAACCGATGGCCAAAGTGAGAGAACCATTCAGACGCTGGAAGATATGTTGAGAACCTGCATTATGGATTTTAAAGGGAGTTGGGAGGATCAATTACCTTTGGTAGAGTTTGCATATAAGAACAGTTATCATGCTAGTATTGGAATGCCACCGTACGAAGCTTTGTATGGACAGAAGTGTAGAACACCTTTATGCTGGGATGAAGTTGGGGAAAGACAAATGCTTGGACCTGAGTTAGTTCAACAAACCATGGAGAAGATTCGAATTATACGACAAAGGTTGCAAGAATCTCAAGACCGGCAGAAGAAATATGCGGATTAACATAGACAGCTAAGGGAGTTTAATGTTGGAAGTCATGTATTTTTGAAAGTGTCTCCTTGGAAAGGTAAAATTCGCTTTGGTAAAAAGGGAAAGCTGAGCCCGAGGTTCATTGGCCCATTTCAAGTATTAAGGAGAATAGGTGAGGTAGCCTATGAGGTAGCTTTACCCCCAGAGTTAGGACACATCCATAATGTGTTTCATGTGTCTGTACTACGTCTATATAAATCTGATTATAAGCATGTGATAAACTATGAACCTGTTCAGATAGAGAAAGACTTATCATATATAGAGGTTCCAGTACAGATAGTTGATCGAAAGGAACTGGTGTTGAGGAATAAGGTTATATCATCGGGTAAAGTAATCTGGAAGAATCATGATATTGAAGAAGCTACATGGGAATTGGAGGATAAGATGAGAGAAGACTTTCCGCATTTGCTTTCATAAGCTGTAATTTCAATTTCGGGATGAAATTCTTATAAGAGGGGGTGATTGTAATATTCCAAAATTTAAATAGGAATATTAATATAAACAGTTAATATAACTATGATTAATATCTTGTGTGATGTGTAGTTAACATTATCATTAGAATATATATAAATATATATAATTATATATCAACACATAAGATATAACTATGTACAGATATATGGAAAGTTTTATAGGTAAACCCAATTTATAAGTTTATTTAAATAAGGAATTCTAACCCTAAATGTTATAATAAATGGGAATTCTAGTATAATATATTGATAATGTTATATATAATGATTAGTATATACATATATTAATTTAATATGATGTATTAAATAGTTAATTGGAAAAGATTGTAAGGAAACCCTAATTAGGGATTAGGAAACCCTAGCCCTAATCATAAAACCCTAATCTTAATTAAAAACCCTAATTCTAAACTGATAAACCCTAGTTGTTCATTATTGTTTATAAACTTTCTAAAGAGTATAGGAAATGACTAAATTACCCTTGTATTTAAGTGAGAAATTACCAAAATACCCTTAGTACATGTAAAATGACTAAAATGCCCTTATTTTGTTTTGTTATAAGTGAGATAAGCACAAATCTTTTACTTGGTAAGTAAAAGATTTGCCTAATCTGATTTTTACCATAAGAGTTTGACAACACAACCTATTCAATTAATGCTATAGGTTTACTTGTCAAAATCAAAGAGGAATTAGGTTTTTACCCTACTTGAACTTATCACATAAGGTTAGCACCTAAGAACATAAGGCCACGTTTAATACACTTAATGTATACCCCCAACTGACTCATAAACAACCCCCAGCAAGCTAGAACCGAAATCAGAAAGAGGAAGAAAGCAAAAAAGTACTACATAACTAGAGCACTGTCAAGCCCTAAAAAGTCACTGGCCGAAAAATAGAAACGGTCAAAACCCGTTGACCGTCCAGGTTCGATTTTTGGGTAACCCAGAAATTTCAAGCAACGGTCTGACAGGTTGTTTAAGAGCTTGGATCTTATTACCTGTTGAGAGATAACTATTCTATACAGCTGTAAAGTACCGAACGGACTCCAAGATCAACCCAGACACTAGTATTTTAATTAAAAATTAATTACTATTACTTCTAATGACTGTTATAATATACATAGGTGGTGAATATACTTTCAAATAACCTAAGTAGCGGATCAGTGATAAAAAGGCAAGTTTTTCTAACTTCATTTAATTTTAATATTAAATGTAAGTCCTGTAATTTGATATACGAAATTGTTATAACCATTATTCGTGGAATCTTTGCTTTAAAGAAGGTTATGACTTATTGTTCAAGCATAACCAATACATATGAACTGTTACTTGCGTAAATTATTTTGATTTGATATCGAAGCATAGACTGTGGTGAAATCAATATTGTCTGGTACAAATATATATACTGATACTATCAATGACCGGCAGTTTTACACTGACCGGGTGGTTGTATAGGATGATATGCATACTCCTAGATGGTGTGGTTGGCCAAATCAACCCGGGTTGCTAAGTCTACATGACTGACAGACACTCATAATATGTGGGGTTTGGCAGATCAAACCTCAGTATATATATATATGAAAAATACTATGAATTTTTTGTTCCTTAATTCCAGATATTGTGTGAGTATAAACTGTAATTGTTTAAAATTTGCTGAGCATTTTAAAGCTCATCCTTGCAAATATTCTTTTTCTTTGCAGCTTCATTGAATATTACGAAAAATTCAGGAAATAATACTTGTGGGTAGAAGTCTGTGGTTAAGAACGAATGTTTATTATAATACAAATGGTGTAATTCAGCATAACATTGATGTAATAATTAAATGATATGTAGACAAATATTAGTATTAGATTAAGTTATTAGTTGCATGATGTTACTTTGTTCATGTTAAATAATATAAAGTACAATATCTATATGACCTATACATCTGAATGAGGGTATTGAATGATCTTGGGAGTTCTGTAAGCAGTGAAGTCGCTCCTCACTTCCAAGAACAATCTTATCATTTGTACTGTGAATGTCAAATAGATAGGAATTACTGATATGCAGGGAAAATATCTGTAAGATTATAAATCTATACATCCAAGTGAGGGTATCTAGACACGAAAATTGTTCTGACGAGAACTTTAACGGATTGAGATACTGTGAATTTTGGATTTATAGAAGTTATTATCTTATAGAATATTTTCGTGAGCACCGAATCTGCTACAGGAAATGTAGAGATTTTGGGGCGTCACATCCACTATGTAAAAATCTGCAAGAAAGATTAGTTCGTTCACATGCACCAAGACATCTTTAACTACCCCTCGAGGGTAGGTGTTAGTACGATATGCCAATTGGATAATCACACCAGTATTTTTCGAAGGACCTAGATTTAAAGACTTATAAACAGATAATGGCATAACATTAATTGAAGCACCTAAATCTAGCATGGCCTTCTCAAATCTAGTGTTTCCTATCTTGCATGGGATCGTGAACATGCCTGGATCTTTACATTTAGGGGGCATTTTTCTTTGAATAACAGCTGATACATTCTCCCCAACTATGACTTTTCATCATTTTCTAATTTTTGTTTGTTAGTGCACAATTCTTTTAAAAATTCCGTATACCGTGACACTTGTTTAATTACATTAAGTAATGGAATATTCACTTCTAATTTTCTAAAAGTTTCCAGAATTTCTTTTTCCTGTTCATCTTTCTTTGAATTTCTAGAATTTCTATGAGGAAAGGGAAGAGAAATATTTTTAAGCTGACAAGGAGGGTTAGGATGTACCTTTGATTTTTTCGGTTCCTCCTTAGCTTGCTCTTTCTCAAACTCAACTGTAGCTGTGGGTGTATCCATCTGCTTTCCACTCCGCAAAGTTATAGCACTGGCATTCTCCTTAGGATTAACAACAGTTTGAGATGGAAGCTTCCCTGAACCTTGAGAGTCCAACCGGCCCACAGTAATAGCTAATTGGCTCATTTAACTCTCTAAACTATGGATGGAAAATTTCGTCTCTTGTTGAAACTGTTGTGTCTGTGTCATGAATGCTTTGAACATGTCTTCTAAGGATGTCCCAGCATTGGCCGTTGCTGCTGGGCTGGGTTGGTAGTGTGGCTGATTTGGCTAAAATTGTTGTTTAGTTGGGTAGAACCCTTTCGCCTATGGCCTACCACCCCCATAACTGAAGTTAGGATGATCTATCCATCCTGGATTGTAGGTATTGGAAAAAGGATCATATTTCCTCTGCGGCTGTGCTTGGTAATTTCCCACTGCATTAGCTTGTTGTGCATTCTCTACCTTTTGTAGTGTCGGGCATGCATCTGTAGGGTGTCCCGCCATTAAACATATTTGGTAAGCTTGTGCAACCAGCAAGTTACCTATTGCTAATTGTTTCACCGCATCAGTTAAGTCAGAAATCTGTTGCTCTATATTAATCGTGCTTACCTCACTTACCCTTTGTGCTGGATGATCATTCCGTGTTCCATATTATTGTGCATTGGCGGCTATATTTGCTATCAAATTCTTTGCAGCCTCCGGTGTTTTATCCACTAATGCTCCTCCACTAGCAGCGTCGATCATACTCCTATCCATAAGTACAAGTCCCTCATAAAAGTATATGATAAGGTGTTGATCGTCAATCTGGTGGGGTGGACAGCTAGAGCAAAGCTTTTTTGAATCTCTCCCAGTATTTATACAATGTTTCACAGCTGAATTGTTGGACTCCGCAAATTTCTTTCCTTTTGTTGGCTACTCTTGAAGCAGGAAAGTACTTCTCTAAAAATAGCCTTTTCATGTCATTCCATGATTGTATTGATCCCGAGGGAAGATAATACAAGCAATCTTTTGCTAAATTCCCCAGTGAGAATGGGAAAACTCTCAGCTTTATCTGCTCCTCCGTAACATTGTGTGGATTCATGGTTAAGCACACAACATGGAACTCCTTAACATGCTTGTAAGGATCTTCACCTGTAAGACCACAAAAAGTAGGCAAAAGATGAATTGGTCAAGATTTTAATTCAAACGTAGCATTTAAAGCAGGATATTCAATACACAGAGTTTGTTGAGTGAGATTAGGAGTTAACAACTCCTTTAAAGTCCTATTATTTGGCACGGCCATCTCCTCGTCTGATTTTCTTGACAAATGCTCTGAAAGTAGTGTGAGTGCGATGTTGAGGCTTGATGATAGAGCTTCGTCGGAATCTGTAAGTGGACCTTGGGTTTTCTGAGCTTCCTTCCTAAGCCTTCGTGTGATTCTCTCTATTTCTGGATCAAATTTCAAGTCAAGAGAGTGCGAGGATCGAGGTATAAAAAAATAAAATAAAATGAAAACAATTGAATAAATAAAAACAAATAGCACTACCCGGCAACGGCGCCAAAATTTGGTAGCTGTCGTCTAGCACTACAAAATTTACCTTACTTCTATTTCACTAACTCAAGAATTAGTATAGTAAGAAGAAAGGATCGATCCCACAGAGAATGTATTATTTTATAATTATCCAAGTATTTTCCAATGAAATGGGGAATTTTTAGTTTGAAAAGTCTAATTAACGAAAGTGAATTAACAATAATTATCAATGAGTAAAAAGCTTCAATTCTTCAGTTCAGTATCCCCTTTTCACAGTTATGGATTAACCAAGTGTTTATACTATTTATCTTTCAATGAGATTAATAACCCTAAATAACCGCGATTCCAATTTACCCGAAATTCTCCTTATATGTAAATCTAATGCGACGATCGCCAACAAAAGATCCTAACTATCATACAACCTAGAACTATCAGTCTAGATTTAATATGATAGAAGCATGAAGAATGAGAATTAGATTATTCTAAGCAATAACTACACATTCAGGAATTATTTAACTTGTCTTCTGAAAACCTTAACAATATTCAAAAGCTTGACCATAATCTAATATCATTAATTGCTACTTATGATTAGACGTACATCATTTGCTGAATATATATCTTAATCTATCAGATGATATGAAATTACTAATTTAATCATGCAGAAACCAAATTAGTCAATTGAATAACATACATGAAAGTTTATGTAGATAATTAGAATAAATCTCATATAAGAAAGAATAAATAATATAAACTTGATCAAACCATTAATTGTTAATAAGGCTCAACATCCTTTCAGAATTGAATAAAAGAACTTAGCCTGACATGCTTTGAATCTTCAAAACTAGGGTTTGAGTAGCCTTTAAGAATTCCAAAATAAAAGATGATTAAAACCTAAGAAAATAACTCATATAAATAGTTTATCAAAACCCTATTACAATTAGGCAAGTTTAGATCCTATTTCTCCTCAACTTTTGCACCAAAAAGTTAATAAAACAGAATTTCCCATCAGCCACACACTGGCCGCGCGTGGGCTCTTCTCACAGCCGTGCGGTCTACGCCTGACATACAAGGGCTCTCTTTTGCTCTTGTGCGGTCAACGCTTGACTCCTTCTCTCTACAGCGCGGTCAGCGCTTGGCTTGCAGAATCCAATCCTTGCCCATGCACGCTCAGTGCTTTGGTTACTACTGTCAGGGCACGGTCAGTGCCTCTATTCTAGAATTGTCCACATTTCATCTTTTTTCACTCGAATCCAACTCTTACCCTCATACCTGCACCATAAACACAAAACACCAAAAATAATACGAATAATACTTATATACTTACAATATGACAAGTTAAACAAGATAAAATCATAGGTTTTCAACCTACTCATCAAGGAATAATCAAAATAGCATTTCGAATTCCTTTAAAATCATTCTCAAGGAACATATAGTCGCTTAAGAATCTTAGCTGGTCAAAGACCATGAACATTCTTTTCTTCTTCATTCATTAAAGGATAACCCGGTACTAAGACCGTAAACCTGAAATATCTTACGAGCACGACCAAGTGATCAACCTATAGTACTCTATGTTGATCAACACTCTATCCTTAAACGTTTCCACGTTTAAGCTTTTTGGCAACTCAAGTGGCCGTCGAATTAGTGACGTTAAAACCTTTGTGTATTCATACTCAGGTTTACCTTTGAATCCGTACCAAAATAATTGGCATAGGATAGCAACATCAAGAATACTTTGAAAGATTTGTGAAAAATCAATCAAAAAACTTTACATATAAGTCTAGCCGAATAAAATGGCATCGACTATTCAATAACAGTTTATGCATAGGAAGCCATGCATCTTTAACAACTTGCCCAACATAAAGTGTAGACAAGAGTTTAGAAAACTTGCCTTCTCTTCTTCAACCTTGTAAGTTTACTTTACTTTGGATCTTTACCACTTCTACAAGATATAAGATATAAACACATAGTATATCAATTAGATTATCAATAATGATATACATTACGTAACTATCTTCTCCTTCTTGTATAACTTATACGAATAATTAACCTAATAACATCCGTTTAAGTTATTTAACATTTATTACTAATTAGTAACATTCATGTGTTACAACCGTCACCCGTCAATCATCATTAAGCATGATAACAGACGGGACTCTAACCGGTTCATTAACTCGATTTTGATTTATGGTTTACATTCTCGAATCTCAAGTTTTAGGTTAAAATACATTGAATCAACGTTAAATTCTTAAAACTCATGTTAAACATGTTGTTTAAATGGTTTCTCTTTATGTATATTCATCATTTACTAGCCCCTTATTTACCATGAAAAAGGTTGGGTTAATAAATATTTACATCAAAAAATTTCCTCATAAGGGCGCAGCGGCGCCAGCTTTGCCTCTAAGAGAGGCGCTGCGGCACTGCTCTTATAGCAAATAAACCTTGACCCGGCATTGCGCCAGGTTTACCTTACTTAGCCGTGCCGCGGCGCTAACCATGTAGGGATCTCCTCCCTAAACTGGTGCCGTGGCACTGAGGAACATAGCTTGGGCGGCACTGCGGTGCCGACCTTGAGCCTCAGAAAAATTTCTAAGTTTTGAAATTCCCGAGCTCGTAACATGATCGTTACAACTCAGAATTGGCTTGTTCCAAAGCCATTAGTTCATAAATTTCATGTTCTACGGTTCCCTCCATTCAAAATTCATTTATGAATCCGTTGGCGAGAAATTCGTCGATTATTCCATTTTTACGCGTTCGTCCAACGTTCGTGAACGTTCGACGCTCAATTCTTCGTTTTCAGTTCGAATTCGTTCGTTCTTGCTCTCGCAAGTCTTAATTACCTAATTATACGTTACACCATCGAAAACCAATATTTTTGAATCAAATGATGACTTTTGACTTTTATTCCGGGAAAATTCACGATTTCGACGTTTAACGTCTAATCGCGTGAATTTTGCCATAACTTCGTTACTTGAAATTTTAACTTCCAACCATATGGAATCAATACATTGGTTATTCATTGATGATTATAATCATTCTAACCATCTAAGTTTTAATGGTTTCCATTATTCATTGACAATAGTTTTTAAAATTTTCTTCTTTAAGTTCTTCACCATTAAATCATGGTTTTCAGAGTTCTTGGCTGTTAATGGTCTATAGTCCACTTATACCCACCTTATTACTTCTTACAACTCATGCTCCACCAATCACATTTCTCTATCAATTACATATTGAAGGAAGATAGGGATTAGAGTTTAAATATGTATACCTCTTTGTGTTATTGCGTTGGTCTTCTTAAGTTATGATGATAACTTTGGTTCTTGCTACTTCTCTTGCTTTCGCTCTCTCTATCTCTCAATATAAGATGTTGGTGATTTGGTAAACAAAGAAATGAAGACCAAAGCCTTTCTTTATAGGCTTGCAAGATGGGGGGTAGAGTGGTCATTTAGGCCCAACCTCCACACTATTCCCACCTCCTCTCTTTGCTTTCCCACCAAGTTTTGACCCATGTGCCCACCATGGCTCCTACATGTCTCCCCATGTGCCCTATGGGCCCCACATGGGTTTTCTCATGGATTTAACCCACCCGTTAACCCATATGTACGATCCACGGATTTGGTTATTAGAATTAATTCAAATTGGACACATTTACTTCGTATAAAATTCGTATTATACGTTATATTAATTCTCGTATCCTTTTCATATAATACTCGTATAACATCTAGTATTATACTCGTATTCATTCCTTATAATAATCATTACTATTATACTTAACCAATTTATTATTAGGTTTTACTTTCCCTAACCCTTAAGGTTTTAAGTCCTCACGTGAAAACTTCGTGAGCCATAACTGGAATATTATTAGATATTCCATCCCGTCTTTAAATCTTATCATTACGCATTTTTCGAAAATTCAAAAATAATTCTCAAGCAGAAACAGATGAATAGTGGTTTTACGAAATTTTCTCGGAAAACTTATATTTTCATCTTGGAAATTTATATGATTTAATTCTAGCACGTAGCCAGAATCCTAACCATATTCGCATCTTCTAGGTCATAGAACGACCTTGAAATAGCTTACTCAGTTTAATAAACATATAATCAAATTTTATTCAGTAAAATCAAATAAAATTCATTTAAATAAACGTCCGATTTTTTCGGGCGTTACAATCCCCCCCCCCCCCCCCCCGTATAAGAATTTTGTCCCCAAAATTACAATTCAAGTTTGTCAAATAGATGGGGATATGTCTTCTTCATCTTGTCTTCAAGTTTCCACGTTGCTTCTTTAACATTGTGCTTCCTCCATATCACCAGCAACGAAGGTATTACTTTACTTCTAAAGACTTGTTCTTTCCTATCAATAACTTGAATAAGAACTTCTTCATATGTTAAGTCTTTCTCAACTTGAATAGGTTCATACTCGATTACGTGCTTCTAATCTGGCTTATAGGGATGCAATACCGATACTTAAAACATGTTATGGATATGTCTCAACTCCGGAGGTAATGCTATTGCTTATGCTACCTCACCTGAAAGTAGTATGCATAGAAGCCAATCACGTATGATGATAAAGCATATACTTTGTAAATGATTTTATTTATTTATTAATAGAATGATTCATTTATTAAAGGCATTTAATTATCTACATGATGCTATTTTTATAATATGTAAATAACCCATAGTTTTAAGCAATTCTCTTATAATCATGATGTTGATCATGCTAATGAGATCTAAATTCTTAGAAATGTTAAAACTAAAATAGTTCCCAATCGTGGGATTACTAAAAAGAGGATTAGTAAATCTGGAGAGATTGGTACATATGTTGCTTGTTCATTGGATGAGGATGATTGATCTCATGGTCATTTGTGTGGAGACACTAAAGCAAATATATAGGTGCTTATTGGAAGAATAAGTTCACTGAACGTGACTCGCTATGGAAAACCTAATGGAGTTTTACTTGCATGTCAATAGAAATTCCTAATGTGATAGTAGTACAAGTGATATTTGAACTTGAGATCATTATAGTATCTTGTATGTAATGAATTATACTTTGACTTATTCCTTAAGACCTTTAGGGTATATCAAAGAGTATGCTTGGGTATAATGAGTTACATATGGAGATAATGAATGATTAATAAAGAATCTACCACTTCTAGTAAAAGAAGAGATATGTCCTATGTGATTCGTTAAATAACAACCCAGTAGTCCTTGGCCAAGGCAGAATGAAATTAGAAAGGAGTTTCTAATTTGTATTATTTAGAGTTGTGCATTTTTTAATCGAAATACATATAATTAAATAAAATAAGACTTGACAATAATTTCATATCTTATATTTAATTGGGACATTGTATGGTGGAATGATTGAATTGTACGGTAACTATTTACTCACAGGTTCTATTATGATTAATGTTGAAATCTATATTATCTGGAAAATCGTTGATCGCTAGGGAGGCTTGTCCCTATTGTAGAATAAAGATTATTTATTTAAATAGATTATTAGTTTAATTTATTTATTTAATTAAGATTAGAATTATTCTAATTAATTTATTCACAACCGATTTAATATGAAGAACCTAAAGGGTCACACCATAAAAGGAAGAATAATTATTTAAGAAGGTAATGACATAATCGTAATAATATGTGAAGTGTAATTAATTTAATCTATGGTGATAAAATAAATTAAATAGCTTAATATTTATTATTTAATATTTTGAAAATATTAATTTGAAATTAATAAGAGGAGTCTTATTAATATTATTACAATTATTATTATTTTAATTTTTAAAAGAGTTTAGGAATTAATTTTGTAGACACTCAAAATTCTGCATTATTGTTGTAGACACTCAAAATTTTGCATTCTTGTTACTAACCTTGTAGGAGGGTAAAATCATCTTTTTAACTCAGTTCAACCCCGGTCTCAATATTGGGATGCCAGTTCAACCCTAGTCTCAATACTAGGATGTCAGTTCAACCTTGGTCTCAATACCGGGCTGCCAGTTTAATCCCGGTCTCAATACCGGGCTGCCAGTTCAACCCCGGTCTTAATACCGGGTTGTCGTTCAACCCCGGTCTTAATATCGGGATGCCAGTTCAACCCCGATCTCAATACCGGGATGCCAATTCAACCCCGATCTCAATACCGGGATGCCAGTTCAACCCTGGTCATAACCTATGAGGTACAGGTCATAACCCGGGAGGTGCATGATAAGTACATAATATTCTATGATTATTATTCATTTATGTTTAGTTTTATTACATGTTTCATGTGAATATGGGCTTAATAAGTGATTTAATTGTTTTCAGGAAAAGCTAAGCTTATGAGAGTAAATGGGCAAACAAGAGGCTAAGAAGGAGTTTTCAAGTCATTGACAAGCAAGCGCGGGGCGCGCCGCCCATAGAGCAAACCAAGCGCGGGCCGCGCTGAAGCAGGTTTGAAATTACTGCAATATTCGCGTGGATCGCGCTATTCTAGAGGGAATCCAGGCTCGGGGCGGACTTGACCAACGGAGCAGCCCATGATAGCAAGTTATCAAATTAGCGGTCCAACTCATTAATTGTCTAACTCATTATATGTGGGCTCACGGATTCACTAGCTTGCAAAGGAAATTGATTCGGGCCGACCGTCTAAAATCCATGTGATCACCATCATGCTTGCCAAGCATGTGCGCCGCACCTTTTGTATATTCCAAATTGGAGTAGCTCAAGTTCCTAGTTAATTACTAAATCATCATTCAAGGTGGTCAGCGGTTTTCTAAGGGATGTACATGTGGGCCACGGTTCAGCCAACCTACAAAAAGAATGCAACAAGGAGCTTGCAAAAGAAAATTAAGTGATATGCAGCTCACGAATTGGAAAAGTATATGATGTCCTAGTGGGCCACGAAATGAGTAGCTCGCAATTCACAAGTCCAAGTAGCTCACTCCTTTTATACATTCCTAATTGAAGAAGTCCTAGCAGCTTGCGGATCCTAGCAACACACGGATTCCAAAGTATGATGGCAATAAAATCATAATCAACATGTATTTTCATGAGGGCCAAAGATTGAGGAGCTAGCTACGAAATAGGGAAGCAATTAGAGACTGCTACTGGGGCGCGGACCGTGCTAGGCAGACAGTCAGCAGATCTTTTCCTTTTCCTATTCGGATTTTAGTGCAAGACATGTGAGATGAGGATTGCTATCTTAATATTATAAAAGGGGCTGAGAGGAACATATGAAGGGGAATCTATTCTCTTGTATTTTCATTCATCTATTATTCTAGATATAGGATTGCTTGAAGAGATGAACTAATTCTTCCAATTTAATTCTAAAGGGAGGTGAACCTTACTACCAATTACTGGTTTGATCAATAAATTATTTATTCTTTCATGAGATTTATTCTATCTATCTACATAAACTTTCATGTATGCTAGATGAAGTCAAATATTAAGCAAACGATGTATGTCTAATCCACGTAGCAATTAATGATATTTTATTATGGTCAAGCTTTGAAATATTGTTAAGGTTTTCAGAAGACAAGTTAAATAGTTCATGATTGTGTAATTATTGCTTGGAATAATCTAATTCTCATGCTTAATGCTTCTATCATATTAAATCTAGGCCGATAGTTTTAGGTTGTATGTTAGTTAGAATCTCTTGTTGGCGATCGTCACATTAGATCTACAATTAAGGAGGATTTCGGGTAATTTGCGATCGCGATTATCTAGGGTTATTAATCTCATTGGAAGATAGATATTATAAACACTTGGCTAAATCGTAATTTTGAAAAGGGGATACTGAACTGAAGAATTGAATACTTATTCGCAGTGATATTTTATTTATAATTCACTTTAGTTAATTATATTTCTCAAACTAAAATCCCCAATTCATTGAAAATACTTGGATAGATAAAATACAATTTACTCTCTGTGGGATCGGTTCTTGCTTATTGCTATACTAATTCTTTAGTTAGTTTGTGAGACCCCAAAAATTTTATGAATAAAGATTTAAATTTCTTTATATATTATTTTAAAATAGTAAGGTGTTGATTTGATAAATGTGATAAGTTATGGGTGAAATGTGCAAATATTTCTAAATAAGCAAGTGGTTATAAAATATTCATTGTTGTCGGAGAATATTCGTTTAATTGTGAAATATTCTTGTTGTCGGGGAATATTCGTACAACGGCGCGGCCATTTGTGGGCCCCACAACGGAATAACTGTCGGATATAGAAAGCGACAGAAATAACCTTTTTATAAATAACGGTAAAACTGTTACCGTTAAACTGTTAAAATACCCGGTGATAAAAATACAGTAATACGCGTTGTTGCACAGTAGCACACGGTATTGCACAGTATTTTAAATTGTTGATTCTTACGTAAGAAGGCACTTACTCAATTATTGTTATAGTAATTACTGTTCAATATTTTATATAATTGATTCAATAATTGCTACCGTTGTTATTTTGTATTATTGATTCAATAATTGTCACTACACAGTATTTCACATTATCAAATCAATAATTCATATTATTTGAATAATATTATTAGATAGCATTATTGATAATGTTTAAGAAAGTTTTGTCTAGGAGGGGTTATTTAATTGCGCGCCAGTAAGAAAAAATCCTTATCGGAAGGCCTCCTCTTTCTTGGGAACGACCTGGTTTTCAATATTGTAGTTCTGTAATATTATTTATGAATAATTAATTATTGATTTATATGATAAGAAAATATTTATATTATGGATATAAAATAAGGAATTAGTGCTGAGGTGTTTTTATCAGTATTTTGGTGTGGAAAATCATCCGTTTGTAGATTTCGACCATTTTTCGTTTGGAATTTGAAAAAACTTCCTTCTACAAAGTTGTAGAGAATTAAATTTCCTATAAAAAAAATATAGAATTCATATTTTTCTGATAAAAGGGTTATTTATTATGAATTATTGAAGTTTCGGAATAAATGTTTTTTAAATAAAATGTTGGGCCCCACTTTTGTTTTTTTGTGGAAAATGCTGATTTTTGGAGGCTTTGAATGAAATGGGCAGCAGCCAGAGAATAATCAAACCATGTGTGCGCTACGTACAATAAGTCAGCTTTGGCATCCTAAGCTTTTCCTATAAATAGGATGCTTCGTTAGAAATGAAAATCACACCAGAATCAGAAAATTTTCTCTCTATAATATCAAGCGTATTTTTGTGAGTATTTAGATACTTTGAGTGTTGCTATTCAGTGCAAGTTTTCTTCAGCATTATACCTGAAATTCCAGTCAGAAGTACTGTTCTTTTGAGGTAAAGGATGTTATTTTCTTTCGTAAATGATGTTATTATTTTCAATATCATTATACCAAAATATTGGCATGAATTTTATAGTGAAATTCTTACTTTTTCCCTCGAATTTACTATTCACGTATACGGCACTATTCACGAAAAAAATTAAATTTTCTTCTATTTGTCTAAGTTGGCTATTATGGGTTCTATCTTTGATTGGATCCAAGTTTTGAGCTTTATTCTTGAATTTTGTTCCACAAAGTATTACTAAGGAGTATTTTTGAACTTGGATAAAATAAGTTCCGAATTCCTAATTTTTGTTCTTTATCTCACTTGATTCGTTCTTTAAAATATTTTTCATCATCCTCAGTCCTAAATGATGATATAACTGAATATCTTTGGCCTATAGTGCAAAGATGGATGATTATTTGATGAATATCTTTGACCTGTAGTGCAAAGATGAATAATTACCTGATGAATATCTTTGGCCTGTAGTGCAAAGATGAATGATTACCTGATGAATATCTTTGGCCCGTACTGCAAAGATGAATATTTGATTCAAGATATATATTGATTGATGTTACAGGGATAAAATATTAATGATGGACTTTTAAATTATAAAAGATAGTAGACTTCATTCTCTACGTAACTCTTCTAATGAATTGATATTTTCGCTGCAGTTGTTGATCTAAAACTTGTTGTCCATAATATTTTATCTGATTTCTTGAAGACTAATTATAAATTATTCTTTATTATCTTAGTCATAATATTCTTTACTGGGCTAGTTGAGCTCACCCTTTTCATTTATTGTCCTCTTCAGAAAATGAGAATGTCGCAGGAACTAGTCGGGGGACAGAGTGATGGTCCGAGTTAGAGCAGTAGTAGTCCTCACTATTTCTAATAAATAGTGTGATAATAATTCTAATGAGGACTTAGTTTGAATGTTAATATTTTCTACATATTTGTATTGACACTCACAATTTTGTGGTCGTATTTTACACGACCGTGTGATATAAAAGATTGTATTTGGATTCTGTACCATGTATTTGGCGACTCAGAATGGGTTGGGTTGACTGGACCTATTCTGGGGGCGTCATAGTTGGTATCAGAGATTAGGGACATGGTCTCTGGCGGAGATCGGGGAATAGAACTAGGAGAGGAGTGACGAATAAATTCTTTGCTAGTGTGTCCTACCTAAGCTTATTTGATATTTAATTGGTCAGTCGGAGCATAGGGTTATTATGTGATATGTTAATTTATTTAATTAACCCTTGTTTTATGGCAGTATTTGAGAATGGCAGCTGAGAATGTTAACAATGAAGTGAATGAGATCGTGGAGACACCTTTAATCACTAACCAGGAGAACGTGCAACAAGAAGACAACGTTCATCCTGAAAACAACGCTGATCAGAAGATAAACGATGAGATGTTTAGAAATTTTTTGCAGTTCATGCAAAACCAGACGAGGGAAACTCGTGTGCAAAATACAGGTGGAGATAATAACAACTCGCGGCTTGTCACTGCCAAGCAGTTCAAAGAGTTGGGACCACCAGAATTTCAGGGAAAGCCAGATCCAATCAAGGCAGAGACGTGGGTTAAGCAAATTACCAAGATATTTGATGTCTTGGGATGCACGGAGGAACAGAAGGTTCCATTCGCCACCTTTATGTTCTAAGGAGAGGCAGATTACTGGTGGGAGTCTGTGAAGCATACCCAGACTGTCGCACTCAAGATGTCTTGGGAAGCGTTCCTGAAACTGTTCAATGACAAGTACTTTCCTGAAAGTATTCGTTATATGAAGGAGGTAGAGTTTATCAGACTGTAACAGAACAACATGAATGTGTCCCAGTACGAGGCTAAGTTCGTAGAGTTGTCCAGGTTTGCACCTCATTTGGTGAAGAATGAGGAACATATGATGCCGAATGTTTCTGAGAGGTTTGAAACCCGGAATACGTCAATACCTCATTTCTCACAAATTTTCTTTATATTCAGATGTAGTAAACAGGGCTCAGTTATTAGAATGAGATAATGAATATGTTCAACCAAGGGACCATAACAAGGGTCATACCGATGGCAGCAGTTATAGGAGCAATGACAACCAGCAGGAAGGAAAGTATCATGACAGAAGCGGTAACCACTCTGGTGGTAATCGTGGTGATGATAGTAGAAGAAGCGAGTCAGGGGAGATTTTAAAAAGAGAAGGTACAACAATGAGAACGTGAAGACGTCGACAGCAGCACCAGCATCAACTGTTTCTAGGGGAGGAGAACGACCACCGGTCGTATGCTATAAATGCGGGAAAGAGGGACACATTAGCCTAAACTGCCCACAACAATTCAAGGCATGCTATAACTGTGGAAAGGAAGGACATATAGCTCAAGATTGTCCTGTAGAGAAACCAAGTCCAGCGGGGGTGGTGATTCCAAAGGCGGTTCCAGACAAGTCAAAGTCGGTGGTTTCTGGAAGAGCGTTTGTCGTGACTGCCCAAAACCCGAGGAACCCAAACGAGGTGATCACGGGTAAGCTAATCATAAACTCTTGCGAAGTTTACACTTTGTTAGATACCAGTGCTACCCATTCTTTTATTTCACCTGCTTGTGCTCAACGATTAAATTTGACACCTGAGAAATTAGGCTTTGACTTATCTGTTGAAACTCCGTTGGGTGAAACTTTCGTTACATCTACAGTTTACAAATCTTGCTTGATTCAGATTGGTATCCTTACCTTACTTGTTGATCTTATATCTTTGAAAATACTTGCATTTGACGTGATTTTAAGAATTTACTGGTTAACCACTTACCATGACAAAATTGATTATTTTCGTAAGGTTGTTAGTTTTTATATTCCTAACCAACTTGTTGTGAGAATTCAAACCACCAAACCACTAAAATCTGTCAATGTCATTTCAAGTCACAAAGCTATTCGTTAATTGAAAAACGAATGTCAAGATTTTTTAGCTCATGTCACTGATCTAAACCAGAATACGTCAGATTTAAATAATATTTCTGTTGTTAATGACTTTCCTGATGTATTTCCCGAAAAACTTCTCGGTCTACCCACAGAACGTGAAGTTGAATTCTTTATTAACCTTGAGCCTGGTACAAAATCCATTTTTAAAACCCCATATCAAATGGCTCCTATTGAACTTCAGGAGTTAAATGTCCTACTACAGGAGTTGTTAGACATCGGTTTCATTCGTCCTACTAGTTCTAACAACTCCTGTAGTAGGACCTTTAACAACTCCTGTAGTAGGACCTTTAACTCCTGAAGTTCAATAGGAGCCATTTGATATGGGGTTTTAAAAATGGATTTTGTACCAGGCTCAAGGTTAATAAAGAATTCAACTTCACGTTCTGTGGGTAGACCGAGAAGTTTTTCGGGAAATACATCAGGAAAGTCATTAACAACAGAAATATTATTTAAATCTGACGTATTCTGGTTTAGATCAGTGACATGAGCTAAAAAATCTTGACATTCGTTTTTCAATTAACGAATAGCTTTGTGACTTGAAATGACATTGACAGATTTTAGTGGTTTGGTGGTTTGAATTCTCACAACAAGTTGGTTAGGAATATAAAAACTAACAACCTTACGAAAATAATCAATTTTGTCATGGTAAGTGGTTAACCAGTCAATTCTTAAAATCACGTCAAATGCAAGTATTTTCAAAGATATAAGATCAACAAGTAAGGTAAGGATACCAATCTGAATCAAGCAAGATTTGTAAACTGTAGATGTAACGAAAGTTTCACCCAACGGAGTTTCAACAGATAAGTCAAAGCCTAATTTCTCAGGTGTCAAATTTAATCGTTGAGCACAAGCAGGTGAAATAAAAGAATGGGTAGCACTGGTATCTAACAAAGTGTAAACTTCGCAAGAGTTTATGATTAGCTTACCCGTGATCACCTCGTTTGGGTTCCTCGGGTTTTGGGCAGTCACGACAAACGCTCTTCCAGAAACCACCGACTTTGACTTGTCCGGAACCGCCTTTGGAATCACCACCCCCGCTGGACTTGGTTTCTCTACAGGACAATCTTGAGCTATATGTCCTTCCTTTCCACAGTTATAGCATGCCTTGAATTGTTGTGGGCAGTTTAGGCTAATGTGTCCCTCTTTCCCGCATTTATAGCATACGACCGGTGGTCGTTCTCCTCCCCTAGAAACAGTTGATGCTGGTGCTGAAGTTGACGTCTTCACGTTCTCATTGTTATACCTTCTCTTCTTGAAATCTCCCCCCGATTCGTTTTTTCTACTATCATGGCCACGATTACCACCGGAGTGGTTACCGCTTCTGTCATACTTTCCTCCCCGCTGGTTGTCATTGCTCCGATGACTGCTGTCACCGGTACGACCTTGGTTGTTGTCCCTTGGTTGAATATAATCACTATCTCGTTCTAAAAACTGGGCCCTGTTCAATACATCTGAATATAGAGAAAATTTGTGAGAAATGAGGTATTGACGTATTTTGGGTTTCAAACCTCTCAGAAACATCCGCGTCATACGTTCCTCATTCTCTACCAAATGTGGTGCAAACCTGGACAACTCCACGAACTTAGCCTTGTACTGGGACACAGTCATGTTGTTTTGTTCTAGTCTGATAAACTCTACGTCCTTCATATGACGAATACTTTCAGGAAAGTACTTGTCATTGAACAGTTTCTGGAATGCTTTCCAAGACATTTTGAGTGCGGCAGGCTGGGTACGCTTCACAAACTCCCACCAGTAATCTGCCTCTCCTCGGAACATAAAGGTGGCGAATGGAACCTTCTGTTCCTCCGTGCATGCCAAGACATCAAATATCTTGGTAATTTGCTTAATCTACGTCTCTGCCTTGATTTGATCTGGCTTTCCCTGAAATTCTGGTGGTCCCAACTCTTTGAACTGCTTGGCAGTGACAAGCCGCGAGTTGTTATTATCTCCACCTGTATTTTGCACACGAGTTTCCCTCGTCTGGTTTTTGCATGAACTGCAAAAAATTTCTAAACATCTCATCGTTTATCATCTGATCAACGTTGTTTTCAGGATGAACATTGCCTTCTTGTTGCACGTTCTTCTGGTTGGTGATTAAAGGTGTCTCCACGGTCTCATTCACTTCATTGTTAACATTCTCAGCTGCCATTCTCAAATACTGCCATAAAACAAGGGTTAATTAAACAAATTAACATATAACATAATAACCCTATGCTCCGACTGACCAATTAAATACCACATAAGCTTAGGTAGGACATACTAGTGAAGGATTTACTCGTCTCTCCCCTCCTAGTTCTATTCCCCGATCTCCGCCAGAGATCATATCCCTAAGCTCTGAAAGCAGCTGTGATGCCCCCAGAATAGGTCCAGTCAACCCAACCCATTCTGTGTCGCCAAATACAAGGCACAGAATTCAAATATAATCTTTTATATCACACGGTCGTGTAAAATGCGACCACACAACTGTGAGTGTCAATACAAATATGTAGAAAATATTAACATTCAAACTAAGTCCTCATTACAATTATTATCACACTATTTATCAAAAATAGTGAGGACTACTACTGCTCTAACTCGGACCATTACTCTTTTCCCCTACTAGTTCCTGCGACATTCTCATTTCCTGAAGAGGACAATAGATGAAAAGGGTGAGCTCAACTAGCCTAGTAAAGAATATTATGACTAAGATAATGGAAAATAAATTATCGTTAGTCTTCAACAATTCAGATAAAATATTATTGACAACAAGTTTTAGATCAATATTCGCAGTGAAAACATCAATTCATTAGAAGAGTTACGTAGAGAATGAAGTCTACTATCTTCTATGATTTAAAAGTCCATCATCAATATTTTATCCCTGTAACATCAATCAATATATATCTCAAATCAAATATTCATCTCGCACTACTGGCCAAAGATATTCATTTGTATCACGAGTGATCATGTTCATCTCAACACCTGTCCATCTTTGCACTACGGGCCAAAGATATTCATCAGGTAATCATTCATCTTTGCTCTACAGGCCAAAGATATTCAGTTATAGCACCATTTAGGACTGAGGATGATGAAAAATAATATAAATGCCGAATCTAGTGAGACAAAAAACAAAGATTAAGGATTCGTATTTTAATTTATCCAAGTTCAAAAATACTCCATAATAATACTTTGTGGAGCAAAATTTAAGAATAGAGCTCAAAGCTTGGATCCAATCAAAGATAGAAACCTTAACAAGCAACTTGGACAAATAGAAGAAAATTTAATTTTTTTCGTGAATAATGCCGTATACGTGAATAGTTCCGTACACGTGAATAGTAACTCCGACGGAAAAAAATAAGAATTTCATAATAAAATCTATGACAATATTTTGGTATAATGATTTTGAAAAGAATAACATCGTTTACGAAAGAAAATAACATCCCTTACCTCAAAAGAATAGTACTTCTGACTGGAATATCGGATATAAGGCTGAAAAAAACTTGCACTGAATAGCAACACTCAAAGTATCTAAATACTCACAAAAATACGGTTGATATTATAGAGAGAGAAAATTTCTGATTCTAGTGTGATTTTTAATTCTAACCTAAGCACCCTATTTATAGGAAAAGCTTAGGATGCCAAAGTAGACTTTTGCGCCCGGCGGCTTCTCCCAGCACACCTCGTGAGATTTTGAAAAAAATTCAACATTCAACAAGCAAATGACAAAAGTGGGGCCCACTATTTTATTTAAAAAATATTTATTTTTTGAAACTTCAATAATTCATAATAAATAGTCCTTTTATCAGAAAAATACAAATTCTATGTCTTGTAATAGGAAATTTAGTTCTCTACAACTTTGTAGGAGGAAGTTTTTCCAAATTCCCAACCGAAAATGGCCGAAATCCACAAACGAGTGATTTTCCACAACAAAATACTGATAAAAACACCTTAGCACTAATTCCTTCTTTTATATCCATAAAATAAATATTTTCTTATCATATAAATTAATAATTAATTATTCATAAATAATATTACAGAACTACAATATTGACAACCAGGTCGTTCCCAGAAAAGAGGGGGCCTTCCGATAAGGATTTCTCCTTAGTGGCGCGCAATTAAATAACCCCTCCTAGACAGAACTTCCTTAGAAATTGTCAATAATGCTATCTAATAATATTATTCAAATAATATGAATTATTGAGTTGATAATGTGAAATACTGTGCAGTGACAATTATTGAATCAATAATACAAAATATCAACGGTAGCAATTATTGAATCAATCATATAAAATAGCAACGTAGCAATTATTGATATAAAATATCAACGCAACAATTGTTGATATAAAATATCAACGTAGCAATTATTGAACCAATAAAATATCATACGATTATTGAATCAATAATATAAAATATTGAACAATAATTACTGTAACAATTATTGAGTAAGTGACTTCTTACGTAAGAACCAATAATTCGAAATAATGTGCAATATCGTGTTCTACTGTGCACTACGCGTATTACTGTATTTTATCACCGGGTATTTCAACAGTTTAACCGTAACAGTTTTACCGTTATTTATAAAAATGTTATTTCTGTCGCTTTCTATATCCGATAGTTATTCCGTTGTGGGGCCCACAAATAGCTGCGCCGTCGTACGAATATTCCCCGACAACAAGAATATTCCACGACCAAACGAATATTCCCTAACAATAATGAATATTTTATAACCCTTGCTCATTTTGAAATATTTGCACATTTAACCCATAACTTTTCACATTTATCAAATATACACCTTACTATTTCGAAATAATATATAAAGAAGATTAAATCTTTATTTATAAAATTCGGGGTCTTACATTTGGCCTGTAGTGCAAAGATGAATGATTACCTGATGAATATCTTTGGCCCGTACTGCAAAGATGAATATTTGATTCAAGATATATATTGATTGATGTTATAGGGATAAAATATTAATGATGGACTTTTAAATCATAGAAGATAGTAGACTTCATTCTCTACGTAACTCTTCTAATGAAATGATATTTTCCCTGCAGTTGTTGATCTAAAACCTGTTGTCCATAATATTTTATCTGATTTGTTAAAGACTAACGATAAATTATTCTTTATTATCTTAGTCATAATATTCTTTACTGGGCTAGTTGAGCTTACCCTTTTCATCTATTGTCCTCTTCAGGAAATGAGAATGTCGCAGGAACTAGTCCGGGGACAGAGTGATGGTCTGAGTTAGAGCAGTAGTAGTCCTCACTATTTCTAATAAATAGTGTGATAATAATTGTAATAAGGACTTAGTTTGAATGTTAATATTTTTTACATATTTGTATTGACACTCACAGTTGTGTGGTGGCATTTTGCACGACCGTGTGATATAAAAGATTGTATTTGGATTCTGTACCATGTATTTGGCGACTCAAAATGGGTTGGGTTGACTTGACCTATTCTGGCGGCGTCACATAGTTGAACCTGAGTAAGGTAAATTTAGTAGTGTAAATGACAGCTACCAGTGCAGGTCAACCCCGGTCACAACCGGGGAAGTACAAGTTCAACCCCGGTCTCAATACCGGGATGCCAGTTCAACCTTGGTCACAACCTGGGAAGTACAGGTCAACCCCGGTCACAACCTGAGAGGTGTAGGTCAACCCCGGTCCCAACCCGGGAAGTACAGTTCAACCCCGATCTCAACCCGGGAGGTACAGGTCAACCCCGATCACAACCCAGGATGTACAGGTCAACCCTGGTGTTAACCCGAGAGGTACAGGTCATTCCCGGTCATAACCTGGGAGGTACAGGTCAACCCCGGTCTCAACTCGGGAGGTATAGGTCAACACCGGTCACAATCCGAGAGGTACAGGTCAATCCCGATCACAATCCGGGAGGTATGGTCAGCCCCGGTCTTAACTTGAGAGGTACAGGTCAACATTGGTCACAACTTAAGAGGTACAGGTCAACCCCAGTCTCAACCCGGGAGGTACAGGTCAACCCCGGTCACAACTCGGAAGGTACATGTCAGCTCCGATCACAACCTAGAAGGTCAGGTCAAGCCCCGATCACAACTAGGGAGGCCAAATCAACTTTGGAGACAACCCCGAGGCATCACATCATCCCCAGAGACAACACTAGGAGGACCAAGCCAGCCTCGGAGATAAACCTGAGGACAAACAGAATCAGCTGGGATCCAAACCTCGTAGACAACCCCAAAAAATTAGCCGAAGGCCGTGCCAATACAGGAGACAACCCTTGGAGGGGCAAAATGGTCATTTTACCAACTTAAAGCCGATTCGGTCCAAATCAAGCTGAATTGATTCCATCAAGGTCAGAAAAAACCATAACATTGATCTCGAGTGGAAACAACGCAAGACAGCTTAGCGGATAAACTGCTAGAAAACGAAGACCCGATTATGAACCCGTCTTCTTGGACTTGGAAAATGTTTCGTTCCATGTCACTGTGACACTCTCGGTGAGAGCTTTCCGAAAAGGTATAGCACACGTCAAATGGACGCTCCGATCAAAAGTTAGAAAGTTTTGAATCTAACCTCATGTTGCTCGGAGTGCACGTACTTCGAGGAAATAGGACCCACCACCCGGGCCCTGCCATGTGGCACCTCAAGTAGACCCACGGATGCCTCGGGTAGAGCCAGCTTCCATCGGGTTTATAAATATAAGTGCACCCTCAGGCCAAAATCAATTCAGAAACCCTCTGGAACTCTTCCCATTTCGTTTACTAGCCCTACTTCTAGTACTCCAAACCTAGATTTTATCACTCTAACACGTAGATATACTCATATACTACAACATATTAGAAATTAACTGGTAAAAACGGACAGTAAAGGGCTTAGGTCGAGTTCAGATCTTTTCAAAAATTTCCCTTTCATATCTTTGTATGTGTGAGTGTTACGTCTTTACATTGAATGAATGTGAATGAATGCTTTCCTGCTTTATATTAGTTCTTTGAACAAATGTCATCATATGCATATAGTGAGACACGATGTGTGTGAATGTATGTTGTGTGATTCCTCCACCAGGAGGCGAACCCGTCGGTGTTTGAGTAATGGACTCAAAGGCGACTAAGTCTGCGAGGTTCATGAAATGCACCACTCAGATCCGCTCCAATTGAAAGATTGGATTATTTTATCCTCTAGCAGATTACGATGATCTAGGGACCTTCATGCCAAAAAACCGCAAGAGTAGCCTAAGATAGGTCAGCCTCTGATTAACCAAATCTAAAGGGAAGCTTCTTCATGCATTCCTCTTTCAATTCAATGTCAAGTTTTCAATTCCAATGTAAATATCATAATACACATTCCATGTCTTGCAAATTCGGTCATGTTATCCTGTCATTAAAACAACTGACCTTTGTTTTGTAGGATAAGATAAAAAAAACCTCGTACATAAAAACATTGCATGACATGCATCCGACCAACACCTACATCAGGAAATTAACACCCCCTATGTTTGTTGTAGGTAAAAATTGGTTCTGTCACCAGATCAAAAACTAAGAAAGCACTAAGTCCATCTCCAGACATGGCTTCCAGTGCTCAACCAGAATCTACCCTACCTCTAGGGAAGAGTTTAAAGGATTCAATAATTAAATAGCCAAATTGGCCCTTTTCTTAAGAGAATAAAGTAAAGCTCTTAAAGGAAAACAAGCACAGGGTCATACAGAACCAGGTACACCCGGTGGCAGTCAAGAGACTGAAAAGACAGTCACTTAGATTCTTGATCCTTAGAACCATGGACCTACTAACAAAACCCCTAAAATCACCATCCTTAACAAAGAACAGGAAGCTGGTGACATTTTGAAGAAAGTCTAACAGATGGAAGACCATCCGGTCCATCAAAGGGACTGGGGCATTTAGTAGTGTCAATTATTCAGACTTATGTATATTCCTCGGAGCTCATTACCCTAAAAAATTTTAAGTCCCTAATTTTGAGAAATACGATGGATTGGGAGACCCCTACACTCATTTAAAGGTATTCATTGGAGAGCTCGGATCCTATGCAGAGGACGAGAAACTCATAATGCAGTTATTCCAAAAGAGTTTGACCAGAGAGGCTAGAGCCTGGTATGCTCGTCTGGATAATTCCAAGATTCACAGCTGGGAAGAGTTGGCACATGCCTTCCTCAATCAGTACAATTTTCAATCTCAAATGGCTCCAAATCGATATCAGATCACTAAAATCAAAAAGCAAAACACCGAGTCATTCAGAGAATATGCCCAATGATGGAGGCGGGTTACAGCACAAGTCACCACACCTATGACTGAGTCTGAGATAGTCATGACCTTCATCGACATCCAAGAAGCTCTGTATTATGAAAGGGTCCTAGCAGGCATAGGCAAACCATTCTTGGAGATGATCAAACACGGAGAAATGGTTGAAATGGGGCTAAAATCTAGGAAGATAAAGGATCTGAGAGCCTTGAAAGCCGTTGCCGAGCATATCCAATCAGGGAGTTACAGGAGTAATCCCTGGAGAGTACACAAGAAGAAAGATGAAGAAGTATCCTTAGTACTGTAAGGACATAATTAGAGGAGCTAGTCGAGTAGTGTGCCCATTCAAAGGAGGAACTATTCCCCTTTTCAAGCTCCAGCCCAACCTTCTAACCCTCCGTTTCAGAAAACTATGGAGGCTAGATATTGGAGAACGTTCACCCCTTTAGGGGATTCACTCGAGAATGTGCTAAAACTGTTGACAACATATAAGAAGATTATACAGCTCCTTCCACCAACCAGTACCGAGGGAAGGAATTTTAACCCAAGTAAGAAGTGTGCATACCATTACGGATCTCCGGGAAATGACACACATAATTTTTGCACCCTCAAGAATAAGATCTAAGACTTGATAGATAACCAAGAGATTGTGGTGACCAAACTGGAGCAACCGCATGTGTAAGATAATCCCCTCCCTCAGCATAAAGAGGAGATTGTCAACATGATTAGCACGGGGAATGGAGAAGGATCCAAATACCTCCGGTACGTCGGAGAGTCAACTCAATCCACCAAAAATAGCCCAAACGGTTGGGAGGTATCTGAAAGGCGGTTCTTAATAGAACAGAAGATCAAATCTATCAAGGAACAGATTGGACAGCTGGCGGATCTGGTCATATATCATCATCAGGTGACCAGGCAGCTGATAAACCAGTCTGAAGGAAGTCCGCCTACACCAAAAATTAACCCCATCGCTATAAGGGATCATTATCGGTTTCATAAGCATAAAACCTGGGCCGATAAGGTGCCCAAGGAGGAGAAGTTTCAAGCAAATAGGGAGTTTGCCTATCAGAGAAATTTCACTAATCTGAACCAGCCGATGAAGGAAATTCTTTAGATGTTGATCAATGAGGGGATGGTTATAGATTTGTTACCCCCTGTGAACCCTCGATCCAAGAAATTCAAAACTGATAGAATTTGCCAGTATCATTCCAATGCGCCCGGTCATGACACCGAGGATTGCTGGGGACTTCGGCACCTGATTCAGAATCTTATTGAAAGCGATGAGTTGATACCTGATGAAGAAACACTCTTTATTCCCATGACATGGAGTCAAGGAACAGTGGCTATTATTTCCTATGAGAATTAGCTAGCCAGAACACCCTTAGTACTGCCTGGAAAGATGGTCCAGGAAACACAGAATCCTATGAAGGTAGCTGCACCCGAGCCTTTAATATTTCCTTTCAGACCCCAGTATCCAATGATTAGTCTGAAGAGAGTCCCATGGAACTATGGGAATGATGAAGGTTCCACCTTAAACAACATTGCCAGTATATCCAAGGAGAATCCATTGTACCTGCCTCAGCGGGTGATCAATGCAGTCATCAAAACTAAAGGGAATGTGGCTAAAGAGAAAATTAAAGAGTTCCTTAGTAAAATGGGGCATATTGAGATCAAGGTGGTTCAAAGCTTGAAGGATGCACCCAAGCTAATGTCCATCCTAGATCTGGTCTTATCCTCTATGGATCAACATTCTGGTGAAAGTACTGGAGGTGGCCCATCTGCTAAAGACCGTGGATGTTGAGAAATTCCGTCACATTATAGAACACATCTTTAATAGCAATGTGATATCTTTCACTGACGATGATATACCTGCAGACGGGACGGGTCATCGTAAATTCCTGCATATTACAATAATATCATCCTGGTATGTGATTGGAGGTGTGTTAATAGACGGAGGATCGTCCCTAAACATCTGTCCCGACGATACCTTGGAGAGAATGAAGATCAACCCAAACTGGATCAAGACCAGGTGGACATTCGGGATTTTGATGGGTCTCCCCGAGAAGTTGTGGGAGAGATTTAGCTTCCAGTAGAGATTGGTCGCCACACTTTCTATGTATCCTTCCAGGTACTCAACATTACCACCGGATACAAGTTGTTGCTGGGAAGACCGTGGATCCATATGGCAGGAGCAGTTCCATCCACCCTTCATCAGCAGCTTAAGTACATTATCAATGACAACCTAATCACGGTGAATGCTGAACCAGAATACCCTGTCTACATACAGGAGGATATGCCAATGATCAGCGTGGATGCATGTGTTGAACCTGCAAGCTTTCAAGCCTTGGAGGTGAGCGATACTCAATACCTACCAGTTGGGCCACCAACTCTAAAACGAAAAGTCTTTCCTGAAGTAATGACAGTGGGCCAGGAGATGGTCTCTTTGGGTTTTCACCATGGAAAAGGGTTAGGAAAGAATCAACAAGGTATTAAGAGTCCGGTGCAAATCCCGAGTCAGTCGGGGAAAGCCGGATTGGGCTACACATCTGGGTCAAACCATCGGAATCCATACAAACATCCAAATGCTCATGCTTCCACTATACTGTTGCCAAACTTCACTGATACAGGGTTTGTAAAGCCAATAAAGAAGATTCCTGCAGTTGTGTTAGCCATGTTGTTTCTTCTAATCATATCGATAAGTGAGAGGAAAGCCTCAAAGCCTGAGGGGGACAGTAAAAAGGGAAACAAAAAGTTCATGTATGAAGGATGAGACCCATTTGCTAACATGCGTGTTCTCATACACTACGAAGGTATGAATGATGATATCCCAGACAGTGACGAAGAGAATCATATCCAGATTCCTCGCATCAAGAAAGAGAAGGGAGGCAGTTCAAAGAAGAATCTCGGCCTTACTCTAAAGGACGTCTTAGTCATCATCAAAGATAAGGCAGATAACCACAAATCTTGTATCATCCCTATTAATGAGGACCTAACCCTGGACAACAAGAGTAGTGTCCTTTGCCTCATCCATAAAGGGTAAAAAGGTAGAGAATCCATCTGCCCTGTAATATGGTTTCATTTATTGCTTATTTTATTGCACAGCTATAACAGTAACTTTTGTCATGCTTTGCTAAATGCTTTGTATATTTAAGTAGTTGCATATAATAAAGCGAAAGAATTTTGTTTTCAGGACTCCAAGATTGGATTTGTTTGTACCTGCTGATGAGATGCCAACCTGTCATAGTGACTACAACTTTGATGTAGAACTGAACTTTGACTTGATGGAGATTGATCAAGAAGTGGAAGATAACTATGAGGTGCCCGAGGAAATCAAAGAATGGGTCGAAGACAAACCCAAACCAAACCTCGACCAAACCACCACTGTCAATATTGAAACCTCAGAAAACCTCAAAGAAATCCAGATAGGCCTAGACCTCACACAAGACCAAAAAGCCTACCTAATTTAACTCCTAACACAGTTTTAGAATGTATTTGTATGATTGCATGAAGACATGATTGGCCTGTCTACTGATATTGTCATCCATCGACTCCCCATCAAAGATGGATTCAAGCCGGTCAAGCAAAAGCTCATGCGATTGAAACCTGAATGGTGTTTGAAAGTCAAAGAAGAAGTTGTTAAACAATTCAAAGCCGGTATCATCATGGTATCAACATACCCAGAGTGGCTTTCGAATATAGTTCCTGTGCCTAAGGCGAGATGCAAAGAACGAGCATGCGTAGATTACCGGGATTTGAACAAAGCTTGTCTCAAAGATAATTTTCCAGTACCTTTCATCCACATCCTGATAGACAATACTGTGCAGTACGGTATGTATTCTTTTGTGGATTGCTTTGCTGGTTTCCATCGAATTATGGTCGCTGAAGATGACAGGGATAAGACAACTTTCATCACTCCCTTGGGAACCTTCTGTTACAGACGATTGTCCTTCGGCCTTATCAATGTCGGTGCCATATATCAGCGAGCCATGATGGCCCTAATTTATGACATGATGCATAAGGAGATAGAGGTTTATGTAGATGGCATCATTGTCAAATCCTGAAAGGAGGACGATCACATCGACCATCTTAGAAAGCTGTTCAACAGGTTATGTGTAAGAACCTGAATTTCCAAGAATAATTATTAATAAAAATTTAATGAATAAAATTCTTAGAGCATGAGATAGATTCAAATATGTATATATCTGTGATATGAGGTTTGTAGTATTGAATTACATAGGGTGTTATGAACTATGTAATACGTGATTCTTAGTGTTTAATAAATATATATCATTATTATATATTTTTAGAGATGAATTAATAGAGGAGATGGATAATATTTATCTATCGTTATTAAATGATTTATATAATTATTTATCATGGTAAGATGATGACATTAAATATTTTTGATAGTCACCATTTTTCTGGAGTATATGTACGTTGTTAGAGAGAGAAAGGAAATCAATATATATCGTTAAAAATGTATTAGTTAGAGACTTATTAATTAATTGAATACACAACGAGAAGTGTAGATATATATCTTGAATTATGTGAATTGGTGGAAAGAGAAATAATTATTACATATTTCTAATAAAGATTATTAAAATAATTTCTTATATTATTTTAATAAAAAGGGGGAATGTTATTTTAAATAATAATAGTAATAATACCTTGTGTGTCTTTGACTGAGGTAATATGAATGAGGGTGGATATATTGAAACATATTTGCTATGTGTAATATATTAATAGGAAATAAACTTATGGTCTCTTTTCTATATAGAATGTATACATGTGTTGTACATGTAGCTATTTCAACAATGCTTAGATATTATATTTAAATAATATCTTGAGGAATTGAGTAAGTCATTTTTATGATTAATGCCTCTAATGGAGATAATATTATATAATAAGACTTATTATATCATGTTATGAAGGAATGGTTAAACATGATTTATTGATATTATTATGAGGATTATTGCTATGTGCAAATATACATGATATGTGAGTTAGTACCTTTGCGAATAATTGCTAGGATTAATTTAAAGGGAGTCACTAATGGTGTATTAAACTAGTGGACTAACCCTAAGCTTTATCTCAAAAGAATTGATAAGATGATTAGTAATTAAATATTCAATTTACTTGAATATAGTGTAGAGGTTTAAACGTGATTGATTAATTAATATTTTTGATAATTAATCGTTAACGTATGAATTTATTGTTGTTGAGAATAATAAATCATAGGCGTGTAAAGGATTAATTTTGATTACAAGGATGGACGATTTACGGGTAATTAATTGATAATATGTCAATTAACTATTATTGTGAATAAATAATATATTAATGTGCAAAGGAGTAATAAATATAATGAGATTATAGTTACTTGATTAATTGTTTTATACAAGCATGCGATAATTAAACCATTAGTATATGGTAGTTAACTATATATTATATATATAGTAAACGGTGACACTGATATGACTATGTATTATGTATATAGTCTACATAGTAAACTTAATTGTATTATGTAGGTTACATAATAATATTTATGTGACTACATGTGTGTGGGTGAACCTTAATTAGTACCATGTGGATATTTTAAAGAGTAAGCATTGTTAATTGATGAGTACTTCAATAAGTTATTATAATTGAAATAATAACCGTTTATATAATAATAAGTAATAATGCCCAATTAAATTATATTCGGTGTTAATAAAATGTACATGGATTATATGTTGGTGTATATGTACCTATTTGATACATTGTATTATTAATGACTAATTTGAAATAATATTGTAACACCCATTTAAATGTACATGGAATGAATACATATAGCCTAAGTATATACTATATGTATGCATATGTAACATCAGTAAGTTAAATTGAAAGTTGCTGAGTTATTTGCTTGTCTCAATATAAGAGTCCCTTTCATTTCTTCCTCACGTGAAGCCTAGCCTACTCTAGCTCATTCTCAATTTCAGCAAATCTAGCTAATAATGGTAAGGGATGTAGGATTCATGATTGAGTTTACCAACTCTCAACCACTCTCTCTTATCTATTGAACAAATTGTTTCTTCCATTGGTTTGATATGGTGAACAATTGCATGAACCGTATATTAAAATGCCTATATATAGAGCATTCCCTTCTCCTTCATTCATTTGCTGAGTATTTCATTTGAATTAAGGAAGAGTATTATAACAACAAGTCCATTTCTGCAACAGAGGTATAATTTCATTTTTCAGTTTCTGTAAATTCTAAGTTCTTAATTCTTGAAATTGATCATGGATTGATTAATTAAGTGTTTGGAATACGATTATTAAGTGTTATATGAAGTATAAACATGTTGGGAATACTATATGCCTGGTACAAAATGTTTTTCATAAGTAATCCTAAGATGGGTTTAAGCTTCTACCAAGCAGAATGCAGTTCCTGGTCTGGCTGGTGACCTGCGCAGCTGCGCCAGTTTTGTTCTGGCCAGCGGCGCAGCTACGCCAGGCCTACACCAGACTTGATTTTTCTGTTACAGAATCTGTTATGTACTAGCATATGGTATATAATTAGAACAAGCATCTGGACATAAATAACATGCATATATGATTACTTTGATATGACATAAGCATGTATAATTATGTTAGTATGTTTCATGGAAGAAAAACTTAAAGTTTTAAAAAGAAACTTATAGTTTTGAATATGGACTTTGACATATACGTGAGATGTGTATATTATGATTTTGTGAACCCAATCGTATGGTTTATATTGACATGTGATCTAAGTCTTAAGTGTTAAATACACTAGCATACTAGATTGAAAATTTAGACAATTTCAAAGATAATGAACTTAGAATTTGTTAAAGTAGACTTGTCATAAACATATCATATATGTATTCTGATATTTGTAGCATGAGTAAATAACTTAGACATGCATGAAATCAGGTCTAACATGTATGAATAAGTACCTTGACATAGCATGAGCATTCTTGACTTCGTTAGTGTGCGATTTCTAAAGAAAGTTATATAATTTTAAAATGAACCTTGACACCTACTATTGATGCTTACGTTCTGACTTTGTAAGCATGGTTGCATGGTCTAGATAGGCATTAAACACATGCCTAAAGTATTAAAACACACTAACATTCATGGTTGAAAGTTAAGATGTTTTCAAAAAGATAAACTTAGGCGTTTTGGAAACCTAAGTTGCATGATCATAGTGTATTAGTGTTCTAATATGTTTGAGCATATATGCTAGTGCTTTTAAATGTCATGTATGTGCACACACCTTACTAGACACTATAAAAGTTAGTTAAGCATGAAGTAGACATGTTTTAAAGCAATTATCGATGGTAGTTGTACGTATATGATAAAGGTAACTGTGAGCATGCATATTAACTGGTATGGCACCTCACATATATACGTGATGAACATAGTGGCATGTTTACATTATTATTTCTGAGTTATAAAATAGAATCTTAATGATGCATTAAGTGTTGATTTGTACAATGGTTATATAAAACTCAGAAACTATAATTTCGTTAATGTTTGAGAAACGTATGAATAATAAGGATCATATAAGTTTTAAATATATGTTGAACACCTTTAGTTAAGTGTGTGATACATGTATATGAAAGATGATAGTAAGTATGTATGGTTAAGATATACCTATACGTACATGGTTATTCTAAGAATACGATGAGACAGTAAAACGAAGGTTCTAAGAACCAAGTTAGACAACAATGTAATCAATTATTATTATATTAAGAATGTATGGATCTGTATAACTGATATGTATGAATCCATAATTGGATGATTGTGTAGGAATACACGAAGCGCAAATATCTTAAGCAGTTAAGTCGTAGTTGTTAAACTGCACATCAAGCAAGTCTTTCAGTTCTTATTTGATATATGAATTCAATAACTGTTAGATGAATTATATTATGCCATGATGATGTTAACTTATATATGAAATGTATATGAGATATGTATGAGATTGAAAGTTGATCTTTGATGATATACTAGTTATGTGAAAAGTAACATGCGTAGTATATATCGATTGATTATAAATGCATGAACTGGGTATGATATTATGTGCTATGGGATGCATGAAAACTGTTAGAATTGCTGAGCTGTCGAGCTCACTCTTGCAAATAATCACTTTTGCAGGTTAAGTACTCACGATAAAAGTTACGTGCTACGTGATAGAGTTCAAAGATTTCGGTTTATTTAAATACATGCTCTTGAATCATGTTTATGTTCTAGAAGATGTATACGATAGTAGATTACAATGTTTTATACATGTTTAAATTGTAAGGTTGTGTTATGTAACACATAGGGGTTTCGAACTGAGATGTATACATTTATACAGTAATTCAAATATAGTGAATCATACTTTATAATTGGTTCAAGGTTATGTAATTGATTCAAGATTTTAAATTCAAGGAAAGATTTTTATACAAGGAGATAGAAAAGTTTAAGTTATTCCGCATTTTTGTAAACATCGAATCTGATGTGTAGACAAGGATGGTATATGACCGAGAATTGAAAACTTATATTAAGGTTTAGGGTTATCATACAAGATCTTGGATATGAATAGAAATTATATTCTATATTGTAATAAGTGTTATTATTCATTATATTTGGAATAAAATATGTATAGTTCTGCGATAGATGTATCGTGGCAGGACCGGATCCGAGGTGTTTGAGACACCCGGATTTGGGGTCGTCACAGGCTGGTATCAAAGCTGTAGGTTATAAACCTTAGATAAGAGTACCTTAGACTATAACCTGAGAGAGTTTAATTGATAATAGGGAAAGAACCCTAAGATAAATCAATGATCACGACGTGATCAGATTGAATAATGTAATGATAAATGGTCTGTATCGACTAAGTAGTTATAACTTGATGCTATAAGAGAAGGTACTAAGGTATGGTACAAGCAGAACTCATGAGGAGTTGTATGTGACGAAGTATAGAAATTTCGCAATGAGCTAAGAGAAAATTAAGAATAAGATAGAGTTAAGTGTTGGATTTCAATTGAGGACTCTTGTTAGCAGCTAAGTTGTATGGTTCCTTGTATGGGCGGGGAATTTATGCTCGGGTTTAGAACCACTTAGCTTCCTATATTGTTTAGTGGCTGAGTCAACCAGTTCATTGTGTGGGCAGGGGATTGTGTTTGGTTTGACAATCACTTAGCTTCTTACATTAATAATCATTGGAATGTTGGTGTCGCGCTATCATTATACATATGGCGAAAAGGTGATTCTTTTCTCATGTTTATTCTGATAGATAGATATTACTAAGATTAGGTGCGAGTTCTTTAAACTTATATGTATGGTAAGTTCGTAACTCATAATCGTATGATGGAACCCCTCAGCGAATGGACGACTTTGGTCTGACTAGGATAAGTTCCTAAACACATATGATTGTGGAAAGTTCCTAAACTCCTAACGTGTGGTATGTTTGATGAACTGTACTGGGTATAGGAGAGTTATGGATGATGAATTGAGGATTTTTAATAGATATTATTAAGCAATTGATCATTAGAGCAATTGAAGTTGATGATGGAAGCATAGGTATTCCAAATCTTCTAGCTGTGCTAGACTTCGAAATTTTTGATATCAAGCTAAATTCGCACTGATGTGCCTTTCGAACAAAATGAATTTTTGTTATACTTAAAACAAGGTGACAAGGGTGTGGAGATGGACTTCGAGCCATTAACACATCGTTACCTATTGCGACATGATAACATCAAAAATGATTTGTAATAATTTTTGAACGATTTAAAGAAGAGTATACGCTAATTATTTCTGCTAGACAAAATTGATTTGAGATATCAAAATGTATTTTGTATATCATCAATGCATCATGAAACCTGATGCGAAAATGATAAGAATGATGAAGTTATCAATGCAGAATTACATGTTGTGGGATTTGATTTAAGCTCACTATGGTACGATGTAGTATGACAAAGTCATAAAAAGATTTTCAGAACTTTAAAGAAAGGTTAGATGCCAAGTAATTTGGCCAGTTATATGTTTCGATTGATATTCGAATTATTGGTTTACGTCTAAGCTAATTGATTTAGCTAGACAAATGTTTATACAGATTCAAGCATCTCTTTGAGAATTTATCCCGAAATAAATTGTTTTGGAACGAACTCTGACAGTAAGACTGAGGTGAACAACCCTGAAAAATGGGGATATACTAGTTGGATAATATATTCCAATTTAAGAACTAAGGTACGATTGATTGACCACCTAACGTATCAGTATTGGAAGTTTACCATCTTCGTGATTGTAAACATACCAATGTTCAGCTTGGTTAACAAATTGGGTTACGGTAAATACCGTACGACCTAGAGTTCACTGTCTATATGACCCCTCAGCCAGATATGAAAAGTTTTAATTCCTTAGAGAGAAGTTATATGATGATAGTAGAGCTCCGCATAGAAGGAAGCAATATATACACATTAAATTGAGCATGATTTCAGTAAAGGTTTACTTGAAAACCTAGTTTTGTTGAACAATAGGAGTAGAGATTAGTAGATTGTAATTTCGATGACGAAATTCTTAGAAGAAGGGGTGATTGTAAGAACCTGAATTTCAAAGAATCATTATTAATAAGAATTTAATGAATAAAATTC
Organism: Panax stipuleanatus; assembly: GCA_020205555.1. NCBI lineage: Eukaryota > Viridiplantae > Streptophyta > Magnoliopsida > Apiales > Araliaceae > Panax > Panax stipuleanatus. The sequence continues at coordinate 47,292,427 of CM035123.1, forward strand.
TTAGAGCATGAGATAGATTCGAATATGTATATATCTGTGATATGAGGTTTGTAGTATTGAATTACATAGGGTGTTATGAACTATGTAATACGTGATTCTTAGTGTTTAATAAATATATATCATTATTATATATTTTTAGAGATGAATTAATAGAGGAGATGGATAATATTTATCTATCGTTATTAAATGATTTATAGAATTATTTATCATGGTAAGATGATGACATTAAATATTTTTGATAGTCACCATTTTTCTGGAGTATATGTACGTTGTTAGAGAGAGAAAGGAAATCAATATATATCATTAAAAATGTATTGGTTAGAGACTTATTAATTAATTGAATACACAACGAGAAGTGTAGATATATATCTTGAATTATGTGGATTGTTGGAAAGAGAAATAATTATTACATATTTCTAATAAAGATTATTAAAATAATTTCTTATATTATTTTAATAAAAAGGGGGAATGTTATTTTAAATAATAATAGTAATAATACCTTCTATGTCTTTGACTGAGGTAATATGAATGAGGGTGGATATATTAAAATATATTTGCTATGTGTAATATATTAATAGGAAATAAACTTATGGTCTCTTTTCTATATAGAAGGTATACATGTGTTGTACATGTAGCTATTTCAACAATGCTTAGATATTATATTTAAATAATATCTTGAGGAATTGAGTAAGTCATTTTTATGATTAATGCCTCTAATGGAGATAATATTATATAATAAGACTTATTATATCATGTTATGAAGGAATGGTTAAACATGATTTATTGATATTATTATGAGGATTATTGCTATGTGCAAATATACATGATATGTGAGTTAGTACCTTTGCGAATAATTGCTAGGATTAATTTAAAGGGAGTCACTAATGGTGTATTAAACTAGTGGACTAACCCTAAGCTTTATCTCAAAAGAATTGATAAGATGATTAGTAATTAAATATTCAATTTACTTGAATATAGTGTAGAGGTTTAAACGTGATTGATTAATTAATATTTTGATAATTAATCGTTAACGTATGAATTTATTGTTGTTGGGAATAATAAATCCTAGGCGTGTAAAGGATTAATTGTGATTACAAGGATGGACGATTTAAGGGTAATTAATTGATAATATGTCAATTAACTATTATTGTGAATAAATAATATATTAATGTGCAAAGGAGTAATAAATATAATGAGATTATATTTACTTGATTAATTGTTTTATACAAGCATGCGATAATTAAACCATTAGTATATGGTAGTTAACTATATATTATATATATAGTAAACGGTGACACTGATATGACTATGTATTATGTATATAGTCTACATAGTAAACTTAATTGTATTATGTAGGTTACATAATAATATTTATGTGACTACATGTGTGTGGGTGAACCTTAATTAGTACCATGTGGATATTTTAAAGAGTAAGCATTGTTAATTGATGAGTACTTCAATAAGTTATTATAATTGAAATAATAACCGTTTATATAATAATAAGTAATAATGCCCAATTAAATTATATTCGGTGTTAATAAAATGTACATGGATTATATGTTGGTGTATATGTACCTATTTGATACATTGTATTATTAATGACTAATTTGAAATAATATTGTAACACCCATTTAAATGTACATGGAATGAATACATATAGCCTAAGTATATACTATATGTATGCATATGTAACATCAGTAAGTTAAATTGAAAGTTGCTGAGTTATTTGCTTGTCTCAATATGAGAGTCCCTTTCATTTCTTCCTCACGTGAAGTGTGACGCCCCCACATCCGTGTAACATCGATTACAGGACATGGTACTCACGATACAACATACATCATCATCTATCTAAGTAACTCCAGCAATAATAATAATAATATTATAACTATTACGTACAAAATAAAATCCCAAGTCTTTACAACCTTTAATAAACCAAAACTTAAACTTAGCGTTTATCGCTACATTACATCATATGCGGAAATATAAACTTATTTCATAAGGTAACTAGCATCATTTCATCTTAGACTTCCCCTTGTCCTTGCCCGAGCCCTCAGCCTTCTCATCCTTAACTGAAAGGTTTAAGCAAGAATGAGCACAAATTGCCCAGCAAGTATATAAAGAAGTTTGGAAACATACATCACGAGTAAAAACATTTGTATGACAATATCTCAACAATTAAAGGGATTATCAAGTGTTAAACAAGAATATCAAAGATAAGAGTTTAGAATTCTCAATAACATACTAAGTGGTGTAAAATACCCTGAACATTGCTTTGTTTCATCGAAAACCATCAGACGGTTTAACAATCAAATAGATTGTAAACGGTCTCTGCAAGTACTCCAGGTGATCAGCCTATCGTACCCTACATGGTGCACAAGTATAAAGTTTAAACTGCATAAGCATAAATGAGACTATATGCCCGACATCTGTTTGCCCATTTATTCGGGTTGTTCATCTTAGTATTCATGCGAGACCGCACCAAAGCAATTTGGATTGGTAAACATTAAATAGCTTCGAAAGATTTGAATTAAATCATTTTTCATCAATAATAACTAGCCGAAAACAAAGGCCAGGAAACATACTTAGAAACAGTTCGATAATGACATGAAACTTATAAGCATAGTTGCTAGAATAATAACTGAGTAATCATCGATAAGCTTGCAAGATAATTGAAGTTGTATAACTTCACAACAAAGGAACTTGCACGAATAAATAGCTAGCATAAGTCCAATACTTACCCTCACTAAGATAAAATAAGTAAGGATTGAATAAATACCCAATAGAAATTAGGGCTAGGAAACTTGCCTGATACGTCTTCTACAGTTTAAGCTATCAATTAGTCCTTCACGTAACCTAATCACATATGTCACGTTAACCAATTAGGTCCTCGAACTCTAGTTTGAAAGTAAAGGATTTCCTTTTATTTAATTTTATTATTAAACTACCATGTATGCTATCATCAAGCTAATTTAATCATATAACATGTTGCGTCATATAGGTAAAGTGGTTCAGTATGAGATTCTGAGCAAAATAAGTTTCTGACATTTTTCTGACCCGGCCCGACCCGGATCAGACCCGACCCGACCCAGTACGGCGCAGCTGCGCAGCCTCAAGCCGTGTTACCGGCGCAGCTGCGCTGTCTGGCCAACCCGGAATCCATCTTTGTGTGGCGCAGCTGCGCAGGTATAAGCCTTATGAAAGGCGCAGCTGCGCTGCTCATCAGGCCCTAATCCTGATTTTTGTTTTCGAGCAGCCCACTTTGCAATTTAATTCCCACTTGTTTACAGGTTGTATGACCATGATATTTGGACGCCATACACTCCATACATCATAGTATTTTACAAAAATACAACATACATGAAACTAACATGTTAAGACCTCGATCCAGCAGCCTAGATAAGCGTGCCAGACTGCCTTCCAGACTCAGAAAATTTCTGGAAATTCCCAGAATTATGCAGATTTTTATACCAACATGCTTGCTTACGAAATTCATAACTTGCTCATTTTAACTCCGTTTCTTTTGAAAATTGGTCAGGTGAGACATCATACTACATAGTATTTTACAAAATTAACAAATACAACCAACGAGTCGCAGAAGCTATGATTCCAAGGCTCCGAAAAACCCAAAAAGTCACAGATTCTAAGTTAACCCACCTTTGACAAAAACCATGATTTTGATTCTAGCATGCATGAGGTTGATTCCTACTGTCCAGATCACATATACTAACATATATACACATGTTACAATAATCAAACCCACTAAGTTACCATGATTTGAACAAATTGACATCTATGAGGCATTTTATCGAACACTTAGCATGCAAACTTGAATTCTTTGATTCTCTAAGTATTTGAAGCATGATTAGACCAGAATTTTCATTCTCAATATCCCCATATCAGTAAACAACACTAAGATAGCATCACACAGTCAAAACAAATTATTTACCACAATTATACATGCATTTTCTTCACTATTTTCTTAAGAACATATAATAGGTTTCATGGCTTACCTCTTGGACGAATTCCTTCTTGTTTTAATCTGATAGAGCCTCACTCCTTGCTTGCTAACTCCTCTGTAATCTCCAAAATTCTTAGACAACCTAGTATCACTCTCAAACTCTCAATATTTTTTTCTCTCTCGATTAGAACTTTTTGTGAAAAGGAGAAGAGACTTGGATTGGGAATATATATATAGCACATAATATACATTGTTTGCTCCATCCCTTCCATCTCCACAATTCATCAGTTACACCCCATGCCATCATTAACCGAATTGAAGAAGGTGGGAGTTAGAGAAATGAAAGAGCTTTGGTTTTAAGGAAGAAAATATAACTCCCTTCCTAATCATTTAGAATATACGTATATACTCTCCCTCCTTGTCCCAATTTGGCTGACACATGGCCCCATCAGCTGCTGCAATTCCCTTATTAAAATATTATTTTAATCAATTAAATAACCATTTGACCGTTTTGCCCTCCGTAGCTAAACGTTTCGATACTCATATCGACTCCTACTAAAATCGACGTCCCGGACGTCATGGGACTATCCGTTTCGTCAAATTCATCTCCAAAATTCGTGGTTGACTTTTTACCCGAAAAGTCAACCGGTTGACTTTGACCAAAAAGTCAACTGTGACACATTTTCGTAGTTATAGTCTGTCCTGACTAATTTCGACGTTCCGGACTCAAATACGCAGTCCGCGTCTCTAAATTCCGCTCCAAACTCAAAATCATGCTTTAAAGCCATCCCACGAAATTAATAGAATTAATTCCATACTTAACCAATTTAAATAGTTGAATTAAACTGAACTAACCATTTAAATACTCCTCATCACATATCATAAAATAACACATATATGTATAACACAGATACATCTAATAAAAGAAAACACACAAGAATTTCACATAAATTTGTTTATTGATAATTGTTAAAAGACATAATACTCTCGGATATTACATTCACCCTCCCTTATAAGGATTCCGTCCCCGGAATCATTACACATCAAACAAAAAGATTAGGATAATTTTTCATCATTTTCTCCTCGAGTTCCCACGTAGCCTCTTCGGCGTTGTGGTTCCTCCATACTACCTTAACAGAAGGTATTATCTTATTCCTCAACACTTGTTCTTTTCTATCAATTATCTGTACTGGAACCTCTTCATAGGTTAAGTTCTTTTCAAATTGGATGGGTTCATACTCTATGATATGCTTGTAATCCTGTTTATATGGTCGTAACACTGATACGTGGAACACGTTGTGTATATGTTCTAACTCCTGAGGTAAAGCTATTTCATAAGCTACCTCACCGACTCGCCTTAACACTTCAAAGGGTCCTATGAATCTGGGACTAAGTTTTCCCTTCTTCCCAAATCTCATTTTCCCTTTCCAAGGTGAAACCTTTAGAAACACATAAGTGCCGACATCGAAGTCTCGTTGTTGCCGGTGTTGATCAGCATATTTCTTCTGTCGATCCTGAGCTGTCACTAATCTCGCTCGTATCGTTTTGATCACATCTGCAGTTTGCTGCACTAATTCCGGCCCTAGCAATTGACGTTCTCCCACTTCATCCCAGCACAATGGCGTTCTACATTTTCTTCCATATAAAGCTTCATAAGGTGGCATCCCGATACTCGCGTGATAACTGTTGTTGTATGCAAATTCCACTAACGGTAGGTGGTCATCCCAGCTTCCTTTGAAGTCCATTACACATGCTCTCAGCATGTCCTCTAATGTTTGAATAGTTCTTTTGCTCTGCCTGTCTGTTTGAGGATGATACGCGATGCTCAACCTCAGTTGCGTTCCCATGCGTTCTTGAAAGCTTTTCCAGAAATTAGCTGTGAACCGCGGATCGCGATCTGACTCAATTGATACAGGTACACCGTGCCTGGAAACGATCTCCTTGATATAAAGCTTTGCCAACTGATCCAAGGTATATCTGATTTTGATTGGCAAGAAATGCGCTGACTTGGTCAATCGATCAACGATTACCCAAACTTCATCGTAACCCTTCTGTGTGTTTGGAAGTCCTACCACGAAGTCCATCGTGATATGCTCCCATTTCCATTCCGGAATTTCTAATGATTGAAGTAACCCGCTCGGTCTTTGATGTTCCGCCTTAACTCTCTGGCATGTCAAACATCTACTGACGCACTCTGCCACTTCTCTCTTCATATTGGGCCACCAATAATGTTGGCGAAGATCCTGATACATTTTTGTGCTTCCCGGGTGAATTGAGTAACTTGAGCTATGTGCTTCCTGCAAGATTTCTTCCTTTAATTCAGTTACCGCTGGCACCCAAATTCTCCTCTCAAACCTTAATAATCCATCACCACCCACATTGAACTTAAGCTCCTCTCCATCTGAAATTCTTTTCCACACCTTCTCGCATTCTTCATCGCTGCTTTGTTCTTCCTTGATTTTGTCCAATAGAGTCGGTCGAACCTCCAATGCGAACAACTTCCCATCTGACTCGCTCGGGCTCTTTACCTCGAGTTCCAAACTGGCCATTTCCCTAATCAACTCCTCTTAAGCCGTTAGCATTGCCAACCTGCCACTGCCCTTTCTGCTTAGCGCATCTGCGACCACGTTAGCTTTCCCCGGATGATATAAGATGTCGCAATCATAATCCTTTATTAGTTCCAACCATCTTCTCTGTCTCATATTCAACTCCTTCTGCGTGAAGATATACTTCAGACTTTTATGGTCCGTGTATATTTTACACTTTACACCATATAAATAGTGCCTCCAAATCTTTAGGGAAAATACTACCGCTGCCAATTCCAGGTCATGGGTAGGATATCCCTTCTCGTAATCCTTCAACTGACGTGATGCATACGCAATAACTTTACCATGTTGCATAAGCACACAGCCAAGTCCTTTATGCGACGCATCACTGAAAATCACGAAATCACCTGTATCGTCTGGTAAAGACAACACCGGTGCCTCACTCAATATTTTCTTAAGTTCCCGAAAACTTTCTTCACACTTCTCTGTCCAGACAAATTTGACCGACTTCTTTGTTAAATTCGTCAAAGTTCCTGCTATCTTCGAAAAATCTTGGATAAACTGTCTATAATAGCCTGCCAGTCCTAAGAAACTTCTTACTTCAGTCGGTGTCTTTGGTTGCTCCCAATTCTGCACCGCTTCTACCTTTGCTGGATCCACAGAGATTCCGTCCTTATCGATCACGTGACCCAGAAATTGAACTTTCTTCAACCAAAACTCGCACTTTGAAAATTTTGCGTATAACTTATCCTTCCTCAACGCCTCCAATACCAACCTTAAGTGTTCAGCATGATCCTCTTGAGTCTTGGAATAGATCAGGATATCATCTATGAACACGACCACAAATTTATCTAGGTATTGCTTGAATACCCGATTCATCATGTCCATAAATGCCGTCGGCGCGTTCGTTAATCCAAATGACATCACCAGGAACTTGTAGTGACCGTAACGAGTCCTGAATGCTGTCTTAGGAACATCTTCCTTCCTCACCCTCAATTGGTGATATCCCGTCCTCAAGTCGATCTTGGAAAAATATTTCGCTCCCTTCAACTGATCGAACAGATCATCTATCCTAGGTAATGGATACTTGTTCTTGATCGTCACTTTGTTCAACTCTCGATAGTCGATACAAAGTATCATCGATCCATCCTTCTTTTTCACAAATAAAACTGGTGCTCCCCAAGGAGACACACTCGGTTGAATATACTTTCTATCCAATAATTCCTGCAACTGTACCATCAGCTCTTTCATCTCTGCCGGTGCCATTCTGTATGGGGCTTTCGAAATCGGGGCCGTTCCCGGTACTAAATCTATAACGAATTCGACCTCTCTATCCGGTGGAAGCCCTGGTAACTCTTTCAGAAATACATCCAAAAATTCATTCACTACTGGTATCTATCCCATTCCTACACCTATTTTCCGTGTATCGACGATATGGGCCAAATATCCTATACTTCCCTTCCTTAGCAACTTCCTCGCTTGCAACATTGTCAGACAACTCGAGTGTCTCGGCGACTTACCCCCAGTAGAATACTACCTTAGACTGATTTGGAGTCATAAGATTTATACACTTCTTCTGGAAATCTATCATCGCTCCATGGTTAAATAACCAATCCATTCCTAGAATTACATCAAATTCCCCTAATTGAATCGGAATTAAATTCACAGGCAACTTATATCCCCTGATATCTACGACACAATTCCTATAGACATGGCTAACGGGAATGACTTCCATATTAGCGACTTCTATGTTCAAAGGATATTCTAATTTTTCTTGGGGTATGTTTAATCGTTGGGAGAATTCATGGGATACGAAGGAACAAGTAGCACCCGAATCAAATAATATGTAAGCAGATATATCATTGACCGGAATGGTACCTGAAACCACGTCCTTGGATGCGACTGCATCCTGAACCGTCATGTTGAAAGTCCTTGCTGTTGGTCGATTCTGAGTTGGTGGTCCAGTAATTGTGAGATTTCCACCGCTTGGTCCCCTTCCTCCATTTCTTCCTGCTGAATTCTTCTTTGGGCAATTCCTTGCCTGATGATCCAATGCTCCACAATTGAAACATCCATTCCTCTTTGGTGCAGAGCAATTGGGAGAGATGTGCCCCTCTTGCCCGCAATTGAAACAGACATTCTTCCCTTTTAGACATGCACCCGAGTGATTCCTCCCACACTCCTTACACGCCTCAGTTCTCTTCTTTACTTCACCTGGTTTTCCCCCAGAGTTTCCCGAGTTAAAATTGTTATTGTTGTTGTTGTTGTTCCACTTCCTCTTGTTTCCACCACTGCTGCTGCTACCTTCCCCGCGATTCCCTCCTTCATTCTTCTTCTTTTTCTCCTTATTAAACTTCATTAGGGCTTCACTTCCGCCCTCAGCAATTATAGCCTTCTCCAGGAGAGTCGTGAAGCTGTTCGTCTGCAACACCGAAAGTCTACTGTATAACCATGGTTTGAGACCCTGCTCAAACCTCCTCGTTTTCCTCTCCTCAGTGTCGACCTGATGAGGCGCGAACCTCGCCAGTTCGTTGAACTTTTGCGGCGTACTGGGGTACGGTCATGTCTTCTTGCTTCAGCTCCAAGAATCGCATCTCCATACGACTCTGCATACTCGCAGGGAAATAGTTTTCGAAGAAGATCTTCTTAAACTCTTCCCAAGATATCACACCTTCTCCCGCCCTGATCTGGTTTGCCTCCCACCAGAAATTGGCTTCACCCTTCAGCATGTACGTGGCGAAGATTGTTTTCTGATCATCTCGTACGCTAGCAATAGCGAACGCCTTTTCAATTTCCTTGACCCAAGTTTGGGCTTCGATAGGTTCGGTGGTTCCTTTGAACTCAGGTGGTCCCGCGCTCTTGAAGTCTTTAAAGTGTGCCACCTGGCCCGCTAGAGGGTTATTGGTATTCGGGGTTTGATTCTGTAATGCCCCAACTAACATGTCTACAAACTGTTGCATAGGGTTCGGTGGACCCCCAGCATTACTGCCTGACCCTTCTGGTACTTGTTGACGACGTCTTCCTCTAGCCATCTCTCTGTTTAAATAAACTTAGTGTTATTATCCCATAACTTATTCCTACAATATTTATAATTCATATAAAAACTTAATCATCACATCACATATTTAAATAAAAGCATATTTATTTATAAACATAATACCCAAGGTATTTCATCATCTTATGGCATTAAGCCATTTACATCACTTTAACCATCATATTTAGTAACATTGGAAACCAAGTTTTATTTCATAGATAAGCGTTCTACACGCTACTAGTAAAAGTTTAACACGAACAAACTAAAGACCCCGCCTAATGGCGTCTTCATGCTCTTCATCCGCTATTTCCAGCACCAGCCCACGACTTATAGCATGTCTAGACTGGTACTCCTCACGTGGAAAGTGATACACTCTATACTGGAACCTCCCATGTGCTGTCTTAAACGCATACTTCCTTCTATCCATCCTAACCTTCTTATCTCTTACCTCTCCTTCTAACTCGCCTGTTAGCTTCTCGGCCTGAACATGGCCTCTCCTCTCATCTCCCCAGAATGTGGTAATGATCTGCTTGTCAGTTTGGAGACTCTGAATCCTTAACTCTAGCCCATTAATGGTATGTCCCAAGTGGGTCCTAATAGCTTCTTTCTCATCCTTCAGCCTGTCCGCCTTCTGACCTGCTGTTCGCAGCTTGTCAGCCAGATCCCCGTTCCTAATTATCAGGTGTTGCACCAATGCTCCAAGCAATACTGCAGCCTGCTGCTCCCCCTGATACAGCTCCTCCAACTCATGGACTTTGTCATTCAATTCTGTAATCCTATCCATCAACTCATCCAATATAGTATCCTCAGGTGCTTCCTCGGAGTCCTCCTCGGGCTCCTCTTCCTCTTCAGGATACTTCTCTGGGTCTGACTCAGCTGCTGCCTCAGCTATAGGCTCAGGTACAGCTGTCACCAACTGCTCACTCACTACGTGAATATCTCTAACCTCCTCTTCTCCTGACATCCTACAATCAAGACAAAGAACTCAATTAGTATTTTAAAAATAGATATTGATTTTGTTTTTAGAAAAATAGCTTCGACACTACACTTAGAACTCTACGTGAGTTCATCTCCTTATTACCTCCACTAACTTCCCTAAGGTTATAGTCTAAGGTTCCCCACCTAAAGTTTATAACCTACGGCTTTGATACCAACCTGTAACGCCCCCACATCCGTGTAACATCGATTACAGGACATGGTACTCACGATACAACATACATCATCATCTATCTAAGTAACTCCAGCAATAATAATAATAATATTATAACTATTACGTACAAAATAAAATCCCAAGTCTTTACAACCTTTAATAAACTAAAACTTAAACTTAGCGTTTATCGCTACATTACATCATATGCGGAAATATAAACTTATTTCATAAGGTAACTAGCATCATTTCATCTTAGACTTCCCCTTGTCCTTGCCCGAGCCCTCAGCCTTCTCATCCTTAACTGAAAGGTTTAAGCAAGAATGAGCACAAATTACCCAGCAAGTATATAAAGAAGTTTGGAAGCATACATCACGAGTAAAAACATTTGTATGACAATATCTCAACAATTAAAAAGATTATCAAGTGTTAAATAAGAATATCAAAGATAAGAGTTTAGAATTCTCAATAGCATACTAAGTGGTGTAAAATACCCTGAACATTGCTTTGTTTCATCGAAAACCATCAGACGGTTTAACAATCAAATAGATTGTAAACGGTCTCTGCAAGTACTCCAGGTGATCAGCCTATCGTACCCTACATTGTGCACAAGTATAAAGTTTAAACTGCATAAGCATAAATGGGACTATATGCCCGACATCTGTTTGCCCATTTATTCGGGTTGTTCATCTTAGTATTCATGCGAGACCGCACCAAAGCAATTTGGATTGGTAAACATTAAATAGCTTCGAAAGATTTGAATTAAATCATTTTTCATCAATAATAACTAGCCGAAAACAAAGGTCAGGAAACATACTTAGAAACAGTTCGATAATGACATGAAACTTATAAGCATAGTTGCTAGAATAATAACTGAGTAATCATCGATAAGCTTGCAAGATAATTGAAGTTGTATAACTTCACAACAAAGGAACTTGCACGAATAAATAGCTAGCATAAGTCCAATACTTACCCTCACTAAGATAAAATAAGTAAGGATTGAATAAATACCCAATAGAAATTAGGGCTAGGAAACTTGCCTGATACGTCTTCTACAGTTTAAGCTATCAATTAGTCCTTCACGTAACCTAATCACATATGTCACGTTAAGCAATTAGGTCCTCGAACTCTAGTTTGAAAGTAAAGGATTTCCTTTTATTTAATTTTATTATTAAACTACCATGTATGCTATCATCAAGCTAATTTAATCATATAACATGTTGCGTCATATAGGTAAAGTGGTTCAGTATGAGATTATGAGCAAAATAAGTTTCTGACATTTTTCTGACCCGGCCCGACCCGGATCAGACCCGACCCGACCCAGTACGGCGCAGCTGCGCAGCCTCAAGCCGTGTTACCGGCGCAGCTGCGCTGTCTGGCCAACCCGGAATCCATCTTTGTGTGGCGCAGCTGCGCAGGTATAAGCCTTATGAAAGGCGCAGCTGCGCTGCTCATCAGGCCCTAATCCTGATTTTTGTTTTCGAGCAGCCCACTTTGCAATTTAATTCCCACTTGTTTACAGGTTGTATGACCATGATATTTGGACGCCATACACTCCATACATCATAGTATTTTACAAAAATACAACATACATGAAACTAACATGTTAAGACCTCGATCCAGCAGCCTAGATAAGCGTGCCAGACTGCCTTCCAGACTCGGAAAATTTCTGGAAATTCCCAGAATTATGCAGATTTTTATACCAACATGCTTGCTTACGAAATTCATAACTTGCTCATTTTAACTCCGTTTCTTTTGAAAATTGGTCAGGTGAGACATCATACTACATAGTATTTTACAAAATTAACACATACAACCAACGAGTCGCAGAAGCTATGATTCCAAGGCTCCGAAAAACCCAAAAAGTCACAGGTTCTAAGTTAACCCACCTTTGACAAAAACCATGATTTTGATTCTAGCATGCATGAGGTTGATTCCTACTGTCCAGATCACATATACTAACATATATACACATGTTACAATAATCAAACCCACTAAGTTACCATGATTTGAACAAATTGACATCTATGAGGCATTTTATCGAACACTTAGCATGCAAACTTGAATTCTTTGATTCTCTACGTATTTGAAGCATGATTAGACCAGAATTTTCATTCTCAATATCCCCATATCAGTAAACAACACTAAGATAGCATCACACAGTCAAAACAAATTATTTACCACAATTATACATGCATTTTCTTCACTATTTTCTTAAGAACATAGAATAGGTTTCATGGCTTACCTCTTGAACGAATTCCTTCTTGTTTTAATCTGATAGAGCCTCACTCCTTGCTTGCTAACTCCTCTGTAATCTCCAGAATTCTTAGACAACCTAGTATCACTCTCAAACTCTCAATATTTTTTTCTCTCTCGATTAGAACTTTTTGTGAAAAGGAGAAGAGACTTGGATTGGGAATATATATATAGCACATAATATACATTGTTTGCTCCAGCCCTTCCATCTCCATAATTCATCAGTTACACCCCATGCCACCATTAACCGAATTGAAGAAGGTGGGAGTTAGAGAAATGAAAGAGCTTCGGTTTTAAGGAAGAAAATATAACTCCCTTCCTAATCATTTAGAATATACGTATATACTCTCCCTCCTTGTCCCAATTTGGCTGACACACGGCCCCATCAGCTGCTGCAATTCCCTTATTAAAATATTACTTTAATCAATTAAATAACCATTTGATCGTTTTGCCCTCCGTAGCTAAACGTTTCGATACTCATATCGACTCCTACTAAAATCGACGTCCCGGACGTCATGGGACTATCCGTTTCGTCAAATTCATCTCCAAAATTCGTGGTTGACTTTTTACCCGAAAAGTCAACCGGTTGACTTTGACCAAAAAGTCAACTGTGACACATTTTCGTAGTTATAGTCTGTCCTGACTAATTTCGACGTTCCGGACTCAAATACGCAGTCCGCATCTCTAAATTCCGCTCCAAACTCAAAATCATGCTTTAAAGCCATCCCACGAAATTAATAGAATTAATTCCATACTTAACCAATTTAAATAGTTGAATTAAACTGAACTAACCATTTAAATACTCCTCATCACATATCATAAAATAACACATGTATGTATAACACAGATACATCTAATAAAAGAAAACACACAAGAATTTCACATAAATTCGTTTATTGATAATTGTTAAAAGACATAATACTCTCGGATATTACATGAAGCCTAGCCTACTCTAGCTCATTCTCAATTTCAGCAAATCTAGCTAATAATGGTAAGGGATGTGGGATTCATTATTGAGTTTACCAACTCTCAACCACTCTCTCTTATCTATTGAACAAATTGTTTCTTCCATTGGTTTGATATGGTGAACAATTGCATGAACCGTATATTAAAATGCCTATATATAGAGCATTCCCTTCTCCTTCATTCATTTGCTGAGTATTTCATTTGAATTAAGGAAGAGTATTATAACAGCAAGTCCATTTCTGCAACAGAGGTATAATTTCATTTTTCAGTTTCTGTAAATTCTAAGTTCTTAATTCTTAAAATTGATCATGGATTGATTAATTAAGTGTTTGGAATACGATTATTAAGTGTTATATGAAGTATAAACATGTTGGGAATACTATATGCCTGGTACAAAATGTTTTTCATAAGTAATCCTAAGATGGGTTTAAGCTTCTACCAAGCAGAATGCAGTTCCTGGTCTGGCTGGTGACCTGCGCAGCTGCGCCAGTTTTGTACTGGCCAGCGGCGCAGCTACGCCATGCCTGCACCAGACTTGATTTTTCTGTTACAGAATCTGTTATGTACTAGCATATGGTATATAATTAGAACAAGCATCTGGACATAAATAACATGCATATATGATTACTTAGATATGACATAAGCATGTATAATTATGTTAGTATGTTTCATGGAAGAAAAACTTAAAGTTTTAAAAAGAAACTTATAGTTTTGAATATGGACTTTGACATATACGTGAGATGTGTATATTATGATTTTGTGAACCCAATCGTATGGTCTATATTGACATGTGATCTAAGTTTTAAGTGTTAAATACACTAGCATACTAGATTGAAAATTTAGACAATTTCAAAGATAATGAACTTAGAATTTGTTAAAGTAGACTTGTCATAAACATATCATATATGTATTCTGATATTTGTAGCATGAGTAAATAACTTAGACATGCATGAAATCAGGTCTAACATGTATGAATAAGTACCTTGACATAGCATGAGCATTCTTGACTTCGTTAGTGTGCGATTTCTAAAGAAAGTTATATAATTTTAAAATGAGCCTTGACACCTACTATTGATGCTTACATTCTGACTTTGTAAGCATGGTTGCATAGTCTAGATAGGCATTAAACACATGCCTAAAGTATTAAAACACACTAACATTCATGGTTGAAAGTTAAGATGTTTTTAAAAAGATAAACTTAGGCGTTTTGGAAACCTAAGTTGCATGATCATAGTGTATTAGTGTTCTAATATGTTTGAGCATATATGCTAGTGCTTTTAAATGTCATGTATGTGCACACACCTTGCTAGACACTATGAAAGTTAGTTAAGCATGAATTAGACATGTTTTAAAGCAATTATCGATGGTAGTTGTACGTATATGATAAAGGTAATTGTGAGCATGCATATTAACTGGTATGGCACCTCACATATATACGTGATGAACATAGTAGCATGTTTACATTATTATTTCTGAGTTATAAAATAGAATCTTAATGATGCATTAAGTGTTGATTTGTACAATGGTTATATAAAACTCGAAAACTATAATTTCGTTAATGTTTGAGAAACTTATGAATAATAAGGATCATATAAGTTTTAAATATATGTCGAACACCTTTAGTTAAGTGTGTGATACATGTATATGAAAGATGATAGTAAATATGTATGGTTAAGGTATTCCTATACGTACATGGTTATTCTAAGAATACGATGAGACAGTAAAATGAAGGTTCTAAGAACCAGGTTAGACAACAATGTAATCAATTATTATTATATTAAGAGCGTATGGATATGTATAACTGATATGTATGAATCCATAATTGAATGATTGTGTAGGAATACACGAAGCGCAAATATCTTAAGCAGTTAAGTCGTAGTTGTTAAACTATGCATCAGGCAAGTCTTTCAGTTTTTATTTGATATATGAATTCAATAACTGTTAGATGAATTATATTATGTCATGATGATGTTAACTTATATATGAATTGTATATGAGATATGTATGAGATTGAAAGTTGATCTTTGATGATATACTTATTATGTGAGAAGTAACATGCGTAGTATATATCGATTAATTATAAATGCATGAACTGGGTATGATATTATGTGCTATGTGATGCATGAAAACTGTTAAAATTATTGAGCTATCGAGCTCACTCTTGCAAATAACCACTTTTGCTGGTTAAGGACTCACGATAAAAGTTACGTTCTACGTGATAGAGTTCGAAGATTTTTGTTTATTTAAAGATATGCTCTTGAATCATGTTTAAGTTCTAGAAGATGTATACGATAGTAGATTACAATGTTTTATACATGTTTAAATTGTAAGGTTATGTTATGTAACACATAGGGGTTTCGAATTGAGATGTATACATTTATACAGTAATTCAAATATAGTGAATCATACTTTATAATTGGTTCAAGGTTATGTAATTGATTCAAGATTTTGAATTCAAGGAAAGATTTTTATACAAGGAGATAGAAAAGTTTTAGTTATTCCACATTTTTGTAAACATCGAATGTGATGTGTAGATAGGGATGGTATATGACCGAGAATTGAAAACTTATATTAAGGTTTAGGGTTATCATACAAGATCTTGGATATGAACAGAAATTATATTCTATATTGTAATAAGTGTTATTATTCATTATATTTGGAAAAAAAGATGTATAGTTCTGTGATAAATATATCGTGGCGGACCGGATCAGAGGTGTTTGAGAAACCTGGATTTGGGGTCGTCACATTACTTAAGTACAACCTCAAGCTGAATTTGGCCAAATGTGCTTTTGGTGTCATATCAAGCAAGTTGTTAGGATTCCTAGTAAGCAATAAAGGCATTGAGCTGGATCCTGCCAAGATAAAAGCCATCACAGAGATGCCCGTACCCCAAATTAAAGATTTTAATTCATTTCCTAGCTCACGGCAACTTGTGTACCCATCTTCAAACTACTAAGGAAGAATTCCTCCATGAAATTGAATGAGGATTGTCAAAAAGCCTTCCTTGCCATTAAGAAGTAGCTGATCGAAGCGCCTGTCTTGGTACCCCCGAGGGACGAAGTTCCTTTGTTTATGTACTTGTTCGTCAATGCCAATGCAATGGGCTGTATGCTGGGACAAAAATATGATAGTACCAAGGAGAGAGCTATCTACTACATCAGAAAAAGATTCAACAGCAACGAACAAAAGTACACCCTGATCAAAAAGACATGTTGTGCGTTAGCATGGGCCGCCATAAGGTTGTAACATTATCAATAAGCCAATGTTGAACTATCAATTGTCCAAATGGTAGTTGATCCTCCATCAGTTCGACATTGTCTACGTCACTAAGAAGTCCATCAAGGCCAAGGCATTGCAGATCAACTAGCCGAAGCACCATCGGGAGGGTTTAAACTCTTGGAGACTTATTTCCCAGATGATGGGATCATGGAAATTTAACAAATCCGACAAGAGAATACAGTCCAACCATGGAGAATGTATTTCGATGGAGCGGTGAACATGGAAGGTGCCGGAGCCGGGGTAGTCCTCATCTCTGGTACAGGAGAGTGGTATCTCGTGGCTACCAAGTTGTAGTTTGATAACACCAACAACACAGTTGAGTATTAAGGCTGCATAGTGGGGTTGAAATTAGCCCAATCCATGGGTGTCAAACATCTATTAGTCTTTGGAGATTTTGAGTTGGTTATCAGACAAAGCACTGGTGTATATCACACCAAAGAACTGCATTTGCTGCCCTATCACCTGCAGGTCATTAACATATCATTGGACTTTGAAGAGATAACCTTCATCCATATCCCTCGAGGTAGGAATGACTTTGCGGACGCGTTGGCAACTTTGGCTTCCTTTATCAACGTATCGGGTAGGAGGGGAATTCCCTACATCAAATTCACGAACCAAAAGGCCCCGACATATTGAAATTACATTGGAGAAGTATCAGATAAAACACCTCCTATCAATCAGCCTTGGTATCAAGACATCAAGGAATATCTCTGAGATAGATCTACACCCGTTGGGGCCAGTCAAGCTGAACGAAAGCGGATTCACAAGATGGCTATGAGGTTCTATCTGAGCGGAGATGCACTTTACGAAAGGGATGCCGGAATAGGCCTTTTAAGATGCCTCGATAAAGAGCAAGCCCAAAGATTAATGGATGAAGTCCACGGTGGAGTCTGTGATCTACACATGAGCGGTCATCTGCTGGCCAAGAAGATATTGAAAACAGGGCATTACTGGATCTCTCTCAAAGCTGACTGTGATTGTGATGGGAGAAAATTATTAATCGAACCGTGATTCTGAGGACAGAATCCTTTTAAGGGGGGAAAGATGTGACGAACGAGAATTTTGTACAGTTATTTAAATATTTATTAAAGTAAATAAATATTTTTGATGATTTTATTATTGAGGTAAATAATTAATTCATGAGATTATGATAGATTAATTTAATTATATGTGTTACACTAATTAAATTAATGTGTAGTAATTTTATAGTTTAAAGTATATATTTAATTGAGTTTATTTGATTAAATAAATTAATTAAATAAGCATAATGTTACTTTAATTAATTTAATAATTAATTAGAGAACAAATGACTTGACATAATTAATAAATAAAATATTAATTATGTGACAATATGTTTAATGTGAGTTTGTCTTATTTTATTTAATGAATTTAAATAAAATTAATTGGTTAATTATTAGTGTGAGAATTAACTATATAACTTAACTAGTTATTAAAATAAAGGGAAAGAAAGAAAAGAAGAAAGCCAAACGAGGCCTTAATAGGAGTTGGTCAGTTTATATTACAACGCCAGAATTTTATACGTATAAGTATATGGTTAGGATTAGACTTATGTTTTTGGGATATTCAAACTTCAGAGAGTATTATTAGAGAGAAAGAAAGAGAGGAAGTAAGAGAGAATTAATTGAGAGTGAGAATGAGAAGTCTTTGTTTTGTCTGTGAATCATCTTCATCATTTACTAAGCGTAATCCCTTCTCTTGAAGTTTCAAAATCTAGATTTCTCAAAGTTCATTTACGTACTTTAAAGTTTTTTGTGAAAAAAACTAGTTTTGAAATTAAGGCATGATATGGCTATGATTATATGGGTATGTGATCATAACATGTTTTTTTAACATATAATCATGTTTTAAAGTAATCAATTTCATGTGTATATGCCTTAATTGAATTTTCAGAAAGTTAAAGAGTTTTTCATTTACGTATTATAAAGTCCTTTGTAAATGGAGTAAAAATGGCAATCGTTGATTTCATGGGTATATATGTATTAACATATGTCCATGATATATTCTATGCTTTATATACGTGATTTTCAGTGATCACACCATGGAATTTTGTTAATAATTGGGTTTCATGAAATACAGAGTTTGAATATTGTAAGAATAACCCATATAGGTGAAATAGATACTTTAATCATATGTTTAGATTAAATTGATACATGAATATGATTGTATATGTTAAAACAAAGAAAATAGAATTGGAATGAGTGAATTCGGTGTAGCAACGAATTCGTAATGATAGATTTCATATTTTTCATAAAAACTTTGCAAAACTATGAAGAACAGGGAAATTAAAAGTTTTAAATTGTGTAATTACATGAATTAAAATGTTAAGAACATGCTAGTAGTGATTTGTGATGTGCCTATGAAGTTTATACTTCATGGGTAACATTATAAATCAGTGTATTGGTGTAAATTGGGAAAAATTGGGTTAGACTCTGTGTTCTTCGCAAACTTCAGATTCTGGCACTGCGACTCGGCGCGCCCGCGCCGTTCCAAAGAAGAATTGTAGCGCGCCCGCACTGTTACAAAGGGTAATGGCAGCGCGGCCGCGCCTGTCTAGAAAATTCAAAAAAATTTCTAAGTGTTAGATTGTTAGTAATGTGTTTTTTAATCTAATAAACTTGAAGACATGTTATGTATGTGATAAGATGTTAATACAAGATTAATCACTTAGGTTATGTGATTGATTAATAAGTTAATTAATCGACTTGAAACCATTATTTGAAAAACCTAATAATGAGTTTGAAGAACACTGTTGTGAATCGATAATCATATCGAACCTGTGATTAATTGATAAATGTATTGATAGGTAAGAGTAATTAAAGAACGTGAATTATAATTGTAGCTTACGCACGAGGCAAGTTTCCTAACTATACTCTTTAAATTGAGCAAGTATTCTATCCCTAACTTATTATTATTGGGCAAGTTTTCTAAACTCAAATCTTTACATTGAGCAAGTTATAGACTTAAATTCTATATCAAGCAAGTTTTTATCCTTGATTATTCAAATTCAATATTTCATATGAGATGTTATGATTCTTTTAAAAGTATCATTTCAGTTATACAATACTTATTCGATTGTATACCCTTGAGAAGTTAATATTCAAATTGAATATCATTTATTGTTGAAACCTTTAAGACTAGCGAACCCTTATTGATTCGACTAGTCCATAGTTGATGAGCGTTTTAAATTCCAGAACTATTATTGAGTTTATCCAAACCAAACTTTCTTTGGTGCGGACTCTGATGTCAAACTGAGATGAACAACCCTAATATAGGGGATTGATGATGATGCTTTAAGCGTTGAGGTATTGTGCACAGTATCGGTACGAAGGGTTGATCGCCCTAAGTACGATGTAAGTCCATAGTCTTATGACTGTTAAAGGTTAAAGGTTAATATACTTGACCTAGGACATAGTTCAAGGTCTTATGACCCTCAGAAGTAATTTGATTCTAGATTATTATTCCTGATTCAAAAGTTGAGCTTTCTGTTATTCAGATTTCTTTGATTTCACTTGCATGTTATTACTGTCATATTTTTATACTTGCGGGCATTCGTCACTCTTGCATAATAACATTGCAGCTAAGAATGAACAAAGTGATGAACCTTCTAGTAGCAAGGGCAAAGGAAAAGCTAACAAGTGTTGAAGACTTGTAGTGTTAATAAAATGTTAAAGTTCAAGACTTGTGTGTATTTATTAAGACTTATTTGTTTACGTTTCCGCAACAGAGATTTAAGGTTAAGTATAACCTGGGATTGATTATGTATTTATTAATTCAATGTTGTAAAGATGATGGATTATTTATCTATTTAATGAATTATTATTATTATGGATAGATAGTCATATAATATTTGAACAGTGAACACCAATTCCTGTAGAAAATTAAGATACCAGATTTGGGGGTGTCACAGTGATAATCACGTTAGAAGATGCTATCAATGTCAAGTCCATGGAAATACCATTCACGCTCCTCCAAATGAGCTGCATAATATGAGTTCGCCATGACCTTTCTCCATGTTGGGAATGGATGTGATCGGTCCAGTAGAACCCAAAGCTAGCAACGGTCATCGTTTCATCTTCACTGTGATCGATTACTTCACCAAGTGGGTTGAAGCGACATCTTTTCCCAAAGTCACCCAAGAGGTAATCATTGGTTTCATCAGAAATAATGTCATATATTGATATTGATAACCTGATGAGTGGGTTTTATACCTACGAATTGTACACTGTTAAGGCTTAATTCTTTGTTTACTTTGAGTATTTTTAGTATTCTTTTACTTGTTTTTGCGTTTGTGTTTGTGTTGTAGGAAACGGCTTTAGAGGGTCAAAACATGAAAAATGGAGCTAAGTTGGATTCATGGTCTTGGCTTGGAACTTGGGTTTTATTGTAGAGCTTCTTCTTAGCTTTCTATAACATCTTAAATCATCCCAATCGAAGTTCATATGAAAGATTATGACCTTTTTACCAAGCAGAAGTTGAAACCTCAAAGTTTGGAAGTTACAATTTACATAGCAATCACTTGGAGCCGATTTCAACCTTGATCCAATCAGAATCTATCAATGCTTAAAGAATGGTTGTAGATCTCGTCGACGACTTCAATTTGACAGGTAGCAGGCCCCGTAACTCTTCCTGGATCAAAAGTTATGCTCGTTTTACCATAGGATGTCGCAACGGCGAAGCAATACCCGCCGAGGCGGGTTTCCATAGTACAAAATACCCACTGAAGCAGATTTAGAGGTTGCCGGACAGAAGGAACACCCACCGGGGCGGGCGTGTCAGTGTAAAAAACTCTGCTAGGGCTGGTAGGTGCGGCTGGGAATAAAAAAGACATCCTAATTTGGGTAGGATTTTGATGGAATAAGGGCTACGAGTCAAGAGGGAGCAAAGATGCTATTTAAGGGTGAGAGATGATCATATATGAGCTCTCTTGTTCTAGATTTATATATAAAACCCTAGTTGGAATTGGATTGGAGATTGAAGCAACTTGGAGACCATTGAAGATCAAGAGGAAGAGCAAGAGGGAGAATGAGATTTGCTGACAACAGATTCTATGCTCTTCTCTACTCTTATTTCTATCTTTTAATGTTTATTTAATTGTGGATTCTTAGTTTTGATTCAATAATAATGAACTAAATCTCTTGTTTAAGATTACAATGGATGTTATTACGTAGCTTATTTTAATATGCTTCTCTATTAATTATTATTATCTATCGTGGGATTGTTTATTGTGATTTGGACTTAACTGCTTAATTGCCTAGCTATCAATTACCGTGATAATCTATATGAAATCGAGAGACGTATTATGGGTTTAGATCTGATCATAGTAGCATGTGATCGTGTTTTCTGTATGGTGTTGGAATTCATGCTTTGTGTTTAGGCTAGAGATATACCTTTACACCATATGTAATCTGATGAAGAACTTGTGCTTGAAATCCTCTTTAATTATAATTCACGTAGAGATATAGTGAATTAGTTAATTAAGGTGTTCTTCTTAATTCTATCATATGTGGATTTAAGTTGATTTGAATATGGTGCATTGAGAGACGGTCATATTTATTTATGTGTTCTTGATTAACAATTAAGAATAGTGAACATAATTGATAAGAAGTGGATTAACTTAAATGAAGCAATAAGTGAAGTTGTGATCTTAAATCTCCGTAATCTTAATTTTACTAGTGGTAATTAGTATTAGTGTAATTAAATAGTTAATTCAAACTTTAAATTATCTGTTTAAATAAGATATAGTTTGGTTATGGGTTAGTACTTAGTGATTCTTATTAAATAATTCCTCGTGGGAACGATACTCTACTTTCACTTTATTACTTGTTGACCACGTATACTTGTGTGTGGTGCGTAACTAGATTTTACCCAACAAGTTTTTGGCACCGTTGTCGGGGAATTATTTTAATAATTATTTATCAATATTAATTTCAATCAAATTGTCTTAATTTAAACATTATTTTTATTTTATTTTAATTCTCTTCCTATATTTCTCTCTATTCAGGTACCATGGATGACTTTTCTTATCAATACCATACACGAACATGACTCAACCAAGGGAAACAAGGATTGATGGACTTAATGCACTTTTTGTATTGTCAGCATAGCTTGAGACACTTTCGAGGAGGTTGGATGTTCTTGCAGCCCAACGGATTCGAAGGATAGCAATTACGTGTGATTATTGTGCTGGCAATCATTCGAGTCATCAATGCACCGTCAGTTTTAGACCGGTACAATATAGTGGTGATTACCTCAACAACTATGCTTATCCTAACTATCACCAAGATTAGGGGTATCACCCGAATTCTTCATGGAGCTACAATTATGAAGACCAATACTACGCTCCAAGTCTAACATACACACCGAAATTCTCATGTCCACCTCCATCGCTACAAGAAGAAACATCAAATTTGGAGGAATTCATGTCAAAAATCATAGCAAACCAAGAGGAGAGGATGATTAGTCAGAAGTTATCAAGCTAAAATCTTAATAATAAGATGGTGCAACTCATCACTACCTCAACCAATGGTCCTCAATATATGGATTCTGAGACTGAAATAAAAAATTCAAGATTGGGAGAATTGTTGTCGAAGTTCATCGCGTCGAATGAGGAGAGGAGGATTAATCAAGAGAGATCAAATCAAAATCTTGAGAATCAAATAGAGCAAATAACCAAATCCTTAAACAACCGTCCTCCAAACACTTGGCATTATGACATGGATGACGAAATTGATGGAGAACCCAAACCAAATCTGCAACTGGATGAGCAATAAGATATCGAAAGAGAGGAGACAAGTGGGGATAAGGAAAAGGCGGTCGGCAAAGATCTAAATGTGAATTCCAAAGAAGACGAACTAATGCTTTTAGTTCCCCAAGTGCCCTCTCCACCAAAATTCAAGGATCCGGTCAGATTTGCAAAGTCATGTCGTCGGCAAAGCTCTTTATGACATAAGAGCAAGTGCAACTTCGAAGCCATGGTGGGACGAGAAAGAGAAGATATACGAAGAGCCCATTGTGTTTGATAAGCTTCCATATCCCGATGTGATCACATACACAATAGAGAAAACACCTAGCTGTTGGACATTCTTGAATGAGATCATACCTAATACGAGTATGCTAGGTGACTTTGATGCTATGGCCATCACTATTGGGAACCTCCCAGAGGATAATTTTCTACTAATGGATGGAGGGTTCCTCAACTTTTGAAGAGGAATTGGATAGCATTGACCAGATATAGTCAGGCTGAAAGACTGTAAATCAAGCGCTAATTGGGAGGCAACCCAGGAATTTTATAGTTATTTACTTTATTAATAGGAAATAAGTTGTTATATTTGGCGGATTCGACCTATGGCCACTACGCTATCCCAATCGGGGGTCTCACTCTTCGGTGAGCGAACCCAGCTCGCCGGTTAACTGGTAGGCATAGTAAGGGGGCAACGCCCCCTGAAAGTCAAGCACTTATGAGCTTAATTACAGAATGTCCATTTGTTAAATCCTCAAATTTTAACAAATTAGTACTTTTTATTTTGTTAATTTTTAGGAGTTAATTGCTTTATAAGTTCTCTTATGATCCTAGTGTTTACTCTAATCCATATTGTCTCTTATCATTGCAGGTATTGTAGGTTTAATGGGTATACTGGGCGGAAATTTATCCATCCACTCCATGAATTGCAAGGAACTGCCACACCGCTCCAGTCCCGAGCCTTAGTCGTTGCTGGTTTATCCACCAATAGACATCAAATATGAAGAGGTCGAGCACTAAGCTTGACCTTAAAGGGAAGTTCTCAGTTTTAATTCTTTTTATTTAAACAATGAGGACATTTTTCACTTTGAGTTGGGGGGTGGATTATATTGCATTGCCTAATTGTTTAGTTCACATAAATTGCATTGGTTAGTTGTTTTTACATTGTTGTAGGCATATTTCACTTTTAAATTTTTTTAAAAAAATCACAAAAATATTTTTTTATTTAGTGTTTGCATATAGAATATTGCATGAATATAAGCAATGGATTGGTTTGAATTTAGCTCAGCCTATGATAAGATTGGTAATTCATGATTAACTTGAATAATATGATGATTGATGATGCGTTTGAATTTTACTCATGAGGAAAAATCTGAGCTTATGTGAAACTTATGTAACTGGTTAGCACTTAATGTTTAACTGTTTTAATCAACTTGGTTCAAGGGTTTCATAAATAGTTTCTAGAGGGAAATTCTTGGTTAAAAGTTAAAGAAATTAGTGAACTGGAAGTAAAAGTTAAAATTAAGGCAAAAGCTTGAGTTTGGGGGAATCTATGAGGTATATGAAAAAAATTGATGAAAAAAGGTAAAAAAATAGAAAATACAGAAAAAAAAGAGTATGAATAAACACATTGACTAGTTTTGTGAGAACCCAAATTTTCAAGAATTATTAATAATAAGAATTTAATAAATAAAATTCTTAAAGCATGAGATGGGTTCGAATAAGAATATATATATGTGATACGAGATATGCAGTATTATGTTACATAGGGTAATATGAGCTATGTAATAAGTGATTTTGTGTTTAATAAATATATATCATTATTATATATATTTGTTATAAATGGTAGAGATAAATTAGAAAGAAGATGGATAAGATTTATCTATCGACATTAAATAATTTATAAAATTATTTTATCATAGTAAGTTGGTGACATTAAATATCTTTGATGAATAATCATCATTTTCTTGAATATATATACTAGTAAATAGTATGAGGTGATATGAGTTTTACTTAGTGCTTAAACTATCCATGGATAGATTGAGATAGTAAAGCATGAATTAGTTAATTATGAAAATTAATTAACCTAGAATAAATATTGGTTAATCGAATTATATTATAGAATAATATATAGCCTTGTGGGGCAATGGTAAGGAATGAGAAAGAGTTAGTTCACTTACACAATACGGTGAATTAATATGTGTTTAACCTAAGAGAATAAAAGGAATATTTTGATATTATTAATATATTACATAGTATTGTAATATATAATAGGGTTAAAATGTGGAAGATAAGTGAGTAATAAAGGAAGAGAACCAATGTAATTATAAATGAATATTGGTTAGAGACGGAGGTATTATATTAATAATTATAATATGGCTAAGAGAAAAGATTAAAGAAATTGTTTTGGGAACAATTTATAGAAAGGGAAGAGAAATGAATATTATATATTTCTAATAAAGAATATTAAAATAATTTCTAATATTGAATTATTTTAATAAAAGGGAGAATGTTATTTTAAATAATAATATTACCTTATATGTCTTGTATAAGATAATAAATATGATTTAGTAATATGGTAAACATATTTGCTATATGTAATAAAGTGATGGGAACAATTTATCGTAATAGAAAATACACTTATGGTCTATTTTCTATGACATCCCCAAATCTGGGTTCTCTAACCCCGAATCGGTTGTCACGATACAATACAAATATCCACCTCTAAACAACATACAATAACTAAATGCGGAATAATAAACGTATGCCGTTCATTCAAAAGGTGTTACTAGCCCTAAGATTCGATAACCTTAATACAATTTACAAATATACCCTAGAATAATCATTAGGATTCATATTACATAACAGTAATTAAACTAATCATATAGCAAAGTTTGCTCCTTGCAAACTATTCCTACATCTTTCCTTTACCTGTCCTTCCCTGAAGTCTCGGGCTTAACTGCAATAGAAGTCATGATATAGCAAGAATGAGCAACAAATTTGCTCAGCAAGTTTAAATACAACAATAAAGGATATATCATGATGAATATAAAATATCTGACAATGAATTCAACAATATGAATATCGGAAGCAAGAATAATGATTGCTTTTAGAATAACTGATAGTCAAGCAGACTTCGAACTATAAAACTCCAATGGAATCAATAGCTGATTGACCCTTTGGTTACTGGCTACAGAATAAGTACTTGAGGGGATCAACCTTGCGTACGCCATGTATATGCATAACATTCAACTCTACTGTTTGTATCTTATATTAGATACCTGGGGTACTCCCCTATATATAAGGGGTATTCTTTTCAGTCTAAGAATCCATACCATCAATTGGTCTGGATAGCTTTTATAAAACTTTATACAATTGTCTGACCGAACAAGGGTTCAGACTCTATCTAATGCAGTTCAAGAATTATAGAACTTTTAAAAGGTACAAGTCCAAGACTGTACGAACTCAAGTGCGCCAAGTGCAAATATCAATAAAATCGATGTGGAATATGGTAAAGTAATTAAACCACCTAATAGCATGCTTGGAAATAAAGTTCAAGCTTTAAATAATTAACTGTCAATACGATAGTAACCTGCTCAATATAATATGAGAAGGATAGGAACTTGCACAATAAAGAGTGTAAGGAAACTTGCATTCAAATCAAGTGAAGTTAAGAAATTCACTTACACAATTCATTGAATAAAGTAGTGCAAGAATTTAGGATACTTGCCTGTTTGCTCAGCTACAAATAAGTTCTAGCTTTAATTAAACTCGTTGAAACAACCTATCATTAATAAGTCGGTCTTTCAATTAGCATTTATAAGTCTATACTTATAATAATCCACTTATCGTATAAGTTTAAAAAATCACGTTCAATATCAAACATACCATTTATAGCATCATAATATGCTAACTGTTAAAATCAGACTTAAGCAAATGGTTCGGGCCTGAAAGTCTCCCGGCGTAACTCTAGCATGCAACTACTGACATTAAACCAATATACATGCTTATCAAGTTAAAATTTCTCATTCGAAACTAGCATGCTCTTTCTATATTCAATTTGAAGTCATGTTTTCATGCCGGTAATTCACATACTTTAACTAATACAAGTTCATGCTTCAAAGTTGATTACTAAAGTCATGTTTTCACATAACAAGGCTAAACAATATTTAATATGTATGCTCGAGTATACTACACACATACTTTAATCACGTAGTTCATGCTTCAGAAATTAATTTCTTATGAATACGTGCATATGCGAAATTCACGCTTTGACCAAACGAGGCCTATGTTAATATGCTTATAGGTATAATGAACTTTAATACACATGCTCGCATGATCATAATATCATTCACATGGTAATCGACGTTATTTAGTTTTCTCATTCTAAGTTTTCACATCAAAAATCACATTAAGTCAACAAGGTATCATAGTACATGTTAAGCGTCTCGTAGTCATGACTCACATGTCTTAGAACTCATATATAAGCCACATATATGTTCTCAGATAGTCAGAATCTAAAAGACATTAACTTTAGTCAAGTTAATTTTGAAAGTTCTTAAGTTTCTCTTTTGAAATCACTAGAATCTTGCAATCACGTATGCTAGTGTGTGAACACACTTTAAACATGCATTTCATGTCAATATAAACCATACGATCATGTTTAGAACATCAGAATATGCACATGTTACGTATGTGTCTAAGTCCACAATCGAAACTACAAGTTTCTTTACAAAACCATAAGTGTTGCGTCAATCATGTGTACTAACATTGTTATACTTGTTCATACAACATGCATATACTCATATATGTGTGCTAATCCAGTTTACATTCTTGTTCTAACAAGGTACCATATGCTAGTTCATGACAGCAGCTTAACAAAAATTAAAATCTGGGAACTGGTCCTGGCGCAGCTGCGCCGCTGGCCAGTACATAACTGGCGCAGCTGCGCAGGCTGTTGGCCAGTGACAGTAGCTAAACTGCTTCGGCAGTTCTGCAAACTCAACACAGAAATTCATCAGAATTCAGTTCTATTCCAGCTATATTATATAACTAACATGATTATAACCTTATAAAGCACTTAACAACATATCCCAAATCAACTTAACAATCAATCCATCTTCATTCAAGAATCAAGAATTTTAGAAAATTTACAGATAAATGAGGAACAAGAAGTGATATACCTCTGTAATTTGCTTTGCTAATACTCTGCTATTCAATTCTCAGACTCTCACTATAATTTATACTCACACTAGCCTTATTTAATGGAATTCTCAGCAATTTAAAGGAGAAGGAGAAGAGCTCTTTATATAGATAATTTAGTAACCAGTCAAAGCAATTCTCTTTCAAATTAAATCAAAGGATTGCAAGAATGTATAATGGATTACAAGAAGTTGGTGAGGAGTAGTTGAATTACACTATTATGCCCACTCCCCTTGCAATGATCCCTTCTATGTTGCTGAGTTTGAGAAAGTAGGAGTAGGCTAGCTTCATGAGTGTTTCACGTGAGAAGAAGTTGGGCTCTTATTATGGGACAATGTAAACTCAGCAATCTTGCAATGTGTGTATAATATATACCCATACTTAGGCTATATAATATAATACACTTAGGTTATATGATATAAATATATACACATAGTATATACTTAAACTACATGTATCCATTCCATATATATTTAAATGGGTGTTACCATGTTATTTCAAATAGCAAAAAAATATATATATAATGTATCAAGTAGGTACATATACACCAATCATATAATTCATGTACATTTCCCTTAATACCAATTATAAAGAAATTAGGTATTATCATTACTTATTATCATAATCATTATAATATAATTATAACAACTTAATACAATCATTATTAATTAATAATGATCTTATTATATGTCAATAGGGTATACATGAATGTCCACACAGTGTCACATACCTTCAATTTACCTCATCTTACTATATAGTCCATATATGCAATATACACCACATTAATAAGTCACATTAGATAGCTACCATATATGTAAAGGTTTAGTATCGCATGCTTGTATAAAATAATTAGTCAAGTAAATATAATTACATATTATATTCATTACTTCTTTGCTTATTAATATATTATTCCCAACAATAATAATTTCATACGCTATCGATTAATTACTCAATATTGAAATTAATCACTATGTTCAATTCATGCCACTATATTCAAATATGTTGAATATTTAATTATTAATAATCTCATCAATTCTCTAATATTAAATCCTTAAGGTCAGTCTACTAATTTAAATAACTCCTTAGTAACTTCCTTTAATCATTTCATAAATTCTCACCACTACATAAGGTTTAAATAAACTCACAAAACTAACTCGTTAAAATTAAATCACATAGTTAATAAATAAGGTGTTTAAAATTCATGGTCGTTACATTTTTCCTATATTATGTGTACATGTGTCGTACATGTAGTTATTTTAATAATACTTAGATATTATATTAAAATAATATCTTGAGAAAATGAGTAAATCGTTTTATTATCATTAATGCCTCTATTGGAGAAAATATAATAAGAACATTTTATATCATGTTATGGTGGAATACATAATTCTTATAATAATAATGTATTTCCAAGAGAGTTTAATTTATAAAAGAAAACTAAGTTATTTTAATAAGTTGAGTTACTATATTACCGTAAGTGTTATAAATAATATTTGAATATTTCTATTCGCGATATATTTACATATGTGAACTTCGAGATATAATAGTTTTAAGTAAATTAATTATATTATAAGTAATGAGGTAGAAATGAATAAGATTATAAGATGAATAAGTGATGAGAATGAGAATACGCTTAATGCAAGCTTGTGAGATATGCCTAGTGTGGCAAAATGGTGGAATAATTCATTAAATAATTTAATGAATGAGTAATTAAAGGAAATAATTGGTATTATTATGTGGATTAATTGTTATGTGCAATGATGCGTAATTATAAGTTATATAGTAGCTACATCTATATAATATGAAATGAAGTGTGACACTTCAAGAAAACTATATGATATAGAAAACTATATGGTAAAGTGAAATGAGTCACATGAATTACATAAATGGTCCTATGTGACAATGTATTATATGTGATACATTAATATGTACTTTATGAAGGATATTAAATTAAACTAAATAAATAATTGTTGTTAATAATTATTTCAATGATTAAGTATAATTGAAATAATAAAGTTTATGAGAATGTGGTGTGACACTACTCAATTAAAATATATTTGGTATTGACAAATGAACATGGATTATATGATTGGGTGTATGTGTGACCCTATCATATCATATGGTAATAACATTAAGTTATTAGATATAAGATTGCAAGTTAGCCCATGTGAGAGCAATGATGGTTAACTAAATGGCTAGTACAATGAATAATAGTAGTTGGTGGAGTTAGCCACCAACTCTTCTTTGACCCTTGGGTATTGTCCATAGGAGGGTAATAGATTGACTATAATTAGAGATAATGTAAATAAGAGATGTAGTGATATTACATCTTGAGCATATTATAAGAGGTAATATTAAGAATAATATTATTGTAAACTTGTGGACCGTTAATTTCTAACGTTCACATAATTATGTCTTGTATGACAGAAATAGTAGAGTTAAATCAATTGGAGGTTTAACTATAATTAATAAATGATGAATTAATAAATAATTGATATTAATTATTATTATAATAATTGGATATATTTGAGATAATGAATTTTATGAAAAATAATGGGTGAGAATACCCATCTAAATTATAATTAGCCCAATTAAAATGTTAATTGGATAAAAACAATGTATATGAGTTACATTATAATATATATTGTTGTATATTTAAATTATGAGTACATTATTATATGTGGGTATACTTTTTATGTGTGAGTATACATGACGTAACCTATATTAATGTGGCAACATTATGTTATTAAGGTGGGACTTATATTGTCCAAATGAAAGTAAAACATAAGTGTATATAAGGTGTACATATTATATAACCTAAGTATGCATAGTAGACATAAAGTAAATAGCTTAAGTGTTGGCATACATTTTTGCTAATTGCTGAGATTTTAGCATTGTCCCTAATTTAGTGACCCAATTGTTCTTCACGTGATAACCCAATGGCTAGCTACTCGATACCTATTTCTCTCAAACTCAGCAATTGTAGCTAATCATGCAAGAGGGAGTGGGTTTCATCATGGGATTCAACAACTCTACCATAACCATCAAATTCTTCTTCTCCCCATTGGTTTGAAATGATGTAGAATTGCTTTTCCTGGTTATTTACTTTCCCATAAATGTAGCTCTCACCTTCACATTTCTAATTGCTGAGATTTCCAAGTGAAGCTAAAATAAGTAAGCTAGTATACTGAGAAAGAGAGAAACTTCAGTTTTATCAGCAAAGCTCAATCAAATGTAGCAGAGGTACATTAATTGTTCTTCATTTTTTGAAATAGTAAGTTCTTGAGTTCTAATTTTGAAGAATACTAGAATTCCTCAATTGCTAGTTAATTGATGTAAAGTTGATATGACATTGTGATATATGAGGTTGTATGCATGATCTAGCTGTAATGTGACTGATGTGGTGCATGATAAATAAGAAATTTGATTATGGGTTTGGTTTCTGCCGAGCAGAAGGCATTTTTATTTTTGGCCGGACACCAGCGCAGCTGTGCCAGTTTTATATTGGGGCGCAGCAGGCCCTGTAGTTTGAATTTTATTTCTGTTACAGATTCTGTTATATGCTAGCATATGTTATATCATTAAGCAAGCATGTGGACATAATTAACATGCATATATGAGTACTTTGATATGACATAAGCATGTATAACCATGTTAGTATGTGTTATGGAAGGAAAACGTATGTTTTAAAAATAAAACTTATAGTTTTCGATATAAACTTTGACATATGTATATCATGTGTATTGTGACTTTGTAAACATGACCGTATGATCTAAATAGATATGAAATGCAAGTCTAAAGTGTTGAACACACTAGCATACATGATTGAGGAATAAGAGGTTTTCAAAGAAAAATTTAAGAACTTTGAAGTGAACTTGACCAAGACTTATGTCTTTTTATGTTCTGACTTTTAAGTATGTATATGTGGCTTAGATATGTGTTTCAAACGCATGCGGGTTATGATTTCGAGATGCCTTGGATGTTCTAAGTTGACTTAGTGTAATTTTCAATGAAAATTAGAGTTTGAAAGCTAATATCATCAATTTCCTTGTGAATTACGTTATGATTATGAAAGCATGTTTATTTGGATTCATTATGCCTCTAGACATGTTGACATGAGTATCACTTGGTTAAGCATGGAATTCACCTATGCACACATGTTCATGAAAAGGACATTTCAAGTGTAAACTATGTGGTTAAAGTATACATGCGTGGTATATGCACGAGCATGCCTACTTACTATTGTTTTAGTCGTTATGTGGTAATATGACCGTAGTAGCAGACCCTTGAAGCATGAACTTGCTTTGCTTAAAGTATAAGAATGTCCGGCATGAAAAACATATAACCTTGAAGTAGACATAGAATGTTCATGCTAGGTTTCAAACTTGAGTTAGTAACCTTATAAACATGTATATATGATGAACATAGTAGCCTTGCATGACTAGTTTAAGTATGACAAGGATTTTGAAAGGTGAAACTTAGAAAGTTTGAATGTAATGGTTATATAAAACCCGGGAATTATAATTTCATAAGGTTTGAGAAACGTACGAGCAATATAGATCATGTATCTATGAGTTTTAAATATATGTTGAATACATTTAGGTAAGTGTGTGATAAATATGTATGAATGTTGATGTCAAGTACGGGTGGTTAAGTTACACCTATACATACCTAGCTATTCTAAGAGTATGATGAGAAAGTGAAATGAAGGTTTTACAAACCTAGTTAGAAAGCGATGTAATACTTATTATTATATTAAGAATGTATGGATGCATATGACTGATAAGTATGAATCCAAAATTATATAATTGTGTAGGAATACACGAAGTACAGATATCTTTAAGCAGCTAAGTCGTAGTTGTTAAACTACGAATCAGGCAAGTCTTTCAGTTCCTATTTGATATATGAATTCAATAACTTTTAATTGAGTTATATTATGTTATGAGAATGTTGATGTATATATGTGAAATGTATATGAGGTACGTATGAGATTGAAAGTTGATCTTTGATGATATACTTGTGAAGTGAATCTCTATACCTGTTATGTGAGAAGTGATATGCGTAGGAAATAATAATTGATTATGGATGCATGAACTGAGTATGATATTATATGCTATGTGATGCATGAAAACTGTTAGAATTGCTGAGCTGTCGAGCTCACTCTTGCAAATAACCATTTTTGCATGTTAAGGACTTACGATTAAAGTATTAATGCCACATGATTGATAGAGTTCCGTAGTTTCATAAGGAGATCAACGTAGTTATCTAATGATACGATCTTGAACAATGTTTAAGTTTTATACGATGTACTTGATAGTTGCTTATGATGTATAACACTTATCGTGTTGAAAAGTCGTACTATGTGATACATAGAGAATTTCGAACAGAGATGTAAGATTTTATTTAGTGATTCAAATAAAGTGAATCCTAATATAATCGATTCAAGGATTTGTAATTGATTCAAAATTATAAAATCAATAAAAAGATTTTATTCAAAGGAGATTGAAAAAGTTTAAATTATTCCATATTTTTATAACATCGAATATGAAATAAGACAGGAATGGTAAATGACCAAGATCGAAACTCGTTAAAGTTCGGGGTTATTATACAGATCCTGGAAATGGAAAGAATTTATATTCTAAATTGTAATAATATAAAGTTATATTCTTTAAGTTATGAATAAAATATGTAATAGTTTGACGATAGTAGTATCGTGACTGCACCGGATCCGAGGTTCTAAGAGACTCGGATTTGGGGGCGTCACAGGTTGGTATCAAAGCTGTAGGTTATAAACCTTAGGTAAGTGTACCTTAGACTATAACTTGAGAGAGGGAACGATAAAGATTAAAATATATACGTAAAGATTCAAAGAAGAATCTTAAAGTATCTAGAGAATGAGAATCAGGAGTTTCCTAACTCCGGTAATGAAAATGTTAAGACGATGTTTATAAGATGAATATGACAAAGATAATGAGAATGAACTCGAATGAAGTTTAGTTGATAATAGGGAAAGGACCCTAAGGTAAATCGACGATCACGACGTGATCGGATTGAACTATGAAATGAAAGATAGTCTGTAACGACTAAGTGTGTATAACTTGGTGCTATGAGAGAATGTACTATGAAATGGTACAAAAAGAACTCATGAGGAGTTGTATGTAATGAAACATAGAAAGTTCGTAATGAGCAAAGAGCAAGTTAAGAGTAAGATAGAGTTAAGTGTTGGACATTCCATTGAGGACTCATGTGATGACTTAGTTGTACAAACTTTTGTATGGGCAAAGGTTTTGTGCTTGCGCTGAGTGCATCACATTGACAATCATTGGAATGTTGGTGTCGCGCTATCATTATACATATGGCGAAAAGGTAATTCTTTTCTCATGTTTATTCTAGTAGATAGAGATTTCTAAGATTAAATCTAGATATTACTAAGATTAGGTGCGAGTTCTTAAGACTCATGCCTATGATAAGTTTGTGACTCATAATCATATATATTTTTGAGCCCCTAAGCGTATGGACAGTCCCTGATTGGTTCTTGGACTACGTATTGCTAGGACAAGTTCCTAAAATCATATTATTGTGGTAAGGTCCTAAACTTTCATGGTGTGGTAAGTTCGATGAACTATACTGGGAATAGATATATTATATATCTAGTATTAAGAGTTGTGATATAGTAATCATCGATGGTATAAAAGATTGATATAATGATGAAGCAATGGAGTGAGAGATTGTAGTTAATGGAGAAATTTGGATTTTTCTAAATCTTCTAGCTGTGCTAGATTTTCAAAATTTATTGACTTCGTGCTAGTGTTTGCACTTCGGTTTTCTTGAGAAAACATTGGGTCGGGTGACTGAACCAATGAGTTTTAAAAACA
This sequence comes from Panax stipuleanatus, assembly GCA_020205555.1. Taxonomy (NCBI): domain Eukaryota; kingdom Viridiplantae; phylum Streptophyta; class Magnoliopsida; order Apiales; family Araliaceae; genus Panax; species Panax stipuleanatus. The sequence continues at coordinate 47,328,450 of CM035123.1, forward strand.
TCACCGTTATTCGTATATCTAAGCTATTTATTTCGGCTAAGACAAAAATGATTTGAAAATCTTTCAAAATGTATTTTGACCATATGCATCATTTGATATGGTCTAGGATGGTAAACGATGGAGTCATTAATGCAATCGAACCTAGTGTCGGAAGTGATCGTAAGATCGTCAGCCCATTATGGTATGATGTAATATGGCAAAGTCACAAAATGACGGAATCTTCAACGTACTACTAAGTTAGCGCGGCATTTTGACGTCATAAAATGATTTTTGGTTTTCTTTCGAATTATGAAAAGTTGACTAAATTATTTCGATTGATGTCCGAATTGTTGATAAGAGTCTAAGCTATTTGATTCGGCTAGGCGACTGTTGAAAAGTGATTATAGAATTCAAGCATTCTTGTGTATTTATGCCAAACAAGATTGCTCTGGTGCGGATTTAGATGTTGAAAAGATGAGGTGAACAACCCTATAAAGGGGACATATTTTCGGGGACAATGGTTCCGAACGTAATCGTTACAAAACACTACGTTGTGGCTCGACGTAGTGGTACAATAAGCTAGCTACCTAGAGTGCGCTTGGAGGGTGTTTTCAGTCTTTGTGATTGATAAACACTCTGGTTTACAGTGTGGAGACTCGTATTGAGGCATTTGTAAACGTGGAGAAAAGTTCACGGTCTTGTGACCCCTCGGCATAATCTAGAATCTGAGTTATTCATACTACTTCCCGATTATTGAAAAATCATGTAAGATCCTTATTCTTCTGAAGGATGGATGTAGTAAGTAGATGTTCCTTAGAAAGGAGAAAATGGTAGAATGCGATTGAGAAGGTTATAATAATAAAACTTCTGAAAAAAGAATGAATAAAATTATTCAAGAGAATATGTAATATTCGGAATAGCACCGAGTAGAGGAAGTTTCGGTGATTCCGAGGACAGAATCCTTATAAGGGGGAGAGGATGTGAGAACCCGAATTTTTAAGAATTATTAATAATAAGAATTTAATAAATAAAATTCTTAAAGCATGAGATGGGTTCGAATAAGAATATATATATGTGATACGAGGTATGCAATATTGTGTTACATAGGGTAATATGAGCTATGTAATAAGTGATTTTGTGTTTAATAAATATATATCATTATTATATATATTTGTTATAAATGGTAGAGATGAATTAGTAAGAAGATGGATAAGATTTATCTATCGACATTAAATAATTTATAAAATTATTTTATCATAGTAAGTTGGTGACATTAAATATCTTTGATGAATAATCACCATTTTCTTGAATATATATACTAGTAACTAATATGAGGTAATATGAGTTTTACTTAGTGCTTAAACTATCCATGGATAGATTGAGATAGTAAAGCATGAATTAGTTAATTATGAAAATTAATTAACCTAGAATAAATATTGGTTAATCGAATTATATTATTGAATAATATATAGCCTTGTGTGGCAATGGTAAGGAATGAGAAAGAGTTAGTTCACTTACATAATACGGTGAATTAATATATGTGTTTAACCTAAGAGAATAAAAGGAATATTTTGATATTATTAATATATTACATAGTATTATAATATATAATAGGGTTAAAATGTGGAAGATAAGTGAGTAATAAAGGAAGAGAACCAATATAATTATAAATGAATATTGGTTAGAGACGGAGGTATTACATTAATAATTATAATATGGCTAAGAAAAAAGATTAAAAAAATTATTTTGGGAACAATTTATAGAAAGGAAAGAGAAATGAATATTATATATTTTTAATAAAGAATATTAAAATAATTTCTAATATTGAATTATTTTAAGAAAAGGGAGAATGTTATTTTAAATAATAATATTACCTTATATGTCTTGTATAAGGTAATAAGTATGATTTAGTAATATGGTAAACATATTTGCTATATGTAATAAAGTGATGGGAACAATTTATCGTAATAGAAAATAAACTTATGGTCAATTGTTCCTATAATATGTGTACATGTGTCGTACATGTAGTTATTTTAATAATACTTAGATATTATATTAAAATAATATCTTGAGAAAATGAGTAAATCATTTTATTATCATTAATGCCTCTATTGGAGAAAATATAATAAGAACATTTTATATCATGTTATGGTGGAATACATAATTCTTATAAAAATAATGTATTTCCAAGAGAGTTTAATTTATAAAAGAAAACTAAGTCATTTTAATAACTTGAGTTACTATATTACCGTAAGTGTTATAAATAATATTTGAATATTTCTATTCGCGATATATTTTTATATGTGAACCTCGAGATATAATAGTTTTAAGTAAATTGATTATATTATAAGTAAGTAATGAGATCGAAATGAATAAGATTATGAGATGAATAAGTGATGAGAATGAGAATATGCTTAATGCAAGCTTGTGAGATATGCCTAGTGTGGCAAAATGGTGGAATAATTCATTAAATAATTTAATGAATGTGTAATTAAAGGAAATAATTGGTATTATTATGTGGATTAATTTCTATGTGCAATGATGTGTAATTATAAGTTATATAGTAGCTATATTTATATAATATGAAATAAAGTGTGACACTTCAAGAAAACTATATAATATAGAAAACTATATGGTAAAGTGAAATGAGTCACATGAATTACATAAATGGACCTATGTGACAATGTGTTATGTGTGGTACATTAATGTGTACTTTATGAAGGATATTAAATTAAACTAAATAAATAATTATTGTTAATAATTATTTCAATGATTAAGTATAATTGAAATAATAAAGTTTATGATAATGTGGTGTGACACTACTCAATTAAAATATATTTGGTATTGACAAATAAACATGGATTATATGATATCATATGGTAATAACATTAAGTTATTAGATATAAGTTTGCAAGTTAGTCCATGTGAGAGCAATGATGGTTAACTAAATAGCTAGTACAATGAATAGTAGTAGTTGGTGGAGATAGCCATTAACTCTTCTTTGACTCTTGGGTATTGTCCATAGAGGGTAATAGATTGACTATAATTAGAAATAATATAAATAAGAGATGTAGTGATATTACATCCTGAGCATATTATAAGAGGTAATATTGAGAATAATATTATTGTAAACTTGTGGACCGTTAATTTCTAACGTTCACATAATTATATCTTGTATGACAGAAATAGTAGAGTTAAATCAATTGGAGGTTTAACTATCATTAATAAATGATGAATTAATAAATAATTGATATTAATTATCATTATAATAATTGGGTATATTTGAGATAATGAATTTTATGGAAAATTATGGGTGAGAATACCCATCTAAATTATAATTAGCCCAATTAAAATGTTAATTGGATTAAAACAATGTATATGAGTTATATTATAATATGTATTGTTGTATATTTAAATTATGAGTACATTATTATATGTGGGTATACTTTTTATGTGTGAGTATACATGACATAACCTATATTAATGTGGCAACATTATGTTATTAAGGTGGGACTTATATTGTCCAAATGAAAGTAAAACATAAGTGTATATATGGTGTGTATATTATATAACCTAAGTATGCATAGTAGACATAAAATAAATAGCTTAAGTGTTGGCATACATTTTTGCTAATTGCTGAGATTTTAGCATTGTCCCTAATTTAGTGACCCAATTCTTCTTCACGTGATAACCCAATGGCTAGCTACTCTATACCTATTTCTCTCAAACTCAGCAATTGTAGCTAATCATGCAAGAGGGAGTGGGTTTCATCATGGGATTCAACAACTCTCCCATAACCATCAAATTCTTCTTCTTCCCATTGGTTTGAAATGATGTAGAATTGCTTTGCCTGGGTATTTACTTTCCTATAAATGTAGCTCTCTCCTTCACAATTCTAATTGCTGATATTTCCAAGTGAAGCTAAAATAAGTAAGCTAGTATACTGAGAAAGAGAGAAACTTCAGTTTTAGCAGCAAGCTCAATCAAATGTAGCAGAGGTACATTACTTGTTCTTCATTTTTTGAAATAGTAAGTTCTTGAGTTCTAATTTCTAAGAATACTAAAATTCCTTAATTGCTAGTTAATTGATGTAAAGTTGATATGACATTGTGATATATGAGGTTGTATGCATGATCTAGCTATAATGTGACTGATGTGGAGCATAATAAATAAGAAATTTAATTATGGGTCTGGCTTCTGCCGAGCAGAAGGCATTTCTTTTTTTGGCCGGACACCGGCGCAGCTGCGCCAGTTTTATACTGGGGCGCAGCACAGCTGCGCCAGGCCCAGAAGTTTGAATTCTATTTCTGTTACAGATTCTGTTATATGCTAGCATATGTTATCTCATTAGGCAAGCATGTGGACATAATTAACATGCATATATGAGTACTTTGATATGACATAAGCATGTATAACCATGTTTGTATGTGTTATGGAAGGAAAACGTATGTTTTAACAATGAAACTTATAGTTTTCGATATGAACTTTGACATATATGTATCATGTGTATTTTGACTTTGTAAACATGACCGTATGATCTAAATAGATATAAAATGCAAGTCTAAAGTGTTAAACACACTAGCATACATGATTGAGGAATAAGAGGTTTTCAAAGAAAAATTTAAGAACTTTGAAGTGAACTTTACCAAGACTTATGTCTTTTAAGTTTTGACTTTTAAGTATGTATATGTGGCTTAGATATGTGTTTCAAATGCATGCGGGTATGCCTTGCATGTACTAAGTTGACTTAGTGTAATTTTTAATGAAAATTAGAGTTTGAAAGCTAATATCATCAATTTCTATGTGAATTACGTTATGATCATGCAAATATGTATATTAGGATTCATTATGCCTCTAGACATGTTGACATTAGTATCACTTGGTTAAGCATGGAATTCACCTACGCACACATGTTCATGAAAAGGAAATTTTAATTATAAACTATGTGGTTAAAGTATACATGTGTGGTATATGCACGAGCATGCCTACTTACTATTGTTTTAGTCTCGTTATATGGTAATATGACCGTAGTAGTGGATCCTTGAAGCATGAACTTGTTTTGCTTAAAGTATAAAAATGTCCGGCATGAAAAATATATAACCTTGAAATGGACATAGAATGTGCATGCTAGGTTTCAAACTTGAGTTAGTAACCTTATAAACATGTATACATGATGAACATAGTAGCCTTGCATGACTAGTTTAGGTATGGCAAGGATTTTGAAAGGTGAAACTTAGAAAGTTTGAATGTAATGGTTATATAAAACCCGGGAATTATAATTTCGATAAGGTTTGAGAAACGTAAGAGCAATATAGATCATGTATCTATAAGTTTTAAATATATGTCGAATACATTTAGTTAAGTGTGTGATAAATATGTATGAATGTTGATGTCAAGTACGGGTGGTTAAGGTACACCTATACATACCTAGCTATTCTAAGAGTATGATGAGAAAGTGAAATGAAGGTTTTACAAACATAGTTAGAAAGCGATGTAATACTTATTATTATATTAAGAATGTATGGATGCATATGACTGATAAGTATGAATCCATAATTGTATAATTGTGTAGGAATACACGAAGTATATATATCTTTAAGTAGTTAAGTCGTAGTTATTAAACTACGAATCAGGCAACTCTTTCAGTCCCTATTTGATATATGAATTCTATAACTATTAATTGAGTTATATTATGTTATGAGAATGTTGATGTATAGATGTGAAATGTATATAAGATACGTATGAGATTGAAAGTTGATCTTTGATGATATACTTGTGAAGTGAATCTCAATGCCTGTTATGTGAGAAGTAACATGCGTAGGAAATATTAATTGATTATGGATGCATGAACTGAGTATGATATTATATGCTATGTGATGTATGAAAACTGTTAGAGTTGCTGAGCTGTCGAGCTCACTCTTGCAAATAACCATTTTTGCATGTAAGGACTTACGATTAAAGTATTATGCCATATGATTAATAGAGTTCCGTCGTTTAGTAAGGAGATCGACGTAGTTATCTAATGATACGATCTTGAATAATGTTTAAGTTTTATACGATGTACTTGATAGATGCTTATGATGTATAACACTTGTCGTATTGAAAAGTCGTACTATATGATACATAGAGAATTTCGAACGGAAGATGTAAGATTTTATTTAGTGATTCGAATAAAGTGAATCCTAATATAATTGATTCAATGATTTGTAATTGATTCAAAATTATGAAATCAATAAAAAGATTTTATTCAAAGGAGATTGAAAAAGTTTAAATTATTCCGTATTTTTATAACATCAAATATGATGTAAGACAGGAATGGTAAATGACCAAGATCGGAACTCATTAAAGTTCGGGGTTATTATACAGATCCTGGAAATGGAAAGAATTTATATTCTAAATTATAATAAATCAAAGTTATATTCTTTAAGTTATGAATAAAAGATGTAATAGTTTGACGATAGTAGTATCGTGACTGCATCGGATCCAAGGTTCGAAGGGACCCAGATTTGGGGGCGTCGCAAGTTTGGTTCTGTGGCCTTTATTACTCGAACAAGTAAGCCCTAGGGGATGTTTTTACACCTAGGGCCCTAAAACCATCTGGTTTGGGAGTCGTTGGTCGAACGTTTACTACATGGGTGACATTGAAAAGCCTACGGGAATCATACATTACACAATCAGTTGTACACACGGGATGGATCGTAAAACACACTCGTTGTGGAAGAATAAAAGTAAAAATAAACTTTGTAGTGCCCCTTAAACTTGGTAATTGCTTAGTTTTAACTGGAATTGTCGTGTTTGCAGAGATAATTGTATTGGAACTAAAAATTTTCTTCTACGAACTTTGTTATGTGATTATCTTTAATTGTGGTTGGTTAGAATGGTTAACAAGCACACACGCGCACCGTGGGTGATGACAGGTTTGGATTGACTGATTGGTTAAGTTATGGACCTTGACTTGATTGGATATATTATTTGAGTATCTTATTATTATCTTTGAGGCCTGTTGCTAGACATCATACTGATTTATTGCTGGGTTTGTAGGAATATTAGGAAGTAGATCATGCATATGCATTTATATAGTTAGTTTATTTTGTTTATTTTTAGTTCTTATGTATTTTTGCTTGAGGACAAGCAAAGTCTTGAGTTTGGGAGTATTTGATGAGTGGGTTTTATATCTACGAATTGGACGCCGTTAAGGCTTAATTTTTTTGTTAACTTTGAGTATTTTTAGCTTTCTTTTACTTTTTTTGCGTTTTTGTTATAGGAAACGGATTCTGAGGGTAAAAACATGAAAAATGTAGCTAAGTTGGATTCATGGTCTTGGCTTGGAACTTGGGTTTTATTGTAGAGCTTCTTCTTAGCTTTTCGGAACATCTTGAATCATCCCAATCGGAATTCATATGAAAGAGTTTGGAAGTTGCAATTTACATAGCAGTCACTTGGAGCCGATTTAACATTGATCCAATCAGAATCTGTCAATGCTCAAAGAAAAAAAGTTGTAGATCTCGTCGACAGCTTTGATTTGATAGGTAGCAGGCCCGTAACTCTTCCATGATCAAACGTTATGCTCATTTTACCAAAGGATGTCGAAGCGGCGGAGCAATACCCGCCGCGGCGGGTTTTTATAGTATAAAATACCCTTTGGGGTGGGTTTAGAGGCTGTCGGACAGAAGGAACATTCGCCGGGGTGGGTGTGTTAGTATAAAAAACTCCGCCGAGGTGGGTAGGCGCGGCTGGGAACAAAAAAACATCCTAATTTGAGTAGGATTTAGGTGGAATAAGGGCTACGAGTCAAGAGGGAGTAAAGAGGCTATTTAAGGGTGAGAGATGATCATATATGAGCTCCCTTGTTCTAGATTTGTATATACAAAGCCCTAGTTGGAATTGGATTGGAGATTGAAGCAACTTGGAAACCATTGAAGATCAAGAGAAGGAGCAAGAGGGATCATGAAATTTTCTGACAACAGATTCTATTCTCTTCTATACTCTTATTTCAATATTTTAATGTCTATTCAATTGTGGATTCTTGGTTTTGATTCAATAATAACGAACTAAATCTCTTGTTTAAGATTACAACGGATCTTATTGCGTAGCTTATTTTAATATGCTTCTTTATTAATTATTATGATCTATTGTGGGGATTGTCTATTGTGATTTGGACTTAACTACTTAATTCCCTAGTTATCAATTACCGTGATAATCTATATGAAATCGATAGACGGATTATGGGTTTAGATTTGATCATAGTAGCATGTGATTGTGTTTTTTGCATGACGTTAAAATTCATAATTTGTGTTTAGGATAGAGATATACCTTTACACCATATGTAATCTGATGAAAAACTTGTGCTTGAAATCCTCTTTAACTATAATTCACATAGAGATATAGTGAATTAGTTAATTAGGGTGTTCTTCTTCATTCTATCATATGTGGATTTAAGTTGATTTGAATATTATGCATTGAGAGATGGTCATATTTATTTATGCGTTCTTGATTAACAATTTAGAATAGTGAACATAATTGATAAGAAGTGGATTAACTTAAATGAAGCAATAAGTGAAGTTGTGATCTTAAATCTCCGTAATCTTAATTTAACTAGTGGTAATTAGTATTATTGTAATTAATAGTTAATTCAAACTTGAAATTATCTATTTAAATAAGATATAGTTTGGTTACGAGTTAGTACTTGGTGATTCTTATTAAATAATTCCTCATGGAAACGATACTCTACTTTCACTTTATTACTTGTTGACCACGTATACTTGCGTGTTGTGCGTAACTAGATTTTACCCAACACAACCGGAGGTGATCGTTACAGACAATGCCAAGAACCTAAATAATCAGATGATGAGAGACTTATGCGGCAAGTTTCATATCAAGCATCTCAATTCCATCATCTACTGACCCAAGATGAATGGTGCTGTCGAATCGGCAAATAAGAACATCAAGAAGATCATGCAGAAAATGTCCGCCAATCAAAAAGGATGGCCTGACCTGTTGCCTCTGACTCTGTTAGCATACAGGACGTCAATGCGTACCTCTACTGGGGCTACCCCCTATTTATTGGTCTATGGCATGGAAGCAGTACTTCCCATAGAAGTAGAAATGGAGTCCTTGCGAGTCTTAATAGACACTCAGATGAAAGAAGATCAGTGGTTGCAAGAGCGGTACCACCAGCTATCTCTGATAGATGAAAAGAGGGCTGCAACAATTTTCCATGGATAGTTATATCAGCAGAGGATTGCTCGATCATACAACAGGAAAGTTCGAATCCGATAATTCAAAGAAAATGATATAGTGCTGAAGAAAGTTTTGGCCAATCAAGATGAAGCTAAAGAAAAGTTCACCCCAAATTGGGAAGGCCTTTTCATTGTCAAAGAGGTGTTGAGAGGAGGAGCTATCAGATTGCAAGAAATGGACGATAACGAATTTCCCCAACTCATTAACTCAGACACCATAAAAAGTTACTATGTCTGAAACACATGCTAACCATCATCTTGAACCTACAAATCAATCAAATCAGTTTCGATTTTCACTAGAAAATGGAATTACGAATGGCCTGATCTTCCTCAGCCTGGGAGTATGTAGGCAGCCATTCACGGTGTGGTCAAACCAAATAAAATTTCAAAAACCTATCAAACTAAACTCAAAAGAGACATTACTCAAACCATTCACAGCAAAACTGTAACTACGAATGACCTGATCTCCCTCCACCCGGGAGTACGTAGAAAGCCATTCACAGTGCGGTATGACCTTCAAAGAAAAACTAAAAACCAATAAAAACCAGTCCCAAGACACCAAAACCTTAGAAAACCTAAATTTTATCCAATCTACCTAGTCAACAGGCCCGTCTGAGATATTCTTCGACATCTCACTGTCAATCCATCAAGGAGAAGCTCATGATACATAAACAACAACAAGTCATGAAAGAAGTGGTAATCACTCAGCAATGACAATACATATCCAACAGGAAAGTGAATCAAAATATATTTCTCTGATATATATATAATACTATTTGATATATACAGTGTGTCCTGTACATGACAAAAGTGGCTGATCTAGTATGTGCAAGAAAAACAAAGCTAGTCTATAGACCCAATGATAAGCGGGACAACAATGCCAAAATGGCATCTCTCTCTGAAGATGGAGGAGCAACTGCAAGTGCAATACCGTCAACCTCCATATGAGCCAGAACATCCATAGCCATCTACATAGTGGCATTGAGATCGTAGATGAAAGCATTCATCTCTCTAACCAGGCTGTCTGTATATGACCTGAGGGCTCTGCTATCAGCAATATATACATCTCGGGTGGCTATGGCCTCGTCCCTCTCCACAAAAGTAGCATCTCTGACAATCAAAACCTTCTCAATGTCCTCAAATGCTGCATCTCTAACAGATCAGATCTCATCTCTCTCCTCAAGAGCCACATCTCGGGTGGAGCGAGCCTCATTTCTCTCAATCAATGCTGCATCCCGAGTAGCCTGAGCCTCGTCTCTAGCAGCAAAAGCTGTATCCCTACTAGACAGGGCCGTCAACATCAACGCCCTAGCCTGATCCCTCTCGAAAGTCATCCGAGAAAGTGAATCAGCAATCCTGGGATCTTCTCGGCAGGAATGATTGGCAAGTCACTAACTGACGCTGGTGTCAGGCCCATAAACAAATCGTCCTCTTTAGGAGAATCTGGATCCTCCATAGGCTCCTCCTCATCTGAATCCACAATCGGAGCTGACTGGATGACTGCAGCTACTGCTATATCAGCCTCCAACCACACTGAATACTCTGGATATCGGTCCGGATGGCTAGTAGAGAAATACGCCCTCTCCCTATGAGTCCAACACTCATAAATCCGGATCAGGTCGGCTGACGATAGAGATGAAGCTGACATTTACAGATCAACGGCCCCCTCAAATTGGTGTAGGCTCTGGAACTGATCAAACTGACCCTTAACTACCAATAGATGGTAAGTGGTCACCACTCTCAAACCCACTAGGGGCAAATAATCCAGGCCAACTATATAGGTGATGAAGCTATAAGGGGATACCAGCCCTGAGCATGGCAGAATCGAAAAGGGATGCTCAATATCTGACAAAAAAGCCGAACAGGTCGCTGCATCTAAAAACAAATTTTCCCCTCAAAAGACATGCATGTGCTAATATAACGAACAAGCAAATAATAACAATGTCGTGCTATCCGGTAACATCAAAGCAACAGGCAGAGACTACATCATATATGAAATTATAACCAAGCTTAAGTTATCAACTGAGTTCAAAAGTCTATAGCATTTCAATACCATCATCGGCCATACTGGAATTCAACAGACCAAAAAAAACATGGGATTATGCTATGCAATGCAACTAAACACATAACTAAATAAACAAAACAAAAGAAAACTGAAAAAAAAATTCATACAAACTAACTAACAAATATAAACATGCAATTAATACTATATACAATTAACTATAATGCAATACTAAAAACTACAACCCAATACCCCCAAACTTAAAATATACATTGTCCTCAATGGAGATAAAGGGTAAGGAAACTCCCCTAAGTATCGGCATGGCCACCTGACTATGGCTCGGGTGGTGAATCTGGCGACGGATACGGCATAGCAGAACCAAACATGGGCCACTCCATAAATGTCCCCTGTTGAGCTAAAGCCTTAACCAGGGCATGAGATAGACCATCAGCATAGGCCATGAAGTTTCCATGAAGAGCATCCATCCTCGCCTCCAATCACCTCATCTGGCGATCCTGACTAACTATACTAGCTGGAGGGGGGCCGGATGCCACTGCTGGCTGTGGTGGAGGCACTAATGGGGGAGTAGGAAGGATAAACCCTTTGCCTCATGGGTGTGCATTGCCACCATTCCACTATGCTAAATTCTTGATGGAGGCATGATTGATATCCTGGCTCGGCATCTGCACATGCTCGTCATCCCACTCAATGCCCGCCTGAGGACATAGATGCGTCATGACTGAAGTGTGAAGAATCCCACCGGTGGTATTGCCTTGCATGAAGCGTAGCATGGACTAATGTAGTAGATGGCCAATATCGATGCACTTCCCCGTGATGATCCCCCATAAAATAATGGCTATCTCAGCCGTGATATCATGCTGGTGAGTGGAAGGCATCAGATTGGCGTATATGAACAGATTCCACGCCTTTGCATATCGGTTCAGTGCATCGCTGGGGAAATTGGTCTTTATGTCAGTGCCAGCCTTAAGATTCCATTGAGTGCCTGGCACGCATAAGTCGACGATTACCATATCCAGGTCTTTCTCAAATCACTTAGCCTCAACCCAATTTACTCGGCCAGCCGGAGTGAAGGTAAATTGTAGACTTTACGGATCGCCAGCGGAAGGTAATTGACTTGTATGCCCCGGACGAAAGCGGTGCCATTATGTGTCTCCCTGGCGTTTGCATAAAATTCTCAAATTATACCCATCGGAGCAGGCACAGTTGTTGACACAACCCCAAACCAAGCCTTTTCTCGGATCATATCTAGCATTTGGCCATCTTCCATGGCTGGCTTTCAACCCCCGCTCCTTCACAAACGTCTTGGTTGCAATCTTGTAATAGTGAGTTTGCGCCAAGAGATTGACAAACTTGGTCAAGTCCAAGACATCATCGTCCTGGCCACTACTAGAAGATGATTCTGGAGTATGTGAGCGATCTCTCTTAGGACACATGATATCTTGCAAAAATTTGCACTTTTAAACCCTAACTTGTGCGAATGGAACCCCCAAACTTAGCCTTTGAATTTTGGTGCACAAACCCTAACTGCTGATGATTAACGAAAACCCCCAAACTTGCTTTGAAACCCTCTGTCCAAACCCTAAGTCTGATGCAAATGATTTCCCCCAAAATATCCTCTGAAATTGCCTCCTTAAACCCTAATTGATGATTGAGTGCAGTGATATGGTAATGGCTAGGGCTAAGATATTGAGTGAGATTGTAGACAGAGTATGTGAAAGAGGGTGATAGGAAGTAGGATGGGTATGGAGAGGTGAGATTCAAATGAGAATAGTTTAGGTTTTTGAAGAGAGAAGGAGTGCAAACAGAATGCTTGTATATTGTGATGTGCTAATGTGAGGAGTTTGGTCAACGGGATATATGAGATGAGGGGTCGAGTCTATTTTTAAAAAAATTTAAAACCGTTTTGCCTTGAAGAATACGCGGCCGCGCGGGTCATGGTTTCTCTCTGGATTCTCTGCAAATTGGCTCCGGTGCTCCAAGGTTTTCCTTGAGGAAGGTGCGGCAGTGCTGCCCTAAGCCTAGCATTGAATTTTTCTGCAGCAATGAAGATTAAGCAGCAAACTGACATGCATTTTATTTTATGCACAAATAGCATTGAAAAATGAGATATAAATGATTCCATACTCAAAATTAGACTATGTAAGATATATGTATGTCTCCTCAAAAATGCTATATATGTGAATCCTTTCTATATTATATGGAATATGCTCTTAACTCAAAATTGATCAAAATTTTTATGATTTTTAGAATTAAAAAGGGGGAGGGAAATATAGATATGAAACCAGAATTAAATGAGAGGGAGAAGAGAGATGATTGGGTGCCTCCCATCGAGCGCTTCTTTATATTCAATTAGCTCGACTATGTCTGATATGGTCATGTTGTGGAAAGGATCAGGAGACTTTTTATCGATCGACTTCACCCCCAAAGTAGTGCTTCAACCTCTGCACATTAACTTTAAACAGTTTGTCTGGGTATTGATTGAAAATCTCAACTACACCATGTGGAACCATGGTTTTCATCGTGAAAGGGCCAGACCATTGCGATTTGAGTTTTCGAGGAAAGAGTCTAAGACGAGAGTTAAACAAAAATACTGCTTGCCTCGGCTCAAATTTCCTTTCCATGATTTTACGGTCGTGCCACCTTTTCACTTTTTCCTTGTACATCTTTGAGTTTTCGTAAGCCTGCAGTCTAAATTCATCTAGCACATTTAATTGGAGAAGGCGCTTCTCCCCTGCAGCTTTCACGTTAAAGTTCAGCTTTTTTATGGGCCAGTAGGCATTGTGCTCAAGTTCCATGGGAAGATGGCAAGCTTTCCCATATACTAGCTGATACGGTGACATACCCAATGGTGTCTTGTACGCAGTCTTGTATGCCCATACTGCATCATCGAGTTTGAGGGACCAATCTTTCCTCGTGGGATTGACAATTTTCTCTAAGATCCTTTTCACCTCACGATTGGACACCTCAGCTTGGCCGTTTGTTTGGGGATGGTAAGCCGTGGCGACACGGTGATTCACCCCATACTTAGCCAATAATGCAGTAAACTGTCTGTTGCGGAAGTGGGTGCCTTCATCACTTATGATATCCCTAGGAGTCCCGAATCTTGTGAATATACTCTTTTGTAAAAATTGCAAGATTACCTTAGCATCATTAGTTGGCAAGGCTGTTATTTCCACCCACTTGGACATATTGTCCACTGCCAGTAGGATATACAAATTTCAGCACGACAACACAAACGGCCCTATGAAGTCTATCCCCCAAACGTCAAATATCTCAACCTCTAGGATCATATTCAAAGGCATCTCATTCTGTTTGGATATATTACCTACCCTTTAACACCAGTCACATTTTTGCACATAGTTGTAAGCATCTTTGAAGAGAGTCGGCCAATAAAATCCTACTTGAAGCACCTTGGCTGCTGTCCTCTCGCCCCCATAGTGTCCTCCATAGACTGATGAATGGCAATCCTGAAGTATGTTGTCCGTCTCACTGTCTGGGATGTATCGTCTAATTATTCTATATGCGCACTGCTTAAACAGATAAGGCTCATCCCATATATACCATTTAACATAATGTAGAAACTTCTTCTTCTGGGGTCTTGTCAAATCAGAAGGGATAATGTCGCTCACTAAAAAGTTTGGAAAATCCGCAAAAAACCATGGCATTTTGCATTGCACCACAAATAAATGTTCGCCCTGGAAGGACTCATTAATCATCACTCTACCGTTCGTGTCCTTTCCCGGGTTCTCCAGTCGGGATAAGTGGTCAGCCACTTGGTTTTCGGTCCCCTTTCTGTCTTTGATTTCCAAATCAAACTCTTGTAGAAGAAGAATCCATCAAATGAGACGGGGCTTTGCATCTGTCTTAGAAATCAGATATCGGATTGCAGTATGATCGGTGTATACGACTACTCTTGTACCAATAAGATAAGAACGAAATTTATTAAATGCATATACCACCGCTAGAAGCTCCTTCTCTGTGGTAGTGTAATTCAGTTGGGCATCCTTCAGGGTCTTACTGGCATAGTAAATGACATGAAAAACTTTGTCCCTGCGTTTCCCCAAGATAACTCCCACAGCGAAATCACTCGCATCACACATCAGTTCAAACGGAAGAGACCAGTCGGGAGCTGTGATAATGGGTGCCGTAGTTAATCTTTTCTTCAAGTGCTCAAAAGCGGTTAAACATTCCTCGTCGAACTTAAACAGGACATCTTTCTCAAGTAAATTGCATAGTGGCTTTGTGATCTTTGAGAAGTTCCTTTATAAATATGCGATAGAACCCCGCATACCCAACGAAACTACGGACCCCTTTCACAAAAATTGGTGGTGGTAAGCTCTCAATAGTCTTCAGTTTTGCTCTGTCCACCTCTAATTCTTTCCCTGAAACTTTATGCCCTAGAATAATTCCTTCTTGTACCATAAAATGGCACTTTTCCTAATTTAGCACTAAATTGGTCTTAACACACCTCTTTAATACCATAACCAAATTCTCCAAGCATATGTCAAAAGAGTCTCCAAAGACTGAGAAGTCGTCCATGAAGACTTCCACATTTTGCTCAACCATATCGAAGAATATTGCCATCATACATCTCTGGAATGTGGCTGGAGCGTTGCATAATTCGAAAGACATCCTCCTGAATGCAAAAGTACCATATGGGCACGCGAAGTTAGTCTTCTCCTGATCTTCTAGGGCTATAACTATCTGGTTATACCGCAAATAACCATCCAAGAGGCAGTAGTAGTCATATCCCGCTAACCTATCCAACATTTGGTCAATGAACGGGAGAGGGAAATGGTCCTTTCTTGTCGCTTTGTTCAATTTGCGATAATCCATACAGACCCTCCACCCTAGGACTGTTCTGGTAGGTATCAGTTCATTATTTTCATTGGATACTACTGTCACACCTCCCTTCTTCGAAACGCATTGCACCGGACTCACCCATGAGCTGTCTGAGATTGGGTATATGATTCCGGCATCCAACCATTTTAGTATTTTTTTCTTGATGACCTCTTTCATTATAGGATTCAATCTCCTCTGTTGCTCCACTGTCGGCTTATTGTCATCCTCAAGAAGTATCTTGTGCATGCAGAATGAGGGGCTGATCCCGTTAATGTCAACTATGGTCCACCCAATAGCCGATTTGAATTCCCGTAGCACTCGCAGCAACTTACTTTTCCTGACAAGATGTTAGCGCAGACGCAATTATAATAGGCAACTTTGAAGATTCACCTAAAAATACGTACCTTAGATGATTAAGAAAAGGTTTAAGGTCAAGATTAGGAGGCATCTCAAAAGAAGGCTTAAGACGCTCTGATGTCTCCCCTATATGTCTGAGTGGTTCAATGCGAATCTTAAATTTTCTCATCTGTGGCACTGTGTTCAGAATTTGTACATACTCCACAACATCTGTATCCTCTATGTAAAAATCCCCTAGTAGAGCACTCTCTAATGGATCAATGTTCATCAATTACTCAGCCTTTTCATTTAGTACTTTATCCACTACATCAATTCGAAAACACACTTCTTCATCAGTGGGGAACTTCATAGCTTTGAAAATATTAAATGTAACCTCTTGGTCCTGAACTCTCATTGTCAGTTCTCCCTTCTGTACATCTATGAGTGTTTGCCCAATAGCTTGAAAAGGTCTCCCAAGAATGATTGGTATGCCCTTGTCCTCTTCGTAGTCCAGAATAATGAAGTCGGCAGGGAAGATAAACTTGTCCACTTTCACCAAGACATCTTCTACGATACCCCTTGGATATGTGATGGACCTATCGATAAGATGCAATGATATGTTTGTCGGCTTAGGAGCCGGCAATCCCAATTGTGTGAATACTGATAGAGGCATCATATTGATGCTCGCCCCCAAGTCACATAAGTATTTGTTGAACGACAATCATCCGATGGAGCAAGGTATTATGAAACTGTCTGGATCTTTAAGTTTCGGAGGTAATTTCTGTTGCAACACTGTACTTCATTCTTCTGTCAAGGCAACTATTTTATAGTCTTCTAGTTTCTTCTTCCTTGACAGAATTCCTTTCATAAACTTTGCATAGCTTGGCATTTGTTCCAAAGCTTCTGCGAAAGGTATGTTGATCTGTAGCTTCTTAAATACCTCCAAGAACTTAACAAACTGTTTGTCTAATCTCTATTTCTAAAGTCCTTGAGGACATGGTACAGAAGGGTAGACAACTGGTGGTGTAGGATTGGTTTTCTCAGCTTTTTCATGCTTCTCTACCTCTGCTGCATGTTCCCCATCCTTTTCCTTAGTCAAAACTAGTGCTGGTTTTTCTGCAAATTGGCGTGCCCACGCCATGTTCCCTTCTTCCTAGGGCGCGACCGCGCTAGGCTCCAGTTCTGCAGTTTGCTTCCCAGATCTCAATGTGATGGCTTGACACTGTTCCTTCCCGTCCCTTGTCGGATTTGCTTCTGTATTGCTTGGTAGAGCCCCTTGCGATCTGTTAGTCAACATATTGGCCATTTGCCTATTTGATTCTCCAAGTTTTTAATTGCCACCGCTTGGCTCTTTATCAACACTTTAGTATTCGCCATATGCTTCAACATCATTTCCTCCATTTTAGATTTCTTTTCCGACTGAGGGGCGGGAGCTGGATGATGTTGATGTTGTTATTGTTGAAATCCGGGAGGATGGGATGGTCTAGGTGCATACTGTTGTTGTGGGTGTTGTGGTTGAGAATGTTGTGGTTGATATTGAGAAGGTTGTGGTTGATATTGAGATTGTTGAGGTTGGTGTTGTTGTTGAGCACCCTGGTTACTCCAGCTGAAGTTAGGATGATTTCTGTTGTTTGGATGGTAAGAATTATGAAACTGATTTGATGGCCTTTGGTAATTACTCACAAATTGAACCGACTCTGCAGTTATAGCACATTGTTCCGTCGGGTGTGATCCCGCACATAACTCACAGATGAAGCCAACTTGCTGAACTTTGTTTTCAGCCATAGAGTTAATTTTCTTCGACATCGCCGCCATTTGAGCTGATAATGCCTTGATGGCATCCACTTCCAATACCCCGACAACTCTTGGTTGAGGCATTCTAGATGTCGGATTCTGGAAATCATTTGCTGCCATAGTCTCAATCAAATCATAAGCTTCATCAAAGCTCTTAGCCCATAAAGCTCCTTTTGTGGCGGCATCAATGATCGGCCTAGATTTCCATCCCAAACCATTGTAGAATATATTGATCACCATCCAATCTGGCATCCCGTGATGAGGACATTTCCTTAGCATCTCCTTATAGCATTCCCAAGCCTCATACAGTGATTCTCCTTGTTGTTGCTCAAACTGAGATAGAGCACTCCTCACCTTTGTTGTTTTAGCCATAGGAAAGAACTTTGCTAAAAATTTCTTTGCTAAGTCCTCCCACGTAGTAATTGAACCTGATGGTAGCGAGTGAAGCAAGCTCTTTGCTTTGTCACTTAAAGTGAATGCAAAGAGTCGAAGCTTCACCGCATCATCCGACACATTGTTGTACTTGAACGTGTCGCAAATTTAAATACAACTCAGAAGATGCTCGTTAGGATCATCAGTAGCCGCACCCCCAAATTGAACTTATTTTGTACCATCTGGATAGTTCCTGGTTTAATCTCAAAGGTGTTCGCGACTATTGTTGGCCTGACTATGATCGATTGTAGCTCATTGATGTTTGGCATAAAGTAATCCTTCAACGCTCTATGTTCCTCGGCTGCCATTTGTACTGGTGTTTAATTGTCCTCTTGTGTGTTAGTAGTACGTGTATTCGCTCTCCAAGCTTTCCCGTTGATGTTATCCTGTCTAGGCACCAAAGTAGAGTTTGTAGATCGAGTGTGCATATACTAACCAAAGAGTACCTGAAACAAAATAAAAGATTAAAATAAAAATGAGATAAGATGTGAATTGTTTAACTCAGATAAATTTAACTTAAATTGATGTTGAAAGTAATAAAAATAAAAACTTATTCCCCGGCAACAATGCCAAAAACTTATTGGCTTGTTTCGGTATTAACAAAACAGACACACACAAGCAAGTATACACGGTCCACAAGTAATATATTATAAGTCAAGTATCGTTCCCACGGAGAAAAGTAATTATTTCTAATCGATCATGCAACAACTTTGTAATTATTTCTGGCCGCTTAAACGAGTCAATAAGATGTGAATTTACTAATTAAAATGATTATCAACTAAAAGTACTAATTAACAAACGACTGATTCAAATTAGGAAGATATGGGATCCTAACTTCACTTAATGCATCATCCAGATTATACAATTCTTGTTAAGCCTAATTAATTACTTCGGATTGCTAGTCGAGAGCACGAAGGCGAAACATGGCTATCTTTCGATACACCATGCCCATATCACATAAAATCCACTAAAGAGATAGAATTCATGAGAACATCAATATTACCTGACTCACTATATTTCTATGTGACATACAAGTAATAACGATTTAAGTCCAAGCTCTCTCTATTGAGTACACATGGTAATCCAGTATATGTCTATCCGGATTACGAATCACAAAATCTATCATATGCAAATTTCATGAACACATGCTAACATGGTCAAATCACAATTTATACTTCCTCTTTCAATTCCATAAAAATTAATAAGGTAGACGGTGATTAAGCATCTAAACAATTAACACAACTATGTTAGGCAATCCATACATAATCAATCAAGTGCAACAAAGAGGTATAGAGATCTGAACTAAGTAATAAGCTCCATTAGAATTCCATAATGGTGATTAGTTCATCACTGAAGTAATAACCATTATGGGATTTGATCCAAGCATTGAGATAATACAATGAAAGCAAAGAGAGTTACGAGAATAGGAAATTGCAAATATGATATATCTCTGCCCAAAGTAACCTCCAAGCTCAGTTCAAATCCACAATCAACCAAAATTAAATCCCTAATAACCAAAATCTACTAAGAACCAAAGAGAGAAGCTAAAATAGTAGAATAGTAGCTAAGAACTCTCTCAAGCTCTCCAAAACCCTAGAATGGAAATAAAAATGATTAAAACTTAGTCTTGTAACTTGCAAATACACCCTTTTTAGGAAAACATGCCACAGTAATTTTTAAATAAAAAGTCAACATTAATCAGTCTTGACTGGCGCGGTCGTGCTATGCTTAAGGGCTGATATGCAGACCGATTTGCTCCTGGCGCGGACGCGCCGTGCTTAAGCCTATCAATGGAGCGGCCGCGCTATGCTGTTTTTCCTGTAGACTTTGCTGGTGTAATCTGCTAGTCCATTTGCTTAGTTGCTGCTTTCCTCTTCTTTTTCTTTCACTTGCCATTGCTCAAATGTCATTTCCACATGCAGGCTCCATCTTCAATCCATCCCTAGCACACCATCTTGCCATCATGCCATACCCATACCATTTCCATGCCAATTACTTACCATTAGTTCACCTTAGAGTTTCCTTCATGCAACCTACAAAACAAAGCTAAAATGCATCAGCTAAGCTGGTGGCCAGTGATGCCAAGCAGGAGGAACAAAGGGAATGTGGATCTCCCCCGTGATGCTCCTAATAGCACGCTCTCCTAAATAGAGCTCCCAACCTCCCTCTGTCAAAAATGGGACTCTACGGGTGGACAATGCAAACTCCCGGCCAGTGGGAAAACTGCCCTCAAACCCGACTGTCAAAACGTCTGAGGTATACGGGACCCACGATATCGATTCGGCTGTCAATAGCTCCAGCTACAGGCGGGAGTGGTTGAATCCCTCAGCTACAGGGACCTCTATCAAAGTGGAGTGGTGTCAGCGTCGTCCTCGAGGATAGGCCTAAAGTAGTGGAGGGACGTAGGCACGGAAGCCTCTCATATACCCAAAACTAGCCATGAAAATATCAAAAGTCCCTAGTGATCAAGACTGACATATATAAATGATGCAATCAAAAAGGTACAAGAGATGTACTCACCAGCAGGAACGAGTAAAACCCTAACCAAGCCTCTGTCACACCCTCTGAGCGCATACGCATCCCGTGGAGGAAATAAGCAAAGGTATAGGTACCCCAATCAAAATCACTGAGGCATTTCACGTACCGAGTGACACTGACCAGGGAAAAGGACACCGTTGAAGAGTTGTTCGCAAGGAAACAACCCATGATGATCACTAAAAATAATCGCCTCAGGATGTCATCTCTAACCCTCTGATCATCAGGCAGAGGCTCAGTTAAAGCCCCACTCTGGGCATCTACGCTCAAGGGACCAGATCAAACTGTTCGATCCTTGATGGCAATCACAGGAAACTCCTAAAAGGGACCGAACTACAGTGGGTGTAATGTCAACCACAACAGGTACTGGCTCACCTAAACTCTATACCGGTGATAAACCTCCAGTCCATAGGCGTCATCATCACCTCACAATCCAGTAAATAGAGAGACTAAGTCTGGTGGAACCAGCGCTTAGATAATGCCCTCAAATAACACAAGGGGAAACAGCGGGGAGAGATAGAAAAGAATTCCTGAATCCCCCAAGTATCTACAATGGCCCTATAATCTGGATGTATAGTGTGATACAGAGAATGCACATTAAACCAGTTCCCTCTGGGCTGCGTAAAGCCAGGAACCTACATTAGAAGGACAAATGATATCAAACATGTACCCCTAGAATGACAAAAAGAAAGGAAGAAAGAGAATCCAAAAGGAAAACTTTAGTTACCTCATTGGAATGAAGGAATCTAGATGGATGACGCCTCAAGTCTCCCAGCAACTCCTGAAGTGGCACTACAATGCCTTGGAGCTCGGCACGTGGAGCCTGAGCTGAGGCGGGATCAATAAATAGAGCCTCCTCATCATCTTCATCAATCGGTAGATCAACTCGGATAAGATAAATCACCAACTCAGCCAATCTACGAGGAGGTCGGTGATAAGTGGTTTTTATCACCACTTATTCGGATAGTAACCAACTTATTTTGTTGCATAAAATCAAGCATCATTGTGCTTTTCACTTGTTTCTGCTTTGTTTGGTAGTTTGCATGTTTTTGAACTCCCTTGGTGCTTAATGAGCTAAAAAGGACAAAATAAGCAAGAATGGAATGATGGCATGACAATGGGAAGGAAATGCAATCCAGACATCGTTTGGGTGGTTCATGCTCATTTTATGTTCTTGGATTGGATGTTGGTTCATATTGTAGAGCGTCTTCTAAGCTTTTCGGAACATCTTGAATCATCCAAATCGGAGTTCAGAGGCGAGAGTTATGCCCTGTATACCAACGAACGTTAAACTTCACGGTTTTGGATTTTCATTGCACAGCTGTCACTTGGAGCTCAATTTCAGCCTTCATCCATCCATTATTTCTCAATGCTCAAAGAATAAAAGTTGTAGAGATCTTTGATATCTTCAATTTGATAGGTAGTAGGCCTCGTAAATATTCCCGGATTAAAAGTTATGGCCGTTGTACCAGAGGACACTGCAGTAGAAAATCCTTGGTGCGGGCACACGGATTTCTAGTGCATTTTGGGCGCGGCCGCGCCAGTCCAACATGCTGCCAGACTTGACTTTTCAATTAAACGTGCTTGGCTTGAGCAAAGGATATATAAGGCGCTCATTTTTAGCAAGAAAAGGGATCAGATATTGGCCTTAAGCCCTAGCCCTAGCTTGTTCTTCCATTTTCTTTACATTTCTTATATAGATTAGGAGTAGATTAAGTCTAGATTAGGGTTTAGTTTAGTTAGTTAGTTTCTAGGGTTAGATTAGGTTTGAAGATTGAAGCAAGTGGATTCCATTGGAGATTCAACAAGGAGCTTGAGCACTTAGATTTGCTATTTTCTATCTTTTGAATCTCTTTGCTTCCTATTTGTATTCTTATGATGTATATTCAATTTGTGGATGATATGTTTGAGTCATTTATGACTTAGACCGTATTTTGAGGCTCCAATGAAACCTAATGAGTAGTTTAATTTGATTTTCTTCCATTTTGGTTCTTATTTGATTGCTATGTGATTGTTTACTGCGATTTATGCTTTCATTGCTTAATTGAGTCATGACCAATTACTGTGATAACTTATGTGGACTTGAAAGACAAAGTTTAGGTTTAGATCTAATCATAGTGGCGGGAGATTGTACATTCACATGGCGTTGGACGTATGATTTGTTCTTAGGATAGACATATACCGAAGTGCCGCTCGTAGTCAATAGAGAACTTGACCTTAAACCCTATTTATTTGTAAACACCATAGACATATATGGGTTTAGATAATGTGGGTGTCGATGTGCGTTCTATCATCTGTGGATTGCATGTGGTATGGAGTAGGTGCATCGAAAGATGGCCTTCTCTTACTTTAGTGTTCTTGGCTAACATCTGTAATAATTGATTTGACCTAATTGGAAGTTTATAGACTTATTAGGGGAAATTGGAATCTCCTATCTTCATTATTTGATTTTACTCTAGGATTCTATAGTTTAAGTTTAATTACTTGTCTAGTTTAATTAGTTTAAATTCATTCTCTTTATCGCTCGTTTAAATAAGACTGAGACGATTATGGACTATTGATTTGGTAAATGTTTATCTGTTAATTCCTCGTGAGAACGATATCTGTACTTACACTTTATTACTTGTTGACCGCATATACTTGCGCGTTATATTGATCGGTAAAACGACCAACAGTCGGGCTGGCCGTAGCTGAGGAACATCAGAGACTCTCATCCGTCTAACACTTGGGACGACCTTGCTAGCACTGCCGGGTCTATCTGGCTCCATTATCTGGATAAAGTCTCCAAATCACCTCAGAGAAGGTGAGGTAAGTCTAAAACATGTGGCTTATTAATTTCAATTAGTATTTTAGGCATTTCTAAGTCCTAAAACATACATGGGTCAACCAGAATCCCCAGTAGAGTCAAAATTGCATGTTTATTAAATGTTTAGACTTTTGAAAAAAATTCTCTAGAGTCTCCTTTGTAAAATAGACTGTCCGCGTGCACACATACATGACTAGGTGGCCATTCAGTAGCACACCTACCCAAAAACAGAAACAGTTCATATTTATAAATAAAAAAAGAAGCCAAAGTAAACTTGACATGGTAGCCAAATTACCATGGACACTTTTAGTTAAAAATCCATGCTCACTAGGCCTCAAAAAGGATGACTAAACTGATCAGAAAGGACAAAAATTGACCGTCTCAGAATTTAAATTTTCTTACATCAAAATGTGCATCACAGTAAAATATTCATACTTATGAAGTCGGAAAATTTTTATTAAGTCATTTAAGCATACATTTTTGATACATTGCGTTCAAAAGCACCCTGCGTGGTTTACACATTTCTAATTGTCAAAACTTGAAAAGAAAGGATGTAAACGTTACATGAGATGTGTAGAACTCGTATCCGCTGACGAAATCTGAAAAAAGGCTGCCCGAACTATGTAGATCTGAAAAAGAATATCGGATTTCTATTGAAACTCAAAACTAAAAATGAGTCTGAGAGCTCCCCGCTGCCCATTATAAATTCGCAAGAGGAAGCAGGCCCACCTACGGCTGCCTCCACTCTACTTGTAGCTCCCCAGGGTGGGCCCCACTCCCTCCGTTTCAGTCCAGTTTGGGTAAAAATGGAGTTTACAAGAGCTGAAAAGTCAAATCTGAGAAAAAATTGCTGAAAAACTGCGAAAAACTATCGCTGTCAGAGCGTCAGGAAGGTCCGACAGTATGAACAGTCAGTTATGACTGTATCAGGGCATCCAGGTTGATCTGAGGGTGTGATTTGTCAGAAAGAGCACCACCACGTCGAGATTGGTCAGATTGCCTGACAACTCAACCGTTGGCACAACCGCAACGAAGCATCAGAAATGAACCGGTGACACTCAGCCGTTGAAGGCTACTTCAGTGAAAGTCAGATTGTTTGACAACTCAGCCGTTAGCACAACCCTAGCGAAGCATCGAAAGTGAACCGGTGACACTCAGCCGTTGAAGGCTACTTCAGCGAAGGTCAAATTGCCTGACACTATTAGCTGTTGGCACAACTCCAGTGAAGCATCGAAAATGAACCGGTGACACTCAGCCATTGGCACAACCCCATCGAAGCATCGAAAATGAACCAGTAACACTCAGCCGTTGAAGGCTATTTCAGCGAAGGTTAGATTGCCTGACACTATCAGCCGTTGGCACAACCCCTGCGAAGCGTCGAAAATGAACCGTTGACACTCAATTGTTAAAGGCTACTTCAGAGAAGGTCAGATTTCCTGACACTATCAGCCATTGGCACAACCCCAGCGGAGCAGTAGAAACGAATCAATGACACTCACCGTTGAAGGCTACATCAGCGAAGGTCAGATTGCCTGACAAATCAGTCATTGGCACAACCCCAGCGAAGCATCCGAAATAGTCCGGTGACACTCAGCCGTTGAAGGCTACTTTAGTGAAGGTCAGATTGCCTGACAACTAGGCTATTCCCGACAACTCCAGCGAAGCATCGAAAATGAGCCGGTGGCGGAAATAGTATATCAATTTACCCCACAGTGGACAAATGATGGAATCTATTATACAAATCCTCAAAGGGAGGATTGAGAAGGTCCGATGATGTAAACCAGTATTAGTTATCATCAGGGTAGGCCTCCGAAATCTTTAATGAAGTAACTAAGCAAAAGAGGAACATCCCTAGCAGAGGAAAAGTCAAAAAACTAATTTGGAGACACGAGATATAGGCGACCACCCTAATGTTAATCTTAGGAATGCCCCACGGCATCAGCCAAGAGAGAATCTTCCCCATTCGGCTATCATGGATAATGTCATCCCCAGCAAAAAATGGCATAAACAGACAATGATAGCCTGACACCAATGGTTATCACGGATAACGTTATCCTTACAAGGAACTAATGTAATCAACCTAGTGAAAACCCTACTCCCTCGGAGGTATCTAACATTCATAACATATCATATCATGCATTGCCTTAACTTTGCATTCGCATTTCCAGTGTCTAGCAATCTTTATCATGTTCATTCCATTGCATTGCATGAACATGATAAAGAGAGGCATCTGTACACACTCGAAATTCTGCATTCCTATTGTAGACACTCAAAATTTTGCATTCCTGTTACTAACCCTGCAGGAGGCCAAAACCATCTTTTCAACTCTGTTCAACCTCGGTCTCAATATCAGAATGCCAGTTCAACCCTGGTCTAAATACCAGGATGCCAGTTCAACCCCGGTCTCAATACCGGGCTGCCATTTTAATCCCGGTCTCAATACCGGGCTGCCAGTTCAATCCCGATCTCAATATTGGGCTGCCAGTTCAATCCCGATCTCAATAATGGGATGCCAATTTAACCCCGGTCTCAATACCGGGATGCCAGTTCTACCCTGGTCTCAATACCGGGATGCCAATTCAACCCTGGTCTCAATACCGGTATGCCAGTTCAACCCTGGTCACAACCCAAGAGGTAAAAGTCAACCCCGATCACAACCTGGGAGGTACAGGTCAATCCGGGTTACAACCCGGGAGGTGCAGGTCAACCCCGGTCAAACCCCGAGAAGTACATGTTAACCCCGGTCTCAACCCAAAAGGTACAGGTCAACTTCGGTCACAACCCAGGAGGTACAGGTTAACCCAGGTCTCAACCCGGGAGGTACAGGTCAGCCTCGATCACAATCCAGGAGGTACATGTCAGCTCCGGTCACAACCCGGGAGGCCAAATTAACTTAGGAGACAACCCCGAAACATCACATCATCCCTAGAGACAATCCTGGGAGGAAAAATTCAGCCTCAGAGACAAACTTGAGGACAAACAAAATCAGTTGGGATCCAAACCTCGGAGACAACCTTGGGAAATTAGCCGAAGACCGTGCCAGTACAGGATACAACCCCTAGAGGGGAAAAGTGGTCATTTTACCAACTCGAAGCTGATTCGGTCCAAATCAAGCTGAATTGATGCCATCAAGGTTAGAAAGAACCATAACATTGATCCCGAGTGGAAACAGCGTAAGACAACTTAACGGATAAACTGTTGGGAAATAAAGACCAAGTTATGAACCCATCTTTTTGGACTCAAAAAATGTTTAGTCCTATATCATTGTGACACTCTTGACGAGGGCTTTCCGAAAAGGTATAGCACACCTCAAACGGACGCTCCGATCAAAAGTTAGAAGGTTTTGAATCTGACCTCACGTTGCTCGGAGTGCATGTACTTCGAGGCGATGGGACCCACCACCCGGGCCCTGCCACATGGCATCACAGGTAAACTCGCAGTTATCTCTGGTAGAGCCGCTTCTATCTAGCTTATAAATATAAGTGCACAAAATTAATTCAAAAATGCTCTGGAACTTTGCCCATTTCATTTCCTAGCCCTACGTCTAGTACTCCAAACCCATATTTTATCACTCTAACATGTAGATATACTCATATACTACCACATATCAGAAATTAACTGGTTGAAACGGACGTTTGAAGCCTACGATTTGGCAAAAAAACCCGTGTAGCAGTCCATTGTGAGTATTTTTACGATCAGAAAGTTTATACTACTTTATTGCTCATTTATACACTTGCACGTTAAGTTTCGTTTTCTAATTATGTCTGAAACTCAGTTCTGTAGCCACTTTTGCTTACGTTTTCGTACATTCTAGTATATTTCCGCGTTTTCTGGCATTTTTACTGCCCGGATCAACGATCCGCGGCTTTTAACAACTTATATATATATATATATATATATATACAAGACCTTCACCGGACTGGGTTATCTTCCCAGTCCCGGTTTGACTTTTTTTTTTGTATATATTTAACTATATATATACTAACTTTTTAATTCTGTCTAGCCCGGATGTCAAATCTGTGGCAGTTTACTGCGTTTATATATATAACTATATATATTTAAATTTTTCTGACTTATTATGGTCTGGATTTCTACTTTATGGCCTTTTTATTGTTTTAATATATATACTAACTATATATATTAACATTTTACATTCCAGTTTAGGCCTGGATCATTTTATGGCATTTTTACTAATTTTATAAATATATATATACTTATATTTCTGTTCGGGCAAAGGATAGAATGTCCGTCGCCCTTTATATATATATATATATATATATATACTTTCTGCCGAGCCTGGACAATTTCGTGGCTCTTTTACTTCTTTTACATATATATATATATATATATATATATATATATATATATATATATATATATATATATATATATATATATATATATATATATATAAACGGTAAAAGAGCTACAAAATGATCCAGGCTCGACAGAATTATATATATAAACGGTAAAAGAGCTACAAAATGATCCAGGCTCGACAGAATTAATATATATATATATATATATATATATATCCATTCAGTTGAGCTTGGACCCTTTTTGTGGCTCTTTATCGATTTTATAAATAAATAAATAAATATATATATATATATATATATATATATTTCCATTCATGTCCGGGCAAAGGATAGAATATCCGTCGACCTTTACAGTTTTATATATATATATTTACATTTTAGTACGGGCCTGAGAGTGCAAACCCATCGCCCTTTACAGCTTTTGTATATATATATATAATTATATATATATATATATAATTATATATATATATATATATATATCCTTTAGTCATTGTGATTAAATTGCTGCTTTAAATATTCATTTGATATGAATCGGCACTGACATCTCTTTGGACGAACTAGATTTATTTAAATCTCGCCAATTCTATCTTTCAAAACGGTTCAAAATAGGTTCAGACAGAACCGAAAAGCTAAAATAGCTAAGATTTACTTAAATCTAGCAGTTTTTCTAGTTTTATTCATTCGGAAAGCAACCTCACGGCCCTTAGATCACTATCTAGTGGGAACGAGATGTTTTGGCTACGCGCATACTAGGATTTATTGATGAATCTTTGGTTCTTGTGACATCTGGATATAAATATACATCTTCTATGCTTATTTGTGCTGTGCAGGTTATATTGGCTTCCCTCTGTGAGCCTAGGAATAGTGGGATTCGTGATCAAACTGATCAGAATCTGATTTCCTTGATGGACAAACTCCACTTTACAAATGAACCCTGCCAATTTTTCTGTAAAAATGTACATCCGAAAGACCTTAAAACGGTTATCCGGGTTTAAGTTCTCAATATAGTGAAATATGGTTTGTCATGTCAGAGTCACTCCGGTGGCTATCATGCCCATAAGAAAACCGACACTTGTATATATTTTTTGGTCGAGGATGCTTCGCAACCCGACAATTACCATTCAAATTGAGCCTTAAGTCTAAAAAGATAAAATGGTAGTATCAACATGCTTCTATTCCTATGAGAGCGTAAGGGTTTGAAAATCGGCTTTCAAAACATCATTTTAAATATCTTGTCTAAAAAAAGACTTTTGCAAATCAAATCAAACTCTTCGTATATAGGTTTAACGAAACAAGGCACTACTTTTAAAACAAACAAAGGCCCAATTTCTTTTAGCATTCACACACACATTGCAAATAAAAAGTGAAATATTGAAAGATACGGTACCGTGTTTTCACGGGAGTTGTGGGGTGCCTAACACCTTCGCCGCACTTAACCAAGCTCCCGAACTTAGAACTTCGGTTTCAAAGATTCAGTTTCGACAATGTCCAGCAATTGGGCCTCCTTTCAAACAAAACTCAGTTGAGTTGGTACAACCATTTGAAATCTACCAACTGTCGACTCTGTAAAATGTTCAAATCATCGACATGATACATGTTGGCCTTTTTCTAAAAAACCCCTTCAAAACCTTTTTCATAAAAAGGTAAAATAAGGGTAGAAAACAGAACTTAGGAAAAGAGAAAGGTCCAACTCGATCCGCATTTTTTCCCGACGTCGACAAATTTAATATTAGTACTCTCATTTATTCCTAATAAGATTAGGAGGCAAATTAATTAAATGAGTTTAATTAATTAAATTTCAATAAGTTGGGAAGCCTAATTAATTAAAGGAGTTTAATCAATTAAATGAAAACCTATGTTTAATAGGATTAGAAGGGTTGACCAATATCTATGTAAGATGAGTCTTATGTTAGATATTTGTTAATGCAATTCTAATTGTGGGAGAGTACTCCTTTTCTATAGTGGATAGAAACCTTGGGTTTAGCCAACCACCCTCCTTGATAATTCCTCTTCCTTGGTGGATCGCCTCTAGAGGAAAAATACTTGGGTGGCTAACGTTGATCAAAGTAAGGAATCTAACCCAAAAATTCAAGGAGATCACAAAGAACAAGGAGTTGAACTCGTACCTGTGGAAGTTTCGTTCTACAAGGGTATGATTCCATAACTTCTTATTTATCGTTTTAAATTAATAATTTGCTTAAAGGATGATCCGGGTAATGGTTTTGTAGAAATTTTTAAACTCTGATATACCATGCTTCCACTAATTTTGCAATTTGATTGCGCCCACAATTTCGTACAAACCCAACAAAGGTATCAGAACCAAACATTTATGCAATTATTAATTGTTTTGATTTCATATACATATGGGAATGTATTTAGAATAATTTATTTGGCATAATTAATTGTATAAAATTATTTTTTTATGAAAAAAAAAATCGGAAAGCTTTCTCCTATTCGCTGTTATGATCCATGGTTTTAAAGGTAACATGATTATATATATATATATAGTCATCGTGGGTCACTTATGGTTTTTTCGTGGGTAACCTGTAAGTATTTTAAGTCAGGTTATATATATATATATATATATAAAGGTAACATGATTATATTATATTATATATATATATATAATCACATTACTTAGGAATCACTCCCACAAATTCTATTAGAATTAAAGTGACCCAAAAGCAGCTTAATACATGAATATTATATATATATATATATATATAATATTCTTAATAATTTTATAATTAAAATAAAAAGTTTATTTTAATCTTGAAATTGGATTTCATGCAATTTAAAATTATCCATTAAATGATACTCATATATATATGGAATGTTTTAATTCATGAGATCAATATTTATTTATTGATGCATACGGTGATATATATGATAATAAATAAGATTAATTATGGGACTGTTGACCAATGTGATTGGATTTTATTTTATTTGGATGCTTGAATGTATGAGTTTTATTAAATGGGGTCTGCGTACCTTGTCTTCTCTGATTTTCCTCGATGTAAAATTCTATCTCCCTCATATGTACTTTCCCTTAATTGCTGATCAAGGGTTCTATTTAAATTAAATAGTTAATTGAATAGAAAGAGTTAGAATTATCTTGAAAGAATTAGAGACCAAGGAGCAAGGAGCAAGGAGCGCATGAAGACCCGTTTGTACGGAGCCCGAGTTTAAATGTAATAGTTACGTTTAAATTTAATTTTTTGCACTCCTAGGTTTGACCTTTTGGTTCACTTGGTGGCTCTAGTAAACCAAACTACAATAAAAGTCCATAATAAATCCGGATAGAATATATTATTCTATATGTGCATGCTATATATTATATATATATATATATATATATATTATATTTTATACAAACATGCTTGTTATGTCTAATAAAATGACGCGTATTTTATATATATATATATATATATATGTGTGTGTGTGTGTGTGTGTGTGTGTGTGTGCATGCGCGCTAAACAAGATGAGACAAATAATAACAAACCCTCAAAAAAATCATATTAAGTCTAAAGCTTTCAATGATATTTGAAATATCGAACATCGCCTTCTAGCAGGATAAATTAATAGATTATTAAATATTTAATATGGGTTTGTTGTGCACACACAAGACAAGTATTAAGTATTTAAGATATTAATTTAATCACATTTGATGCTTATAAAGTTAATTGAACAATATTGTTTTGTTGTGCACACACAAGGAAAATATTTTTCTTTTTTGAATATATGAAGTGCTAGGTTGGACTTAACTTAAATTATTTTAGTTGGGATGTACACACACTTGACCATTATGATCTAAGTGGCAGAATACAAAGAGTTACATGTCGATGTAATTGAGAAGAGTTGTCTACCTATTTATTTATATATTGTTTGTTGTGCACACAATGCTATATACATTTGAAATGAGATCTTTATTCTCCCTAGAAAATATTTAATTAGATGTTGCCGAACTATATAAGTGATGAAAATATAGTTTTAAAAAAAATAGTGGGATATACCAATTTAAAATAAGACCTAATTTATTTTGGTATATAAAATTAATTAAATAAATATTTGCTAAAATGTTTTCTTTTCACATACAAAAATTTAAAATGTCGAAATCATTAATCTCACTACATAGCATACTTGAGCTAACAAATTGACCGGACCGAATTACACGGACTGGTTAAAGAATCTGAGAATAGTTGTCACTGCTGAAAAGATTTTTTATGTCCTAAATTCACCTGTCCCTAGAACTGTTCCAGAATCAGCCTCTGAGGAAGAGATTGCCACTATTGTTAAGTGACAAGATGATGCATTTGTGGCTTGATGCATCATGCTCGCATCCAAGAATAACGAGCTTCAGCGTCAGCATGAAAACATGAATGCTCCTACTATGTTGCTTCACCTCAAGGAGTTGTATAGTGAACAAAGTAGGACTTCTAGATATGAGATATCTAAGGAGCTCTTCTGATCTCGGATGACTGAGGGCACAGACGTTGAGACTCATGTTCTAAGGGTGATCAATCATATTGAACGCCTTGGACAGCTTGGGTTTCGTTATGGATGGGGAGTTGAGTCAAGACTAGGTCTTGCAGTCACTCCCTAAGAACTTCTCGCACTTTGTTGTAAATTTCCACATCAATAAGTTAGATGTCAGCTTGCCTAAATTACTTAATATGTTGAAAATTGCAAAAGGTCACTTCCCATCCAAGAAGAACCATGTCTTAATGGTGGATTCTTTCAAGAAAAGATAGAGGCCCAAGGTATTTTTTGAATAGAAGAAATCTAAGAAGGCTAAGGGCAAGGTGAACATAAAGGAACAAAAGAAAGCTGATCCAGCCAGCAAAGGAATGTGTTTCCATTGCAATGAGCTGGGTCACTGGAAGAGGAACTGCAAGAAGTTTCTGGCAGAGAAGAAGCTTAGAGAAGCTTCGACTTCCAATCAAGGTTTGTTCATGATTGAAATTAATTTTTTAGAAAGTCAAAATTCTACTTAGGTATTGGATACCGGTTGTGGTTCTCACATATGTAATACTGTGCAGGGACTGGTTAGAAGTAGATAGCTGAACAAGAATGAGGTTATCCTACGAGTGGGAAATGGAGCAAAGGTTGCTGTATTAGCTATAGGCACTAATTGTTTAGCACTGCCTACGGGCAAATCTATTTATTTAAATAATTGTTATTTTGTTTTGAATATCATTAGAAACATTATTTCTATTTCTGTATTAGATATGGATGGATTTGACATTATAATAAAGAACAACAGTTGTTCTATTTATAAAGACAATGTTTTATATGGTGTTGGTAATCTGCGAAATGGACTTTACATACTTGACTTGCATGAAAATATATTTCAAATAGAACAAACTAAAAAAAGGAAAAGAGATGATGCTAATTATACCTATATGTGGCACTATATGCTCAGTCATATCAATGAAACAAGATTATCCAAGTTGCATAAGGATGAGCTCTTAGAGCTATCCGATTATGAATAATATACAACTTGTGAATCTTGTCTCATGGGTAAAATGACTATCTCCTTTTAGTGGAAAAGGAGAAAGAGTTAAAGAGTTGTTAGCGTTGGTTCACACAGACGTTTGTGGACCTATGACAATGAATGCACGGGGAGGGTATTCTTATTTTATTAATTTCACTAAAGAACACTCAAGATTAGGATGTGTTTATTTAATGAAATACAAATCTGAATTATTTGAAAAGTTCAAATAGTTCAGAAGTGAAGTAGAGAAACAAACAGGCAAGAGTATTAAGATTCTTCACTTAGATCGAGGTATAGAATACTTAAGCGGTGAGTTTCTCAATTGTCTCAAAGATAATGGTATAATCTCATAATGAACTCCACCGGGTACACCAAAGTTAAATGGAGTATCTGAAAGGAGAAATCAAACATTGTTTGACATAGTTCGTTCCATAATGAATTTTATCGATCTTCCAATTTCATTCTGGGGTTATGCCCTAGAAGCGGCTGGATATCTATTAAATAAGGTCCCCTCAAAATCCGTCCCCAAGACTATATATGAGATGTGGACAAGGAGGAAACCTAGTCTTAAGCATGTTAGGATTTGGGGATGTCCAGCTTATGTGAAAAGGTTTCAAAATGATGAGCTTGAGATAAGATCTGATAATTGCACGTTTGTGGGATATCCTAAAGAAAGTTTGGGATACTATTCCTACAATTCTACTGAGCAAAAGGTGTTATTTACGAAACGTACTGCCTTCTTGGAAAAAAGGAGTTTATCCTTGAAGGAACTATTGGGAGGAAAATAGATCTTGAAAAAAATTCAAGAACCACAAACCACTACAGATCAATTGGTTGAACCTATCGAAGTAGAGACACCTTCTGTATAACACCCTATTCGTAAATCAGGAAGAGTACCGAAGATACCTAAAAGGTATGGATTCGTCACAGAGGATGACGATGAGGTATACGTTATGAATGATGATGATCCATTGAATTACAAGCAAGCTATAAGTAATAAAGACTCATGGAAATGGTAGATGACCATAAAATCTAAAATGGATCTTTGAAGCAATGCTCAAGTCCATTTGGATTTTACTTGCGAATGCAGCTTATTATTACTAGATCTAGCAAAATGGACGTGGAGACGCCTTTCCTCAAATATACTTATTAGAGGTGAATGTATGTATGATACAGCCAGATGGATTTGTTTCAATGGTTGAAGGAAATCATGTATATGAGCTGCAACAATCCATTTATGGATTGAAGCAAGCTTCTCGTAGATGGAACATTCATTTTCATAAGACAATCAAAAGAGTTTGATTTCATCAAAAATGAGAATGAACCTAGTGTGTACAAAAGGGTCAGTGGGAGCATTTTTTCATTCATTGTATTATATGTTGATGATATATTACTGATAGGGAATGACATTCCTATGCTACAATCGATCAAAATAAAGTTGTCTAAAATATTCCTCCATGAATGATTTGGGTAGAACATCCTAAATTGAGGATATAAATCTATATAGATAGATTTAAAAGGATGTTCGGATTAACCCAAGGAACGTATATTCATTAGATGCTAAAGGCGTTTAGCATGGTAAACTCCAAATGGTGTCTCATGATGATGCGCCATGGAGTGTATCTCTCTAAAATTATCCTCAATAAAAGAGAGATCGCATGAGTTACTATCATGTATGAAATGAAGTATACGAGACTTGATGTTGATCAGTCATATTCTGGAGAAGATCACTGTAAGACAGTGATAAACATCTTAAAGTACTTAAGTGACACTAAGGATGCCATCATGATACGTGATGGGTCTGAATTGAACTAGAGTGTAGACACTCAAAATTTTGTTTTCCTGTTACTAACCCTACAGAAGGGCAAAATCATCTTCTTAGCACCGGTCATTGGGATGTCAACTCAACCCCGATCACCAATACCGGGACAACCACATTCTCGATCACCAATATCAGAATGTTAGCTCAACACTAGTCTCAATACTGGGCCATCAGGTCAACCCCGGTCTTAATACCAGGATATATATTCAGCCCTGGTCATAACCCGGGAGGTACAGTTAACCCTCGGTCACAACTAGGAGATCCAGTTCAGCCCTAGAGATAGCCCTGGGAAGCCAAGTCAACCTTCAGAGACAAACACGAAGCATCAGATCAGCCCCAGTCTCAACCTGAAAGGTACATGTCAGCCCCGGTCTCAACCCGGGAGGTGCAGGTCAGCCCCGGTCTCAACCCGGGAAGTCAGGTCAACTTCGAAAGTAGTCTGGAAGCATGACATATCTAGAGGAAAACCTAGAGCGACCAAGTCAACCTCGGAGAATGACACTGAGGACAAACAGACTCAAATGGGATCCAAACCTTGGAAACAACCCCAGGAAGTCAGTCGAATGCCATGCCGACATTGAAAGTAACCCCAAGAGGGGTAAAATGGTATTTTTATCAACTTGAAACTGATTTGATCAAACTTAAGACAAATTGATGTCACCAAGGTTAGAAAGAACCATAAAGGTGATCCCGAGTGAAAACAGCGCAAGACGGCTCGATGGATAAACTGTGGGGAAACGAAGACCCAGTTATGAACCCATCTTTTTGAACTTAAAAAGGGTTAAATCCTATGTCATTGTGACACTCTCAGCGAGGGCTTTCCAGAAAGATATGGCACTCCTCAAACGGACGCTCCGATCAAAAGTTATGAAGTTTCGAATATGACATCGCATTGCTCGGAGTGCACGTACTTCGAGATGACAAAGTAGGGCACGTGGGCCCCACCTTGGGGAGTCATACCTCTACCTGTGGTAGCAACAGGTAGAGTGGAGGCTCCCTGGCCTATAAATAAATGTGCACCCCCCCTCATATTTGGTACTTTTGAAACGCAGCGAACCTCTGCCCGTTTGATTTTCTGACTTTTTCACCTCTTCTAAACTCAAATATTTTCACTCTAACACATAGATATACCCACATACTATCACATATCAGAAAATAACTAGTAGATTTGGACGTTTGAAGCCCACTAAGTGGCAAAAAGCCCGTGTTGCAGGCTATTGTAAGTATTTTTACGATCAGAAAGTTGCTATTACTTCTTTGCACTTTTATACACTTCCACGTTAATTTTCATTGTCTAAATATGCCCGAAACTTAGTTCCGCGACCGCTTTCGTCAAAATTTGGTATATTTTTGTACATAAACTCAATTTCTAGCATTTCTACCATTCGGATTGACGATCCGTCAGCTCCAGCAGCTTCAATGCACTAGCACCTACGTTCTGGCAACTTCGCCGGACTGGGTTGTCTTACCAGCCCGGGTTTGTCCCTTTTTTGTGTTTATTTAACTGTATATATACTAACATTTCAATTCTGTCAAGCCCGAATGTCAAATCCGAGGTAGTTTACAGCTTTTATATATATTTACGCATATATAAGCAATTTTCACCACCACTGGGTTCTCTTCCCAGTCTTGGTTGACTATATTTCTGTTAATATATATAAATATTTATACTTTTTAGTACGACCTAGATCATTTCGTGGCTATTTACTATTTTTTTTAAATATATATATATATATATATATATATATATATATATATATATACATATATATATATTTCAATTCCAGTCCGGGCCTACGAGTGAAAATCCATCGCCCTTTTACAGCTTTTGTATATATATATATATATCTATATATATATATTGCTTTACTCAATTTATTCAATTGCTGCATTTAAATATTTATTTTTATATGAATTGATACTAACATATCTGCGGGTGGACTAGATTTTTTTAAATCTCGCCAATTCTAGCTTTCAAATGGCTCAGACAGAACCTGGAAGCTATAATGGCTGAGATTTACTTAAATCTAGTTATTTTTATAGTTTTAGTTACATAAAAGAAAACTCGCAGCCCTTAGATCGCTATCTAGTGGGAACGAGATGGTTTGGCCACGCGTAGCCAGGATTTACTGATGAATCGTTGGTTCCATTGCGACGTGAGGATGTATATATCTCTTTCTGTGCAAATTTGAGCTGTGCAGGTTTATTGGCTACTCATATGTGAGCCTAAGAATCGTGGGATTCACGACCAAATCAATCGGATCTGATTCCCACGATGGACAAACACCAGTTTACAAATGTACCCTGCCAATTTTTTTTTGTAAAATATTCATACAAAAGACCTTAAAACGGTTATCCGGATTTAAGGTCTCAACATAGTGAAATGTGGTTTGTCGTGTCAGTGTCCCTCCGATAGTTTTCATGCCCATGAGGAGACCGACACGTGTATTTATTTTCATGGTTGAGAATGCTTCACATCACCATTCACATGCAGCCTTAAGGCTATAAAGATAAAAATTTGGAAGTATCAACAGGCTTTAATTCCTATGTTAGCGTAGGGGTTTGATAAATAGCTTTCAAAACATCACTTTCAATTCAATCAAAAGAAAAACTTTTTCCAAATCTAATCAAAACACTTTTTCAAATCAAATCAAAGACTTTTTGCAAATCAAATCAAACCCTTCGTATATAGGTTCAAAGAAGCAAAGCACTACTTTCAATTAATCAAATCAATAGGCCCAATTTTCAAGCAGCATTCACTCTATCATTCCAGTTTTTAAAGTGAAATATTAAAAAGATGCGGTACCGTATTTACGCGGGAGTCGTGGGGTGCCTAACACCTTCCCCAAACTTAACCAAGCCCCCGAGCTCAAAATTTTATTTTCAAAGATCAAGTTTCGATAGTGTCCAGCAATTGGGCCTCTTTCAAATAACCTCGGTTGAGTTGGTACAACCATTTCAAATCTACCAACTGGCGAATATCTAAAACGTTCAACTCGTCGACATGATACATGTTGGCCTTTTTCCTAAAAAACCCTTCAAAACCTTTTTCCTAAATAAAAAGAGTAAGGGTAGAGAGAACTTAGAAAAAGAGATTAAAAGACCCGGGTCGTGATCCGACCCGCGGAGTTTTTAAACCGACGCCGATATAGAGGATTAAACAGATTCAAGTTTTCAGACTAACGAAGACGACAACAAATCCACTTTAGGGTAAGTCGTTACCTTGAAAGGTGGTGTAGTGAATTAGAAAGGTTCCAAACAACAAAAGGATACTGGTTTAGTGACAAAGACAAAATATATAGCTGTAAGTGAAGCTGGAAGTTGATGTTTCGGATGAAAAGTTCATTACAAAACTAGGAATAGTTCCTAAGTCTCATCTTGAATCCAAACATGTGTTGCGGCACTTTGATTAAAGAAATCATTGAAAGAAGAGACGTCACCTTGGAGCGTGTGAACTCTCAGACAATATTGCAGATCCATTTACTAAAGCTTTAACACAACAACAGTTTGATCGTCACTTAGAGAAGATGGGTATGAGATACCATAGAGATTGGCTATAGTGCAAGTGGAATATTAAAAGTAGTATGCATACAAGCCAATCATGTATGATGATAAAGCATATACTTTGTAAACGATCTTATTTATTTATTAATAAAATGATTCATTATTAAAGACATTTAATTATCTACATGATGCTGTTTTTATAATATATAAATAACCCATAATTTTAAGCAATGCTTTTAGAATGATGATGTTGATCATGCTAATGAGATCAAAATTCTAGGAAAGCTTAAAATAGTTCCCAATCGTGGGATTACTAAAAAGGAGATTAGTAAATCCGGATAGATTGGTATATATGTTGCTTGCTCATTGGATGAGGATGATTGATCTCATGATCATTTGTGTGGAGACACTAAAGTAAGTATATAGGTGCTTATTGAAATAATAAGTTCACTGAAGATGACTCGCTATAGAATACCTAATGGAGTTTTACTTGCATGTCAATAGGAATTCCTAATGTGATAGTAGTACAAGTGATCCTTAGACTTCAGATCATCATAGTATCTTGCATGTAATGAATTATTCTTTGAATTATTCTTTGACTTATTCCTTAAGACCCTTAGGGTATATCAAAGGTTATGCTTGGGTATAATGAGTTACATATGGAGATAATGAATGATCAATAAAGAATCTACCACTTCTAGTAAAAGAAGAGATATGTCCTATGTGATTCGTTAAATAACAACCCAGTAGTCCTTGAGCAAGGCAGAATGAAATTAGAAAAGAGTTTTTAATTTACATTATTTGGAGTTGTGCATTTTCTAATCGAAATACATATAATTAAATAAAATAAGACTTGACAGTAAGTCCATATCTTATATTTAATTGGGGCATTGTATGGTGGAAGGATTGAATTGCACGATAACTATTTACTCAAAGGTTATTTTATGATTAATGTTGAAATCTATATTATCTAGGAAGTCGTTGATTGATAGGGAGACTTATCCCTATTGTAGAATAAATATTATTTATTTAAATAGATTATTAGTTTAATTTATTTATTTAAATAAGATTAAAATTGTTCTAATTAATTTATTCACAGCCAGTTTAATATGGAGAACCTAAAGGGTCACACCATAAAATAAAAAATAATTATTTAAGAAGGCAATGACATAATCGTAATAATATGTTAAGTGTAATTAATTTAATCTATGGTGATAAAATAAATTAAATAGCTTAATATTTATTATTTAATATTTTAGAAATATTAAATATAAATTAATAAGAGGAGTCTTATTAATATTATTACAATTATTATTATTTTAATTTCTAAAGGAGTTTAGGAATTACATTAATATTAGTACTCTCATTTATTCCTAATAAGATTAGAAGGCAAATTAATTAATGGAGTTTAATTAATTAAATCCCAATATGTTGGGAACTCTAATTAATTAAAGGAGTTTAAGTAATTAAATGAAAACCTATGTCTAATAGGATTAGAAGGGTTGATCAATATCTATATAAGAGGAGTCTTATGTTAGATATCAGTTGATGCAATTCTAATTGTTGGAGAGTACTCCTTTTCTGTAGAGGATAGAAACCTAGGGCTTTACCAACCACCCTCCTTCTTGATAATTCCTCTTCCTTGGTGGATCATCTCTAGAGGCCAATCACTTCGGTGGCTAACGTTGATCAAAGGAAGGAATCTAACTCGTAAATTCAAGGAGATCACGAAGAACAAGGAGTTGAACTCCTATATGTGGAAGCTTCGTTCTACATGGATATGATTCTATAACTTCTTATTTATCGTTTTAAAATAATAATTTGCATAAAGGATGATCTGGGTAATGGTTTTGTAGAAATTTTTAAATTCTGATATACCATGCTTTCGCTAATTTTGCAATTTGATTGCGCCCATAATTTTGTACAAACCCAACATCACCTACCTATCTCAAAATCTATAAAGGTCCTATAAACCTTGGACTTAAATTTCCCTTCTTTCCGAAGCGTATATTCCCTTTTCAAGGCGATACCTTCAGGAATACGTACGAACTGACTTTAAACTCTCTATTCTTTCAATGCTGATCTGCATACTTTTTCTGTCTGTCTTGAGCTGCTACTAGTCGTGTTCGTATGAACTTAACCACCTCCGCCATTTGTTGTACCATTTCTGGTCCTAACATTCGACGTTCTCCTACTTTATCCTAGTACAGAGGAGTTTTGCACTTCCGTCCATATAACGCTTCGTAAGGCGGCATGCCTATACTTGCGGGATAACTGTTGTTGTAGGCAAACTCTACCAACGGTAGATGATCGTCCCAACTTCCTTTGAAATCCATAACGCAAGACCTTAACATGTCATCCATCATCTGAATTGTCCTCTCACTTTGTCCATCCGTCTATGGATGATATGTCGTGCTCAATCGTAACTGCATTCCCATCTATACTTGTAAACTTTTCAAAAAATTTGATGTGAATCGTGGGTCACGATCTGACACAATCGAAACTGGTACTCCATGTCTTGAAATAATCTCCTTGACATAAAGCTTAGCTAACTGGTCCAAGTTATACTTGACCCTTATCGACAAGAAATGAGCTGACTTCGTCAGACGGTCCACTATTACCCAAATAGCGTTGTATCCTTTTCGCGTCGTCCGAAGTCCTACCACAAAGTCCATCATGATATTCTTCCACTTCCATTTCGGAATCTCCAATGATTGTAGCAAACCACTGGGTTGTGATGTTCAGCCTTAACATTCTGACACGTTAAGCACCTGCTTATATACTCTTCTATCTCTCTCTTTATGTTTGTACAATAAAAATTCTATCGCGAAGGTCTTGAAACATCTTGGTACTACCAGGATGAATCGAGTACCTCGAGTGATGAGCTTCATCCATTATCTCCTCTTTCAACTCCAGCTAACATGGAACCAAAATTCGTTCTTCAAATCCTAATAACCCTTCATTATCAAGACTACACCTATCTTCCGTATGGTCTGCAATCTTCTTCTTTATCTATTCACATTCCTCATTTCTGAGTTGCACTTCCTTCACCTTTTCCACGATTGTAGGTTGAATCTCCATTGCAAATAATATATCCCCTTCCTCACTTTGACATCTTACTTCTATTTCAATCCTTGCCATCTCTGTTATCAACTCATCCTGAGTTGTTAATATCGACAGCTTCTCCCGACCCCTTCTATCTAAAGAATCGGCCACCACGTTTGTCTTCCCTGGGTGATACAGGATTTTACAGTTGTAATCCTTTATCAACTCCAACCATCTTCGCTGCCTTATATTCAACTCCTTTTATGTGAATATATATTTTATACTTTTATGATCTGTGTATATCTCACATTTCTCCCCATATAGGTAATGCCTCCAAATTTTTAAGGCGAAAACCACCTCGGCAAGTTCTAGGTCATGAGTAGGATAACCCTTCTCAAACTCATTTAACTGTCGAGATGCATACACAATGACCTTGCCATGCTGCATGAGCACGCAACCTAGTCTTTTATGTGAAGCATCACTCTATACTACAAAATTTCCTATATTATCCGGTAAAGACAATACAGGTGCTTGACTTAACCTCTTTTTCAGCTCTTGAAAGTCATCTTCACAATTCTCTGTCCACACGTACTTCACGGCCTTCCTTGTCAAATTTGTCAACGGAGTAGCTATCTACGAGAAGTCCTGAATGAACCTCTGGTAGTAACCCGCTAACCCTAGGAAACTCTGCACCTCAGTCGGCGTTTTAATTGTTCCCAATTAATAACTGCTTCCACCTTTGCCGGATCGACTGAATTTCGGTCCTTGTTGATGATGTGCCCCAAGAATTGCACTATCTCTAACCAAAATTCACACTTAGTGAATTTCACATATAACTTCTCCTTTCGTATTGCTTCCAGCACTAATCTTAAATGTTCAACGTGATCTTCTGACATCTTTGAATAGACTAGAATATCATCAATGAACACCACGATGAACTTGTCCAAATACTGTTTGAACACTCTGTTCATCATATCCATGAATGCGGCTGGCGCATTCGTTAACCCAAATGACATCACCAAGAACTCGTAATGGCCGTAACGAGTCCTGAATGTTGTCTTAGGTACATCCTCCTCTCTAACCTTGAACTGGTGATACCTCGTCCTCAAGTCTATCTTAGAAAAACATTTCTCTCCTTTCAACTGATCAAAGAGATCATCAATCCTGGGCAATGGGTTATTATTCTTTATCGTTAACTTGTTTAACTCCCTATAGTCGATACAAAGTCTTAACGATCCATCCTTCTTCTTTACAAACAATACCGGCTCTTCCCATAGAGAGACACTCGATTGAATGTACTTCTTATCTAATAGTTCTTGAAACTGAATCATCAACTCCTTCAATTCTACCGGTGCAATACGATATGGTG
Source organism: Panax stipuleanatus (assembly GCA_020205555.1). Lineage (NCBI taxonomy): Eukaryota > Viridiplantae > Streptophyta > Magnoliopsida > Apiales > Araliaceae > Panax > Panax stipuleanatus. Next base: position 47,371,992 of record CM035123.1, read on the forward strand.
CATTCGAAACTGGTGCCGTCCCTGGCACAACATCTATAACGAATTCGATCTCCCTATCGGGTGGAAGACCTGGCAGATCATTCAGAAATACATCTGCATATTCATTGACTATAGGTAGCTGTTCCAATGTTGCACTGGGTATCAACAATATAGCACAGGTAAACTACAGATCTTTTCCTTAATAACTTTCTGGCTTGTGTCATAGTTAGACAACAAGAGCGTCCCAGTGATTTACTACCGTAGAACACTACCTTGGGTTTCTTATAAATCCGAAGGCCTTTTCTTTTGGCAATCGATAATCGCCCCATGGTTAACCAACCAATCCATTCCAAGAATTACATCAAATTCCCCCAACTTGATCGGTACAAGATCTACCGATAACTTGTAACCTCCTATTTCTACACAACAACTCCTATAAATAGAATCAATAGGAATTATTTCTTCATTTGTTATCTTCATATCAAAGGTATTACAAGTTTTTCATGGAGTAACCCTAATCGTTTAGCAAATTCACATGCTATAAATGAACAAGTAGCACCTGAATCAAACAACACATGCATTTATATTGTTGACCGGGATAATACCTGCTACGACATCGCTCGATGCCACCGCATCTTGGACCGTATTATTAAATGTACCAATCGCTAGCTTACCACCACTAGCCCCCTTCCCATTGTTTGACCCCTTCCTCGAACAGTTTCTTGCTATGTGGTCCATGGACCCACATGCAAAGCATGCCATACCCTTCATAGGGTTGGGACACTTAGGCGTGATATGCCCTTCCTATACACAACGATAGCATACCGCTTTACCCCTGAGACAGACTCCATGATGAGCCTTCCCACACGTCTTGCATGCGTCAATCCTTCTCTTAGGATCACCCTGCTTCACCCCAGTATTTCCCTAGTTGAACACCTTCCTCTTTGGCACACTACCTACGACGCCCCCAAATCCGAGTACTTGAAACCCGTACTTGGTGCTACGCGATACCATTCATACGTATTGCGTTTACTATATTATAAACTTAAAAATTATATCAAATTTGACTAATCCCTAGGTACGGCGACCCTTAAGTACTTTATTACATGATAAATATCATATTATCATAATACATAACTTTAATTATTATAGATAACACCTTATAACTTATTCCTTCAGCTTCCCCTTTCCGTTGTCCTTGCCAGAACCTTCTAGTTGATCACGCTTCACTTAAAACATTTAATTTAAAGCAAGAATGCGCATTTAATTGCTCAGCAAGTAATATTAAATAATAACATCAGCTGAAAGAAATATATATTTTCTTTGAATTATACTTCTACAACGAATCAATAGTTGTGAAGCCATTTGAAACAATTCATAACAACATATCAAACCGTTTATAATTTTGAAACGACGTAGTGACTATAAATGCTGAGCAGTTAATAGATCATAAACCATTATTTTCAAGTTTGAAAAGCTTTGTACAGAAATTCATCTCTAAACCGTCATGACTTACAGACATGTTGAGTGATCAACCCGTATGGCCTGTTTTGATAAACACTACTTAATAGAACGATATTTATGTTCAACATAACTGCATTTGGAGCATAAAAATTTCCCAATTTCGGGGTGTTCATATTCAGTCTGGAGTCCGAACCAAAGAAATTCAGTTGGATGACTTTATCATAAACAATAATATGTAATGATACCTTTACAACTATGTCTAGCCAAGTCAAATAGCTTAGATAGCTTTTAAACCATGTATACATACCGAAATTCAATAGTATGTATCAACACTTGTTCAAATATAACAGTTCATACAAGTGAGGACACTTGCACAACCAAACTTAGCTTACAAAGAACAGAACACTTTTCGATTGTATATGAATCATATGAAGACAATATAGAAATACTTTTATTCAATGAATGAATCGAATAGAATTTGAGAACTTGCATGAATATAAATGAATTAAGAATACTTGTTGAACCAAAGAGTCATTGCATAAATGCAAAGGTTCAGATGCTTGTTCAATGAAAAGTAGAGTTTAGAAACTTGCTTACACAAAGATCCATTGCATAAAAGTAAATGCAAATTTTAGAATACTCGCATAATTATAGATCTCTTGCAAAAAGTAAATTTATAGAGTAGGGATACTTGCTCAATAATAAAAAAATTAAAGATACTTGCATAAACGAATAACAAAAATCATTATGGATGTGAATAATTAACAATAATTATTCACGAACATGCTTTGAAATTAATAACTTATGTTGAGTTAGGAACTTACATAACATATACCTGTTTGCACAAATTAAAAGTAGTGCGTAGGGTTTAGATACTTGCCTTAATCGCTGCTTACTGCTACGCAATATAGTTTTATCTTTAATACAAAGACCTATCATTATTAAGATTATTCTTGCAATCAGTATATCACATAATACATCATAATACAACTACTTGATAAGTAAATTATCTAACATGTAATCACATAATTAAACATTAGATAACACCTTAATATCATACGTATTCACAATTCTAAACTTAGCACAAATCGAGTCTTTAACAGTGTTCAATATAGTACGTTGAGTGGTTTCTCACAAACAACCAACAAACTAGTTTCCCGTCTCGTCTACACTATTTTTACACAGCGAGTTAGATCGGTAGCTAGTTCGTATATACCACTGCTCCCTGAAGGAATCGTTTAGCCTAGATACTATACATCAACCATTAAAGAGTGCGACTGTACTACTTTAGATTTAACTTATGGATTAACACTTAATCTTTTATTTATAAGTTCATATTTATAAACTAGTAAGCCATATAACCAATCCAGCAAACTGCATTGCAAATCCAGCAACCTAGATAACCAATCCAGCAACCTGAATTACCAATCCAGCAACCTGGATTAACCAAACATACCAATCCAATAACCTAGGTTATCCAAACAGATCAATCCAGCAACCTAGATTATCCAAACAGAACAATCCAGCAACTTGGATTATCCAAACAAACCAATCCAGCAACCTGGAATACCCAACCAGACCAATCCAGCAACTTGATGGTCAATCCAGCAATCCAGATTGCAATCCAGCAAACTGGATTCCAATCCAGCAAACTAGATTCAAAATACATTTAAATCCAGCAAACTGGATTCCCGTTTTTTAACATACTATATGCCTAATCATATTATTATTATTTTTTTATCTTCTGGCTTCATATATATACATATATTCCATATACAAAAATAATTTTTCTAGAATTTTTCAATTTCCTTTAGTATTTTTCAAAAGTCCGTTTTAGTTCGTAACTTAAGAAAATTAGTTATAACTTATTCAACTCCAAAAATTCCCAAATCTTGACAGAATCTTACATGTATTAACATGAACTTCTAGTTTATATTTTGTGGCCATCAGAGTTATAAAACTCCAGTTATAGCAATTTTTGTCAGAAAAACTAAAATATTGAAATGACCATAACTCAGACGATTTAAGTCAGAATAAGCTTCTCTTTGGAAATAAGTTACTTTATATCATATATTTTCATGTCCCAAAAGGTTTGAATTTATTTCATTTACTAACTTGCAAAAACTGCCCCAGGAAATTTTGGGTAGAATGTTTTTTGACTATTTTCAAATTTTGCCTACTTTGTTAAAAATAGTCCATACAAAAATCTACAACTCCTGTTTCAGTGATTCTACTTGCAGATGTTAAAAGACTCATAGATTTGACTCCAGGACTTGACCACAATAAAAAATTCAAAATATAATGAGAGATATGATTGTTTGAATTTCATGTTTTGTTTTCTCAAAAATATGATTTCCAACCTTTGTTTTTTCTAAGAAAACATCCATAAACTCTTGATTAATCATACATTAAACATCATAAATCATTATAATACATACTAATACTCCTTAAGATCAAGGATCTACCATGATCCATCATCTATTCATTAAAACTTCACCAAACCCAAGTAAAACATAATCAATGCTAAGAAAAATAAAAACTAGGGTTTTCTAGTTTTCATTTTCTTACTTTAGATCTAACTTTTAACACTCAAGAGTGATAGATATAAACATAAAACACTTATTAACACATAGATCTAAGGTTTTGGAGTTTTAAAATCTTAGATCCAAGTTTTGATTAAAAATAATTAAAATAAAATGCATAAACTAATTAAAGTTTATACATTCGCTTATGATTTCTTTCTTCTTGTTTTTAGGGTTTGTTTATGGCTTGCAAAAACTCTCCCTCTCTCTCCTTTAAGGCTGGCCGAAATAGCTCTCTTCTCTCTCTCTCTTTTGATTTGTTTTGTTAGCAAATATGGAAATGAAATGAAATGAAAGAAAAAGAAAGTAACTTTCGTTGGGAAAGTGTAGAGATATAAGATATGTAAGTAGACTAGTTACCCAACATCTCTCTCATTCACTCTCTCATGTTGCTTTTGCTTGTCAACTTGGATTGCTTGTAACTGTGGTTAAGGTGGTGGCTCCATTAACAAAGTGACACATGGGAGAATTGGTGACCAACTTTGAATACTAAAACAAGTTACCATGATTAAAGCACATGTCCCTTTTCTTTCTCTCCTTGTTGACCGAAATTTGCCCCTTTTGCCAATTTTTGATTTAATTTTTAATGCTCCGTTTTGCTTTATTAAATATCCATAATATCCCTTAACAAGTGGGCTAAAAATTGGGCTTTGAATTTAATTCTTATGGGCTTTCTAAATAATTGTTTGGGCCATGTAATTTAGGTTAGGTCCAATACTTTTAATTTATTCTTACCCTAGACATTTCATTAGGATTTTCATCACTCATATGTAATTCAAATAATCACTCATGTACAATAAATTCTATAGCCCAATTAAACTTGCTTTAGTTAAGTTATAAAATTAACTAATAAAGATGTATAAAATAAATCTTTTAGGGTTAGTATATTGTTTCATATTATAACCTTTAGGTTATTTAATTCACATACCTAAAATATATATTAGGTTAAAAATCTTTATTATTAACTCTCTTTATATGTTAAATAAATATATACACATTTAAATAATATATATTTATTTAGCCACATACATTATTCCACATAATCCATAACACATTTATCATTGTTGATAAATTCTTATCATATTTAAATACTCACATAATCATATAATCACTTTATACAATTCATATCAATAATTAATGACTTAACATTAATCACATAATATACATACATATCATCTTAAATACAATAACAATTGTATTAATATTCAAATCACTATTTGAAATTCAATTTAGGGTTTTGAACAACTATTCATCTTGCTTTCCTTTCTTAGTCAACTCATAATCATTAAGTTGACTAACTTGCTTAATTCATATCGCATATAATCAAAATATTACCGATAACCATAATGATAATAGTTAATGAAATAATATATATATATATATATATAAAATTCATTCGTAAAATTATAGCCGTATAAAATTCTCGGTCCTTACATTCTCCCGTCCTGATAAGGATCTCGTCCCCGGAATCACCAGTACCGCACGCTTAAGTTTATGTATATCCTTAGATTTTTATAAAAACTTTTTATTGAATTACTACATTCTCCCCTGCTTATAAGATTCCGTATTACAAGTCCGGAACTGATGCGCTTCTTGATCCATTGCTTGGAGTCTACTTGAACCAATTATGGTATTTCCCAACGGAACTCAAATTCCTCATTCAAAATCCTTTTATTAACGAGTTATTATTATAATATATATCTTTTCCTAAAATTATCTTTCGTATGTCTTTATTGAAGGGTTTCTAACGTTCACAGCGGAAAACGTACTTATCTTAACGATTTCACGGTATATAACAAAAATAGGATCCGAATCAAGCATATACATTGATATCATTTATCAGAATCATACTTGGAACTCCATCTCCAGCTGCTACTGTATCTTGGACTGTCATATTGAAAGTCCTTGCAGTTGATTTATTTGGTGAAGTTGGACCAACTATTGCTAACGTTCTACTGCTTTTCCCTACATTAACATTTCCTCCATCGGCTCTCCTTTTCGAAGAATCCCTCACAATATGATCTGTCTATCCGCAAATGAAACACCCACTATTCTTCCTAGGATTGGGGCAGTTAGGAGAGATGTGTCCCTCTTGACCGCATTTAAAGCACACAAACTTTCCTTTCAGACACTCACCCAACTGATTTTTTAGACAATTACCACACTGCTCACCCTTCTTCCTTATGCCGCCCTGCCTATTATCAAAATTTCCATAATTGTCCCACTTCCTTTTTCCACTTCCACTTCCACTGCTTCCCTCATCCTTGACAGCTCCCTCGATTTTAACCTTATTCTTCTTTTCCTTATTGTAGAGGCTCATGGCCTCATTTCGTCCTTCGGCTATAATAGCCTTTTCCAAAAGTGATCCGTAAGAATCAATCTGCAACACTGCAACCTTATTGTAGAGCCAGGGTTGTAGGCCCTGCTCAAACCTTTTTGCCTTCCAATCTTCTGTATCCACTTGGTGTAGAGCGAATCTAGCTAACTTATTAAACTTAGCGACAAATTTTGAAGCCGTCATATTTTCCTGCTTCAACTCTATAACTCTAACCTCCATCCTGGCTTACATACTGGAAAAGAAATATTTCTCGAAGAACAGCTCCTTGAACCTAGTCCATGTCACCTCTCCTTCTCCGGCTCTAGTTTGATTTGCCTCCCACCAGAAATTTGCTTCCCCCTTCATTATATAGGTAGCAAAAGTTGTCTTTTGCACCTCTGCTACCCTAGCAATAACAAATGCTTTCTCCATCTCCTTTACCCAAGTTTGGGCTTCTATAGGGTCAGTTATCCCTCTAAATTCTGGCGGTCCTACTGCCTTGAAGTCTTTGAAGTTCGCCAATTGATTGTTTATCCGATTTCTTGCTACTGATGCTCCATTCTACATGGTTTGTGCTAACATATTAGCAAGATTCTGCATTAGGTTTGCTTAATCGTCTGTGTGACGCCCCCACATCCGTGTAACATCGATTACAGGACATGGTACTCACGATACAACATACATCATCATCTATCTAAGTAACTCCAGCAATAATAATAATAATATTATAACTATTACGTACAAAATAAAATCCCAAGTCTTTACAACCTTTAATAAACCAAAACTTAAACTTAGCGTTTATCGCTACATTACATCATATGCGGAAATATAAACTTATTTCATAAGGTAACTAGCATCATTTCATCTTAGACTTCCCCTTGTCCTTGCCCGAGCCCTCAGCCTTCTCATCCTTAACTGAAAGGTTTAAGAAAGAACGAGCACAAATTGCCCAGCAAGTATATAAAGAAGTTTGGAAACATACATCACGAGTAAAAACATTTGTATGACAATATCTCAACAATTAAAGGGATTATCAAGTGTTAAACAAGAATATCAAAGATAAGAGTTTAGAATTCTCAATAGCATACTGAGTGGTGTAAAATACCCTGAACATTGCTTTGTTTCATCGAAAACCATCAGACGGTTTAACAATCAAATAGATTGTAAACGGTCTCTGCAAGTACTCCAGGTGATCAGCCTATCGTACCCTACATTGTGCACAAGTATAAAGTTTAAACTGCATAAGCATAAATGGGACTATATGCCCGACATCTGTTTGCCCATTTATTCGGGTTGTTCATCTTAGTATTCATGCGAGACCGCACCAAAGCAATTTGGATTGGTAAACATTAAATAGCTTCGAAAGATTTGAATTAAATCATTTTTCATCAATAATAACTAGCCGAAAATAAAGGCCAGGAAACATACTTAGAAACAGTTCGATAATGACATGAAACTTATAAGCATAGTTGCTAGAATAATAACTGAGTAATCATCGATAAGCTTGCAAGATAATTGAAGTTGTATAACTTCACAACAAAGGAACTTGCACGAATAAATAGCTAGCATAAGTCCAATACTTACCCTCACTGAGATAAAATAAGTAAGGATTGAATAAATACCCAATAGAAATTAGGGCTAGGAAACTTGCCTGATACGTCTTCTACAGTTTAAGCTATCAATTAGTCCTTCACGTAACCTAATCACATATGTCACGTTAAGCAATTAGGTCCTCGAACTCTAGTTTGAAAGTAAAGGATTTCCTTTTATTTAATTTTATTATTAAACTACCATGTATGCTATCATCAAGCTAATTTAATCATATAACATGTTGCGTCATATAGGTAAAGTGGTTCAGTATGATATTCTGAGAAAAATAAGTTTCTGACATTTTTCTGACCCGACCCAGTACGGCGCAGCTGCGCAGCCTCAAGCCGTGTTACCGGCGCAGCTACGCTGTCTGGCCAACCCGGAATCCATCTTTGTGTGGCGCAGCTGCGCAGGTATAAGCCTTATGAAAGGCGCAGCTGCTCTGCTCATCAGGCCCAAATCCTGATTTTTGTTTTCGAGCAGCCCACTTTGCAATTTAATTCCCACTTGTTTACAGGTTGTATGACCATGATATTTGGACACCATACACTCCATACATCATAGTATTTTACAAAAATACAACATACATGAGACTAACATGTTAAGACCTCGATCCAGCAGCCTAGATAAGCGTGCCAGACTGCCTTCCAGACTTAGAAAATTTCTAGAAATTCCCAGAATTATGCAGATTTTTATACCAACATGCTTGCTTACGAAATTCATAACTTGCTCATTTTAACTCCGTTTCTTTTGAAAATTGGTCAGGTGAGACATCATACTACATAGTATTTTACAAAATTAACACATACAACCAACGAGTCGCAGAAGCTATGATTCCAAGGCTCCGAAAAACCCAAAAAGTCACAGATTCTAAGTTAACCCACCTTTGACAAAAACCATGATTTTGATTCTAGCATGCATGAGGTTGATTCCTACTATCCAAATCACATATACTAACATATATACACATGTTACAATAATCAAACCCACTAAGTTACCATGATTTGAACAAATTGACATCTATGAGGCATTTTATCGAACACTTAGCACGCAAACTTGAATTCTTTGATTCTCTACGTATTTGAAGCATGATTAGACCAGAATTTTCATTCTCAATATCCCCATATCAGTAAACAACACTAAGATAGCATCACACAGTCAAAACAAATTATTTACCACAATTATCCATGCATTTTCTTCACTATTTTCTTAAGAACATAGAATAGGTTTCATGGCTTACCTCTTGGACGAATTCCTTCTTGTTTTAATCTGATAGAGCCTCACTCCTTGCTTGCTAACTCCTCTGTAATCTCCAGAATTCTTAGACAACCTAGTATCACTCTCAAACTCTCAATATTTTTTTCTCTCTCGATTAGAACTTTTTGTGAAAAGGAGAAGAGACTTGGATTGGGAATATATATATATAGCACATAATATACATTGTTTGCTCCAGCCCTTCCATCTCCACAATTCATCAGTTACACCCCATGCCACCATTAACCGAATTGAAGAAGGTGGGAGTTAGAGAAATGAAAGAGCTTGTCCCAATTTGGCTATACGTATATACTCTCCCTCCTTGTCCCTTCCTAATCATTTAGAATATACGTATATACTCTCCCTCCTTGTCCCAATTTGGCTGACACATGGCCCCATCAGCTGCTGCAATTCCCTTATTAAAATATTATTTTAATCAATTAAATAACCATTTGACCGTTTTGCCCTCCGTAGCTAAACGTTTCGATACTCATATCGACACCTACTAAAATTGACGTCCCGGACGTCATGGGACTATCCGTTTCGTCAAATTCATCTCCAAATTCATGGTTGACTTTTTACCCGAAAAGTCAACCGATTGACTTTGACCAAAAAGTCAACTGTGACACATTTTCGTAGTTATAGTCTGTCCTGACTAATTTCGACATTCCGGACTCAAATACGCAGTCCGCGTCTCTAAATTCCGCTCCAAACTCAAAATCATGCTTTAAAGCCATCCCACGAAATTAATAGAATTAATTCCATACTTAACCAATTTAAATAGTTGAATTAAACTGAACTAACCATTTAAATACTCCTCATCACATATCATAAAATAACACATGTATGTATAACACAGATACATCTAATAAAAGAAAACACACAAGAATTTCACATAAATTCGTTTATTGATAATTGTTAAAAGACATAATACTCTGGGATATTACATTCACCCTCCCTTATAAGGATTCCGTCCCCGGAATCATTACACATCAAACAAAAAGATTAGGATAATTTTTCATCATTTTCTCATCGAGTTCCCACGTAGCCTCTTCGGCGTTGTGGTTCCTCCATACTACCTTAACAGAAGGTATTATCTTATTCCTCAACACTTGTTCTTTTCTATCAATTATCTGTACTGGAACCTCTTCATAGGTTAAGTTCTTTTCAAATTGGATGGTTTCATACTCTATGATATGCTTGTAATCCTGTTTATAGGGTCGTAACACTGATACGTGGAACACGTTGTGTATATGTTCTAACTCCTGAGGTAAAGCTATTTCATAAGCTACCTCACCGACTCGCCTTAACACTTCAAATGGTCCTATGAATCTGGGACTAAGTTTTCCCTTCTTCCCAAATCTCATTTTCCCTTTCCAAGGTGAAACCTTTAGAAACACATAAGTGCCGACGTCGAAGTCTCGTTGTTGCCGGTGTTGATCAGCATATTTCTTCTGTCGATCCTGAGCTGTCACTAATCTCGCTCGTATCGTTTTGATCACATCTGCAGTTTGCTGCACTAATTCCGGCCCTAGCAATTGACGTTCTCCCACTTCATCCCAGCACCATGGCGTTCTACATTTTCTTCCATATAAAGCTTCATAAGGTGGCATCCCGATACTCGCGTGATAACTGTTGTTGTATGCAAATTCCACTAACGGTAGGTGGTCATCCCAGCTTCCTTTGAAGTCCATTACACATGCTCTCAGCATGTCCTCTAACGTTTGAATAGTTCTTTCGCTCTGCCCGTCTGTTTGAGGATGATACGCGGTGCTCAACCTCAGTTGCGTTCCCATGCGTTCTTGAAAGCTTTTCCAGAAATTAGCTGTGAACAGCGGATCGCGATCTGACACAATTGATACAGGTACACCGTGCCTGGAAACAATCTCCTTGATATAAAGATTTGCCAATTGATCCAAGGTATATCTGATTTTGATTGGCAAGAAATGCGCTGACTTGGTTAATCGATCAACGATTACCCAAACTGCATCGTAACCCTTCTGTGTGTTTGGAAGTCCTACCACGAAGTCCATCGTGATATGCTCCCATTTCCATTCCGGAATTTCTAATGGTTGAAGTAACCCGCTCGGTCTCTGATGTTCCGCCTTAACTCTCTGGCATGTCAAACATCTGCTGACGCACTCTGCCACTTCTCTCTTCATATTGAGCCACCAATAATGTTGGCGAAGATCCTGATATATTTTTGTGCTTCCCGGGTGAATTGAGTAACTTGAGCTATGGGCTTCCTGCAAGATTTCTTCCTTTAATTCAGTTACCGCTGGCACCCAAATTCTCCTCTCAAACCTTAATAATCCATCACCACCCACATTGAACTTAAGCTCCTCTCCATCTGAAATTCTTTTCCTCACCTTCTCGCATTCTTCATCGCTGCTTTGTTCTTCCTTGATTTTGTCCAATAGAGTCGGTCGAACCTCCATTGCGAACAACTTCCCATCTGACTCGCTCGGACTCTTTACCTCGAGTTCCAAACTGGCCATTTCCCTAATCAACTCCTCTTGAGCCGTTAGCATTGCCAACCTGCCACTGCCCTTTCTGCTTAGCGCATCTGCGACCACGTTAGCTTTCCCCGGATGATATAAGATGTCGCAATCATAATCCTTTATTAGTTCCAACCATCTTCTCTGTCTCATATTCAACTCCTTCTGCGTGAAGATATACTTCAGACTTTTATGGTCCGTGTATATTTCACACTTTACACCATATAAATAGTGCCTCCAAATCTTTAGGGAAAATACTACCGCTGCCAATTCCAGGTCATGGGTAGGATATCCCTTCTCGTAATCCTTCAACTGACGTGATGCATACGCAATAACTTTACCATGTTGCGTAAGCACACAGCCAAGTCCTTTATGCGACGCATCACTGAAAATCACAAAATCACCTGTATCGTCTGGTAAAGACAACACCGGTGCCTCACTCAATCTTTTCTTAAGTTCCCGAAAACTTTCTTCACACTTCTCTGTCCAGACAAATTTGACCGACTTCTTTGTTAAATTCGTCAAAGTTCCTGCTATCTTCGAAAAATCTTGGATAAACCGTCTATAATAGCCTGCCAATCCTAAGAAACTTCTTACTTCAGTCGGTGTCTTTGGTTGCTCCCAATTCTGCACCGCTTCTACCTTTGCTGGATCCACAGAGATTCCGTCCTTATCGATCACGTGACCCAGAAATTGAACTTTCTTCTACCAAAACTCGCACTTTGAAAATTTTGCGTATAACTTATCCTTCCTCAACGCCTCCAATACCAACCTTAAGTGTTCAGCATGATCCTCTTGAGTCTTGGAATAGATCAGGATATCATCTATGAACACGACCACAAATTTATCTAGGTATTGCTTGAATACCCGATTCATCATGTCCATAAATGCCGCCGGCGCGTTCGTTAATCCAAATGACATCACCAGGAACTCGTAGTGACCGTAACGAGTCCTGAATGCTGTCTTAGGAACATCTTCCTTCCTCACCCTCAATTGGTGATATCCCGTCCTCAAGTCGATCTTGGAAAAATATTTCGCTCCCTTCAACTGATCGAACAGATCATCTATCCTAGGTAATGGATACTTGTTCTTGATCGTCACTTTGTTCAACTCTCGATAGTCGATACAAAGTCTCATCGATCCATCCTTCTTTTCACAAATAAAACTGGTGCTCCCCAAGGAGACACACTCGGTTGAATATACTTTCTATCCAATAATTCCTGCAACTGTACCATCAGCTCTTTCATCTCTGCCGGTGCCATTCTATATGGGGCTTTCGAAATCGGGGCCGTTCCCGGTACTAAATCTATAACGAATTCGACCTCTCTATCCGGTGGAAGCCCTGGTAACTCTTCCGGAAATACATCCAAAAATTCATTCACTACTGGTATCTGTCCCATTCCTACACCTATTTTCCGTGTATCGACGATATGGGCCAAATATCCTACACTTCCCTTCCTTAGCAACTTCCTCGCTTGCAACATTATCAGACAACTCGAGTGTCTCGGCGACTTACCCCCGTAGAATACTACCTTAGACTGATTTGGAGTCATAAGATTTATACACTTCTTCTGGCAATCTATCATCGCTCCATGGTTAAATAACCAATCCATTCCTAGAATTACATCAAATTCCCCTAATTGAATCGGAATTAAATTCACAGGCAACTTATATCCCCTGATATCTACAACACAATTCCTATAGACATGGCTAACGGGAATGACTTCCATATTAGCGACTTCTATGTTCAAAGGATATTCTAATTTTTCCTGGGGTATGTTTAATCGTTGGGAGAATTCATGGGATACGAAGGAACAAGTAGCACCCGAATCAAATAATATGTAACCAGATATATCATTGACCGGAATGATACCTGAAACCACGTCCTTGGATGCGACTGCATCCTGAACCGTCATGTTTAAAGTCCTTGCTGTTGGTTGATTCTGAGTTGGTGGTCCAGTAATTGTGAGATTTCCACCGCTTGGTCCCCTTCCTCCATTTCCTCCTGCTTAATTCTTCTTTGGGCAATTCCTTGCCTGATGATCCAATGCTCCACAATTGAAACATCCATTCCTCTTTGGTGCAGAGCAATTGGGAGAGATGTGCCCCTCTTGCCCGCAATTGAAACAGACATTCTTCCCTTTTAGACATGCACCCTAGTGATTCCTCCCACACTCCTTACACGCCTCAGTTCTCTTCTTTACTTCACCTGGTTTTCCCCCAGAGTTTCCCGAGTTAAAATTATTGTTGTTGTTGTTGTTGTTCCACTTCCTCTTGTTTCCACCACTGCTGCTGCTACCTTCCCCGCGATTCCCTCCTTCATTCTTCTTCTTTTTCTCCTTATTAAACTTCATTAGGGCTTCACTTCCGCCCTCAGCAATTATAGCCTTCTCCAGGAGAGTCGCGAAGCTGTTCGTCTGCAACACCGAAAGTCTACTGTATAACCATGGTTTGAGACCCTGCTCAAACCTCCTCGTTTTCCTCTCCTCAGTGTCGACCTGATGAGGCGCGAACCTCGCCAGTTCGTTGAACTTTGCGGCGTACTGGGGTACGGTCATGTCTTCTTGCTTCAGCTCCAAGAATCGCATCTCCATACGACTCTGCATACTCGCAGGGAAATAGTTTTCGAAGAAGATCTTCTTAAACTCTTCCCAAGATATCACACCTTCTCCCGCCCTGATCTGGTTTGCCTCCCACCAGAAATTGGCTTCACCCTTCAGCATGTACGTGGAGAAGATTGTTTTCTGATCATCTCGTACGCTAGCAATAGCGAACGCCTTTTCAATTTCCTTGACCCAAGTTTGGGCTTCGATAGGTTCGGTGGTTCCTTTGAACTCAGGTGGTCCCGCGCTCTTGAAGTCTTTAAAGTGTGCCACCTGGCCCGCTAGAGGGTTATTGGTATTCGGGGTTTGATTCTGTAATGCCCCAACTAACATGTCTACAAACTGTTGCATAGGGTTCGGTTGACCCCCAGCATTACCGCCTGACCCTTCTGGTACTTGTTGACGACGTCTTCCTCTAGCCATCTCTCTGTTTAAATAAACTTAGTGTTATTATCCCATAACTTATTCCTACAATATTTATAAGTCATATAAAAACTTAATCATCACATCACATATTTAAATAAAAGCATATTTATTTATAAACATAATACCCAAGGTATTTCATCATCTTATGGCATTAAGCCATTTACATCACTTTAACCATCATATTTAGTAACATTGGAAACCAAGTTTTATTTCATAGATAAGCGTTCTACACGCTACTAGTAAAAGTTTAACACGAACAAACTAAAGACCCCGCCTAATGGCGTCTTCATGCTCTTCATCCGCTATTTCTAGCACCAGCCCACGGCTTATAGCATGTCTAGACTGGTACTCCTCACGTGGAAAGTGATACACTCTATACTGGAACCTCCCATGTGCTGTCCTAAACGCATACTTCCTTCTATCCATCCTAACCTTCTTATCTCTTACCTCTCCTTCTAACTCGCCTGTTAGCTTCTCGGCCTGAACACGGCCTCTCCTCTCATCTCCCCAGAATGTGGTAATGATCTGCTTGTCAGTTTGGAGACTCTGAATCCTTAACTCTAGCCCATTAATGGTATGTCCCAAGTGGGTCCTAATAGCTTCTTTCTCATCCTTCAGCCTGTCCGCCTTCTGACCTGCTGTTCGCAGCTTGTCAGCCAGATCCCCGTTCCTAATTATCAGGTGTTGCACCAATGCTCCAAGCAATGCTGCAGCCTGCTGCTCCCCCTGATACAGCTCCTCCAACTCATGGACTTTGTCATTCAATTCTGTAGTCCTATCCATCAACTCATTCAATATAGTATCCTCAAGTGCTTCCTCGAAGTCCTCCTCGGGCTCCTCTTCCTCTTCAGGATACTCCTCTGGGTCTGACTCAGCTGCTGCCTCAGCTATAGGCTCAGGTACAGCTGTCACCAACTGCTCACTCACTACGTGAATATCTCTAACCTCCTCTTCTCCTGACATCCTACAATCAAGACAAAGAACTCAATTAGTATTTTAAAAATAGATATTAATTTTGTTTTTAGAAAAATAGCTTCGACACTACACTTAGAACTCTAAGTGAGTTCATCTCCTTATTACCTCCACTAACTTCCCTAAGGTTATAGTCTATGGTTCCCCACCTAAAGTTTATAACCTACGGCTTTGATACCAACCTGTGACGCCCCCACATCCGTGTAACATCGATTACAGGACACGGTACTCATGATACAACATACATCATCATCTATCTAAGTAACTCCAGCAATAATAATAATAATATTATAACTATTACGTACAAAATAAAATCCCAAGTCTTTACAACCTTTAATAAACCAAAACTTAAACTTAGCGTTTATCGCTACATTACATCATATGCGGAAATATAAACTTATTTCATAAGGTAACTAGCATCATTTCATCTTAGACTTCCCCTTGTCCTTGCCCGAGCCCTCAGCCTTCTCATCCTTAACTGAAAGGTTTAAGCAAGAATGAGCACAAATTGCCCAGCAAGTATATAAAGAAGTTTGGAAACATACATCACGAGTAAAAACATTTGTATGACAATATCTCAACAATTAAAGGGATTATCAAGTGTTAAACAAGAATAACAAAGATAAGAGTTTAGAATTCTCAATAGCATACTAAGTGGTGTAAAATACCCTGAACATTGCTTTGTTTCATCGAAAACCATCAGACGGTTTAACAATCAAATAGATTGTAAACGGTCTCTGCAAGTACTCCAGGTGATCAGCCTATCGTACCCTACATTGTGCACAAGTATAAAGTTTAAACTGCATAAGCATAAATGGGACTATATGCCCGACATCTGTTTGCCCATTTATTCGGGTTGTTCATCTTAGTATTCATGCGAGACCGCACCAAAGCAATTTGGATTGGTAAACATTAAATAGCTTCGAAAGATTTGAATTAAATCATTTTTCATCAATAATAACTAGCCGAAAATAAAGGCCAGGAAACATACTTAGAAACAGTTCGATAATGACATGAAACTTATAAGCATAGTTGCTAGAATAATAACTGAGTAATCATCGATAAGCTTGCAAGATAATTGAAGTTGTATAACTTCACAACAAAGGAACTTGCACGAATAAATAGCTAGCATAAGTCCAATACTTACCATCACTGAGATAAAATAAGTAAGGATTGAATAAATACCCAATAGAAATTAGGGCTAGGAAACTTGCCTGATACGTCTTCTACAGTTTAAGCTATCAATTAGTCCTTCACGTAACCTAATCACATATGTCACGTTAAGCAATTAGGTCCTCGAACTCTAGTTTGAAAGTAAAGGATTTCCTTTTATTTAATTTTATTATTAAACTACCATGTATGCTATCATCAAGCTAATTTAATCATATAACATGTTGCGTCATATAGGTAAAGTGGTTCAGTATGAGATTCTGAGCAAAATAAGTTTCTGACATTTTTCTGACTCGACCCAGTACGGCGCAGCTGCGCAGCCTCAAGCCGTGTTACCGGCGCAGCTGCGCTGTCTGGCCAACCCGGAATCCATCTTTGTGTGGCGCAGCTGCGCAGGTATAAGCCTTATGAAAGGCGCAGCTGCTCTGCTCATCAGGCCCAAATCCTGATTTTTTGTTTTCGAGCAGCCCACTTTGCAATTTAATTCCCACTTGTTTACAGGTTGTATGACCATGATATTTGGACACCATACACTCCATACATCATAGTATTTTACAAAAATACAACATACATGAGACTAACATGTTAAGACCTCGATCCAGCAGCCTAGATAAGCGTGCCAGACTGCCTTCCAGACTTAGAAAATTTCTGGAAATTCCCAGAATTATGCAGATTTTTATACAAACATGCTTGCTTACGAAATTCATAACTTGCTCATTTTAACTCCGTTTCTTTTGAAAATTGGTCAGGTGAGACATCATACTACATAGTATTTTACAAATTAACACATACAACCAACGAGTCGCAGAAGCTATGATTCCAAGGCTCCGAAAAACCCAAAAAGTCACAGATTCTAAGTTAACCCACCTTTGACAAAAACCATGATTTTGATTCTAGCATGCATGAGGTTGATTCCTACTATCCAAATCACATATACTAACATATATACACATGTTACAATAATCAAACCCACTAAGTTACCATGATTTGAACAAATTGACATCTATGAGGCATTTTATCGAACACTTAGCACGCAAACTTGAATTCTTTGATTCTCTACGTATTTGAAGCATGATTAATTTTCATTCTCAATATCCCCATATCAGTAAACAACACTAAGATAGCATCACACAGTCAAAACAAATTATTTACCACAATTATCCATGCATTTTCTTCACTATTTTCTTAAGAACATAGAATAGGTTTCATGGCTTACCTCTTGGACGAATTCCTTCTTGTTTTAATCTGATAGAGCCTCACTCCTTGCTTGCTAACTCCTCTGTAATCTCCAGAATTCTTAGACAACCTAGTATCACTCTCAAACTCTCAATATTTTTTTCTCTCTCGATTAGAACTTTTTGTGAAAAGGAGAAGAGACTTGGATTGGGAATATATATATAGCACATAATATACATTGTTAGCTCCAGCCCTTCCATCTCCACAATTCATCAGTTACACCCCATGCCACCGTTAACCGAATTGAAGAAGGTGGGAGTTAGAGAAATTAAAGAGCTTTGGTTTTAAGGAAGAAATTATAACTCCCTTCCTAATCATTTAGAATATACGTATATACTCTCCCTCCTTGTCCCAATTTGGCTGACACATGGCCCCATCAGCTGCTGCAATTCCCTTATTAAAATATTATTTTAATCAATTAAATAACCATTTGACCGTTTTGCCCTCCGTAGCTAAACGTTTCGATACTCATATCGACTCCTACAAAAATCGACGTCCCGGACGTCATGGGACTATCCGTTTCGTCAAATTCATCTCCAAAATTCGTGGTTGACTTTTTACCCGAAAAGTCAACCGGTTGACTTTGACCAAAAAGTCAACTGTGACACATTTTCGTAGTTATAGTTTGTCCTGACTAATTTCGACGTTCCGGACTCAAATACGCAGTCCGCGTCTCTAAATTCCGCTCCAAACTCAAAATCATGCTTTAAAGCCATCCCACGAAATTAATAGAATTAATTCCATACTTAATCAATTTAAATAGTTGAATTAAACTGAACTAACCATTTAAATACTCCTCATCACATATCATAAAATAACACATGTATGTATAACACAGATACATCTAATAAAAGAAAACACACAAGAATTTCACATAAATTCGTTTATTGATAATTGTTAAAAGACATAATACTCTCGGATATTACAGTCTGCGTTATTAACAGATTCTTCTGATCTTTGGTTCGATTTCGTCTCCCTGGCGGCATTATCTAGTTAAGCAAAACCTTAAATTATTCTTTCTTGTTTTTATATTTTATGCCTCATTGTATAAGTGTTAACATTTAAAATGTAATGCGAGATTCTTAAACTCAAACAATCATATAATCAGATAGACACTTACTATCTTAATTCTAAAAACTTATTTACTTAGTCAAACACATATTCATATTCATTCCACTAGTTCATAATACTTCACATTATACAGCACATATTGCTATAAACATCTATCATCCCCTTGTGACAACAAAAAGTCAAGAATCACTGCTACAACTTATTCAAAAGTTAAGTAATACATTACACACATATACATATCATATACACATCATACATGCTCATAAAATTATTCATCCTACTTATCTCCTGCACCCTCCCTTGATCCTGGACAACCTTTAGCCTGGTGACCTACCAACCCATATATAAAACATACACCTTGCTTCGGATTAGGACAATAAGGAGAGATATATCCCTCATGTCCACAATTGTAGCATATGTTTTACCCTTTTCTACATACGCCTTCATGTTTCCTTTTACAATTTTTACACTTTCCTATTTTTTAAAGTTCCCTTAGTTATAATCAGAGTTTTCTACATCACGGTCATTCATCTTTCTTTTCCCCTTCTGGCATGGAGTTGCACACGATATGCTGTATTGGGCTCCCATCTGATCAATTTGGATCTTCAACTGATCTTGTTCTTCCATTATTTCGATTAAAGTCTTTTGCAATTGATTATTTAGTAACTTTTCTATTTCCCACAACTTTTTAAGAGAAGAAACCTTATTCTTCAAATTTTGCACTTCAGTTGATGCCTGATCAGCTCCAACTTCCGTGTCCGAATCACTATCTATCAGTACCACCGTCACTGGTTCTGGTACTATATTTTCCAAAATGATCACCTCATCAGGGTTTCTTTCAATGTGAGTCTTTATTTCAGCTATTGGCTTAGATATTGGCTCGGGTAGGATGATTTTCTCCTTCTTCACAATATGAGAGTCTCCTAATCCTTTTTCGCCTGACATCTACACATAATTTATCTTGATTAGTACATATTATATACACATAACAAACAATAGTTTCATATAAGTTACTTTTATTTCATTTTATGACGAATTTCCTTAATTCATCTCCTTTAAACTCTATTTGAGTTATTTATTTTTCAACACTTCTATCTAGTCTAAGGTTATAGCCTAAGGTATCCCCACCTAAGGTTTCTAACCTAAAGCTTTCATACCAACCTGTGACGGCCCCAAATCTGGGTACTTCAAACCCGTACTTGGTGATACACGATACCAATCATACGAACTGCTTACTATATTATAAACTTAAAAATTATATCAAAGTTGACTAATCCCCAGGTACGGCGACCCTTAAGTACTTTATTACATGATAAATATCATATTATCATAATACATAACTCTAATTATTCCAGATAACACCTTATGGCTTATTCCTCCCCTTTTCTTTGTCCTTGCCAGAACCTTCTAGTTGATCACGCTTAATAAAAAATATTTAATTTAAAGCAAGAATGAGCATTAATTTCTTAGCAAGTAATATTAGATAATAAACATTCTCTGAAAGAAATAAATGTTTTCTTTGAATTATACTTCTACAACGAATCAATAGTTGTGAAGCCATTTGAAACAATTCATAACAACATATCAAATCGTTTACAATTTCGAAATGACGTAGTGACTATAAATGCTGAGCGGTCAATAGACCTTGACCCATTATTTTCAAGTTTGAAAAGGTTTGTACAGAAATTCATCTCTAAACCGTCATGACTTATGGGCACGTTGGGTGATCATCCCGTATGCCCTGTACTGATCAACACTACTTAATAGAACGATATTTACGTTCAACATAACCGCCTTTAGCACATAAAAATTTCCCAATTTTGGGATATTCATACTCAGTCTGGAGTCCGAACCAAAGCAATTCAGTTGGACGACTTGATCATAAACAATAATATTCAATGATACCTTTACAACTATGCCTAGCCAAGTCAAATAGCTTAGACAACTTTTAAACCATGTATATATACCAAAATTCAATAATATGTATCAACACTTGTTCAAATACAACAGTTCATACAAGTGAGGACACTTGCACAACCAAACTTAGCTTACAAAGAACATAACACTTTTCGATTGTATATGAATCATATGAAGACAATGTAGAAATACTTGTAATCAATGAACAAATCGAATAGAATTCGAAAACTTGCATGAATATAAATGAATTAAGAATACATGTTGAACGAAAGAGCCATTGCATAAATACAAAGGTTGAGATACTTGCTCAATGAAAAGTAGAGTTAAGAAACTTGCTTACACAAAGATCCATTGCATAAAGTAAATGCAAATGTTAGAATACTTGCATAGTTATAGATCTCTTGCACAAAGTAAATACATAGAGTATGGATACTTGCTCAATAATAAACAAAATAGAGATACTTGCATAAACGAATAACAAAAATTATTATGGATGTGAATAATTAATAATAATTATTCACGAATATACTTTGAAATTAATAACTCATGTTGAGTTAGGAACTTACATAACATATACCTGTTTGCACAAATTAAAAGTAGTGCATAGGGTTTAGATACTTGCCTTGATTGTTACTTATTGCTACGCAATATAATTTTATCTTTAATACAAAGACCTATCATTAATAAGATTATTCTTGCAATCAGTATATCACATAATACATCATAATACTACTACTTTATAAGTAAACTATCTAACATGTAATCACATAATTAAACATTAGATAACACCTTAATACAATACGTATTCACAATTCTAAAATTAGCACACATCGAGTCTATAATAGTGTTCAATATAGTACGTTGACTGGTTTCCCACAAACAACCAACTAGCTTTCTGTCTCGTCTACACTGTTTTTAAATAGAGAGTTAGATCGGTAGCTAGTTTGTATATACCTTCGCTCCCTGAAGAAATTGTTTAGCTCAGATACTATACATCATCCATTAAAGAGTACGATTGTACTACTTTAGATTTAACTTTTGCATTAACACTTAATCTTTCATTTATAAGTTCGTATTTATAAATTTGTAAGCCATATAACCAATCCAGCAACCTAGATAACCAATCTAGCAACCTGCATAGATTGACCAAACATACCAATCTAGTAACCTAGAATATCAAAACAGATCAATCCAGCAACCTGGATTATCCAAATAGACCAATCCAGCAACTTGGATTATCCAAACAGACCAATTCAGCAACCTGAATTATCCAACCAGACCAATCCAGCAACTTGATGGCCAATCCAGCAAACCAAATTGCAATCCAGCAAACTGAATTCTCCTTTTTTAACATACTATATACCTAATCATATTATTTTTTTTATCTTTTGGCTACACATATATACATATATTCCATACAAAAAAATAATTTATCTAGAATTTTTCAAGTTCCTTTAGTATTTTTCAAAAGTCTATTTTTAGTTTGTAACTTAAGAAAATTAGCTATATCATGTTCAGCTCCAACAATTCCCAAATCTTGACATAATCTTACATGTATTAACATGAACTTCCAATTTAAATTTCGTGGCCATCGGAGTTATAAAACTCTCGTTATAGCGATTTTCGTCTGAAAAAACTAAAATATTGAAATGACCATAACTCGGTAGATTTAAGTCCGAATAAGCTCATATTTGGACAGGAGTTACTTTATATCATAAATTTTCTTATCCCAAAAGGTTTGAATTTATTTCATTTACTAAATTGCCGAAACCGCCCCTGCAAAATTTGGGTAGAATACTTTTCGGTTATTTTTAGATTTTTCCTACTTTGCTAAAAATAGTCCATACGAAAATCTACAACTCATTCTTCAGTGATTCCACTTGGAGATGTTAAAACATTCATATGTCTAACTCCAGGACTTGACCACACTCAAATATTTGAAATATAATGAGAGATATGATTGTTTGAATTTCTTGATTCATTTTCTCAAAAATCTAATTTTCTAACCTTTGTGTTTTCTAAGAAAACATTCATGATCTCTTGATTAATCATACATTAAACATCATAAACCATTATAATACATATTAATACTCCTTAAGATCAAGGATCTACCATGATCCATCATCTATTTCATCAAAACTTCACTAAACCCAAGTAAAACATAATCAATGCTAAGAAAAATAAAAACTAGGGTTTTCTAGTTTTCATTTTCTTACTTTAGATCTAACTTTTGACACTCAATAGTGATAGATCTAAACATAAAACACCTATTAACACATAGATCTAAGATTTTGGAGTTTTGAAACCTTAGATCCAAGTTTTGATTAAAAATAATTAAAATAAAATGCATAAACTAATTAAAGTTTATACATTTGCTTATGATTTCTTTCTTCTTCTTTCTAGGGTTTGTTTATTGGGCAAG
Organism: Panax stipuleanatus; assembly: GCA_020205555.1. Lineage (NCBI taxonomy): Eukaryota > Viridiplantae > Streptophyta > Magnoliopsida > Apiales > Araliaceae > Panax > Panax stipuleanatus. Next base: position 47,395,493 of record CM035123.1, read on the forward strand.
ATGGTTTGCAAAAACTCTCCCTCTCTCTCCCTTAAGGCTGGCTGAAATAGCTCTCTTCTCTCTCTCTCTTTTGATTTGTTTTATTAACAAATATGGAAATGAAATGAAATGAAAAAGAAAGAAAGTAACTTTGGTTGGGAAAGTGTAGATATATAAGATATGTAAGTAGACTAATTACCTAGCATCTCTCTCATGTTGCTTTTGCTTGTCAACTTGGATTACTTATAACTTTGGTTAAGGTGGTGGCTCCATTAACAAAGTGATATATGGGAGAGTTGGTGACCAACTTTGAATACTAAAACAAGTTATCATAATTAAAGCACATGTCCCTTTTCTTTCTCTCCTTGTTAACCGATATTTGTCCCTTTTCCCCATTTTTGATTTAATTTTTAATGCTCCATTTTTCTTTATTAAATTCCCAAAATATCCCTTAACAAGCGGGCTAAAAATTGGGTATTGACTTTAATTATTTTTGGGCTTTTTAAACAATTATTTGGGCATAATAATTTAGGTTAGATCCAATACTTTTAATTTATTCTTACCCTATACATTTTATTAAGGTTTTCATCACTCATATGTAATTCAAATAATCACTCATGTACAATTAATTCTATAACCTAATTAAACTTGTTTTAGTTAAGTTATAAAATTAACGAATAGAGATGTATAAAATAAATCTCTTAGGGTTAGTATATATTTTAAATACTAACATTCTTTCATATTATAACCCTTAGGTTATTTAATTCACATACCTAAAATATATATTAGCTATGTTGTAAATCTTTATTATTAACTCTCTTTATATGTTAAATAAATATATACACATTTAAATAATATATATATATATATATATATATATATATGTATATATATATATAGTTATTTAGCCACATACATTATTCCACATAATCCATAACACATTTATCATTGTTGATAAATTCTTATCATATTAAAATACTCACATAATCATATAATCACTTTATACAATTCATATCAATAGTTAATCACTTAACATTAATTACATAATGTACATACATATCTTAAATACAATAACAATTTTATTAATATTCAAATCCCTATTTGAAATTCAAATTAGGGTTTTGAACAACTATTCATCTTGGCTTCTTTTTTTAGTCAACTTATAATCATTAAATTGACTAACATGCTTAATTCATATCGCATATAATCAAAGTATTACCGATAACCATAATGATAATTGTTAATAAAATAATAATTTATATATAAAAAAATTCATTTGTAAAATTATAATCGTATAAAATTCTCGGATCTTACACTACCGCTACCGCTTGCTCCCTCTGTTCTGCCTCCCTTGTCAGACTTATTCTTATTTTTCTTTTACTTCTGGTACATACTTAAAGCCTCACTATGACCTTTGGCTATTATTGCCTTTTCTAATACCGCTCCAAAGATTTCACGTTGGAAAACAAAAACTCTATTATAGAGCCAATGTTTCAACCCTAGCTCAAACCTCCTTGCTTTCCTCGCCTCGGTGTCCAATTGATATGGCGCAAACCTCGCCAGTTCATTGAACTTGACAGCATATTTGGGAACGGTCATATCCCCCTACTTCTACTCTGGGAACTTGACTTCCATCTTACTTTGCATGTGTGACGAACGAGAATTTTTTAAAGTTATTTAAATATTTATTGAATTAAATAAATATTTTTGATGATTTAATTATTGAGTTAAATAAATAATTCATGGGAGTGTGGTAAATTAATTTAATTATATGTGCAATATTAATTAAATTAATGTGTGATAACTTTATAGTTCAAAGTATATATTAATGGAGCTTATTTAATTAATTGATTTATTTAATTAATGATAATATTATTCTAATTAATTTAATAATTAATTAGAAATTTAATGAATTGACATAATTAATAAAGGAGAATATTAATTATGTGACAATGTGGTTCAATGTGAATTTATTAGATTTTTATTTAATTGATTTAAATAAAATTAATTGGTTAATTCGTAGTGTGACAATTAACTATATACTAAACTAATTAATTAAAATAATGAGAATGGAGGAATAAGAGGAAGACCAAATGAGGCCTTAAGGGGAGTTGGGCAGTTAATATTAACTAACCACTAAATTTATACGTATATACTAATATACCTATATCATATCAGACACTTGATATTCTTATTAGAGTCAGAGAGAAATTATTAGAGAGAAGAAACACAGAGAAAAGATAGAGGAAATTGAGAGAAAAATTGATTAAGAATAGATTGAAGAATTAACATATATATTTTTCTACAAACTAACAATGGTAATTCTTTCATCTTTAATTTTAGATTCATGTTCTTATATTTTTCATTTACGTAGTCTAAAAGTTCTTTGTGAAAAACTATGTTGAGAATTAAAGTATGATATGATTATATATATGTTAGTATATGTTAATAATATATTATATATCATGTATACATGAATTACAGTGATTAAAACTATATAATTTTGCCTTAATTGAGTTTTCAAAAAAGTTACAGAGTTTTCATTTACGTGTTTTTAAAACTCTATGTTAAAGAACTGTTTTGATAATTAAAGTAAGATATTATCATATAGATATCTGTATATGTTAATATCATGTGTTATATCATGTATACATGAATTTACATTGATCACACCATGGAATTTTAATTAAATTGGGGTTTCATGGATTACAGAGTATGAATGTGGTAGGAACAACCCATATGGGTAAATTAAATGCTTTAACCATATGTTTAACTTAAAATTGACACTTGATTATGATAATACATGTTTTAACAAAGAAATCAAACTTTGAACAGACGGATTCAGAGTTATAACGAATCCGTGAGGTCAAATTTTATTTTTTTTCTTCAAAACTATCAAGAACACCAAGAAAGGTAAAATTTCATAATTTGATTCGAGTAATTGCATGATTTAAGATGTTAAAAACATGTTAATAACATTGTATGATGTTTTTATGAAGTTTATACTTCATAGAAATTACGGTACTAGTTCGATTTGAATTTAATTAGGATTATTGGGCCAATAAAGTGTCAAAATCGCGAACCAGAGAATGTACCAGCAGTATGCCCCGACCCAACGGGTCCTCAAAGGCCTAAAACCCCGCCCCAGCGGGGGTGGGTGCTGTCTGGGAGGTTTTTTTTTGGTTTTCGAGACTATTTTGGCCTCCTATAGTAAAATAAGCATAACTTCTTCATACGAACTCCGATTAAACCGATTCAAGATGATTCGGAATGATAACGAGTACACCTACAACTTTCATTCTTTAAGTTTTTCAATTTGAAGTCGTTAAAAGGGGTAAATATGGCCATCTTTGTGACTGATGCGTATTCGAAGGCAATCGGAGGGCGTCGAACTTGTACGCACGCAAGTGTAGTGCTCTCGACGATAAAAGATGTTGTTCTAAGTTATAAAACATGTATATTATGAAATATAATGATGTTTAATATTTATCAATGATGTTTTGGACAAGTTGTATGAGCATGTTAAGCGTACGCAAGAGGGACGAATCGGCCGTGACGAATAAACGTCGAAACATCGTGCTAAGTGTAATACTATACTATAACATATATGAGGACTTGATGAACATGTAATACTATTATACAACATGTTATTAACACATATTATATGATGTGAAGTTCATGTTAATAAACTAAATTGTTGACATGTATAAGATAATGTAAAGGTTCAAGTTAACAAACTAAGTGCGAACTTGAATTTTGTGATTGTAAAACTTGATTATGATTGTTTAAAAGATTATACCTATGTGATAAGCATATTGTGAATTCATACTTATGTTATGTGATTAGTTAATAAGTTATCACTTGGAACCAAGTTGTAAGTTGAACTTAAATGAAAAAATCAACAGTTGAACAAAGAAGTTATGAAACTAATCGACATCGTATGCATAATGTAATGTGTAGGACGTTGAAGAATTGAATTGTAACTAGATTTATAGCTTGCGCACGAGACGAGTATTCCATCCCTAACTTATTATTGTTGAGCAAGTATCCTAAACTCAAATCTTTACATTGAGCAAGTTATAGACTTAAATTCTATATCGAGCAAGTTCTTATTCTTGATTATTCAAGTTCAAGATTTTATATGAGATGTTATGATTCTTTTAAAAGTATCACTTCAGTTATACAATACTTATTCGATTGTATACTCTTGAGAATTTATTATTCAAGTTAAATATCATTTATTGTTAAATCCTTTAAGACTAGCGAACCCTTATTGATTCGACTAGTCCATAGTTGATGAGCGTTCTAAATTTGAGAACTGTTATTGAGTTTATCCAAACCAAACTTTCTTTGGGGCGGACTCTGATGTCAAACTGAGATGAACAATCCTAATATAGGGGATTGATGATGCTTTAAGCATTCAGGTATTGTGCACAGTATTGGTACGAAGGGCTGACCCCCCTAAGTACGAGAAGTAAAGTCCATAGTCTTATGACTGTTAAAGGTTTAAAGGTTAATATACTTGACAACCTAGGACATAGTTCAAGGTCTTATGACCCTCAGATGTAATTTAATTCTTAATTATTATTCTTGATTCAAAATTGAGCTTTCTGTTATTCAGATTTCTTTGAATCACTCGTACGTTATTATAGTGTCATATTGTTATACTTGCGGGCATTCGTGCTCACTCTTGCATAATAACAGTGCAGCTAAGAATGAACGATGTGATGAGCCTTCCAGTAGCAAGGGCAAAGGAAAAGTTAACAAGTGTTGAAGACTTATTGTTTTATTAAAAATATTAAAGTTCAAAACTTATGTGTAATGGTTAAGACTTATTTGTTTATGTTTTCGCAACAGAGATTTAAGGTTAAGTATAACCTGGAATTGATTATGTATTTACTATTTTAGATGTTGGAACTCTATTATAAGGAGATGATGGATTATTTATCTATTAAATGAATTTCATTATTTATGGGTAGATAGTCATATGATATTTGAACAGTGCACACCAAATCCTGTGGAAATTGAGATACCAGACAGCACCCACCCCCGCTGGGGCTGGGCTATAGGCCTGTGAGGACCCGCTGGGGCGGGGCATACTGCTGATACATTTTTTGGTTCGCGATTTTGACACTTTATTGGCCCAATAATCCCAATTAAATGCAAATCAAACTAGTACCGTAATTTCTATGCAGTATAAACTTCATAGAAATATCATACAATGTTATTAACATGTTTTTAACATCTTAAATCATGTAATTACTCGAATCAAATCATGAAATTTCACCGTTCTTGTTGTTCTTGATAGTTTTGAAGAAAAACATGAAATTTGACGTCACGTATTCGTTATAACTCTGAATCCGTCCGTTCAAAGTTTGGTTTCTTTGTTTAAACATGTATTATCATAATCAAGTATCAATTGTATGTTAGACATATGGTTAAAGCATTTAATTTATTCTAATTAATTTAATAATTAATTAGAGAGTTAATGAATTGACATAATTAATAAAGGAGAATATTAATTATGTGACAATGTGATTTAATGTGAGTTGCCTTATTTTATTTAATTGATTTAAATAAAATTAATTTAGTAAATAATAGTTTAACAATTAACTATATAATAAGGAAGCTATTAAAATAAATGGAAAAGGAGTAGTTGTGCTAGCCAAACAAGGCCCTTGTAGAAGTTTATCAGTTATCAATACAACGGATATTATATATACGTATATTCATATTGTTGTGTCAGACTTGTGTTTTCATATTCTAAATTCAGAGAGAAAAGATAGAGAAATTGAAAAGAAAAAATTGAGAGAGAAAGAGATTTAAGAAAATCATTTGTATTATCTTTGAATCATCTTCACAATCTAACAAGGGTAATCACTCTTCTTAGTTTTCAAAATTTAGAATTTCAAGTTCTTTGTTTACGTACTTTGAAGTTTTCTGTAAAAACTAGTTTTTTTAATTAAGGCATAATATATCTATATATATATATATGTGTGTGTGTGTGTGTGTGTGTGTGTGTGTGTGTGTGTGTGATCATAACATGTTTTCTAACATGTAATCATGTTTTAAAATAATCAATTTCACATGAATATGTCTTAATTAGATTTTTTATGAAATTACAGAGTTTTCATTAACGTATTTTCAAAGTTCTCTGTTTAGAACTATTTTGAGAATTAAAATAAGATATGATCATATAGAGATCTGTATATGTTAGTATCATGTGTTATATCATGTATACATGAATTTATAGTGATCAATACATGAGATTTTGATTAAATTGGGATTTCATGGATTACAGAGTATAAATGTTGTATGAATAACCCATATGGGTAAATTAAATGCTTTAATCATATGTCTAACTTAAAATTGACACTTGATTATTATAATACATGTTTAAACAAAGAAAACAAACTTCGAACGGACGGATTCGGAGTTATAATGAATCTGTGACGTCAAATTTCGTGTTTTCTTCAAAACTATCAAGAACACCAAGAACGGTGAAATTTTATGATTTGATTCGAGTAATTGCATGATTTAAGATATTAAAAACATGTTAATAACTAAGACTTAAAATTTGATTATCAGGATGTCGGATGTAAGAGGATCTAGTTAGCCTAGGGATGTTATACCTCGAGTGGCTATTGAGGAGGAGCCCTGAGACATCTATACAGTTTGGGAGAAGTTAGTTCAACGAGAGCCATCTCCTTTGATCACAATTGTTGGTCGGGAGCATGAGCCGATGTTTGAATCAGAGGAGGACTTTGAGGAGATTGAGATTTAGGCTGAAGCAGCCGAGGAGGATAAAGATCCTGAAGAGTTCCCACCAAACTCTATCAGTGCTAAGATTTACGATGAACTATATGACCGTAACATAAAGTTACGGGATACTATTCGGGAGCATGAGCCAGTTTTGGGTTATGAGAATTAATATTTCAGATAAGTTAAGTTTATAATTTAGTACAATTATAGTCTGTAATGGTAGCGATATAGTATCTGTGCTAAACGATTCCGTCAGAGAGCGGCAGTTAATACGAACTAGCAACCGATCTAACTCATTGTGAAAGCCAGTGTAGACGAGATGGAAAACTAGTTTGTTGGTTGTTTGTGAGAAACCACGCAGTATACTATATTGAATATTTTTAAAGACTCGAAGTGTGCTAAATATAATGAAACTGAAGAATGAGTTGAAAGAGAAATTAGCAAAGCTTGCCATAGCAGAGGAAGCTTGGGTAAGGGATTCACGACGTGCAGATCTTGAAGAGGATAATGCGCGTGCAAAGAAGGCTAAGGTGGAGGAGATGAGCTACACATTTTTGAGGGCAATTGATGAGGCCCAGGACCGGGTTATGAGCTATCCAGTTCAATTCGAGGGACTGCCTTGGTATATGTTAGATCGCAGGTGTGACGAAAGAGATTTTTATAATTTAACTGAATATTTATTGAATTAAATAAATATTTTTTGATGATTTAATTATTGAGTTAAATAATTAATTGATGAATTTGTGGTAGATTAAATTAATTATATGTGTTACATTGATTAAATTAATGTAGAGAATGTTTATATTCAAAGTATGTATTTAACTGAGCTTATTTGATTAAATGAATTAATTAATAAGCATAATGATATTCTGATTTATTTAATAATTAATTAGAGAATTAATGATTTGACATAATTAATAAATAAGAATTTTAATTATGTGACTATGTGATTTATTGTGGAATTATGCTATTGTATTTAATCGATTTAAATAAGATTATCTAATTAAATTGGGCATGACATTATTAAACTATATAATAAGGGTTATTAAATTAATTGAGTAGGGAGTATTAAAAAGGGGACTAACCAAACAATACCTTAATGGGGGTTGAGGCCAGTTAACCCATTACGGATTAACCGATCACTATCTCCATCAGTTACTATATACGTATATCTATATTAGCAATAGCCTTCATATATTAGACTTCATATGTGTTCATCAGATAATTAATTTTAGAGAGAAAAGTAGAGAGACAAGAGAGGATTGGAGAATTAAAGCTAATTTATCAAACAGAGCCTGCAAGGGTAATCACTATGTCCCAACTTTATTTCACGTATTGTATTTCTCCATCACAGTATATATTCAAAATTCTCTGTTAAAGTGAAAGTTGGGATTTATGCATGAATTAGGATATATGTATGAATATATGTTCCTTACATGTTTTCCATCATGTAATCGTGTTTTGGAACCATCAAATCCATATGAATATGCTGTAATTAAGTTCTCAAAAGTTTTCAGAGTTTTCATTTACGAGTTTTAAAATCCTCTGTTAAGAACTATTCTTGGTAATTAACTTAGGTTGTGATCTTGTATGTGTTAGTATGTGTGAATAACAGGTTACATACCATGTATACATGAATCACAGTGATTAATTTTACGTAATCAAGTTTTAATTGAGTTTTCAAAGTTACAGAACATAGAGATTGTACATATGGCCCATATGGCCCTGATGTACAAAATATACATGTTTTACTCATTTATTTAACTTAAATTGATTTTTAGAATATGTTAGTATGTCGAATTTCGAAAAAGATACAATCGAAATGGTGTAAATTGGTTAAGAAACAAAGTCCTGGTGATTGAATTCACTAAATAAGTTGAAATATGAAGAAATTAGTAAAAACATGATTTTATTCTTAAAGATGGATTTCATATAATGTTTATATTAGTAAAATCACGAAATGCATGCTTGGTGTTGTTGTTAGAAAAATTCTAGCCTTTATGTATATGAGTTTCTGTTGAAATTAGAAGATTTGGAGTGTTGGGTCGTAACAGGGCTGAAGCTGCTGCAGTCTGTTTGCATACTGGCGCAGCTGCGCCGGTACCAAGAGCAAAGACTACGCAGCTGCACCGGGTGGGTTTCTGAAGTCAAGCACAGCGCAGCTGCGTCGGTGCCAAGACTTGGGGCAGCGCAGCTGCGCCGGCCCTGAGCAGTGATAGTTTGTTTTCTCTTTTAAAAAGTTGTAGGCCATGATATATTACCTACCTAACCTATTACGCATGATATTCTAATATGCAACAACAGATTGTAATGCATTGTAATACAATAATGAGGAATTTAAGTATTTACTTAATAAGTTATATAACGATTGAAACTCAATGTTTGTAAGAGTTAAAGGTTATAACGTAACTAAGATGGAGAATTAAACCTATAAGGTTAATGGCAGTATAGCTAATCGGTATTGCGATTTCATTGGTACATGTAGGGATAATTGACGAACGTTTATTATAACTTGTAGCTTGTGCAAGAGGCAAGTATCCTATCCCTAACTTATTAATTAAGCAAGATCCTTAAATTCTAATTTATTCATTTATTAAGTCTTAGACTTGTGTTCTATATCGAGCAAGCTCTTGTTCTTAATTGTTCAAGTTCAAAATTCATATTAGATATTGTAATTCTTTTAAAGCATGATTCAGTTATACAATGCTTATTCGATTGTATACTCTTGAGATTTATTATTCAAGTTGAATATCGATGTTATTATTGAACCTTATAGGACTAGTGAACCCTTATTGATTCGACTAGCCCATAGTTGGTGAATGTTCTAAATTCTAGAATACTTATTGAGCTTATCTAAACCAAACTTCCTTTGGTGCGGACTCTGATGTCAAAACTGAGATGAACAACCCTGTAAAGGGAATTATTTACGCTTTAGCGTTGAGATATTGTGCACAGTATGGTACTAAGAGCTGATCCCCCTAAGTACGAGAAGTAGAGTCCATAGTCTTATGATTGTATAAGGTTTAAAGCATAACAACTTTATAACCTAGGACATAGTTCGAGTTTTATGACCCTCAGATGTTCTTTTGGTTCCTGTTATTCATTCTTGAGTCAAAAGTTGAGTTCTCTATTCAGATGTCTTGATTCACTCGCGTGTTATTATATTATTGTTATATTGTTATACTTGTGGGCAAATCGTGCTCACTCTTACGTAATAATAACATTGCAGTTAAGAACGAAAGGTCGGACGAGCCTTCTACTAGCAAAAATAAGGTCAAGGTCAACAAGTGATGAAGACTTGTTTATTTTTTATATGTTTATGTTTCAGACTTATATTAAAGTTGTGTAAGACTTATTTAATTGTTTATGTTCCGCACAGATGTTTAAGGTTAGTAAGACCTGGGATTGTATTTATATTCAGATGTTGTAACTCCATAAGAGGAGGATTTATTTATATTTATTGCATGGTTTACATTTATTATGGGTAGTTAGGTAGATGATATTTGTACAGTGAACACCAAATCCCGTGGAATTGAAGTACTCGAATTTGGGGGTGTCACAGCAGGACTATGTCCCGCATTATGGAGGAAGAGCGTAGCAAAGCTGTTCGACGCCTTAGTAGGCCATGATAGGAACTAGTCTGATTATGTGAATGCTTATTTGATAGTTAATAATGTGAATTCCGATGTGATTATAAACAAAGGAATATTTTGATTATGTAAATCCTGAAGATTCTTTATCTCGGGATAGTTGATGTGAATAGCAGAGATGCTATCGTATTGTGTTTAAAACTTTTCGATTTAAATAAAATTTCAGAGTTTATTTGAGATGATATGTGACGCCTCCAGAATAGGTCCAGTCAACCCAACCCATTCTGAGTCGCCAAATACATGGTACAGAATTCAAATACAATCTTTTATATCACACAGTCGTGCAAAATACGACCACACAACTGTGAGTGTCAATACAAATATGTAGAAAATATTAACATTCTAACTAAGTCCTCATTACAATTATTATCACACTATTTATCAGAAATAGTGAGGACTACTACTGCTCTAACTCAGACCATCACTCTGTCCCCCGACTAGTTCCTGCGACATTCTCATTTCCTGAAGAGGACAATAGATGAAAAGGGTGAGCTCAACTAGCCCAGTAAAGAATATTATGACTAAGATAATGGAAAATAAATTATCGTTAGTCTTCAATAATTCAGATAAAATATTATTGACAACAAGTTTTAGATCAATATTCGCAGCGAAAATATCAATTCATTAGAAGAGTTACGTAGAGAATGAAGTCTACTATCTTCTATGATTTAAAAGTCCATCATCAATATTTTATCCCTGTAACATCAATCAATATATATCTCAAATCAAATATTCATCTTTGCACTACGGGCCAAAGATATTCATTTGTATCACCAGTGATCATGTTCATCTCAACACCTGTCCATCTTTGCACTACTGGCCAAAGATATTCATCAGGTAATCATTCATCTTTGCTCTACAGGCCAAAGATATTCAGTTATATCACCATTTAGGACTAAGGATGATGAAAAATAATATAAATACCAAATTCAGTGAGATAAAAGGCAAAGATTAAGGATTCACATTTTAATTTATCCAAGTTCAGAAATACTCCATAATAATACTTTGTGGAGCAAAATTTAAGAATAGAGCTCAAAACTTGGATCCAATTAAAGATAGGAACCTTAACAAGCAACTTGGACAAATAGAAGAAAATTTAATTTTTCCGTTAATAGTACCGTATACGTGAATAGTGTTGTACACGTGAATAGTAATCTTGACGAAAAAAGTAAGAATTTCATAATAAAATCCATGACAATATTTTGGTATAATGATATTGAAAAGAATAACATCGTTTACGAAAGAAAACAACATCCCTTACCTCAAAAGAATAGTACTTCTGACTGGAATATCAGATATAAGGCTGAAAAATTTTTGCACTGAATAGCAACACTCAAAGTATTTAAATACTCACAAAAATACGCTCGATATTATAGAGAGAGAAAACTTCTGATTCTGGTGTGATTTTCAATTCTAACCTAAGCACCCTATTTATAGGAAAAGCTTAGGATGCCAAAGTAGACTTTTGCGCCCGGCGGCTTACTCCCAGCACACCTCGTGAGATTTTGAAAAAAAAATCAACATTCAACAAGCAAATGACAAAAGTGGGGCCCACCATTTTATTTTAAAAAAATATTTATTTTTGAAATTTCAATAATTTATAATAAATAGCCCTTTTATCAAAAAAAAATACAAATTCTATGTCTTTTTATAGGAAATTTAATTCTCTACAACTTTGTAGAAGGAAGTTTTTCTAAATTTCCAACCTAAAATGGCCGAAATCCACAAACGGATGATTTTTCATAACAAAATACTGATAAAAACACCTTAGCACTAATTCATTCTTTTATATCCACAAAATAAATATTTTCTTATCATATAAATCAATAATTAATTATTCACAAATAATATTACAGAACTACAATATTGACAACCAGGTCGTTCCCAGAAAAGAGGGGTCCTTCCGATAAGGATTTCTCCTTATTGGCGCGCAATTAAATAACCCCTCCTAGACAGAACTTCCTTAGACATTGTTAATAATGCTATCTAATAATATTATTCAAATAATATGAATTATTGAGTTGAAAATGTGAAAGACTGTGCAGTGACAATTATTGAATCAATAATACAAAATATCAACGGTAGCAATTATTGAATCAATCATATAAAATAGCAACGTAGCAATTATTGATATAAAATATCAACGTAGGAATTATTGATATAAAATATCAACGTAGCAATTATTGATATAAAATATCAACGTAGCAATTATTGAACCAATAAAATATCATACAATTATTGAATCAATAATATAAAATATTGAACAGTAATTACTGTAACAATTATTGAGTAAGTGACTTCTTACGTAAGAACCAATAATTCAAAATACTGTGCAATACCGTGTGCTACTGTGCACAACGTGTATTACTGTATTTTTATCACCGGGTATTTCAACAGTTTAACCGTAACAGTTTTACCGTTATTTATAAAAAGGTTATTTCTGTCGCTTTCTATATCCAACAGTTATTCCGTTGTGGGGCCCACAAATAGCTGCGTCGTCGTACGAATATTCCCCGATAACAAGAATATTCCACGACCAAACGAATATTCCCCAACAAAAATGAATATTTTATAACCACTTGCCCATGTTGAAATATTTGCACATTTCACCCATAACTTTTCACATTTTTCAAATATACACCTTACTATTTCGAAATAATATATAAAGAACATTAAATCTTTATTTATAAAATTCGGGGTCTTACATCCTCCCCTCCTTATAAAATTTCATCCTCGAAATTGACGTACGTACCTGGTATGTCGAAAAGGTGAGGATACCTTGCTTTCATTTCTGATTCCAACTCCCAGGTCATTTCCTCAATTTCATGGTTTCTCCACAAAACTTTAACTTGAGGTACAATTTTCGAGCGTAGGACATGCTCCTTCCTATCCAAGATCTTGACAGGTACCTCCTTGTACGTTAAATCTTCTGCTATCTCGTCTAGTTCTAACTCAATAATGTGGTTTGGGTCTTTCACATATTTGCGAAGTACGGATATGTGAAAAACGTTATGAACACGAGATAGGCTTGGAGGTAAAGCGAGTCTATAGGCCACATTTCCTACTCGGTCAAGGATCTCAAATGGACCAATGAATCGTGGGTTGAGCTTTCCTCTCTTCTCGAATCTCTTAACTCCTTTCCATGGAGCAACACATAACAATACATGATCCTCAACATTAAATTCCACGTCCTTTCGATGAAGATCCGCATAACTCTTTTGTCGATCTTGTGCTTTTTGTATCCATTACCGGATCATTTGGATCTTTTTCGTAGTCATACGTACTAACTCCGGTCCCAACAATATTGCTTCACCCACCTCATCCCAGCATACTGGAGAACGACACTTTCGTCCATACAACGCTTCGAATGGAGCCACGCTTATACTTGCCTGATAACTGTTGTTGTAGGAGAATTCCACCAATGATAAATACTTATCCCAACTCCCTTTGAAGTCTAGAACAAAGAGTCTCAATAGATCTTCCAGAGTTTGAATAGTCCTTTCTGATTGTCCGTCTGTTTGAGGATGATATGTCGAACTGAATCGTAACTCCGTGCCCATAACTTTCTGCAAACTGATCCAAAATCGTGAAGTAAATCTAGGGTCACGATCCGAAACTATGGATACTGGCATGCCATGCAATCTCACAATCTCATTCATGTACATACGAGCAAGACATTCAAGGGAATAAGTCTCTCGTATCGGCAAGAAATGAGCAGACTTGGTTAATCTATCAACAATAACCCAAATCGCATCTATGCCTTGAGAAACCTTGGGAAGACCCGTAACGAAATCCATCGTAATGTGTTCCCACTTCCATTTCAGAATCTTCAGTGGTTGCAATGGACCCTTCGGCACTTGATGCTCTGCCTTTACACGTTGACACATTAAACATCTCGAAATAAACTCATTGATCTCTCTTTTCATATTGCTCCACCAAAATGTATGTCAAAGATCACGATACATTTTGGTACTCCCAGGATGGAGTGCAAACGGTGTGTTGTATGCCTCCATCATGATTCTATGCTTCAAGTTGGAATCATTAGGAACACAAAGTCTGGAGTTGACTCAAAGTATTCCCTCTTCATCGATTCTTGCTTCTAGAATGGCACCTTCTTGCACCTTCATCTTCATCTACATCAGCTCCGGATCCGTAGCTTAAGCATCTTTAACTTTATCAATCAAAACTGGTTCTACACGTATACTTGACATCATCACACTCGTTCCCGCATATAATCTTCTACTCAACGCGTCAGCTACCACGTTCGCTTTTCCAGGATGGTATTGGATGGTATGATCGTAATCTTTCAACAGCTCAAGCAAACGTCGTTGCCGCATGTTGAGTTTCTTTTGAGTGAAGAAATATTTAAGGCTCTTATGATCCGTATAAATCTCCACTCTCTCCCCGTACAGGTACGGTCTCCAGATCTTCAACGCGAAAACGACAGCTGCCAACTCTAGATCATGAGTAGGATAATTCCTCTCATATTCTTTGAGTTATCGCGAGGCATAGGGTATGACTTTCCCATGTTGCATGAGAACACATCCTAACCCTTTGCCCGAAGCATCGCTGTAGATAACAAATCCATCCGAACCAGATGGTATTGTTAGAACAAGTGCCGAGATAAGTCTTCTCTTGAGCTCTTGGAAGCTCTTCTCGCATTCCTCGCTCCAAACGAATTTTGAATCTTTCCGAGTCAACTGAGTTAATGGAGTAGCGATTCGAGAAAATCCCTCTACGAACCTCCGATAATAACCAGCTAAGCCCAGAAAGCTTCGTACTTCGGTCACCGACTTAGGTTGCTCCCAGCTTTGTATTGCTTCAATCTTCGCCGGGTCAACAGATACTCCACGTTTCGATACCACGTGCCCAAGGAATGCTACTTCCTCAAGCCAAGAACTCGCACTTCTTCAGCTTGGCATATAGCTTGTTCTCACAAAGCTTTTGAAGTACCAACTTCAATTAGTGCTCATGATCTTCACGACTTTTAGAATAGATGAGGATGTCATCAATAAAGACAACAATGAACTGATCCAAATATTCCTTGAATACACGGTTCATCATATCCATAAAAGCAGCAGGAGCATTAGTCAATCCAAAAGACATGACTAAGAACTCATAATGCCCGTACCGAGTTCTGAAGGCAGTCTTCGAAATATCCTCAGTTTTAATCTTCAGCTGATGATATCCAGAATGAAGATCGATCTTTGAAAAGAATTGTGCTCCTTGCAACTGGTCGAACAGGTCATCAATACGAGGTAGCGGATACTTATTCTTGATGGTGACATGGTTCAACTCCCGATAGTCAATACAAAGTCGCATACTCCCGTCTTTCTTCTTTACGAATAAAACAGGAGCACGCCAAGGAGACGTACTAGGACGATGAAAATCGATGTCTAACAATTCCTGGACCTTTAACTCCTGAAGTTCAATAGGAGCCATTCGATGTGGGGTTTTAGAAATAGGTTTTGTATCGGGCTCAAGGTCAATAAAGAATTTAACTTCACGTTCTGGGGGTAGACCGGGAAGTTATTCGGGAAATACATCAAGAAACTCATTAACAACGGAAATATTATTCAGATTTGACGTATTTTGGTTCAGATCAGTGACATGAGCTAAGAAAGCTTGACATCTATTTTTCAATAAACGAATAGCTTTGTGACTTGAAATGATATTGACTGATTTTAGTGGTTTGGTGGTTTGGATTCGTACAACAGGTTGATTAGGAATATGAAAACTAATAACCTTATGAAAATAATCAATTTTGGCATAGTAAGTGGTTAACTAGTCAATTCCTAAAATCACGTCAAATGCAAGTATTTTCAAAGATATAAGATCAACAGGTAAGGTAAGGGTACCAATCTGAATCAAGCAAGATTTATAAACTGTAGATGTAACGAAAGTTTCTCCTAACGGAGTTTCAACAGATAAGTTAAAGTCTAATTTATCAGAAGTCAAGTTCAAACGTTGAGCACAAGCAGGTGAAATAAAGGAATGGGTAGCACCGGTATCTAACAAGGTGTAAACTTCGCAAGAGTTTATGATTAGCTTACCCGTAATCACCTCGTGTGTGTTCCTCGCGTTTTGGGCTATCACGACAAACGCTCTTTCAGGAATCACCGACTTTGACTTGTCCAAAATTGCCTTTGGAATCACCACCTCCGCTGGACTTGGTTTCGCTATAGGACAATCTCGAGCTATATGTCCTTCTTTTTCATAGTTATAGCATGCTTTGAATTGTTGTGGGCAGTTTGGGCTGATGTGTCCCTCTTTCCCGCATTTATAGCATACGATCGGTGGTCGTTCTCTTCCCCTAGAAACAGTTGATGCTGGTGCTGATGTTGACGTCTTCACGTTCTCATTGTTATACCTTCTCTTCTTGAAATCTTCCCTCGATTCGCTTTTTCTACTGTCATGGCCACGATTACCACCGGAGTGGTTACCGCTTTTGTCATACTTTCCTCCCCGCTGGTTTTCATTGCTCCGATGACTGCTGCCACCGGTACGACCTTGGTTGTTGTCCCTTGGTTGAAGATAATCACTATCTCGTTCTAACAACTGGGCCCTGTTCACTACATCCGAATATAGAGAAAATTTGTGAGAAATGAGGTATTAACGTATTTCGGGTTTTAAACCTCTTAGAAACATCCGCGTCATACATTCCTCATTCTCTACCAAATGAGGTGCAAACCTGGACAACTCTGCGAACTTAGCCTCGTACTGGGACATAGTCATGTTGTTTTGTTCTAGTATGATAAACTCTACGTCCTTCATATGATGAATACTTTCAGGAAAGTACTTGTCATTGAACAGTTTTTGGAACGCTTTCCAAGACATCTTAAGTGCGGTAAGCTAGGTACGCTTCATAGTCTCCCACCAGTAATCTGCCTCTCCTCGTAACATAAAGGTGGCGAATGGAACTTCTGTTCCTCCGTGCATCCCAAGACATCAAATAGCTTGGTAATTTGTTTAAACCACGTCTCTGCCTTGATTGGATCTAGCTTTCCTTGAAATTCTGGTGGTCCCAACTCTTTGAACTGCTTGGTAGTGACAAGCCGCGAGTTGTTATTATCTCCACCTGTATTTTGCACACGAGTTTCCCTCATCTGGTTTTGCATGAAATGCAAAAAACTTCTAAATATCTCATCGTTTATCGTCTGATCAGCATTATTTTCATAATGAACATTGTCTTCCTGTTGCACGTTCTCCTGGTTGGTGATTAAAGGTGTCTCCACGGTCTCATTCACTTCATTGTTAACATTCTCAGCTGCCATTCTTAAATACTTCCATAAAACAAGGGTTAATTTAACAAATTAACATATCATAATAACCCTATGCTCCGACTGACCAATTAAATACCACATAAGCTTAGGTAGGACATACTAGTGAAGGATTTACTCGTCTCTCCCCTCCTAGTTCTATTCCCCGATCTCCGCCAGAGATCATATCCCTAAACTCTGATACCAACTGTGACGCCCCCAGAATAGGTCCAGTCAACCCAACCCATTCTGAGTTGCCAAATACATGGTACAGAATTCAAATACAATCTTTTATATCACACGGTCGTGCAAAATACGACCACATAACTGTGAGTGTCAATACAAATATGTAGAAAATATTAACATTCTAACTAAGTCCTCATTACAATTATTATAACACTATTTATCAGAAATAGTGAGAACTACTACTGCTCTAACTCGGACCATCACTATGTCCCCCGACTAGTTCCTGCGACATTCTCATTTCCTGAAGAGGACAATAGATGAAAAGGGTGAGCTCAACTAGCCCAGTAAAGAATATTATGACTAAGATAATGGAAAATAAATTATCGTTAGTCTTCAATAATTCAGATAAAATATTATTGACAACAAGTTTTAGATCAATATTCGCAGCGAAAATATCAATTCATTAGAAGAGTTACGTAGAGAATGAAGTCTACTATCTTCTATGATTTAAAAGTCCATCATCAATATTTTATCCCTGTAACATCAATCAATATATATCTCAAATCAAATATTCATCTTTGCACTACGGGCCAAAGATATTCATTTGTATCACCAGTGATCATGTTCATCTCAACATCTGTCCATCTTTGCACTACGGGCCAAAGATATTCATCAGCTAATCATTCATCTTTGCTCTACAGGCCAAAGATATTCAGTTATATCACCATTTCGGACTAAGGATGATGAAAAATAATATAAATACCGAATACAGGTAGATAAAAGACAAAGATTAAGGATTCACATTTTAATTTATCCAAGTTCAAAAATACTCCATAATAATACTTTGTGGAGCAAAATTTAAGAATAGAGCTCAAAACTTGGATCCAATCAAAGATAGGAACCTTAACAAACAACTTGGACAAATAGAAGAAAATTTAATTTTTTTCGTGAATAGTGCCGTATACGTGAATAGTGTCGTACACATGAATAGTAATTCCAACGGAAAAAGTAAGAATTTCATAATAAAATTCGTGACAATATTTTGGTATAATGATATTGAAAAGAATAACATCGTTTACGAAAGAAAATAACATCCCTTACCTCAAAAAAATAGTACTTCTGACTGAAATATCAGATATAAGGCTGAAAAAAACTTGTACTGAATAGCAACACTCAAAGTATCTAAATACTCACAAAAATACGCTCGATATTATAGAGAGAAAAAACTTCTGATTCTGGTGTAATTTTCAATTCTAACCTAAGCACCCTATTTATAGGAAAAGCTTAGGATGCTAAAGTAGACTTTTGCGCCCGGCGGCTTCTCCCAGCACACCTCGTGAGATTTTGAAAAAAAATTCAACATTCAACAAGCAAATGATAAAAGTGGGGCCCACTATTTTATTTAAAAAATATTTATTTTTGAAACTTCAATAATTCATAATAAATAGCCCTTTTATCAGAAAAATACATGTTCTATGTCCTTCTATAGGAAATTTAATTCTCTACAACTTTGTAGAAGGAAGTTTTCCCAAATTCCCAACCAAAAATGGTTGAAATCCACAAACGGGTGATTTTCCACAAGAAATACTGATAAAAACACCTTAGCACTAATTCCTTCTTTTATATCCACAAAATAAATATTTTCTTATCATATAAATCAATAATTAATTATTCACAAATAATATTACAGAACTACAATATTGACAACTAGGTCGTTCCTAGGAAAGAGGGAGCCTTCCGATAAGGATTTCTCCTTAGTGGCGCGCAATTAAATAACCCCTCATAGACAGAACTTCCTTAGACATTGTCAATAATGCTATCTAATAATATTATTCAAATAATATGAATTATTGAGTTGATAATGTGAAATACTGTGCAGTGACAATTATTGAATCAATAATACAAAATATCAATGGTAGCAATTATTGAATCAATCACATAAAATAGCAACGTAGCAATTATTGATATAAAATATCAACGTAGCAATTATTGATATAAAATATCAACGTAGCAATTATTGAACCAATAAAATATCATGCAATTATTGAATCAATAATATAAAATATTGAACAGTAATTACTGTAACAATTATTGAGTAAGTGACTTCTTACGTAAGAACTAATAATTTGAAATACTGTGCACAACGCGTATTACTGTATTTTTATCACCGGGTATTTCAACAGTTTAACCGTAATAATTTTACCGTTATTTATAAAAAGGTTATTTCTGTCGCTTTCTATATCCAACAGTTATTACATTATGGGGCCCACAAATAGCTACGCCGTCGTACGAATGTTCCCCGACAACAAGAATATTTCACGACCAAACGAATATTCCCAAACAACAATGATAATTTTATAACCACTTACTCATTTTGAAATATTTGCACATTCACCCATAACTTTTCACATTTATCAAATATACACCTTACTATTTCGAAATAATATATAAAGAAAATTAAATCTTTATTTATAAAATTCGGGGTCTTACATGATATGTGTTAAATGAGTATGTTAAATATTTAAGTTAAGTCTTAAGTATTTAAGATTTGAATAAAGATCTAATAAGCGTATATCTTAACAGAAATATGCCACCAAGAAGAAGACAAAACTGTCGACAGGCCCAAGAAGGGTTAGAATTGCAAAGAACTTAGAATTGCATAAGGAAGAGTTAGAATACCCTATGAACATAGAGATTGAGAATAGGGAAGTGATTCATGTTAAGTATATACACAAGAACTGTAGGGTGGATATTAAGGGTAACGTTATGAACGTATATCTTATCTTGATTAAACTTGGGGAATTTGACGTTATTCTGGAAATGGATTGGCTATTCAATTATGGGGATGTAATTGATTGCCAGAAGAAATGTATTAACCTTATGACCCCGTCAAAGGTTGTGTTTTATGGCAGCAAGTCACCTAGACAAGCGAGTTGTCTGACGATGATGCAGGCCAAGAAGTTGTTAAGACAAGTCTGTGTAGGATATTTAGCCTACATAGTCGACAGTCGTAAAGAGAATCCAAAATTAGAGGAAATACCAGTCGTAAGGGACTTCGTAGACGTGTTTCCGGATGAACTGCCAGGACTTCCACCGGATAGGAAAGTACAATTTGTGATCGATTTGGCGCCAGGAACGACTCCAATATCGAAGGCATCGTACCGGATGGCTCCGGTAGAAATGAAAGAATTGATGGTTCAGCTACAAGAGCTACTGGACAAGAAATATATTCAACCGAGCGTATTACCGTGGGGAGCGCTGGTGTTATTTGTTAAGAAGAAGAATGGGACGATGCAGCTCTGCATCGATTATAGAGAGTTGAGCAAGGTTACCATTAAGAACAGGTATCCGTTGCCAAGGATTGACGATCTGTTTGATCAATTAAAGGGAGAGAGATTTTTCTCAAAGATAGACTTGAGAAGTGGTTATCATCAACTGAAGGTGAGGCCAGAAGATGTTCTGAAGACAGCGTTTATGACTCGGTATGGTCAATACAAGTTTTTAGTTATGTCATTTGGTCTAACAAATGCGCCAACAGCATTTATGGGCCAAATGAAGGGAGTGTTCAAGCCATTTTGGACAAATTCGTGGTGGTCTTTATCAACGACATTTTAGTGTACTAAAAAACCAAGGAGGAACATGTACAACACCTGAATGTGACATTAGAGGCATTGAGAAGAAAGAAGTTGTACACCAAATTCTCAAAATGTGAGTTCTGGATTGAATGGGTGCAATTTCTTGGTCATGTAATTGATAAGGATGGAATTTCGGTAAATCCCTCAAAAGTCAAAGCTGTGATGAATTGGGATCATCCGAAAACACCGTCGAAAGTAAGAAGTTTTCTTGGACTAACAGGTTATTATAGAAGATTCATTTAGAATTTTTCCAAGATCGCAACTCCCCTAACGAATTTGACTAGAAAATCGATGAAATCCGTTTGGACGCGAAAGTGCGAGGAAAGTTTCCAAGAACTTAAGAAGAGATTGAGTACAGCTCACGTGTTGTCCCTTCCGGATGACACAGGAAACTTTATGGTATATAGTGACGCGTCGCATAAAGGGCTAGGCTATGTGGTTAGGCAAAACGACAGAGTCATTACGTATGCGTTACGACAGTTGAAGGATTACGAGAAGGGGTATCTAACCCACGATCTTGAATTGGCTGTAGTGGTTTTCGCTTTAAAGAATTGAAGGCACTATCTCTATGGAGAGAAGTGTGAAATATATACAGACCACAAAAGTCTGAAATATATTTTTACTCAAAAAGATTTGAATATACGTCAGAGAAGATGGTTGGAACTAATTAAGGACTATGATTGTGATATCTTATACCATCTGGGTAAGGGGAATGTAGTAGCCGACGCCTTAAGCAGAAAGGGTCGGGAGAAGTTGATGATGCTGACAGCACAGGAAGAGTTGATTTCAGCAATGGAAAAGCTGGAATTGGAAGTATGATATCCAATGGAGACTGATGAGAAGCTGTCCCAGATACAAGCTGGTACAACTCTATTGGATAAGGTTAAGGAAGCTCAAATCCTAGATAAGGAATGTGAGGAAGTAAAGAAAAAGATATCTGAAGGGACTGAACTTCAATTTAAAATGGACAACGAGGGATTGTTGTGATTTGAAAGCAAAGTATGAAAATATGGTTTGTCGTGTTAGAGTCCCTCTGATAGCTTTCATGCCCATGAGGAGACAGACACTTGTATTTATTTCTTTGGTCAAGGATGCTTCGCAGCCCGATAAATCACCATTCAAATGCAAGCCTTAAAGCCGAAAAGATAAAAAAAATAGAAGTATCAACAGGCTTTAATTCCTATGTTAGCGTAAGGGTTTGATAATCATCTTTCAAAACATCATTTTCAATTTAATAAAAAAAACTTTTGCAAATCAAATCAAATACTTTTGCAAATCAAATCAAAAACTTTTTGCAAATCAAAACAAAACCTTCGTATATAGGTTCAACAAAGCAAAGCACTACTTTTAATCAATCAATTAAACATAGGCCCAGTCTTCAAACAGCATTCACACACACGTTTCAGTTTTAAGGAAAATATAAAAAAGATGTGGTACCGTGTTTACACGGGAGTTGTGGGGTGCCTAACACCATCCCCACACTTAACCAAGCCCCCGAACTCAAAACTTTGTTTTCAAAGATCAAGTTTCGACTATTTCCAACAATTGGGCCTTTTTTAAACAAAAATTGGTTGAGTTGGTACAACCATTTCAAATCTACCAACTGGCGACTCTGTAAAACGAACAAATCGGTGACATGATACATGTTGGTCTTTTCCTAAAAAAACCCTACAAAACCTTTTTCGCAATAAAAAGAGTAAGGATAGAGATAACTTAGGAAGAGAGAAAGACCCGGGTTGTGACCCGACCCACGAATGTTTTCCAGACGTCGACACCTAGTACAATAAGGCAAGTTTGCAATCCTTTTCCAGCTCAACTTTGTGTTTAAAATAACCAAATCTGAATTAAATCGTCAGCCTGGCGTGCCCCGCGCCTGGTATCCTTCATAAGTGGTGCGCCTCGCGCTAGGTATGCAGGGACTTCCATTTCTTCTGGCGCGCCCCACGCCTGGTGTAGTACAAAGCCAGCGCGCCCCGCGCCTGACTATCAACAAACAACTTTTGTCCTGCATTCTTCCCATTTGCCCAGCAACTCTCCTATATATCCTGCAAATTAACACAAAACATATGAAAAGTAACATGCAAACTTAAGTAATAACAATATATCAAGCTAAGAAATACCTATTAAGTAGGTTAAAAACCTACTTATCAAACACCCCCAACTTAAACAATTGCTTGTCCTCAAGCAAACAAACACAATGAATGCAACATACAGAATGAATGCAACTAACAAGATCGAGCAGAAATCCTTCGTAACCAAATACAGGTTGTATAATCCCCACGAATTGACACTTTAGCTTATAATCCATCTTGACTAATGACCAATCATAGACTCGCTCACCATCACATTACTTACATGACTCTAATCCTCTTTCGTGTGTGTGTGTCCAATTTCATATTAGCAATTCAAAGTGATTCATATGATTATTCCCAAACAAACATCTTACCTTTTACACAAATAACTACACAAACATGGCATCCACATAAGCATTACGTAAATTAGGTTAAATAAGCAATAAACATTTAAACATCAAAGCTCATGCCTCGTGGGTGCGTTTTAACGCTCCATCCCACCAATTATTTCATATATTTGACTTGTGCAATGTTCAACCCCCTTAGGCTTTTCAATGTTACCCATGTAACGGACTTTCAGCCAACGACTCCCAAACCCGAAGGCTTTAGGGTGCTAGGTGTTAAGACATCCCCTAGAGTTTACTTGTTTGAGTAACAAAGGCCACAAGGTCAAACTAAGTCAGTTTTTATTTCATAAGTATTTTTTTTCAATTTTTCCTTTCTTTATTTTTTCTTTTCTGAACCTTAATTCCCCCAAACTTATGTTTTAGCCAATGTTCTATTTTTAATCTGTGATCAAACTAACTGTCCGTGTTCTTAATACACATGAATTCCTAATCACGACTGACAGTCAATCGGTGTGCTTGAAATTTGAGAGAAAACCAAAATCATGCAATGAGGTTACTATGGTCGAACCTAATCAGATCATGAAGCTCAATTTTATGCAAGATCAGTGAAAATCGAAATCATTAACCATGTACTTCATTACCATGGCTTACTGCTCAATCTCTATGTACTATATGCATGCTTTTATTGAAAAAAATTCCTAAATGAATGCAATATTATTTTTAATTTTTTTTTAATAAATGCATATGAACTAAATGAATTAAATCTACTCTACATGCAAAAATTGAATTCGTTACCCCCCCCCAAACTTAAATCAAGTAATATCCTCATTACATATGAAATAATAAAAACGAGGACTTCCTTGAGCGATGAGTCAAGGCTCGTCAGAATCGTCATCTTTGGATGGGGGGTATCTAGGCAGAATTGGAGGAATGGGCAGCTGAACTGGGTCAGAATTTGGCGAGAAGCATGAGAATGCATCGGCCAATGCAGTAAGTGCCCCAACGTTGTATATGTACATGGCAGCTTGGCGTTGGGCAAGTCTCATACTCCTCTGTTGACTTCGTCGCTAAAAGTAGCTGGTGACTCTACTTCGTCCTCTTCAGCCATTGGCTCATCAGCTTGTGGCAGTGAGGGTGGTTTGGATGGTGGTATCATAATGAACCCCTCTCCCCACGAATTTGACCGTGTTCCTGTCCATGGTTTGTACTTTTAAATTATAGGATGGCCAATGACGGCCATTGGTTGTTGGATTGGCTCTGAGGCGTGCCATTGAACTCGCGCTTTACAGCATAGGTCGGTGATCAAAAATCCATGCATTAATCCTCCTATAGTACCTTCTCGCAGTGATCGATCAATGGAATGGTGAATGCATAGGCCGATGTCGATGTTCAAAATCTCGACCTTATTATTTGAACCGGCTTCATAAGTGACTATGTCGTAGAGAAGTTGTGCTCGTTCTTTAGTTATGTCATTTTGGTGACGCGTAGGTATGAGTCGAGCACATAGAAAGGCGTACCAGGCTTTCCCTTATCGACTCAAAGCGACATGTTTGTCACCCATTGAGTTCCAGGCTTGCAAAGGCGAACTATGATCTCATCCAAATTGGGCAAATGATCCTCATATCGATCCGTCTAGGGTGTCTCTACCACAAAGTAGTCATTGATCATCGCCGCTCTAAATGACACCGGCTTGCCCCGAACCATAACCATATGATCAACTTGCTCGATGGCGTTGGCGTAGAATTCTTTGACAATGTTTACCACTGTCGGCTTGGGTTACTCGACTAATTGAAACCAGTTACGCTCCACAATCATAAGCACCTTGTCTTCGTCTCGATTAGCATCCAGTTTCAGCCCTCGTTCAAGCACCAAAGTCTTCATGTTGATGACTTTGGAGTAGCGTGATGACGCTCCCTCACTCACAAATCTAGTGCCATCAAAACGTGGAGGAGCACTAGAGGATAAAGTCCGCGGCCTTTTGGATGTCATGATGATGCTCTCGAGTTGAATTGCCCAAACGAATTGAAAATAGCTTGTGGAACCCTGTTAAAGCAATTTATCGAACACGTGGTGGGCGACAATGTCTCTCCCCCAAACTTAGTACAATTTGTATAACACAACTTTCCCAAATACAAAAAATGCTAATTAACCTTGGGTCTTCAGTAACCGAACGGTTCCCAATGCAATTGTTAGGCAATTCAATGAAACTTATGAAATAAGCTATAATACCCCAATACTAATGAATTACTTGTAATACCTTGTGATTGTTGCCTCAATTTGATGTTTGTTGATTCAAATACCTTTTAACCCCTTGCTTCCAATTTCTATTGCTTCTAATTTCTCTTAGTTCTAATTCGTGATAAAGATTGGTCATTCACTTTGAACACATTCCTTAACTTCAGATTTTAGATATCTACTGCACCATGAGGAAAATATTAGTGATTTCAAATGGACCCTCACAGCGAGAACGCAACTTACCTAGAAATAATTTCAATCGTGAATTGAAAAGGACTTTTTGTCCCACAGTGAAATTCTTCCTCAAGATCTACTTATCATGGAAAACTTTTGTCTTAGTCTTGTACAATTTAGAACTCTCATATGCTTCGATACGCAACTCCTCGAGTTCTTGTAACTGCAACGTCCTATTGACGACAGCTTGATCCATGTTCATATATCACTGTTTGATTACCCAGAAAGCCTTATACTCTAGCTCCACAGGTAGGTGGCATGGTTTTCCGAACACCAGCCTATAAGGCGATATATAAATCAGAGTTTTGTATGCCGTCCTATATGCCCATAGTGCATCGTCCAATCTAAGACTCTAATCTTTCCTATTCGGGTTGACTACTTTTTCAAGAATGGATTTGATTTCTCAGTTAGATACCTCAGCTTTGCCATTACTATGCGGATGATAGGATGTAGATACTCTGTGAAGAACGTTGTACTTCTTCAACAAGGCTGCTAACACCCTATTACAGAAATGAGTTCCGCGATCACTGATAATGGCCCGTGGTGCTCCAAACCTGACAAATATGTTAGTCATGACAAAATCTGCAACAACTTTAGAATCGTCAGTCCTGGTGGCTTTAGCTTCCACCCACTTTGAAACATAGTCAACTACCAGTAAAATATAAACATTACCAAGGGAAACAGGAAAGGGATCCATAAAATCAATACCCCAAACATCGAAGATTTCAACAATTAGAATAGGGTTTTGTGGCATTTAATTTCTATGAGATATGTTACCAGTTCTTTGACAATTTTCACATGATTTACAAAATAAAAAAAGAGTTTTTGAAAATAGAGGGCCAAAAGAAACCACTCTCTAACACCTTATGTGATGTTCTTTTAGGTCCAAAATGACATCTACAAGCATAGGAATAGCAGAAAGCTAGAATAGATTGGAACTCACTATCAGGTACATAACGTCTAACTATCTAATCAGCACAAAATTTCCACAAATATGGGTCATCCCACACATAATGTTTTGCATCACTCCTTAGCTTTTCTTTTTGGGATTTTGAAAACTCACTTGGTAAATACGCACTTACCAAATAATTCACAATGTCTGCATACCAGGGAGTTGTATTGCCAATCGAAAGTAGATGCTCATCCGGAAACATGTCTTGTAATGGTAGTGCTTCCTCCTCCTTAAGAATTCTGCTCAAGTGATCCGCTACCAAGTTGTCCGCCCCCTTTTTATCTTTAATTTCCAAGTAAAATTCTTGCAAAAATGAGATCCACTATATGATTCGAGGTTTGGACTCCTTCTTATTAAGAAAGTACCTGAGGGCAGCATGGTCAGAGTAAACTATCACTTTAGTACCAAGTAAGTATGATCTAAACTTATCTAAAGAAAATACAACAAGTAAGAGTTCTTTTTCCATTGTGGAATAGTTTATCTGAGCCGCATCAACGTTCTAGAAGCATAGTAGATGGTATGGACAGCTTTGTCAATCTTTTGGCCCAAGACGGCGCCGACAGCATAGTTGCTTGCAT
The DNA here is from genome assembly GCA_020205555.1 of Panax stipuleanatus. Classification (NCBI taxonomy): domain Eukaryota; kingdom Viridiplantae; phylum Streptophyta; class Magnoliopsida; order Apiales; family Araliaceae; genus Panax; species Panax stipuleanatus. The sequence goes on from CM035123.1 coordinate 47,423,382, forward strand.
CACACATTATCTTGAACGAAAGTTTCCAATTTGGTAGTTGAATGATAGGGGCTAACGTCAACAATTTCTTCAATGTATCAAAATCCACCTTGTATTCATCATGAAACTGGAATTCCTCATCTTTTTGAATCAGCTTGTATAAGGGCAATGTTATCTTGGCCAAATATATGATAAACATGTGATAAAATCCTGTATGTCCAAGAAAAGAATGTATCTCCCGTACACTGACGGGGTAAGTCAATGCAGATATAATATTAATTTTAGATTTATCATTTTCTAAACCATTAACTGACACTACTTGACCAAGTACAATTCCTTGTTCTACCATAAAGTGACATTTTTTCCAATTTAACACAAGTTTTATTTCCAAACATCTATCTAATACACGTGTTATATTATCGAAGCAGGCATCTAACGAATCACCAAGAACTGTGAAATCATCCATAAAGACCTTAATGCATTCTTCTAAAAGATCTGAAAAGATACTCACCATGCATCTTTGAAAAGTACATATGGCATTGCAAAGTCCAAAGGACATTCGCCGATAAGCAAAGGTTCCAAAGGGACATGTGAATGTGGTCTTTTCCTGGTCTTCGAGTGCAATCACAATCTGGTTATCACCTGAAAAGCCATCTAGAAAGCAATAATAAGAATGCCCAGCTAATCAGTCTAACATTTGATCAATGAAAGGAAGGAGAAAGTGGTCATTTCTAGTTATATCATTTAATCTCCTATAGTCAATACACACTATCCAACCTGTTTGCATCCGTGTGGGCACTAACTCATTATTGTCATTCTTGACAACCTTGATTTCGGATTTCTTAGGAACTACCAGCACCAGACTTACACATTGACTGTCGTAGATGGGGTAGATGATTCTTGCATCGAGCAATTTTATTACCTCTTTCTTCACTACCTCCATCATCGGTGGGTTCAACCGTCTTTATGCATCTCTTGTAGGTTTAGCTCCTTCTTCCAGCAAAATTCGATGCATGCACATTGATGGAATAATACCTTTGATATCTGCTATGGTCCAACCAAACACTGTGATATGGTCCCTAAGGACTCTCAACAATTTTTCTTCCTGTACTTTGGTTAGATTACTAGCAATTATCACAAGTAAAGTTTCATTAGTCCCTAAATATGCATATTTCAAGTGTGCAGGTAATTGTTTCAATTCAAGTTTTGGAGCTTGCTCAACAGATGGTAATATTTTTTGGTGAGACACAGGCAATTGAATTAACTGAACTGCATGCTTATCTGTGAGTTTAGGCATTACTGTAGTGCAGCCACAGTTTCCTTCAATTACTGACTGTGCTCAAGTTCATACTTCCCATCCATATCCAAACTGCTAGAAATAATAACCTCCAAACTGTCTCTTTAAATTTGTTCAAAAGTTTTCTGCACTAAAGAGTCACACACATTAATTGCAAAAGCCTGACAAATATCACATGGGTACCTCATGGCATCATAGATGTTAAATTAAATCTTTTTGCCATCAAACTCCATTGTCAATGTCCCATTGTGCACATCGATCATAAATCTTCCTGCTTCTAAGAAAGGTCTTCCTAGCAAGATGTGTGATGGGTTTGGTGATGTATCATCTTCAATGTCCACTATGTAAAAATATGCAGGAAAGATTAGTTCGTTCACCTGCACCAAGACATCTTCAACTACCCCTCGTTGGTAGGTATTAATACGATCTGCCAATTGAATAAACACAGCAGTATTTTATAAAGGACCTAAATTTAGAGATTTATAAACAGATAATGGCATAACATTAATTGAAGCACCTAAATCTAGCATGGCCTTCTCAAATCTAGTGTTTCCTATCTTACATGGAATCGTGAATATGCTTGGATCTTTACATTTAGGTGGCATTTTTCTTTGAAGAACTGTTGATACATTCTCCCCAACTATGACTTTCTCATGATTTTCCCATTTCCATTTGTTAGTGTATAATTCTTTTAAAAATTTTGTATACCATGGCACTTGTTTAATTGCATCAAGTAATGGGATATTCACTTCTACTTTCCTAAAAGTTTCCAGAATTTCTTTTTCCTTTTCATCTTTCTTTGAATTTCTAGAATTTCTGTGAGGAAAAGGAAGTGGAATATCATTAAGTTGACAAGAAGGGTTAGGATGTACCTTCGATTTTTTCAGTTCCTCCTTAGCTTGCTCTTTCTCAAACTCAACTGTAGTTGTGGGTGTATCAGTCTGCTTTCCACTCCGCAAGGTCATAGCACTGGCATTCTCCTTAAGATTCACAACAGTTTGCGATGCAAGCTTCCCTGAACCTTGAGAGTTCAACCGGCCCACAGTAGTAGCTAATTTGCTCATTTGACTCTCCAAACTATAGATGGAAGATTTCGTCTGTTGTTGGAACTGTTGTGTTTGTGTCATAAACGCCTTGAACATGTCTTCTAAGGATATTCTAGGATTGGCCAATGCTGCTGGTCTGTGTTGGTATTATGGCTGATTTGGCTGAAACGGCTGTTTAGTTGGGTAAAACCCTTGTGCATGCGGCGTAGCACTCCCATAACTCAAGTTAGGATGATATCTCCATCTTGGATTGTATGTATTGGAAAAATGGGTTATATTTCCTCTACGGCTGGGCTTGGTAATTTCCCACTACATTAGCTTGCTGAGCATTCTCGTCCTCTTGTAATGTCGGGCATGCATTTATAGGGTGCCCCGCCATTAAACATATATGGCAAGCTTGTGCAATTGGCAAGTTACCTGTTGCTAATTGTTTCACCACAGCAGTTATGTCAGAAATCTGTTGCTCTATATTAGTCATGCTTACCTCACTTACCCTTTGCGCTGGATGATCATTCCTTGTTCCATATTGTTGTGCATTGGCTGCCATATTTGCAATCAAGTTCTTTGCAGCCTCTGGTGTTTTATCCACTAATGCTCCTCCACTAACAGCGTCGATCATACTCCTATCCATCGGTATGAGTCCCTCATAAAAGTATATGATAAGGTGTTAATCGTCAATCTGGTGGGGTGGACAGCTGGAGCAAAGCTTTTTGAATCTCTCCCAGTATTCATACAGTGTTTCACCGCTGAATTTTCGGACTCCGCAAATTTCCTTCCTTATATTGGCTACCCTTGAAGCAGGAAAGTACTTCTCCAAAAATAGCCTCTTCATATCGTTCCATGATTGTATTGATCCCGAGGGAAGATAATACAACCAATCTTTTGCTAAATTCCTAGTGAGAATGGGAAAGCTCTCAGCTTTATCTTCTCCTCCGTAACATTGTGTGGCTTCATGGTTGAGCACACAACATGGAATTCCTTCAAATACTTGTACGGATCTTCATCTGTAAAACCAAGAAAAGTAGGCAAAAGGTGAATCAGTGCAGATTTTAATTCAAACACAGTATTCAAAGCAGGATATTCAATACATAGAGGTTGTTGAGTAAGATTAGGAGTTGACAACTCCTTTAAAGTCCTGTTATTTGGCACCGCCATCTCCTCGTCTGATTCGCTTAAAGAAGATTGGTCCGAAAATAGTGTGAGTGCGATGTTAAGGCCTGGTGATGGAGCTTCGTCGAAATCTGCAAGTGGACCTTGGGTTTTCCGATCTTCCTTCCTAAGCCTTCGTGCGGTTCTCTCTATTTCTGGATCAAATTTCAATTTAAGAGAGTGAGAGGATCGAGGCATAAAATAAAAAAAAATATAAAATATAAAAACAATTGAATAAAATAAAAACAAATAACACTCCCCGACAACGGCGCCAAAATTTGGTAGGTATCGTCTAGCACTACAAAATTTACATTACTTCTATTTCACTAACTCAAGTATTAGTATAGTAATAAGCAAGGATCGATCCCACAGAGAGTTTGTTGTTTATAATTATCCAAGTATTTTCAATGAATTGGGGGTTTTTAATTTGAACAGTTTAATTAACGAATGTGAATTTAAAGAAAATATCAATGAGTAAAAAGCTTCAATTCTTCAGTTCAGTAGCTCCTTTTCTCAATTATGAATTAACCAAGTGTTTACACTATTTATCTTCCAATGAGATTAATAACCCTAGATAACCGCAATATCAAATTACCTAAAACTCTCCTTAAGTGTAAATCTAATTCGACGATCGCCAACAAAAGATCCTAACTATCATACAACCTAGAACTATCAGTCTAGATTTAATATAACAGAAGCATGAAGAATAAGAATTAGATTATTCCAAGCAATAATTACACAATCAGGAATTATTTAATTTGTCTTCTGAAAACCTTAACAATATTCAAAAGAAAATTCGGGTGTCTCAAATACCTCGGATCCGGTCCGCCACGATACATCTATCGCGAAACTATACATCTTTTATTCAAAACTTAATGAATAAATTTTACTTATTACAATATAGAATAATAATTTCTATTCATATCCAATATCTTATATGATGACCCTAAACCTTAATATAAGTTTTCAAATCTCGGTCATATACCATCCCTGTCTACACATCACATTCGATGTTTACAAAAATGCAGAATAACTAAAACTTTTCTATCTCCTTGTATAAAAATCTTTCCTTGAATTCAAAATCTTGAATCAATTACATAACCTTGAACCAATTATAAAGTATGATTCACTGTGTTCGAATTACTATATAAATGTATACATCTCAGTTCGAAACCCCTATGTGTTACATAACACAACCTTACAATTTAAACATGTATAAAACATTGTAATCTACTATCGTATACATCTTATAGAACTTAAACATGAATCAAGAGCATGTATTTAAATAAACAGAAATCTTCAAACTCTATCACGTAGCACGTAACTTTTATCGTGAGTCCTTAACCTGCAAAAGTGGTTATTTGCAAGAGTGAGCTCGACAGCTCAGCGATTCTAACAGTTTTTATGCATCACATAGCACATAATATCATACCCAGTTCATGCATTTATAATCAATCGATATATACTACGCATGTTACTTCTCACATAACAAGTATATCATCAAAGATCAACTTTCAATCTCATACATATCTCATATACAGTTCATATATAAGTTAACATCATCATGGCATAATATAATTCATCTAACAGTTATTGAATTCATATATCAAATAAGAACTGAAAGACTTGCCTGATTCGTAGTTTAACAACTACGACTTAACTGCTCAAAGATATTTGCGCTTCGTGTATTCCTACACAATTATACAATTATGGATTCATACATATCAATTATACATATCCATACATTCTCAATATAATAACCATTGATTACATTGTTATCTAACTTGGTTCGTAGAACCTTCATTTTACTTTCCCATCACGTTCTTAGAAAACTATGTACGTATAGGTATACCTTAACCATACATACTTACTATCATCTTTCATATACATGTATCACACACTTAACTAAAGGTGTTCGACATATATTTAAAACTTATATGATCCTTATTATTCATACGTTTCTAAAGCATTAACGGAATTATATTTTTGAGTTTTATATAACCATTGTACAAATCAGCACTTAATGCATCATTAAGATTCTATTTTATAACTTAGAAATAATAATGTAAACATGCTACTATGTTCATCACGTATATATGTGAGGTGCCATACTAGTTAATATGCATGCTCACAATTACCTTTATCATATACGTACATCTAGCATCGATAATTGATTTAAAACATGTCTAATTCATACCTAACTAACTTTCATAGTGTCTAGTAAGGTGTGTGCACATACATGACAATTAAAAGCACTAGCATGTATGCTCAAACATGTTAGAAAACTAATACACTATGATCATGCAACTTAGTTTTCCAAAACGCCTAAGTTTATCTTTTTGAAAACATCTTAACTTTTAACCATGACTGTTAATGTGTTTTAATACTTTAGGCATGTGTTTCATGCCTATCTAGACCATGCAACCATGCTTACAAAGTCAGAACGTAAGCATCAATAGTAGGTGTCAAGGCTCATTTTAAAATCTTACAACTTTCTTTAGAAATCGCACACTAACGAAGTCAAGAATGTTCATACTATGTCAAGATACTTATTCATACATATAACGACCATGAATTTTAAACTCTTTATTTATTAAATATGTGATTTAATTTTAACGAGTTAGTTTTGTGAGTTTATTTAAACCTTATGTGATGGTGAGAATTTGTAAAATGATTAAAGGAAGTCACTAATGAGTTATTTAACTTAGTGGACTAGCCCTGAGACCTTAATATCAGAGAATTGATAAGATTATTAATAATTAAATATTCAACTTATTTGAATATAGTGACAGGATTTGAACGTGTTTGATTAATTTCAATTATGATTATTATTTGATAATGTGTTGATTAATAATTATTATGAATAAATAATAATTAATAAGTAAGAGATTAATAAATATAATAATATTATATTTAATTGATTTATACAAGCATGTGATATATAAACCTATAATATATGGTGGATTACCTTATATTATATATAATGCAAGGTGGCACATCAATATGATTATACGTTATATATATTGACTATATGGTAAGAGTAATTACATTATGTGAGTGACATAATAGTATGACTTATGTAACATGATATGTGTAGGTAAACATTCATGTATCCCCTATTGACATATAATAAGATCAATAATTAATTAATAATGATTTCATTAAGTTATTATAATTATTATAATAACAGTCATGATAATAATTAATAATAAATGCCTAATTAATTTATATTTGGTGTTAATATAAAATGTGCATGGATTATATGTTGATGTATCTATGTGTACCCCTACTTGTTACCTTGTAATTTGAAAATGCATTGTATACCCTTTAATTCATTATAACCTAAGTTATATAAAATGTGTAAACTAAGTGTTGTGTACCTTAATGATGTATGAATGTTGAGTTCTTGTCCCATTTTGAGTGTCCATTCCTTCCATATTTCTCATTCACGTGTAAGGCCAAAGGCCTAAGCTACTCCCTCATATCAACTTCCTAGCTAGCCAATGATGCTCATGATGAAGAAGGATGTGGGTGATGGGGGTGGTTGGCAACTATTTCACCTAATGCTTGTTGCCCATCATCTCTTCTCCTTCTCCAATGGTTTGATTTCATGGACAATGGCTTGGCATGGTTATTCATTTCCCTATAAATTGAGTGCTCCCCTTCTCATTTCATTTTTGCTAGACTAATTGCTAAGTATTAGAAAGAGTGAAGTGAGAGTAATCTGATTTTGGGAAGCAAGCTTAGCTAATTCAAGGTATAATCTCTAAACCCATTTGAAATTCAATTCATAGAATTAGCATGTTTAGTTGGAATTGGTGATATAAAATGATGATTAACATGCTAGGATAGTATATAGAGGTGTTATATGTACAATGTGATAACTAGCAAGCATGTTTCATGTAGTGTATTGGGTTTGGCCTGAAGCTCTGCTTTAGCAGAAGACTCTCTGGACTGGAACGGGAGCCGCGCGGCCGCGCGTCTCCCTAGTACAATTTGGGCGCGGCCGTGCCCCTCTGTAAAATTTGTTTTCTGTTTCGTTTTCTGTCCATGCTATCTTGATGATACCCTTTGGCCAAGCATGTAAACTAATATTAAACCACACTATAAGCTTCTTAATACTACATATATGCCATGACCATGATAGTATGTGTGATGAAAGGAAAACATGTGTTTTAAAAGGGAAACTTATAGTTTCAATTATGAACTTAGACACGTACGTAGCACGTGCATCTTCTGATTCTGAAAGCATGACCGTATAGTCTATATTGACATGAAAGGTACGTTTAAAGTGTCGAACACACTAGCATGAACGATTGCAAGATTTCAACGACTTTAACGAGAAATTTAAGCCTTTTGAAAACAAACTTGACCAATATTAGTATCTTTTAGATTCTGACCATATGAGAACATTTACAAGGTTTAGATATGTGTTTCAATTGCATACGAATTATATGTTGAGACGCTTTACATGTACTATGTTACCTTTGTGGACTTAGTATACTTTTCAAAGGAAACTTAAGATTTGAAAGTTAATAACATCAATTACCATGTGGGTTATATTATGAGCATGCAAGCATGAAGATTAGGAGCTCACTATGCCTATAGACATATTAACATGAACATCATTTGTTTATATATAGATTTCACCTATGCACGCATATTCATAGAAAATGAATTTCTAAAGTATAGCCTATGTGATAGGAATATACATGAGTAGTATAAGCACAAGCATATTTACTAAGTATTGTTAGTCTCGTGAGGTGTAATATGGCGATGTAAATAATCTTTGAAACATGAATATGTATTAGTTAAAGTATGTGAATTACTAGCATGAAAACACGACTTCGAATTGAATATAGAAAAAGCATGCTAGTTTCGAACGAGAAGTTAATAACTTGATAAAGTATGTGTGTTGATTAAATATAAGTAACTTAAAGTATTATGTGTTCAAGCCTATATTGATGCATAGAAACTAGATAATCTAAAGTTATTAAATCTATGACATGATTAGATTGACTTACATGAATTATGGATAGATTAATATGATAAGCAGATTCTTGTAAGTGTAGACTCGTATTAGTTTACACATGCTAATTGGAATACCGACTTATTAATGTTAGGTTATTTCAGCGAGATTTAATTAAAGCTAGAACTTAATTGTAGCTGAGCAATCAGGCAAGTCTCCGAACTTCACTATTTGGTTGTGCAAGTTCTTTAATTCTTATTTGTACAAGTTCCTATCCTTCTCATATTGTATTGAGCAGGTTATTATCGTATTGACAATTAATTATTTAAAGCTTGAACTTTATTTCCAAGCATGCTAATAGGTGGTTTAATTACTTTACAATTATTCCACATCGATATTATTGTTATTCGCACTTGGTGCACTTGATTTCGTACAATCTTGGACTTGTACATTATTTAAAGTTCTATAATTCTTGAACTGCGTCAGATAGAGTTTGAACCCTTGTTCGGTCAGACAATTGTATAAAATTTTTATAAAAGCTATCCAAACCAATTGATGGTAAGGATTCTTAGACTAAAAGAACACCCCTTGTATATATAGGAGAGTACCCCAGGTATCTAGTATAAAGATACAAACAGCAGAGTTGAATGTTATGCATATACATGGCGTACGCGAGGCTGATCCCCTCAAGTACTTATTCTGTAGCCAGTAACCAAAGGGTCAATCAGCTATTGATTATGTTGGAGTTTTATAGTTCAAAAGTCTACTTGACTATCAGTTATTCTAAAAGTAATCATTATTCTTGCTTTCGATATTCATATTGTTGAATTCATCATGATATATCCTTTATTGTTGTACTTAAACTTGCTGAGCAAACTTGTTGCTCATTCTTGCTATATCATGACTTATATTGCAGTTAAGCCCGAGACTTTAGGGAAGGACAAGGGTAAAGGGAAGATGTAGGATTAGTTTGCAAGGAGCAGACTTTATTTTTATGTTTAATTAATTATTGTTATGAAATATGAACCCTAATGACTATTCTAGGGTATGTTTGTATATTTGTATTTAAGGTTATCGAATCTTGGGACTAGTAACACCTTTTAAATGAACGACGTACGTTTATTATATTCCGCATTTTAGTTATCGTATGTTATTTAGAGGTGGATGTTTAGTATTATTTCATGACGACCGGACCAGGGTCAGAGGACCCGGATTCGAGGGTGTCACAATACATGTTAAACATGAATTCATGCATGTCTAAGTTATTTACACATACTCAAATGGTCAAAAATTACAAGACATAAGTCTTGGTCAAGTTCACTTAAAAAGTGCTTAAGTTCTTCTTTGAAACAATTTGAATCTTTTAATCATGTGTGCTAGTGAGTTCAACACTTTAAACATGCATTTTATGTCAATATAAACCATACTATCGGGTTCACAAAATCAGAAGGCACATGTGATACACATATGTCAAAGTTAATATTGAAAACCATAAGTTCATTTCAAAACATACGTTTTTCTTCCCTAACGTATACTAATATGGTTGAAATCATGCATGTTATAACAAGAAACTTATATCATAAGTTAATTCTAGTTTTCATGCTTGCTTAATGATATATCACTTGCTAGCACAAAACATCACTTAACAGGTTCTGCAACAGAAGCAAAACTCAGCAAGCAGGGATTGGCGTAGCTGCGCCGCTGGCCAGTACAATACTAGCGCAGCTGCGCAGGCATGCAACCAGGCCTGAAGCTGCACTGCCTCGACAGTTTAACAACCCAAACATCAAAATTTCATACGAATTCGATTGTAAACTAGCTATATTGCATTACTATCATGATTGCAAGTTACTATAACAACTAACAACTATTCCCCAATCTAAATAATCATGAATTTAAGCTTAATCCAAAAATCAAGAGGTAGAAATTTCCAAAATGAAAAGCATGGAGTTATACCTCTGTTAATGACTAAACGAGTTTGCTGCTAAATTGGACTCCTTAAATCTAAGAATTCTTATCATAGATATATGTACTTGCTCTCAATTCTATTCTTAGGGAAAATCTCAGCAAATGGAATGAGAAGGAAAGAAGCTTCATTTATAGAGAATTGGATATCCAGACAAAGCTTTCTTACACTATATTAAACCAACAAATTGAGAGAATGTATAATGGTTAAGAAGATGGGTTGGTAGAGTAGTTGAAGAACACTGTTATGCCCACTCCCCCTCATGATCAATAGCTAAAAATGTAGAGTTTGAGAGAAGAGGTATAGGCTAGCCTTCATAAGTTATACACATGAGAAAGAGAAGTGACTATCATATTGGGACAAGCCAAATGAATCTCAGCAGCTTGCAAATATAATACACTAAGGTTATATATATATACCTACCATGCTTACTTAGGTTACAAATATACATTCTATATACATTTAAATCACAATGTCACTTCTAATAAGCAATCAATAATACGGTGTATCAAATAAGGGTTCATATATATAATCCATGTACATTTTCCTTAATACCAACTACAATTTAATTGGGTATTATCATTACTCATTATCATAACAGTTATTATAATAATTATAATAACTTATTGAAATCATTATCAATGAACAACTATTTATTGATATTAATATAAGGTAATAGGGTATACATTAAGGTCTACCCACACACATCATGTTACATAAGTTACAATATTATGTAACTCCCCTAATAAAATTAATCTTACTATATAGTCTATATATATAATATGTATCCACATTCATGCGTCACATAATATAATATAGATAACTACCATATATTAAAGGTTTAATTATTGCATGCTTGTACAAAACAATTAATCAAGTAAATATAATCTCATTATATTTATTACTCCTTTGCACATTAATATATTATTCTCAACAACAATAGTTTCATATGTTTATCGATTAATTACTCAAAATATAAATTAATCAATCACGTTTAAACCTCTACACTATATTCAAGTAATTGAACATTTAATTACTAATTATCTTATCAATTCTTTTGAGATAAAGCTTAGGGTTAGTCTACTAATTTAAATAAATCATTAGTGACTCCCTTTAAATTAATCCTAGCAAATATACGCACAGATACTAACTCACATCACATGTATATTTGCACATAGCAATATCAATAAATCCAGTTTAATCATTCCTTCATAACATGATATAATAAGTTTATTATATAATATTTTCTCCAATAGAGGCATTAATCAGTAAACATAACTTACTCATTTCTTCAAGATATTATTTAAATCATAATTTTTAAGCATTGTTGAAATAACTATATGTACAACACATGTACACCTTCTATATAGAAAATAGACCATAAGTTATTTCATACCAATATATTACATATAGTAAGTATGTTTCGATATATTTACCCTCATTCATATTACCTCAGTCAAAGACATAAAAGGTATTATTATTATTATTATTCAAAATAACACTCCTCCTTTTTATTAAAATAATTCAATATAAGAAATTATTTTAATAATCTTTCTTAGAAATATGTAATAATTATTTCTCTTTCCACCAATCCACAAAATTCAAGATATATATCTACACTTCTCGTTGTGTATTCAATTAATTAATAAGTCTCTAACCAATACATTTTTAACGATATATATTGATTTCCTTTCTCTCTTTAACAACGTACATATACTCAAGAAAACTGGTGACTATCAAAAATATTTAATGTCATCATCTTACCATGATAAATAATTATATAAATCATTTAATAACGATAGATAAATATTATCCATCTCCTTTACTAATTCATCTCCATAAATATATAATAATGATATATATTTATTAAACACTAAGAATCACGTATTACATAATCAATATCACCCTATGTAATTCAATACTACAAACCTCATATCACAGATATATACATATTCGAATCTATCTCATGCTCTAAGAATTTTATTCATTAAATTCTTATTAAAAATGATTCTTGAAAATTCAGGTTCTTACAATCACCCCTTCTTCTAAGAATTTCGTCCTCGAAATTATAGTCTACTAATTTCTACTCCTTTTATTCAACAAAACTAGGTTTTCAAGTAAACCTTTACTGAAATCATGCTCAATTTATTGAGTACATACTGCTTCCTTCTATGCGGAGCTCTACTATCATCATATAACTTTTCTCTAAGGAGTTAAAACTTTTCATATCTGGCTGAGGGGTCATATAGACCGTGAACTCTAGGTCATACGGTATTTACTGTAACCCAATTTGTTAACCAAGCTGAACATTGGTATGTTTACAATCACGAAGAAGGTCAACTTCTAATACTGATACGTTAGGTGGTCAATCAATCGTACCTTAGTTCTTAAATTGGAATATATTATCCAACCAGTATATCCCCATTTTTCAGGGTTGTTCACCTCAGTCTTACTGTTAGACTCCGTTCCAAAAAAATTTGGTTCGGGAAAAATTCTCAAAGAGATGCTTGAATCTTTATAAACATTTGTCTAGCTGAATCAATTAGCTTAGACGTAAACCAATAATTCGAATATCAATCGAAACATGTAACTGGCCAAATTACTTGGCATCTAACCTTTCTTTAAAGTTCTGAAAATCTTTTTATGACTTTGTCATACTACATCGTACCATAGTGAGCTTAAATCAAATCCCACACCAGGTAATTCTGCATTGATAACTCTATCACTTTTTATTTTATGACTTTGTCATACTACATCGTACCATAGTGAGCTTAAATCAAATCCCACACCATGTAATTCTGCATTGATAACTTCATCATTCTTATCATTTCCGCATCAGGTTTCATAATGCATTGATGATATACAAAATACATTTTGATATCTCAAATCAATTTTGTCTAGCCGAAACAATTAGCGTAGACTCTTCTTTAAATCGTTCAAAAATCATTACAAATTATTTTTGATGTTATCATGTCGCAATAGGTAACGTTGTGTTAATGGCTCGAAGTCCATCTCCACACCCTTGTCACCTTATTTTGAGGATAACAAAAATTCATTTTCTTCAAAAGGCACATCAGTGCGAATTTAGCTTGATATCAAAGATTTCGAAGTCTAGCACAGCTAGAAGATTTGGAATACCTATGCTTCCATCATCAACTTCAATTGCTCTAATGATCAATTGCTTAATAATATCTATTAAAAATCCTCAATTCATCATCTATAACTCTCCTATACCCAGTACAGTTCATCAAACATACCACACGTTAGGAGTTTAGGAACTTTCCACAATCATATGTGTTTAGGAACTTATCCTAGTCAGACCAAAGTTGTCCATTCGCTGAGGGGTCCCATCATACGATTATGAGTCACAAATTTACCATAAGTATGAGTTTAAAGAACTCGTACCTAATCTTAGTAATATCTATCTATCAGAATAAACATGAGAAAAGAATAACATTTCTGCCATATGTATAATGATAGCGTGACACCAATATTCTAATGATTATCAATGTAAGAAGCTAAGTGGTTGTTGAACCAAACACAATCCCCTGCCCATAGAAGGAACTGGTCGACTCAGCCACTAAACAATATAGGAAGCTAAGTGGTTCTAAACCCGAGCATAAATTCCCCGCCCATACAAGGAACCATACAACTTAGCTGCTAACAAGAGTGCTCAATTGAAATCCAGCACTTAACTCTATCTTATTCTTAATTTGCTCTTAGCTCATTGTGAAATTTCTATATTTTGTCACTTACAACTCCTCATGAGTTCTGCTCATACAACTTAGGGTTCTTTCCCTATTATCAATTAAACTCTCTCAAGTTATAGTCAAAGGTACTCTTACCTAAGGTTTATAACCTACAGCTTTGATACCAACCTGTGACGACCCCAAATCCGGGTCTCTCAAACACCTCGGATCCGGTCCGCCACGATACATCTATCGCGGAACTATACATCTTTTATTCAAAACTTAATGAATAAATTTTACTTATTACAATATAGAATTATAATTTCTATTCATATCCAAGATCTTGTATGATGACCCTAAACCTTAATATAAATTTTCAAATCTCGGTCATATACCATCCCTGTCTACACATCACATTCGATGTTTACAAAAATGCGAAATAACTAAAACTTTTCTGTCTCCTTGTATAAAAATCTTTCCTTGAATTTAAAATCTTGAATCAATTACATAACCTTAAACCAATTATAAAGTTTATATCACTATGTTCGAATTACTGTATAAATGTATACATCTCAGTTCGAAACCCCTATGTGTTACATAACACAACCTTACAATTTAAACATGTATAAAACATTGTAATCTACTATCGTATACATCTTCTAGAACTTAAACATGATTCAAGAGCATGTATTTAAATAAACAGAAATCTTCGAACTCTATCACATAGCACGTAACTTTTATCGTGAGTCCTTAACCAGCAAAAGTGGTTATTTGCAAGAGTGAGCTCGACAGCTCAACAATTCTAACAGTTTTCATGCATCACATAGCACATAATATCATACCCAGTTCATGCATTTATAATCAATCGATATATACTACGCATATTACTTCTCACATAACAAGTATATCATCAAAGATCAACTTTCAATCTCATACATATCTCATATACAGTTCATATATAAGTTAACATCATCATGGCATAATATAATTTTTCTAACAGTTATTGAATTCATATATCAAATAAGAACTGAAAGACTTGCCTGATTCGTAGTTTAACAACTACGACTTAACTGCTTAAAAATATTTGCGCTTCGTGTATTCTTACACAATTATGCAATTATGGATTCATACATATCAGTTATACATATCCATACATTCTCAATATAATAACCATTGATTTCATTGTTATCTAACTTGGTTCTTAGAATCTTCGTTTTACTTTCCCATCACGTTCTTAGAAAACTATGTACGTATAGGTATACCTTAACCATACATACTTACTATCATCTTTCATATACATGTATCACACACTTAACTAAAGGTGTTCGACAAATATTTAAAACTTATATGATCCTTATTATTCATACGTTTCTCAAACATTAACGGAATTATATTTTCGAGTTTTATATAACCATTGTACAAATCAACACTTAATGCATCATTAAGATTCTCTTTTATGACTTAGAAATAATAATGTAAACATGCTACTATGTTCATCACGTATATATGTGAGGTGCCATACTAGTTAATATGCATGCACACAATTACCTTTATCATATACGTACATCTAGCATCGATAATTGCTTTAAAACATGTCTAATTCATGCTTAACTAATTTCATAGTGTCTAGTAAGGTGTGTGCACATACATGACATTTAAAAGCACTAGCATGTATGCTCAAACATATTAGAACACTAATACACTATGATCATGCAACTTAGTTTTCCAAAACGCCTAAGTTTATCTTTTTGAAAACATCTTAACTTTCAACCATGAATGTTATTGTGTTTTAATACTTTAGGCATGTGTTTCATGCCTATCTAGACCATGCAACCATGCTTACCAAGTCAGAACGTAAGCATCAATAGTAGGTGTCAAGGCTCATTTTAAAATCTTATAACTTTCTTTAGAAATCGTACACTAACGAAGTCAAGAATGTTCATACTATGTCAAGATACTTATTCATACATGTTAAACATGATTTCATGCATGTCTAAGTTATTTACACATACTCAAATTGTAACGACCCCAAAATTCATACAATAATATTCTCCTTCTCGATCGTTAATAATACAACTTTAATCTCTCATTACATCATTTTTCGATATTAAAAATCACTAAAAATGCGGAATATTTAAAACTTTTATAAACTTTCTTTCTATATTGCCCTGAATCGCAACCTTTACATTACATCTCTTTGATTCAAATCTATATCATGAATCATTACAACAAAATGACAATACAAAGTCTTACATAATAAAACAATATCCATCTATATTGGATAACTCTACTTATAACTCAGCGACATATTTCATTCAAAACATTAACTACAATTTAAAATTGAACATAACTAATATTCTTGAACATTGATCTCTATAAATCTCTTAACACGTATCATTACCTTGCGTCCTTAACCTGCAAAAATGGTTATTTGCAAGAGTGAGCTCGACAGCTCAGCAAGTTCTAACAGTTTTCATGCATCACGTATCACATAATAAACATGCTCAACATAAATCTCATAATAATTAAAGTAACATGGCATACATGCTTTAATTCACATAACAAATATAAAAATTGAGTTCCATACTCAATCAACATTATTTAACCAAACAGTGTAGTCATAAATTGACTTTGACATTTCATGATTACAACATGTATAACATATCATGCTCGCTTGCAATTTAAAACAGTTCACCAAATTCACGTAGACAAGTAGAAACCGAAAGACTTTCCTGGTTCGTGGATTACCAATTACCGAAAAAACTGCTTAATATAATATGCTTCATGATCCTACATAACGTATCACCATATGTATCAATTATTAGTCACTTAGCAACGCTTATCAAACATCTAAGTAAATTCTAATTTACACTTTCTAATTTACACTTCGTAACTCTCTTCCATTCACTCGTTTGACACTCGCTGTCAAATCATATGTATAATTATTACATATCTAATCTTCATTGTTAGTTAACCAATTAAGATTAACTCATTCTTCATTAACTAATAAGTTAATAATTAATCACCACGTAATTTAATCACCTCACATAATCATATTACATTTCACATAATTAACCAATTATAATTACATCTTACGTCAATTAAATTACATTTCAAGTTAAACATAATTATATTTTTACTAACATTCATGTTTTATAACTTATAACAACATCTAATATCATCGACAAGCACTATACTTGTGTATGCGCATGACCGACGCCCTCCGATTGCCTCAAAATACGTATTAGTCCCAAAAATAACCATTTTGACCCTAGATAACCACCTCAAATCAAAAAGTCAAAAACACAAAAGTTGTAGGTCTACTCGTGCTCGTTCTGAATCATCTTGAATCACCTCAATCGGAGTTCGTATGAAAAAGTTATGGCCATTTTAGTAATAGAGGTCAAAATAATTTTGCATTACGACAACTAAACTACCCCGTGCAGCAAGTATACCTGCTGGGGCGGGTCCCCCAAGGCATAAACACTGGGGCGGGTCCAGGGGCTGGTGGAGGTGCTGGGTCATGAACTGGTGGAGAAATAAGCCAATTTGGCTTATTCCGTCACACCGAATTCGAATTTTCCCAACATGACAAACATGAAACATGTGACAAACAATATTTTAAGCTTACTAATATGCTCATAACATAAAAATTTCATATAAACACATAATCACAACCAAGATTTCATGGAATTCGAAGAAAAACACAACTTTAAGTGTTCTTGACGGAAATTGCTACTACGAACTCGTTTTTCAATCAATTCAAGTGATTCCAACTGTAATAACTTCTATTCTTAACATACTAACATAATACTTAATCAATTTTAACAATAACTCATAATCAACATCAATTTTGATAGTTTCAAAAGTATTTTTCAGAAATTACTTCACATAAAATCACTATGAACACACTTCCTATTGTTTATCAAAAATTCATGGATTGAATTGCTAGAACAACCATATAACTCATATATAATCATGTTATATCACATATTACACATAATTCATGCTCACATCAAGGATTTAAAGAATTTTCAACATAATTCCATAATCTAACACTATGAACATGAATTTCATGGTGTTCATCATATACTTGTGAATTGAAATTCTTAAATAACTATGAAACTCTCATGTAAATATATATATATATATATATACATATATATATATACATACATATCCCATTCTCATAACAAAATTATGAAGTTTCACAAAGAGACTTCCACATAGAATTCTAAAACCATGAAAACATAGAAGAATATGCTTTGAAAACATGTTTTTACAACAATTGATTTTGAAAACCCTTTCATGGCATACAATTATATATGAAAACATATGAACACCATATATACATATAATTTTATGATTGTAAAAACCTAATTTGATAAAGAAGAAAACACAACACATATGAATTAATTCTAGGGTTAAAATTATAACCTTACTAGTTTTGACTTAAGAGAGAGATGATGATCCTCTCTTGCCTTCTCAAGCTTTTCTTCCTCTTCTCTCTTCTTCTTCTCTGACAATTCTCTCTAACCCTCTTCTTCTTCTTTCTTTGTTTTGTTTAGACTTAGGCTTTTAGAAAACTAACGTATCTTTTAACTTAGCATATATTATACAATATACAATATACATATACAATATATGTAACTTATATTATTAATATAGCTAATAAATAATATACTAATTGCTATACTAACTACCACTTATTACATAGGATACAAAATTTGAAAAGCCCAAGGCCATGTTTGGCAAAACCAAATTATTTTTAAAAACTAACTTCTTGAGTTTAAGGCATTGTTTGGAAGAAATAAGATTAAACAAGTACAAAGGCCTTGTTTGGTAAAACTCATCATTTTAAAAACAGGTTTTAATAGTTAAGGCCCCGTTTGGCAAAACGAATTTAAAAACGGTGCTAGGGCCTTGTTTGGGAAAATAGTTTTGAAAACTCTTTTAATAAATCATTTTAACACATACTTTTTAATGTTATCCTTTAACTAATTAAAACTCAACATTAATTTAATTAATTAAAAGTTTAACATCAATTAATCACATAAAATTATCACATAATTATAATTACTCACTAATTATAATTTCATGTTACTCTCACCACATAACTCATCTAATTTAATTATCCCAATTAAATTATAACTATAACATAAAATCATTATGTCAATTAAATTAAATACCAAATATTCATTTAATTAACATATAACACTTAATTAAATTACTCCATAATAATCACATAATTATTTATTTAACTCAATAAATAATTCAATTAATATATTTATTTAATTCAATAAATATATAAATTCTCTTCACACCAAATCACATATTTTACAATATATAACACATACACACATACTCGTACTTAAACATCTTAAAATAAGAATTTTATTTATTAAATTCTCATTTATTAATTCTTAAAAATTCGGGATGTCACACAAATGGTCAAAAATTATAAGACATAAGTCTTGGTCAAGTTCACTTAAAAAGTTCTTAAGTTCTTCTTTGAAATCATTTGAATCTTTTAATCATGTGTGCTAGTGAGTTCAACACTTTAAACATGCATTTTATGTCAATATAAACTATACTATCGGGTTCACAAAATCAGAAGGCACATGTGATACACATATGTCAAAGTTAATATTGAAAACCATAAGTTTATTTCAAAACATACCTTTTTCTTCCCTAACGTATACTAATATGGTTGAAATCATGCATGTTATAACAAGAAACATATATCATAAGTTAATTCTAGTTTTCATGCTTGCTTAATGATATATCACTTGCTAGCACAAAGCATCACTTAACAGGTTCTGCAACAAAAGCAAAACTCAGCAAGCAGGGACTGGCGCAGCTGCGCTGCTGGCCAGTACAATACTGGCGCAGCTGCGCAGGTATGCGGCTAGGCCTGAAGCCGCACTGCCTCGGCAGTTTAACAACCCAAACGTCAAAATTTCATACGAATTCGATTGTAAACTAGTTATATTGCATTACTATCATAATTTCAAGTTAATATAACAACTAACAACTATTCCCCAATCTAAATAATCATGAATTTAAGCTTAATCCAAAAATCAAGAGGTAGAAATTTCCAAAATGAAAAGCATGGAGTTATACCTCTGTTAATGACTAAACGAGTCTGCTGCTAAATTGGACTCCTTAAATCTCAGAATGCTTATCAGAGATATATATACTTGCTCTCAATTCTATACTGAGGGAAAATCTCAGCAAATGGAATGAGGAGGAAAGAAGCTTCATGTATAGAGAATTGGATATCCAGACAAAGCTTTCTTACACTATATTAAACCAACAAATTGAGAGATTGTATAATGGTTAAGGAGATGGGTTCGTAGAGTAGTTGAAGAACACTTTTATGCCCACTCCCTCTCATGATCAATAGCTAGAAATGCAGAGTTTGAGAGAAGAGGTATAGGCTAGCCTTCATGAGTTATACACGTGACAAAGAGAAGTGACTATCATATTGGGACAAGCCAAATGAATCTCAGCAGCTTGCAAATATAATACACTAAGGTTATGTAATACCCGAGAATTTCCTAATATTATTAAATAAATAAATTAATGGAGAATGAATATTTCTTTGAATATAAATGAATTGTGTTATGAGATGAATTAATTCAATTATATAAAATTGAATAATTATAATAATAATTGAGAAATTTATGGAGTTTGCGATAAACTCGTTGATAGCTTTGTGTGGCACAGTGATGAGGATTATTAATGATTATATTAATTAACGAATGAATTATTAAAGTGAACGATTAATCTATATTAATTGTTAATTTCTATCGTAGAATATCAATTAATTGTTATAAAATATTAATGGTGATTAATTAATAATATGTGATTATTATTATTGCAAGAAATATAATAATAATAATGAGCAACGTGTCTATTATATAATAAGATTTATATTTATATACTGTGCGTGATAAATCAGCAATGGTTGTGAAAATTAATAATTTCATTAATTAACGAGGAATTGATTAATTAATATTATTGTTAATTAATCAATAAGATTAGTAATTTATTTATTTGACATTATGAATAATGAAACAAATAAGTAAATAAGATTATGTTGATTGTTATGTGCAAGTGTGCAAGTATTAAATATAAAATATATGGGATACCACTCTATTAGATAGTGCAGAGAAACACTTAAGTGTGACCATGCAAGTATACCTAAACTATGTTATATAGTGCAATGTGATTGAACATATGGAAACTATATGTTATGATCAACTAAACTATGTGAGCTACATGAATTATGTGTATGTGACAATATGTATGCAAGTATACATTAAATTAATACATCTTGAAAGTGTTGTAAACAAGGGTTGACTAATAGAATTTAATAATAAAGGAAATAATGTGATGTGATTATATCCGAGTAAATTATACCAGTATGATAAAAATGTACATGGATTATATGTGTACAAGTCACACTTACTACATTATGTGAATTATAGTGTGACATTTCAATTAAAGACATATGTATAATATATATATATATATATGTGTGTGTGTGTGTCTAGATAGCCTAAGTATTTAATACATATGTGTATAATGATTTAAGTGTAGTATGTTGCAAATGCTGAGTTAGTATTGTGCCTTGTCCCTAAATGCTAGTCTCATTCTCCTTCACGTGCTTGACATAAGGCTAAGGCCTATTCTCCCCATTCTTCTCCCTATCTTAGCTATCATGATGAACAAGGGAGTGGGAATTATGATTACATTTACCAACCAATTACCTACCATCTCTTAACCTTCATACAATTCATTCATCTGTTAGTTTGATTTGGAAGTTAGAAGCATGGACCGTATTTTGATTTTGCCTATAAATGAAGCCTCCTTCCTTCACATTTCATCTTACTGAGAATTCTGTGAAGTGAAGTATTGCCAGTTCACTAAAATACATATAGATAGAGAGTCAGTTGAGAGAGGAATCAAGTTACAGCTAACTCAATTCATATAGCAGAGGTATAATCCTTTCCATGTTCTTCATCTCATGTTCTCTGACATTTTTCAATTCTTGAGTTAAGCATGAAATCCATAAAGTTGTGATTAGATATTGTTTGTTGATTGTTGTCTAAAACTTATAATCATATTAGTATACAATGAGGCTTACTAGTAATCAAATTCATATAACAATTTCCATGTTCTTCAAATTCTTATGTCTGCAATTTCTGTAAAAATTTTAATTCTCGATTAGAATTGGAGTTCATGATTTGGTGATTTGATCATGACAAACTGATTGTTATAAGCTTATATAGATGTTAGCAAAGTAGTATAACTGATCTGATAATAAATTTCTCTGTGTTTGGGTTTGTAGTTTGCCGATACAGGGACTGTCTACTGCTGGCCGGGAGCCGACACAGCTGCGCCAGTCTTGTACTGGGCAGCTGCGCAGCTGCGCCAGCAGCCTGTTCCAGTTTCTATAATCTGCTACAAATCTATTAAGTGTTGATCAATTGCTATAGCTTAAGCAAGCATGCAAGCATGTGTAATGTGTATATATAAGTACATTAACCTAATGTGAGCATGTTTTACTAGGTTAGCATACATGATTCACGAAAGCGTATAGTTTGAACTGAATTTAAAACTCTAGAAATGAACTTGATATGTATGTATGCCATGTTTATATACTGACCTTGCAAGCACGTTAGTACCACCTAGAAATGCATGAAGAATGTGATACCATGTACGTATATGCTTCATAGTATAACATGCACATGATGGACTCACTAGTGAACATTTTTAACGAAAATATAAGTTTTTAAAGGCAAACTTTGACATGTAAAGATCATATATGTATTCTAATTTTTGGGTGTGTTTATATGGCCTTGAAATGCATGTCGGACATATTAACTTATGTATATAGGTTTCGTAATGTAATGTGAACATGCGAACCTTATTAGTGAGCTTTACGAAGGAAAATACTAATTTTGAACGTAAATCTTGACATGTTATATCGAGGTTTAGATTCTGAAAATCGGGGACATGTTTGATAGTTCTTTTCAACCTCACTAATGTGTCATATATATCTACATGTATACATACCATGCTAGATATCGTGAAACCAAGTTTAGAGTAAACGAAGTAGGTTTTCAAGATAATAACAATGCTAGCTATATATATGCAATACGAATACTCATGAGCATGCCTAATACAAGTTATATGAATATCTTATGTGTTTAAAAAGCGAGCATGTTAGACCTTATGAGTTCGTGTCCTTGAATGGCTTTAAGTATTAACTTAAGAACCTATACCATGTATGATTGGATTTGGAAAAGTTATACAATCATGAAAGTATCCTTTAATATGAATACATGTTATGTGATATCATATGTTGGTACTTGAATCCGATTTTGACGGTTAACTTATAGAAATGCCATAACTTACTAAAATAAAATATATTTAGTATTGACTGTGGTCTTATGTGATATTAATGATATAAGAATAAGTTTAAACTCAAAAAGAAGAATGTTAAGGATAAAAGTTATATTAATATGATACTATATATGGTATAACTGTGTAGCTAGGATAAAACTTAGCTTATGTGTCGATCGTATATCCGAAGATAAGATACGATGTTAAACTATATAACTAATGAATATCATATATATATATATATATATACGTAATTATATTACGATAGGGATTTGAAAAGTGTTGATAGCTTTACATGAGTAAACTACGCATAAGGCAAGTATCTAAACCTTATCTCTTTGGATGCAAGTTTCCTAACTTATTCTCTTTTACGGTGCAAGTATTCTATCCTTGTATATTGCGAACTAGTTTCTTTACTTAATCGTTTGAATTGAATTAGCATACTTGAACTCTTATTTCATTAAAGTTATTATTCATGTTGAACTTGGTATTATTCTTGAATATTGTTAAAGTGTCTATGCCATTTGATTCGGCTAGACTTATATTATTGAAAAGCGACCCAAACTAATTGATTGGTGCGGGATCTTGTATTTGACTGAGAAGAACAAAATATAACTGTCGAAGAACCGACGCGTGCACTTGAGTATGATTGATTGTTATGCATAACGTATGGTACTTTAGGCTGATCACCTGTTGTACCTATTTTTGTTGGATTTTTAGTTTAATACTGTTAATTCTAGTAGAAGTTCATAGTCCTTAGTGACTGCTCAGTATTCAGTTATCTTGAAATCTTGAATTGATTTATTATTGAATCACATTGATATTATTCTGTCCTTAGCGACTATTATTGAGAACTGTTGATATTCAAGTTATCCTTGAACTATCAAACCTTGCTATACCCTTTCGAGAATTGAGAATTATATTACTCACCCTTATTGTATATTACTTGCTGGGCAATTTGTGCTCATTCTTGCTTACCTTAAAAATATTTCAATGAAGGCTGAGCAGTGCAAACCCTCGAGTACCGACAAGGGCAAGGGAAAGGCTACTGAGTAGCTTTATTTATGTAGGACTTTATGATTGTAATAAAAAACTTATGATATTATGTACTAGTTAAGGTTATTTATGCTTAAGATATGTCTAAGCTATGTAATCACTGTTTAAGTTTACGAGACCTTGGGACGTGAATAATTATATTATTTAAATGTAATTTATTCGGTATTAGTTGTGTATTATTCCGCTATGCAATGCGACATTTAGTCGTATTATTATTGTGATGTATTACCATGAGCACGTGACGAACCAAATTCGAGAGACCAAGTGGCGGTCCCGGATTTGGGGGCGTCACATGTTATATATATATATATATACCTACCATGCTTACTTAGGTTACAAATATACATATACATTTAAATCACAATGTCACTTCTAATAAGCAATCAATAATACGGTGTATCAAATAAGGGTTCATATATATAATCCATGTACATTTTCCTTAATACCAACTACAATTTAATTAGGTATTATCATTACTCATTATCATAACAGTTATTATAATAATTATAATAACTTATTGAAATCATTATCAATGAACAACTATTTATTGATATTAATATAAGGTAATATGGTATACATTAAGGTCTACCCAAACACATCATGTTATATAAGTAACAATATTATGTAACTCCCCTAATGAAATTAATCTTACTATATAGTCTATATATATAATATGTATCCACATTCATGCGTCACATTAATATAATATAGATAACTACCATATATTAAAGGTTTAATTATTGCATGCTTGTACAAAATAATTAGTCAAGTAAATATAATCTCATTATATTTATTACTCCTTTGCACATTAATATATTATTCTCAACAACAATAGTTTCATACGTTTATCGATTAATTACTCAAAATATAAATTAATCAATCACGTTTAAATCTCTACACTATATTCAAGTAATTGAACATTTAATTACTAATTATCTTATCAATTCTTTTGAGATAAAGCTTAGGGTTAGTTTACTAATTTAAATAAATCATTAGTGACTCCCTTTAAATTAATCCTAGCAAATATACGCACAGATACTAACTCACATCACATGTATATTTGCACATAGCAATATCAATAAATCCCGTTTAATCATTCCTTCATAACATGATATAATAAGTTTATTATATAATATTTTCTCCAATAGAGGCATTAATCAGTAAAAATAACTTACTCATTTCTTCAAGATATTATTTAAATCATATTTTTTAAGCATTGTTGAAATAGCTATACGTACAACACATGTACACCTTCTATATAGAAAATAGACCATAAGTTATTTCATACCAATATATTACATATAGCAAATATGTTTCGATATATTTACCCTCATTCATATTACCTCAGTCAAAGACATAAAAGGTATTATTATTATTATTATTATTATGCAAAATAACACTCCCCCTTTTTATTAAAATAATTCAATATAAGAAATTATTTTAATAATCTTTATTAGAAATATGTAATAATTATTTCTCTTCCACCAATCCACATAATTCAAGATATATATCTACACTTCTCATTGTGTATTCAATTAATTAATAAGTCTCTAACCAATACATTTTTAACGATATATATTGATTTCATTTCTCTCTCTAACAACGTACATATACTCTAGAAAAATGGCGACTATCAAAAATATTTAATGTCATCATCTTACCATGATAAATAATTCTATAAATCATTTAATAATGATAGATAAATATTATCCATCTCCTTTACTAATTCATCTCCATAAATATATAATAATGATATATATTTATTAAACACTAAGAATCACGTATTACATAATTCATATCACCCTATGTAATTCAATACTACAAACCTCATATCACAGATATATACATATTCGAATCTATCTCATGATCTAAGAATTTTATTCATTAAATTCTTATTAAAATGATTCTTGGAAATTCAGGTTCTTACAATCACCCCTTCTTCTAAGAATTTCGTCCTCGAAATTATAGTCTACTAATCTCTACTCCTTTTATTCAACAAAACTAGGTTTTCAAGTAAACCTTTACTCAAATCATGCTCAATTTAATGAGTACATACTGCTTCCTTCTATGCGGAGCTCTAGTAGCATCATATAACTTCTCTCTAAGGAGTTAAAACTTTTCATATCTGGCTGAGGGGTCATATAGACCGTGAACTCTAGGTCGTACGGTACTTATCGTAACCTAATTTGTTAACCAAGCTGAACATTGGTATATTTACAATCACGAAGAAGGTAAACTTCCAATACTGATACGTTAGGTGGTCAATCAATCGTACCTTAGTTCTTAAATTGGAATATATTATCCAACCAGTATATCCCCATTTTTCAGGGTTGTTCACCTCCGTCTCACTGTCAGAGTCCATTCCAAAATAATTTGGTTCGAGATAAATTCTCAAAGAGATGCTTGAATCTTTATAAGCATTTGTCTAGCTGAATCAATTAGCTTAGACGTAAACCAATAATTCGAATATCAATCGAAACATGTAACTGGCCAAATTACTTGGCATCTAACCTTTCTTTAAAGTTCTGAAAATCTTTTTATGACTTTGTCATACTACATCGTACCATAGTGAGCTTAAATCAAATCCCACACCAGGTAATTCTGCATTGATAACTCCATCACTTTTTATTTTATAACTTTGTCATACTACATCGTACTATAGTGAGCTTAAATCAAATCCCACACCAGGTAATTCTGCATTGATAACTTCATCATTCTTATCATTTTTGCATCAGGTTTCATGATGCATTGATGATATAGAAAATATATTTTGATATCTCAAATCAATTTTGTCTAGCCGAAATAATTAGCATAGACTCTTCTTTAAATTGTTCAAAAATCATTACAAATCATTTTTGATGTTATCATGTCGCAATAGGTAACGATGTGTTAATGGCTCGAAGTCCATCTCCACACCCTTGTCACCTTGTTTTGAGGATAACAAAAATTCATTTTGTTCAAAAGGCACATCAGTGCGAATTTTGCTTGATATCAAAAATTTCGAAGTCTAGCACAGCTAGAAGATTTGGAATACCTATGCTTCTATCATCAACTTCAATTGCTCTAATGATCAATTGCTTAATAATATCTATTAAAAATCCTCAATTCATCATCTATAACTCTCCTATACCCAGTACAGTTCATCAAACATACCACACGTTAGGAGTTTAGGAATTTTTCACAATCATATGCGTTTAGGAACTTATCCTAGTCAGACCAAAGTCGTCCATTCGCTGAGGGGTCCCATCATACGATTATGAGTTACAAACTTACCATACGTATGAGTTTAAAGAACTCGCACCTAATCTTAGTAATATCTATCTATCAGAATAAACATGAGAAAAGAATAACCTTTTCGCCATATGTATAATGATAGCGCAACATCAATATTCCAATAATTATCAATGTAAGAAGCTAAGTGGTTGTCGAACCAACCACAATCCCCTGCCCATACAAGAAACTGGTCGACTCAGCCACTAAACAATATAGGAAGCTAAGTGGTTCTAAACCCGAGCATAAATTCCTCGCCCATACAAGGAACCATACAACTTAGCTGCTAACAATAGTGCTCAATTGAAATCCAACACTTAACTCTATCTTATTCTTAATTTGCTCTTAGCTCATTGCGAAATTTCTATATTTCGTCACACACAACTCCTCATGAGTTCTGCTCGTACCATACCATAGTACCTTCTCTTATAGCATCAAGCTATAACTACTTAGTCGATACATACCATCTATCATTACATTGTTCAATCTGACTTAACATAGGGAAAGAACCCTATGTTAACTCGTGATCATTGACTTAACATAGGGTTCTTTCCCTATTATCAATTAAACTCTCTCAAGTTATAGTCAAAGGTACTCTTACCTAAGGTTTATAACCTACAGCTTTGATACCAACCTATGACGACCCCAAATCCGGATCTCTCAAACACCTCGGATCCGGTCCGCCACGATACATCTATCGCGGAACTATACATCTTTTATTCAAAACTTAATGAATAAATTTTACTTATTACAATATTGAAATATAATTTCTATTCATATCCAAGATCTTGTATGATGACCCTAAACCTTAATATAAATTTTCAAATCTCGGTCATATACCATCCCTGTCTACACATCACATTCGATGTTTACAAAAATGCGGAATAACTAAAACTTTTCTATCTCCTTGTATAAAAATATTTCCTTGAATTCAAAATCTTGAATCAATTACATAACCTTGAACCAATTATAAAATATGATTCACTATGTTCGAATTACTGTATAAATGTATACATCTCAGTTCGAAACCCTTATGTGTTACATAACACCACCTTACAATTTAAACATGTATAAAACATTGTAATCTACTATCGTATACATCTTCTAGAACTTAAACATGATTTAAGAGCATGTATTTAAATAAACAGAAATCTTCGAACTCTATCACGTAGCACGTAACTTTTATCGTGAGTCCTTAACCAGCAAAAGTGGTTATTTGCAAGAGTGAGCTCGACAGCTCAACAATTCTAACAGTTTTCATGCATCACATGGCACATAATATCATACCCAGTTCATGCATTTATAATCAATCGATATATACTACGCATGTTACTTCTCACATAACAAGTATATCATCAAAGATCAACTTTCAATCTTATACATATCACATATACAGTTCATATATAAGTTAACATCATCATGGCATAATATAATTCATCTAACAGTTATTGAATTCATATATCAAATAAGAACTGAAAGACTTGCCTGATTCGTAGTTTAACAACTACGACATAACTACTTAAAGATATTTGCGCTTTGTGTATTCCTACACAATTATACAATTATGGATTCATACATATCAGTTATACATATCCATACATTCTCAATATAATAACCATTGATTACATTGTTATCTAACTTGGTTCTTAGAACCTTTGTTTTACTTTCCCATCACATTCTTAGAAAACTATGTACGTATAGGTATACCTTAACAATACATACTTACTATCTTCTTTCATATACATGTATCACACACTTAACTAAAGGTGTTCGACATATATTTAAAACTTATATGATCCTTATTATTCATACGTTTCTCAAACTTTAATGGAATTATAATTTCGAGTTTTATATAACCATTGTACAAATCAACACTTAATGCATCATTAAGATTCTATTTTATAACTTAGAAATAATAATGTAAACATGCTACTATGTTCATCACGTATATATGTGAGGTGCCATACTAGTTAATATGCATGCTCACAATTACCTTTATCATATACGTACATCTAGCATCGATAATTGCTTTAAAACATGTCTAATTCATGCTTAACTAACTTTCATAATGTCTAGTAAGGTGTGTGCACATACATGACATTTAAAAGCACTAGCATGTATGCTCAAACATATTAGAACACTAATACACTATGATCATGCAACTTAGTTTTCCAAAACGCCCAAGTTTATCTTTATGAAAACATCTTAACTTTCAACCATAAATGTTAATGTGTTTTAATACTTTTGGCATGTGTTTCATGCCTATCTAGACCATGCAACCATGCTTACAAAGTCAGAACGTAAGCATCAATAGTAGGTGTCAAGGATCATTTTAAAATCTTATAACTTTCTTTAGAAATCGCACACTAACGATGTCAAGAATGTTCATACTATGTCAAGGTACTTATTCATACATGTTAAACATGATTTCATGCATGTCTAAGTTATTTACACATACTCAAATGGTCAAAAATTACAAGACATAAGTCTTGGTCAAGTTCACTTAAAAAGTTCTTAAGTTCTTCTTTGAAATCATTTGAATCTTTCAATCATGTGTGCTAGTAAGTGTAACACTTTTAACATGCATTTTATGTCAATATAAACCATACTATCGGATTCACAAAATCAGAAGGCACATGTCATACACATATGTCAAAGTTAATATTGAAAACCATAAGTTCATTTCAAAACATACGTTTTTCTTCCCTAACGTATACTAATATGGTTGAAATCATGCATGCTATAACAAGAAACATATATCATAAGTTAATTCTAGTTTTCATGCTTGCTTAACGATATATCACTTGCTAGCACAAAACATCACTTAACAGGTTCTGCAACAGAAGCAAAACTCAGCAAGGATGGACTGACGCAGCTGCGCCGCTGGCCAGTACAATACTAGCGCAGCTGCGCAGGCGTGCGGCCAGGCCTGAAGCTGCACTGCCTCGGCAGTTTAACAACCCAAACGTCAAAATTTCATACGAATTCGATTGTAAACTAGCTATATTACATTACTATCATGATTGCAAGTTAATATAACAACTAACAACTATTCCCCAATCTAAATAATCATTAATTTAAGCTTAATCCAAAAATCAAGAGGTGGAAATTTCCAAAATAAAAAGCATGGACTTATACCTCTGTTAATGACTAAACGAGTCTGCTGCTAAATTGGACTCCTTAAATCTCAGAATGCTTATCAGAGATATATATACTTGCTCTCAATTCTATACTTAGGGAAAATCGCAGCAAATGGAATGAGAAGGAAAGAAGCTTCATTTATAGAGAATTGGATATCAGACAAAGCTTTCTTACACTATATTAAACCAACAAATTGAGAGATTATATAATGGTTAAGGAGATGGGTTGGTAGAGTAGTTGAAGAACACTGTTATGTCCACTCCCCCTCATGATCAATAGCTAGAAATGCAGAGTTTGAGAGAAGAGGTATAGGCTAGCCTTCATGAGTTATACACATGAGAAAGAGAAGTGACTATCATATTGGGACAAGCCAAATGAATCTCAGCAACTTGCAAATATAATACACTAAGGTTATATATATATACCTACCATGCTTACTTAGGTTACAAATATACATTCTATACACATTTAAATCACAATGTCACTTCTAATAAGCAATCAATAATACGTTGTATCAAATAAGGGTTCATATATATAATCCATGTACATTTTCCTTAACACAAACAATAATTTAATTTGGTATTATCATTACTCATTATCATAACAGTTATTATAATAATTATAATAACTTATTGAAATCATTATCAATGAACAACTGTTTATTGATATTAATATACGGTAATAAGATATACATTAAGGTCTACCCACACACATCATGTTACATAAGTAACAATATTATGTAACTCCCCTAATAAAATTAATCTTACAATATAGTCTATATATATAATATATATCCACATTCATGCGTCTCATAATATAATATAGATAACTACCATATATTAAAGGTTTAATTATTGCATGCTTGTACAAAACAATTA
This sequence comes from Panax stipuleanatus, assembly GCA_020205555.1. Lineage (NCBI taxonomy): Eukaryota > Viridiplantae > Streptophyta > Magnoliopsida > Apiales > Araliaceae > Panax > Panax stipuleanatus. The sequence continues at coordinate 47,455,236 of CM035123.1, forward strand.
ATCAAGTAAATATAATCTCATTATATTTATTACTCCTTTGCACATTAATATATTATTCTCAACAACAATAGTTTTATACGTTTATCGATTAATTACTCAAAATATAAATTAATCAATCACGTTTAAACCTCTACACTATATTCAAGTAATTGAACATTTAATTACTAATTATCTTATCAATTCTTTTGAGATAAAGCTTAGGGTTAGTCTACTAATTTAAATAAATCATTAGTGACTCCCTTTAAATTAATCCTAGCAAATATACGCACAGATACTAACTCACATCACATGTATATTTGCACATAGCAATATCAATAAATTCCGTTTAATCATTCCTTCATAACATGATATAATAAGTTTATTATATAATATTTTCTCCAACAGAGGCATTAATCAGTAAAAATAACTTATTCATTTCTTCAAGATATTATTTAAATCATAATTTTTAAGCATTGTTTAAATAGCTATATGTACAACACATGTACACCTTCTATATAGAAAATAGACCATAAGTTATTTCATACCAATATATTACATATAGCAAATATGTTTCGATATATTTACCCTCATTCATATTACCTCAGTCGAAGACATAAAAGGTATTATTATTATTATTATTATTATTATTCAAAATAACACTCCCCCTTTTTATTAAAATAATTCAATATAAGAAATTATTTTAATAATCTTTATTAGAAATATGTAATAATTATTTCTCTTTCCATCAATCCACATATTTCAAGATATATATCTACACTTCTCGTTGTGTATTCAATTAATTAATAAGTCTCTAACCAATACATTTTTAATAATATATATTGATTTCCTTTCTCTCTCTAACAACGTACATATACTCTAGAAAAATGGTGACTATCAAAAATATTTAATGTCATCATCTTACCATGATAAATAATTCTATAAATTATTTAATAACTATTGATAAATATTATCCATCTCTTTACTAATTCATCTCCATAAATATATAATAATGATATATATTTATTAAACACTAAGAATCATGTATTACATAGTTCATATCACCTTATGTAATTCAATACTACAAACCTCATATCACAGATATATACATATTCGAATCTATCTCATGCTCTAAGAATTTTATTCATTAAATTCTTATTAAAAATTATTTTTGGAAATTTAGGTTCTTACATTGACCACAATCAAATATCATTAATTTCTACTTATGATTAGACACACTTCATTTGCTTAAAATATATCTTAATCTAGTATATGATATCAATTTATTAATTTAATCCTACAAAAACCAAATTAGTCAATTGAATAACATACATGAGAGTTTATGTAGATCAGCAGAATAAATCTCAATATAAAAGAATAAATAATATAAATTTGATTAAATCATTAATTGATTATAAGGTTCAACATCCCTTCAGAATTGAATAAAAGAACTTAGCCTAACATTCTTTGAATCTTCAAAAACTAGTGTTTGATAGCCTGCAAGGATCCCAAGATGAACGAGAGATAAAAGATTAAAAGATAGTTTAAACCTAAGAAAATAACTGATATAAATATTCTGTCAAAACCCTAGTATAATGAGGCAAGTCTGCAATCCTTTTCCTGTTCAACTTTGTGTCTAATATAATCAAATCTGAATTAAATCGTCAGCCTGGCGCGCCCCGCGACTGATATCCTTCATAGGCGGCGCGCCTCGCACTAGGTATGCAGGGACTTCCATTTCTTCTGGCGCGCCCCGCACCTGGTGTAGTACAAAGCCAGCGCACCTGTTGCCTATTTTATTAATAACAATTAAACACGCAAGTATACGTGTTTGTTTGTAACATTTAGCAAGCAAGGATATCGTTCCCACGAGAAAATAGATTAATATTACCAAATATCAATTTCACTTCAATTAATCTTAAATTAAACTACGAATAATGATTGTGATTTTGACAATTCTAATTAACAACTAAAATATAACGTCACAAGAATGAACGCAGATGGAATAGGTTAAGATCATAACTTCCCTTAGTATTTCATTTAAACCAATACACTCCTCATTTAATTATTTAATCACTATGAATCGCTAACCAAGAATTCTTTATAATATTCAAGTACTTCTTCCGAAGACACGTAAACGAATCCTTATACATCCAGCAGTTACGCAACAGATTTACAAGGAACACCCTAACTAATTAATCCACTATATTCCTATATGAATTAAAATAATTAGGGTTTTCAAGCACAGATTCTGTCAATGGTTGCAAAAGACATATAGATATATTCCTATCCTATATGCTAAAGATATTAACCTTATTCAGAGTATATGAATAGATGCTATCATATCTAGATCTAACTCATACTCCATTTTCCAATTTCGTATGAATTATCTCGATAATTGTTGATCAGGCAATTAATCAATAAACACAAGATATGATAAACGATTCAAGAATAATTAACTTAAATCAAATAAGGAGCATCAATTCAAATTACATACTAAGTTCCGTTGCGATCTTAATGAAAAGTTAGTTCATAATGACAAAGGAAAACATCATCCAAATTAATATTCCTAACATCCCAAAGATTACAAAATTAAAGATAGATGAAAGGGATAGAAGAAACTATTAGGCCGCTCCAAATCTCTAACTTGATCTTCAACCTTTTGTAGATCTCCTTCGTGTTCTCCTTTGACCTATCTCTGCAAATCCTTGTCGTCTGAAATTCCACGATTCATCTTTTCTGAAGTCTTCTTCCTTTTGTATTGGACCAAACCCTCCTGCCGGTTCCTCAAAATCAACTTAGCAGCAAAATAACTCACATAGGGCGTGGCCTAGCGCACTAGGTGCTAGGTTTAGTGCAATCCAAGCGCACTAGGCGCTAGACAAAGACCAAATAATTTTTAAAATGCCACTCAGCTCCAATTTTAATAATTTTTAATTCTTTTCTTTACCCAAATGACCAGTTTGTCCCTCCAGCACCATCCTACAAGAAATAAACACAAAAAATAATAAAAAGATACTAAAACACTTAAGGATAACAATAATTAAGCTAAACAATATCTGATTCGTAAGTATAAAACTCACTCATCAGCGCCCCGCACCTGACTATCAGCAAACAACTTTTGTCCTGCATTTTTCCCATTTGCCCAGCTACTCTCCTATCCTGCAAATTAACACAAAACATATGAAAAGTAACATGCATACTTCAGTAATAACAATATATCAAGCTATAAAAATACCTATTAAGTAGGTTAAAAACCTACTTATCACAAAGAAATTGACATAGGATAGCAACATCAAGAATACTTTGATAGATTTGTGAAAAATCAATCAAAATACTTTACATATAAGTCTAGCCAAATCAAATGGCATCGACTATTCAATAACAGTTTATGCATAGGAAGCCATGCATCTTTGACAACTTGTCCAACATAAAGTGTAGACAAGAGTTTAGAAAACTTACCTTCGCTTATTCAACCTTTTAAGTTTACTTTACTTTGGATCTTTACCACTTCTACAAGATATAAACACATAGTATATCAATTAGATTAATACAAATGATATACATTGAGTAATTATCTTCTCCTTCTTGTATAACTTATACGAATCATTAACTTAATAGCATCTGTTTAAGTTATTTAACATTTGTTACTACTTAATAACATTTATGTGTTACAACCGTCACCAGTTAATCATCATTAAGCATGATAACAAACGGGACTCTAACCGGTTCATTAACTCGATTTTGGTTTACAGTTTACGTTCTCGAATCTCAAGTTTTAGGTTTAAATATGTTGAATCAACGTTAAATTCTTAAAACCCATGTTAAACATGTTGTTTAAATGGTTTCTCTTCATATATATTCATCATTTACTAGCCCCTTATTTACCATGAAAAAGGTTGGGTTAATAAATGTTTACGTCAGAAAATTTCCTAATAAGGACGCTGCGGCATCAGCTTTACCTCTCAGAGCGGCGCTGCTCTTACAGCAAATAAACCCTGACCCGGCGCTGCGGCACCATGTTTACCTTACTTAGTCGCGCTGCGACGCCAACCATGCAAGGATCTCCTCCCCGACTGGCATTGCGGCACGGAGGAACATGGCTTGGGCGACGCTGCGGCGTCGACTCTGTGCCTAAGAAAAATTTCCAAATTTTGAAATTCCTTAGCTCGTAACGTGATCGTTACAACTCGGAATTGGCTCGTTCCAAAGCCGTTAATTTATAAATTTCATGTTCTACGATTCCCTCCAGTCGAAATTCATTTCTGAATTCGTTGGCCAAAAATTTGCCGATTAGTCTATTTTTAGGCGTTTGTCCAACGTTCGTGAACGTTCAATGCTCAATTCTTCGTTTTCAGTTCAAATTCATTCGCTCTTGCTCTCGCAAGTCTTAATTACCTAATTATACATTATGCCATCAAAAACCAAGGTTTTTGAATTAAACGACGACTTTTGACATCTATTCCAGGAAAATTCACGATTTCGACGTTTAACGTCTAATCGCGTGAATTTTGCCATAACTTCGTTACTTCAAATTTTAACTTCCAACCATATGGAATCAATCCATTGGTTATTCATTGATGATTATAATCATTCTAACCATCTAACTTTTAATGATTTCCATTGTTCATTAACAATAGTTTTCAAAGTTTTCTTTTTTAAGTTCTTCACCATTAAATCATGGTTTTCATAGTTCTTAGTTGTTAATCGTCTATAGTCCGCTAATACCCACCTTATTACTTTTTACAACTCATGCTCCACCAGTCACACTTCTCTATCAATTACATATTGAAGGAAAATGGGGATTAGAGTTTAAATATGTATACCTCTTTGTGTTCTTGAGTTGATCTTCTTAAGTTATGATGATAACTTTGCTTCTTTGCTTCTTCTCTTGCTTTAGCTCTCTCTCTCAATATAAGATGTTAGTGATTTGGTAAACAAAGAAATGAAGACCAAAGCCTTCCTTTATAGGCTTGCAAGATGGGGGGTAGAGTGGTTATTTTGGCCCAACCTCCACATTATTCCCACCTCCTCTCTTTGCTTTGCAACCAAGTTTTGACCCATGTGCCCACCATGTCTCCACCATTGCTCCTATTTGTCTCCCCATGTGTCCTATGGGCTCCACATGGGTTGCCGCATGGGTTTAACCCACCCGTTAACCCATCGGTTCGATCCACGGGTTTGGTTATTAGAATTAATTCAAACTGGACACATTTACTTCGTATAAAATTTTCTTATACGTTGTATTAATTCTCGTATCCTCTTTGTATAATACTCGTATAATATCTAGTATTATACTCATATTCATTCCATATAGTAATCATTATTAATATACTTAACTAATTTATTATTAGGTTTTACTTTCTCTAACCCTTAGGGTTTTAAGTCCTCATGTGAAAACTTCGTGAGCCATAACTGGAATATTATTAGATATTCCATCCCATCTTTAATCCTATCATTACGCGTTTCTCGAAAATTCAAAAATAATTCTCGACCAAAAATGGATGAATAATTTTACGAAATTTCCTTGGAAAACTTTTATTTTCGTCTTGGAAATTCATATGATTTAATTCTAGCACGTATCCAGAATTCTAACCATATTCACATCTTTTAGGTCATAGAACGACCTTGAAATAGCTTACTCAGTTTAATAAACATATAATCAAATTTTATTCAATAAAATCAAATAAAATTCATTTACATAAACGTCCGATTTTCTCGAGCGTTATAACAAAGCTACGTCGTAGCCTTGCTTTTGCCTTTATCCGTGCCATAATGTCTGCATTGTTCTGCCTTAACTGAAATGTTTAAGAAAATCAAGAATGGGCAACAAATTTACTCAAAAAGTAAAATAGCAATAAGGGTAAGCATAATTATAAAGCTAATAATATCTGACGTACAATGTCAAGGTATGACTCAAGAGTTTAAGGAATAATGTTGTAAACGAAGAAATATTAACTGTTCCAAAACTGTCCTTTAAATTGTAAATGGAAGGTCATTATGGACCGAAACATTATCAAAAGGATTCAAAGGTTTCAATGTTTTGTCACAAGATAAAGTTTAATACTGAGCAGTCACTAAGGACCAAGAACTCCTGCTAGAATTAGCAGTGTTTTACTAAAAATCTGATATAAACAACTACAACATGTATTCAGCCCAAAGTACCCTACATTATGCATAATATTCACATGTTATTTGTGTGCACGTCTGTTTCCCGACAGTTATATAGTTTTCCCTTCAACGAGGGTTGTTCATCTCAGTAGATTTATAAGATTTCTCACCAAAGCAATTGGTTTGGATCGCTTTCTAACTCATAATATTAGTCTAGCCGAATTAAATGGCATAGACAACTTTTACAATGTTTATAAAATGAATTTATAAGTTCAATATTCACAATATGATTCGAAGAAAATAATCATGATTTAAATCAAGCTATGAAATATTAATTTATAAGATAAAAATTATTCTAACAATTATTTACTCGTTCGATCAATAAGAGTACAAGTTTAAGTACTTGCTCAATAAAGAGGTCTTCGAATACTTGCATAATATCCAAAATTGTGTAAGTTGCACAAAAGAAATAAGATTTAGGTACTTGCACATTATTTAAAGTTGTGTACGATAGAGAACTTGCCTGAACTGCTGCTTATTATTTTACTCTACGATTCCGCTCTTCGAATAACCTACATTAATCATATGCCATCCTAATAATTAATCCTTGTTGAGTTATAATAATTAATGTAGGCCTAACTACAAAACTCTACTATTCATAATTATAACATTCCATTATGCCTGAATTGTTTATGTAATTATTTGGTATTAACCAGATGACACTCTTGTCAAATTTTACTGTATTCTCTTAATACTTCTAAGTTACTTATATTCCATCGGTACATGGTAGTATATGACAGTTGATGGGTTCTATCTCTATTTCCTTCTTTAGCTCTCCCAACTCGTCATTATCACACTATTATACTGTTGGCAGACTGGAATTAGTCTTATTAAGGATTTGTAAGTATTTTAAACAGGTTTTGAGTAGGAATTTTCAAGTGTTTGATCATTCTGCAGGAGTAGTCTACGATTTACAGGCACTCCACGATTTATAAGAGATCATCTTCGGATGGTCAGGTTCACTCCATGATTTGTGAGAGATCACCTTCTGATGGTTGGGTTTACTTCACGATTTGTGAGAGATTACCCTCTGATGGTCTGGTTTAGTCTACGTTTTGGTTTATGGTTGGCCTCGGTCTACTTTACGATCTGCGAGTAAGTCTAAGATTGTGGGGTTCAGTCTATTATTTGGTTTATGGTTGGCCTGGTCTACTCCACGATCTGCGAGTAAGTCTACGATCATGGTGTTCAGTCTATGATTTGGTTTAGGGTTGGCATAGTCTACTCCACGATCTGCGAGTAAGTATACGATCGTGGGGTTCAGTCTATAATTTTTAAAACCAACTAAAGGTCTTGGTCTGGTGTTGGACTCCACAATCTGCAGAGTCGGTCTATGATCTTGGGGTAAGTTTACATTCGTTGGTTTCACTACTACGATCGGAGACTAAGGCATAATAATACAGAACTCAATGAGTTGAACTGGTCTCCGATTTAATTATTAATACATGAAGATTAATGGGTGTACAGTTATTTGAATGATTTTGGTATATCATCACCACATTTAATCAAATTAACATTATTCCTTATTTTTACTAGAGTCCGGACGTAATTTCATTGTTAGGCTTCATGGCCTGCATTATTCATTAGCATAGAGTATAATGTTCCTTTTTCACTGCTAATATGGTTTTTAAATTCATCTTAGCTTGATATGTTATACTCTCTTTTCGTTCGGTTTATGTTGTTTACATAATGAACTTTTATTTGCATGTATATTTCTCTATAACTGACTTATAGAAGGTTGAATTTACAATTTAGGCTCAAAGGAATGTGTACCTCTTGACGCTTTCCTTCTACAGACAAAACACTTGGGTAAGCTACTGATTGGTCCCTTTCTTCCTATCTCCTCTGCCCTCCGAACTACAAGAGCTCCTCTTGGGTTCTTTTTATCTCTCAACTCACTATATCTTTCTTTCTAATGTAGAGTATATGATTCTGGTAAGCCTTATAAGATGAATAAGGGCCTCTATTTATAGAAAACATTTTCTCCAATCATTGGTCATTATCCAAGAATAAAAGTGGAGTTGGTGAAAAGAGTTACCAACTCTTATTATTCCTACACTATTCCTAGTACTTACACAATCATTCTACTCACATGGCTTGACTTGCTAGCTAAACCAAGCCCAAAAATCAGCATTTTCCAAAAGCAAAGGGGGCATGGTCGGTTGGGAGGGGGTACTACCCACTCATGTCACATTTTTATTTATTTTGTACACAATGCTAGCGTATTGCCTCCTAATTGTATACATACACATATAATTCTCTACATGTATATATACACCTATACACTCACATATAATGTAAGTATACTACCCCTTTTTATCTCACATTACACATTGGGCTAGTCCTAAATTAAAATTGGACCAAACACATATACTAGTATAATAACTTTATTGGGCTACCAATTCATATCTATTGGACTCCAACTTAATTACTTGGGCCACATATACTAACACATGTAACTTATTCATATTGGGCTTAGTATAACCATAGGTCCAATACATTATTAAATCATCCTTTAATTAATTCAATTAAGAAATTAATTATGTCACACTAGACTTAACACTTAAGCTTAATTAAGCTTATCATCACCATTGCCACATTACTTACTTAAATTAAATTTTCACATTTTATGACACACTAATATATATATATATATATATATATATATATATGTGTGTGTGTGTGTGTGTGTGTGTGTGTGTGTGTGCTCAAAATAAATATACATCTTTATATACCATATTAATATTATTATAAAATTCACGGGTATTATAGAAGAAGAATGAGAAGAAAATAAGAAATTAAGAAAGGTATGTTTTGATTTAAACTTTGATTTTCATATATGGATATTAAGTTTTATGATTTTGTTTCAGAAAGATGTCATGTTATACTTATTTATGATGGATTAAACTTGTATAAAGAAGAATCAAACAAGAGAAATCAAGAAATCAAATGAAAGGTAAAATCTAAAAATTTTAGAAAAATTAGTTTACTACTTGATTTTGTAAAATCTACAACTCTTTGTGTATAATGAGTTAGGAGATGAGCCATATATCAAAAGAAAGTCATGAAAGAAAGTTAAACAAAGAATCAATTATCGATGCCGAGAAAATTCCCTCTTCCTAAGTGTTTGGTTCTTATCCTTTATGTTTTCTATGCGGTTTGATTTATCTTGCTTAAAGGGTGAGATTTTAGAAAAAGACCGACATACAATGCAGCTGATTTGAAAAGATTTGATTTTATTGAGAGGTCCGAATTAGACAGAGCCGTTAATTGGTATGAGTTAAATGGTTGTACCAACTCAGCCGAGTTTTGAAATATTTTACAATATGGTCCAATATGGGACTCCGTTTAATTGGTCTTAGAAACCGAGATTCATAGAGTTCGGGGGCTTGCTGAAGCGGGGGGGGGGGGGGGAGTTGTTAGATCCCGAGGGCAAACAAGAGATCTAGAAGGGGGGTTGAATAGTTCCATTAAAAGTTTTCCTCTTCTTTTATTTGCTAAGTGATTAACAGATAATGAATAGTAGAATCACTTCATGCACATCGAAATAGGTTAATATCCCCCTTCAAGGATATAGCATTAAACACAGTTCTAATGTTAGATTAGTTGTAATAAGATAAGACAGTTATAGTACGGAATGTAAATGACATAAAGTAAATGACACAAGGGGTTATAAGTGGTTCACAAACTAAATGCTCCTACTCCACTCTTCTGCTTCAACAAGTAGGGATTCCACTAAGGATTTGATCAACTTTGAATCACTAAGATTCCTTCAAGAACAGCAACCTTGGAACTCTAGTTCACTACGAACTGTTCAAGGCTAGCAGCTTTGGAAACTGTAGACTAAGCTCAGCAGAATTAAAATCTCTTGTACCCTTCGGTACTCAGCAAGCCCAGCAGACTTAACTTTGGTTTAGTCACAAAGACAGGGACCCCTCAGGCCCTGGATGTTTGGAAAGTTGTTTGTTGTTGTCAACAGTTGCTAAGATGACATTTAGCTTGTTCATCTTCTGGTACTTAGTAGCTCCTTGTGATCGTATGGCATTTGTGACGCCCCCAAAATAAGTCCACACAACCCATTCTGTGTAGCCAAATACATGGTACAGAATCCAAATACAAACATCCTATTTACACTATTACTCTGTTGTGCAAAATACGACCACATATAAACTGTGAGTTTCAATACAAATAACAGTACTCATACTCCTTATCAATGATACGTTACACAAAGTTACATTCAATAACTATTTTAGGAATTAAAATCTTTAGAAAATGCTCAAGGAAACCTTCATACATGGGAGGCCATGCATCTAAGTTATAATAGATATCATAGGACTTGAGAATTAACCTTGGTTGACCCAATAGACCCAAAAGAAGAACGAGAAGATTACTATCATGTTCATTCTAGTGGTGGGTATTCTCTTGCCATATAATTATCTCCATTATCACAAACTGAGGATTATATTCCAACCATACTCCAAGATTATATAGGTAGTGCTCATAGATATAATCAACAAGTGGATGCGCACAACCATGTCTTATTATAACACGAAGTTGTATGTGGTTAGACATCTTGTATGATAGTGGCAACACACCCTTCCAAAGTCGGTTCTCATCACCTTATTGTTGTTCACCAAAATCAATTATTAAATGACATATAAAATATGACACACACATTTTAAGTCCTCAATATAATTATTCATATACTATTTTATAGGAAACTTCAACAGTTATAGACCATTGTTTTATTCCCTTTGTAGCCCCCCTCCCCCAAAAAAAAATTTGGGTCCCTAGAACCTCGGACCTGATACGTTACGGTACTTCTTTATCATACATATTCTATCATCTAATGCTGAATATATAAACATATATTGTTTATTTCACATGATTCTTTAACATTTCTCAAGGTCTGTTAACCTTAACTGAATAAATACCTTAAGTAACTAAAAAGGTTAACAACATCACTTGCATACAATAACTAAATAGTTATGAATGCGTAATAATCTACTCTTTGGAATTTGCCTTTGTCTCTGTCTTTTTTCGAGCATTCGTCTTAATCTGAAATTTGTTATCATGATATAGCAATGGTGAGCAACTAATTTGCTCAGCAAGTTTAAATACAATAAGGATATATCATGATTGAAAGAAAGAATAAGCATTCGAATTTTCAACAATATAATAATTGTGAAAGAGCATAAATCATAATTTTAATAAATGAATGACTGAACCAATAATGTTTAATGTCAACAAGGACCATGAACAACTTTAACTGAACCTTAGGATAATTAAGGTGATCAGCCTTTCATACATGATGAACATATGCAACATGCATTAAGTGTGAATCAATAATCAATATAGATGTGAATAATCAACAATAAGTATTCACTAACATGCTTTGAAAATATAACTCAAGTTTGAGTTAGGGAAAACTTGCATGTACCGTCGATTACTGCTACGCAATATAATTTAATCTCTTTATTGAAAAGACCTATCAGTTATAAGATTGATCTTTCAATTAGTATAACATACTTTATCTCACAATACTATTACTTTATAAGTAAACTATCTAACATTTAATCACATAGTCAAATATTAGATAATACCTTAACACCATACGTACTCATAATTCTAAACCTAGCACACATCGAGTCTTTAATAGTATTCAATATAGTATACTGAGTGGTTCCTCACAAACAACTAACAAATTAGTTTTCGTCTCGTCTACACTATTTTCACAGTGAGTAAGATCGATTGTTAATTCGTATATACATACGCTCCCTGAAGGAATTGTTTGGCCCAAACACTATACATCCACCATTAAAGAGTACGACTGTACTACTTTAGATCTAACACTTACTCGTTCATTTTATAAGTTCTTATTATAACTCGGTAAACTATTTATGAATTCAGCAAACTGAATACATTATTTTTGCAAGCCGAATCCAAACTATATTCCCTTTCTAACATTTTCAGTTTCTAATTCAGCAACCTGAATTGTTCAATTCAGCAACCTGAATTGTCCTTCTCAAGAAAATACCAAATCATCTTATTATTTTTCTAACCTTTGGCCACACATATATACATATATTTCATACACAAAAATAATTTTTTTGGAATTTTTTAATTTCTTTTAATATTTTTCAAAAATTCCATTTTAGTTCGTAGCTTTAGAAATTAGCTATATCATGCTCAACTCCAAAAATTCCCAAATCTTGGAGGAATCTTACACGTATTACCGTGAACTTCCAGTTTAAATTGTGTGGCCATCAAAGTTATAGAACTTCAGTTATAGCGGTTTTTGTTAGAAAAACCCAAATATTAAAATGACCATAACTCGGTCAATTTAAGTCGGAATAAGCTCATTTTTGGACATGAGCTACTTTATATCATATATTTTCATATCCTAAAATATTGAATTTTATTTCATTAATTAAGTTACCAGAACTGCACCCAGCAGTATTGGGCAGATTGTTTTTTGGCAAATTTCAGACTTTGCCTCCTTTGCTAAAAATAGTTCACACGAAAATCTACAACACTTTTTTCAGTAATTCAATCTGGAAATGTTAGAAGACTCATCGATCTAACTCTAGGACTTGACAATACTCAAAAAATCAAAATATACTGAGAGATATGATCGTTTGAATTTCATATATCGTTTTCTCAAAAATCTGATTTTCAATCCTTTGTGAATTCTAAACAAACTTTCATGTTCTCACACATTAACTAACATAACCCATCATAATACATACCAATATCTCATATACACATATATCTACCTTTATCCCTGATATATTTCATCAAACAATCACCAAACACTAGATTAAACACAATTAAGGCTAAAAAAATAGGGTTTTCTACTTTTGAAAACCTAGTTTCCATTTCATGCTTTAGATCCAACTTTTGATCCTTAAAAGGGTTAGATCTAAATATGAAACACTTATAAACACATAGATCTAAGATTTTAAATCTCAAGATCATAACTTCATATTATCAAAAATCAAATCAAACTATAAAAAAATTAGACTATATAAGTAGGAAATTTTTTTGTTATACATTAGCTTTTCCTTCCTCTCTTCTTAAGATTGATTAAAGAAATATGAACCAACAAAAATCTCCTTTTCTCTCTTCTATATGGTGACCGAAATCTTGGCTCTCTCTCTCTCTCTTGCTCTTGCTTTGCTTAGCTAGCTTAGAAGAATGAGATGAAAGAGAAACTGAAAAGCGTTTGATGTTAGTAAAAATGAAGAGATATAATGTATATCTATTATTATTATCTCTCAATCTCCTACTCTCTCTCTCTCTTTCTCATCATGTTAGTGGTTGCTTGCACTCTAAAGCTAACTTGTAAGTTTGGAGAAAGTTGGTGGCTTGAATAAAAACTTGACACATATGTGTAGTTGGTGAGAGTTAGTAAAAAGCCATCATTATATTTACTCCCCTTCTTCTCTTCCTTAATTGGCTGACAATATGGGCCACTTTGGCCCAAATTTTGTTTTCTTTTAAAGCTTATTTAGCTTACTATAGGTCTAATGATTCCCCTCTCAATTGGGCTACTCAATTAATTCTTTGGGCTTGCAATTTAATTCTTTGGGCCATGAAATCAACATAGTTTCATATATTTAATTTGTATCCTACATTAATCATTTAGTTAGGCTTTCCATTACACACACGTAAATAAATTCCTTACTCATATATCTTTAATTTCATAACCCTATTAGACTTACTTTACTTAGGTTATAAAATTAATTGAGATGTATAAAATAAATCTCTTAGGGTTAAGTATATAATTTTAAATACTAACATTCTCCCATATTATAAATTCTTAGGTTATTTAATTACCATACCTAATATATGTATTGGGTTACATAACTTTATTCTTAATACTCTTTTATATACAAAATAAATGTATACACATTATATAATGTATATTTATTTAATCACATACATAATCCACATAAGTCAAAACATATTCCACTAGTGCATTAACTTAATAGCCCTAATTGGCTTAATAAGTTATAAACACTGTTGTCCGATGTATACAATAATAATTACGCGCAAGTGCATACGGTCAATCAAGTAATATAATAGTAAGAAGAGTGTCGAACCCACAAGGAACAGTTAATTAACAACTATTTCAATTATCCAATTTCTACCAATTTATTTTATTTAACAGTAACTCCAATTGATTTCTGAGAATTAACTAAATTAAAGTGATTAAGAATCAATTAACTAACAATTAATGAATACAAGATGATTTAAGTATAGGAATACAATTTCCCCGATTAATCCACAATAATTCTCCTATTTTATGTCAACATAATTTATTTCACCAAATTGACAACAAGGTTTACTTCACAATTCACTAACACCTTTTGACGATTAGCAAAAATATATATTTTAACTATTTTACTACTTTCGTGTAAAATCCTTAAAATAGTTTCATTAAGTTCACACCTATTTCACAATTGCACATGGTATATAAGTACATTCGTCTTATACACTATTATGTTATTTTAATTAAGACTTAATAAATTCATGTGTTGTTATATTCAGTTCTAATCTAAGAAATTATTTTTCAATTCAATCAAAGATATAAGACTAATTGTTGGCCAAACAATCATTTAATTATGCACAGAATAATAAAAATCAATTCAAAGAAATTATCAAGTGAAAATAATAGTAATTGAATTAATGTTTCATAAAAGGTTCTATTGTACTCCTAATAAAGATTTAGTTCATCATCATTTCAGAAACACAAAGATAATATTTAAAAGACATCATGCTATAGATATTAATTTAAGAGGGAGAAGGAAAAAAAACTTTGTCGAAGTTCTTCAATCTTCAATCCAACGTATATCTCACGAAAGCCTCCAATGAAATACTAATCTGCTCCCAAGAATAGCCTCCAAGAATTGCTAGTCAAAAGATGTCTTAATCAAAACCCTAATATAATTGGGCAAATCCCAATCCTTTTCTAACTCAACTTTCATAATTTAGAAACAAAATCTATTTTTCCCGTCCAACACGCGCGGTCCACGCGTGGTCCCTTTTTAACGAAGCGTGCTCCGCGCTAGTCCACCAGAGATTTATCCTTGTGCAGCGCGCTCCGCGCCTGACTCACTACAATGCTCACGCGGTCCGCGCGTACCATGCAGTGTTTCTTCTAGGTTCAGCGCGCTCCGCGCCTGAGTCAACACCTTACTTGCGCGGCCCGCACCCAACTAATAGATTGCTCAAATTTTCCAGCTTTGTAAGACCCCAACTTTTATGAATAAAAAAATTAAATTTCCTCTATATATTATTTTGAAATAGGAAGGGGTTGATTTGATTAATGTGGTAAGTTATGGGTAAAATGCGCAAATATTTCAAATTAAGCAAGTGGTTATAAAATATTCATTGTTGTCGGGAAATATTCTTTTGGTCGTGGAATATTCTTGCTGTCGATGAATATTCGTACGACGGCGCAGCCATTTGTGGGCCCCATAACGGAGAACTGTCAGATGAAGAAAACGACAAGAATAAGTTTTTTATAAATAACAGTGTAGTTGTTACAATTAACACTTTTAGAATACCCGGTGGTTAAAACAAAGTAATACGCGTTGTTGCACAGTAGCACACAGTATATCACAGTATTTTATATTTTGTTAATTCAATAGTTATCATTGCACAGTATTTCACATTATCGGATCAATAATTTATATTATTTGAATAATATTATTAGATAGCATTATTGACAATGTCTAAGAAAGTTCTATCTAGGAGGGGTTATTTAATTGCGCGCCAGTAAGGAGAAATCCTTATCGGAAGGCCCCCTCTTTCCTGGGAACGACCTGGTTGTCAATATTGTAGTTCTGTAATATTATTTGTGAATAATTAATTATTGATTTATATAATAAAGAAATATTTATTTTATGTGGATATAAATGAAGGAATTAGTGGTGATGTGTTTTATCAGTATTTTGTCGGAATGGAGGTGTGAAAAATCATCCGTATGTGAATTTCGGTAATTTTTTCGTTTGGAATTAGGAAAAACTTCCTTCTACAAAGTTGTAGAGAACTAAATTTCCTATGGGATGGAAATAATATTCGTATTTTTCTGATAAAAGGGCTATTTACTATGAATTATTGAAGTTCCGGAATAATTGATTTTTGGGGTTATAAATATTTTTTTAATAAAAAATGTTTTTTGATGGTGGGCCCCACTTATGTGGGCTGATGAATTGATCAAGGAGGTGTGCGGAAATTTTTTAATAAATATAATATTTTATTAAATTTTCTGCTTTGGCGTGCTAAGTATTTTTCTATAAGTAGGGTGTTTAGGTTAGAATTGAAAATCACACCAGCATCAGAAGTTTTCTCTCTATAATATCGAGCGTATTTTTGTGAGTATTTAGATATTTTGAGAGTTGATAAGCAGTGCAAGTTTTTTTCAGTATTATATCCGATATTTCAGTCAGAAGTACTTGTTTTTTGAGGTAAGGGATGTTATTTTTTTCAAAAATGATATTATTTCTTTCAATATCATGACACCGAAATATGGTATAAATTTTATTGTAAAATTTTATCTTTTCATATTGGGATTACTATTCACGTATACGGTACTATTCACATATACGGCACTATTCATGAATACGGTACTATTCACCGAAAAATTTAATTTTCTTTTCTTTGTCCAACTTGGCTATTATGAGTCATATCTTTGATTGGATCCAAGTTTTGATCTTCATTCTTGAATTTTGCTCCACAATTGATTATTATGGAGTATTCTTGAACTTGGATAAACTAAATTACGAATTCCTAAATTTTGTCCTTTATCTCACTAGATTCGTTATTTAAAATATTTTTCATCATCTTCAATCTTAAATGGTGATATAACTAAATATCTTTGGCCTGTAGTGCAAAGATGAATAATTATTTGATGAATATCTTTGGCCTGTAGTGCAAAGATAAATGGTTACCTGATGAATATCTTTGGCCTGTAGTGCAAAGATGATAGGTGTTGAGGTGAACATGACCACTAGTGATACAAATAAATATCTTTGGCACGTAGTGCAACGTTGAATATTTGATTTGAGATATATATTGATTGATGGGGATAAAATATTGATGATGGATTTTTAAATTATATAAGATAGTAGACATCATTCTCTACTTAACTCTTCTGATATATTGTTATTTTCGCTGTAATTGTTGATCTAAAACTTGTTGTCCATAATATTTTATCTGATTTGTTGAAGACTAATGATAAATTGTTCTTTATTATCTTAGTCATAATATTTTTTACTGGGCTAGTTGAGCTCACCCTTTTCATCTGTTGTCCTCTTCAGAAAATGAGAATGTCACAGGGACTAGTCTGGGGACAGAGTGATGGTCCGAGTTAGAGCAGTAGTAGTCCTCACTATTTGTATAAAATAGTGTGATAATAATTATAATGAGGACTTAGTTTAAATGTTAATATTTTCTACATATTTGTATTGACAGTGGTCATATTTTGCACGATCGTGTGATATAAAAGTTTGTATTTAGATTCTATACCATGTGTTTGGCGACTCAGAATGGGTTGGGTTGATTGGACCTGTTCTGGGGGCGTCACAGTTAGTATCAGAGTTTAGGGATATGGTCTCTAGCGGAGATCTGGGAATAGAACTAGGAGGGGAGAGACGAGTAAATCCTTCGCTAGTGTGTCCTACCTAAGCTTATTTAATTGGTCGGTCGGAGTATAGAGTTAATATGTGATATGTTAATTTATTTAATTAACCCTTGTTTTATGACATTATTTGAGAATGACAGCTGAAAATGTTAACAATGGAGTGAATGAGACCGTGGAGACACCTTTAATCACTAACCTGGAGAACGTGCAATAGGAAGGCAATGTTCCTCCTATAAATAACACCACTGATCAGACGATGAACGATGGGATATTTAGAAGCTTTTTGCAGTTCATACAAAACCAGAAAAGGGAGACTCGTGTGCAAAATACAGGTGGAAATAATAACAACACGTGGATTATCACTGCCAAGCAGTTCAAGGAGTTAGGACCACCAGAGTTTTTGGGAAAGTCGGATCCGATCAAGGCGAAAATGTGGGTTAAGCAAATTATCAAGATATTTAATGTCTTGGGATGCACGAAGGAACAGAAGGTTCCATTCACCACCTTTATGTTCCATGGAGAGGCAGATTACTAGTGGGAATTTGTGAAGCGTACCCAGCTTACCGCACTCAAGATGTCTTCGGAAGCGTTCCAAAAACTGTTCAATAACAAGTACTTTCCCAAAAGTATTTGTCATATGAAAGAGGTAGATTTTATTAAACTGGAACAGAACAACATGCCTGTGTCCCAGTACGAGGCTAAGTTTGCGGAGTTATCCCGATTTGCATCTCATTTGGTGGAGAATGAGGAACGTATGACGCGGATGTTTCTGAGAGGTTTGAAACCCGAAATTTGTCAATACCTCATTTCTCACAAATTTTCTCTATATTCAGATGTTGTGAACAGGGCTCAATTATTAGAGCGAGATAATGAGTCTGTTCAACCAAGGGATAACTAGAGTCGTACCGGTGGCAGTAGTCATCGGAACAACGATAACCGACGAGGAGGAAATTATTAAGCTAGAAATGGTAACCACTTCGGTGGTAATCATAGCCAGGATAATAGAAGAAGTGAGTCGGGGGGAGATTTCAAAAAGAGAAGGTACAACAATGATAATGTGAAGACATCGACAGCATCACCAGCATCAACAACCGTTTTTAGGGGAGGAGAACGACAACCAATCGTATGCTACAGATGCGGAGAAGAGGGACACATCAGTCCAAACTGCACACAACAATCCAAGGTATGTTATAACAGTGGAAAGGAAGGTCATATAGCTCGAGATTGTCCTGTAGCGAACCTAAGTCCAACGGGGGTGGTGGTTCCAAAGGCTGTTCCGGACAAGTCAAAGTCGGTGGTTCCTGGAAGAGCGTTTGTCGTGACTACCCAAAATATGAGGAACCCGAACGAATTTATCACGGGTTAGTTAATCGTACACTTTTGCAAAGTTTATACCTTATTAGATACCGGTTCTACCCATTCTTTTATTTCACCTACTTGTGCTCAACGTTTGAACTTGACTTTTGAGAAGTTAAACTTTGACTTATCTGTTGAAGTTTTGTTGGGAGAAACCTTCGTTACATCCACAGTTTACAAATCTTTCTTGATTCAAATTGGTACCCTCACCCTACCTGTGGATTTTATATCTTTGAAAATACTTGCATTTGATGTGATTTTTTTAAATCGACTGGTTAACCACTCATCATGCCAAAATTAATTGTTTCGTAAGGTTGTTAGCTTTCATTCAAACAACCAGACCACTAAAATCAATCAATGTTATTTCAAGTCATAAAGCTATTCGTTTATTGAAAAATGGATGTCAAGCTTTCTTAGCCCATGTCACTAATTTAAACCAGAATACGTCATATTTGAATGATATTTCTGTTATTCATGAGTTTCCTGATGTATTTCCCAAAGAACTTCCCGGTCTACCCCCAGAACGTGAAGTTGAATTCTTTATTGACCTTGAACCCGGTACAAAACCCATTTCTAAAACATCATATTGAATGGCTCCTATTGAACTTTAGGAGTTAAAGGTCCAACTACAAGAGTTGTTAGACATCGGTTTTATTCGTCCTAGTGCATCTCCTTGGGGTGCTCTTGTTTTATTCGTAAAGAAGAAAGAAGGTAGTATCCGACTTTGTATCGATTATCGGGAATTGAAACATGTCACCGTCAAGAATAGGTATTCGTTACCTCGTATCGATGACCTGTTCGACTAGTTGCAAGACGCACATTTCTTTTCAAAAATCTATCTTTGTTCTGGATATCATCAGTTAGATATTAGAACTGATGACATTCCAAAGACTGCCTTTAGAACTCGATACGCGCATTACAAATTTCTATTTATATCTTTCGGATTGACCAATGTCCATGCTACGTTCATGGACACGATGAACTGAATATTTGAGAAATATTTGGATCATTTCGTGGTTGTTATTATTGATGACATCCTAATATACTCCAAAAGCCTTAAATATTTCTTTACTTAGAACGAATTCAATATACGACAACAATGTTGGTTGGAGCTGTTGAAAGATTTTGACTATACCATTCAATATCATCCTAGAAAAGTGCACGCGATAGCTGACGCATTGAGTAGAAGATCGTATGCGGAAACGAGTGTGATGCTATCAACACAAAGGCCTATTTTGTATGACATACAAAGGATGGAGATGGAGTTAAATACTCTAGGGACCCACGTGATGATGTTAAATATACGCGTAGAGCCAGCTTTAATCAATAAAGTTAAAGCTGCTCAAGCTACAGACCCGGAGTTGATGAAGATGAAGAAGAAGGTGCAAGAAGGTGCTATTTTAGAGGCGAGAATTGATGAAGAAGGAATACTTCGAGTCAACTCCAGACTTTATGTTCCTAGCGTGCTGATTTGAAATATAAAATCATGATAGAAGCACACAACA
The DNA here is from genome assembly GCA_020205555.1 of Panax stipuleanatus. NCBI lineage: Eukaryota > Viridiplantae > Streptophyta > Magnoliopsida > Apiales > Araliaceae > Panax > Panax stipuleanatus. The sequence goes on from CM035123.1 coordinate 47,475,894, forward strand.
CACCGTTCGCAATAGTACCAAAATGTATCATGATCTTTGACATACATTTTGGTGGAGCAATATGAGGAGAGAGATCGCAGAGTTTATCTCGAGGTGTTAAATGTGTCAACGTGTCAAGGCGAAGCATCAAGAGCCATAAGTTATGAAGAGCCCCGAGCCTCTCGTTGGTGACTTCTTATGTGGGATGTGCCGAAGCCAGACTCACCGTAGGGGACGCCATTTTTGTGCGGTGGCAAAATAATAGGTACTATTGTGAGGTACTATGGTTGAAGCACCATGAGAGTCATAGTTGGAATCGAAGAAATGACCTGGGAATGAAAACGAGGTATCCTCACCTTTTCGACCTACCAGGTACGTACGTCAATTTCTAGGACGAAATTTCATAAGGAGGGGAGGTTGTAAGACCCCAACTTTTATGAATAAAAAAATTAAATTTCCTATATATATTATTTTGAAATAGTAAGGGGTTGATTTGATTAATGTGGTAAGTTATGGGTAAAATGCGCAAATATTTCAAAATAAGCAAGTGGTTATAAAATAGTCATTGTTGTCGGAGAATATTCGTTTGGTCGTGGAATATTCTTGCTGTCGGGGAATATTCGTACGACGGCGCAGCCATTTGTGGGCCCCATAACAGAGAACCGTCGGATGAAGAAAACGACAAGAATAAATTTTTTTATAAATAACGGCGTAGTTGTTACCGTTAACACTGTTAGAATACCCGGTGGTTAAAATAAAGTAATACGCGTTGTTGCACAGTATCACACGGTATTGCACAGTATTTTATATTATTGTTAATTCAATAATTATCACTACACATAATTTCACATTATCATATCAATAATTTATATTATTTGAATAATATTATTAGATAGTATTATTGACAATGTCTAAGGAAGTTCTGTCTAGGAGGGGTTATTTAATTGCGCGCCAGTAAGAAGAAATCCTTATCGGAAGGCCCCCTCTTTCCTGGGAACGACCTGGTTGTCAATATTGTAGTTCTGTAATATTATTTGTGAATAATTAATTGTTGATTTATATGATAAGGAAATATTTATTTTATATGGATATAAATGAAGGAATTAGTACTGATGTGTTTTATTAGTATTTTGTCGGAATGGAGGTGTGAAAAATCATCCGTATGTGAATTTCGGTCATTTTTTCGTTTGGAATTTGGAAAAACTTCATTCTACAAATTTGTGGAGAATTAAATTTCCTATGGAATGGACATAAGATTCATATTTTTCTGATAAAAGGGCTATTTATTATGAATTATTGAAGTTCCAGAATATTTAATTTTTGGGGTTATAAATATTTTTTTAATAAAAAACATTTTTTGATGGTGGGCCCCACTTGTGTGGGCTGATGAATTGGTCAAGGAGGTGTGCGGAAGATTTTTAATAAATATAGTATTTTATTAAATTTTCTGCTTTGGCGTTTTAAGCGTTTTCTATAAATAGGGTGCTTAGGTTATAATTGAAAATCACACCAAAATCAGAAGTTTTCTCTCTTTATAATATCGAGTGTATTTTTGTGAGTATTTAGATATTTTAAGAGTTGATAAGCAGTGCAAGTTTTCTTCAGCATTATATCCGATATTCCAGTCAGAAGTACTTGTTTTTTGAGGTAAGGGATGTTATTTTTTCAAAAATGATATTATTTCTTTCAATATCATGACACCGAAATATTGGTATGAATTTTATTGTGAATTTTTTACCTTTTTATATTGGGGTTACTATTCACGTATTCGGCACTATTCACGTATACGGCACTATTCATGAATATGGTACTATTCACCAAAAAAATTAATTTTCTTTTCTTTGTCCAAGTTGGCTATTATGAGTCCTATCTTTGATTGGATCCAAGTTTTGATCTTCATTCTTGAATTTTGCTCCACAATTGATTATTATGGAGTATTCTTAAACTTAGATAAATTAAATTACGAATCCCTAAATTTTGTCCTTTATCTCACTAGATTCGTTATTTAAAATATTTTTCATCATCTTCAATCTTAAATGGTGATATAACTGAATATCTTTGGCCTGTAGTGCAAAGATGAATGATTATTTGATGAATATCTTTGGCCTGAAGTGCAAAGATGAATGGTTACTTGATGAATATCTTTAGCCTGTAGTGCAAAGATGACAGGTGTTGAGGTGAACATGACCACTGGTGATACAAATGAATATCTTTGGCCCGTAGTGCAAAGATGAATATTTGATTTGAGATATATATTGATTGATTGGGATAAAATATTGATGATGGACTTTTAAATCATAGAAGATAGTAGACATCATTCTCTACTTAACTCTTCTGATATATTGTTATTTCCGCTGCAGTTGTTGATCTAAAACTTGTTGTCCATAATATTTTATCTGATTTATTGAAGACTAATGATAAATTGTTTTTTTTTATCTTAGTCATAATATTCTTTACTGGGCTAGTTGAGCTCACCCTTTTCATCTATTGTCCTCTTCAGGAAATGAGAATGTCGCAGGGACTAGTCGGGGGACAGAGTGATGGTCCAAGTTAGAGCAGTAGTAGTCCTCACTATTTTTATAAAATAGTGTGATAATAATTGTAATGCGGACTTAGTTTGAATGTTAATATTTTCTACATATTTGTATTGACACTCATAGTTCTGTGGTGGTGTTTTGCACGACCGTGTGATATAAAAGTTTGTATTTGGATTCTATACCATGTGTTTGGCGACTCATAATGGGTTGGGTTGATTGGACCTATTCTGGGGGCGTCACAACCTTTTTCCCAATTTCATCTGCTATATTGCTCCATTCCTCTTACCTGCACATTAGCATAAAAACACCACAAGTAATTTGAACAATACCCAAAAAACTAACAATATATCAAGCTAAACAAGATCAAATCATAGGTTTTTAACCTACTCATAAAATTCCCCCAAACTTGAACCATTGCTTGTCCTTAAATAAACATAACTATACTAACAATTTAATTACGATGAATGCAACTACAGAGATCGAGCATCAACCATGATAGCTAGATGAAAAAAATATGCCTCAAAGATAAACAACCATCATGAAATCCATATCGCATCATGCGTTATCTTAACTTCTCACATTCTCACCTCACAAACACAATCTCGTCCTGTTTCTGTGTGTGTGTGGCCAACATTACTCCATCCATAACAATTAGCAATACATACAAATTCATACGTATGACCGCCATTCAAAACAGATTTGCAACTAACCATGACATACACATAAATACGAGGGAAATCAAAAGATGAAACAATAATAACAAGCTCTTATACCAGGTGGGTGCATTTTAATGCTCCATCCCCCAAGTTATTTCTCGAGTCCGACATGTGCAATGTCCAACTTCCTTAGGCTTTTCAATGCTACCTGTGTAACAAAATTTTGGCCAACGACTCCCAAACCCGAAGTCTTTAGGGCGCTAGGTGTGAAGACATCTCCTAGGGTTTACTTGTCCGAGTAACAAAGGCCACGAAGTTAAACTAAGTCAGCTTTTATTCCAGAACTATTTTTTTTTTGATTTTCTTGTCTTTATTTACTTTTTTTTTATTCGAGCCATAATTCCCCCAAACTTATGTACATGCCAATGTTTAATTATAATCTGTGATCAAGTGAATACATGCCCATGTTTTATCTTATATCAACTTTCTCGCTACTACTGACAATCAGTTAATGTGCTTGAGATTAGAAAAACACAAGACTTATGCTATGAAGTTCCTATGATCAAAATTAACCAACACATGATAGTCAATTTAAGCATGTAAGTCATAAATCAGATTTCTCATTGGCTCTTATCTCAACTATCAAGGCATAATTGCTCAATTTCCATGCAAGTTTACTAACATAATTCCTACGTGAATGCAAATATTTATTTTATTTTTATATTTTTTCTTTTTTTATATATGCAGATGTTATATGCCACTATAATCTACTATGAATTATGAATTAACCTAAATATTATACTAAATTACCCCTGCCCCCCAAACTTAACATTAGTAATGTCCCCATTACGTGAAAAATAAAAAATTAAGCTCGAGGACTTCCCTGCGAGATGAGTCAATGCTCGTCGTGAGGACCTTCATCATCCGAAGGGAGGTAAGCAGGTAAAATAAGAGGGATAGGAAGCTGGACTGGTTCTGAATTTGGAGTAAAATGGGAGAAAGCATCTGCTAATGCCATGAATGCGCCAATATTGTAAGCATGCATTGTATCCTGGCATTGAGCTAGCCGTAGCCTTTGCTTTTGACTACGTGTTTGATACGATGGAGATGGATCTGCTCCTTCCTCTTCGGTCATTGGCACATCCGTGATTGGTGGCGATGAGGATGGAAGCATGATATAACCTTCACCTATTGGATGTGAATGCGCGCCATCCCACACTTTATATGTAACGATCGTTTTATGATCAATCACAGTTATGGGCATCTGTACTGGCTCTGTTGCATTCCACTGTACCCCGGCCTTACGGCATAAATATGTGATAAGAAACCCATGTACTAAGCCGCTGGTGGTGCCTCCTCGCAAAAATTGGTCAATAGACTCCTGAAAGCACAATCCCACGTCAACCTGTGGAATTTCAATGACGTCTCCCGTTCCATACCATTGGTGGACGATGTCATTGAGAAGTCGGGCTCATTCCTTAGTTACATCATTCTGATGTCGTGTGGGCATAAGTTTTGCACAGAGGAACGCGTACCAGGACTTACCATACTTGCTCAGCACTGAGTGTGGGAACGTGACTTTAATATCCATCCCAGGCTTGGTTACCCATTGTGTTCCCAACTTGCAGAGACAAGCGATCAGCTCATCCAAGTTTGGGAGGAGGTCTTCATATCGGTCCCCCATATGTGTTTCCAGCCCGAAATACTCATTAATCGGAATGGCATGAAACGATACTGGCTTGCCCCTAACTAGCACAACCCGCCCCTCATGTTCTATGGCATTGGCATAGAAATCTTTAACTATGGACGTCACGACTGGTTATGGTTGTTCTACCAACTGGAACCAATTCCTTTTAACGATCATCAAGGCCATGTCGCTATCTAAGTTCGCGTCCGGCTTCAACTCCCTTTCCAAAACCAAAGTTTTCTTCTCAAGTATGGTGTTGAACATTCTTTTGAAGGCTTCGCTGACGAACCTTGACCCGTCAAACTGTTTCCTGGCACTTGAACTTGAAGCTCTTTGACGTTTGTAAGCCATATGTGATGTAAATGGTTGTTAGAGCATAAAATACTAGTATAGACAATTTGTCGAACAGTTGGCGTGCAACCTTGTTTTTCACCCAAACTTACTTTTCTTGCTATCAAAAATCTCTCCACAAATTATCAATAAAATCCTTAGGTCTTCAGTAACCCAAGGAATCCCAATCACAGTTATAACAATACAGAAACACAATTGAATATGTATATGAATTATTTTGAATATCAAAACTAACTCAACTTGTTACCTCTTGTTACTTGGACTGAATGCCTATGAACCTCACCTTAATCATAATTAATAGTGATGTGTAGAGATGATGTAGTCGTAATGGGGTGTATGAGAGCGAATCAGTAGTTATGGAGATTGTATGTTGACAGTGGTGTTGGAGAGGGATTGTGATTGGGTTTTATAAAAGATTTGAGATGAGAGAATTAGAGTAGATGATGATTTAAATGTGTAGTGAGTGAATGGGTGATAGAGTTAGGGTTTAATTAGGAAAGGGTGGAAGATTTAGGGTTGAAGTAGAAGAGGAGAGGTGAATTTAGAAGTCAAAAACAAAAAAGAGAAGGTTGAGGGTAAGTGGCCTCTAGAAAGAAGGCTGAATTCCTTTTTTAAGTCGAGATCAGCAACAAGGCGCGGTTCGCGCGTGATCATAGCCTGCCTAGGCGCGCCATGCGCTTTACTGTGTATGTTGGCAAAATTAGCTGCATGTGACGCGCGCTCCGCGCAAGATGAGGTGCAATCCGCGCATGACTGACCCAAATCATTAAAAATTATTGTATATAACGCGGCTGCCTGGACCACTTTGTTAATTTTCTCCTTTACTTGCTCTCCTATAACAATTATAATATATATATTAGTACCCTAAGAAATTAAATATAAGAAAATCTACTAAAGCACTATATGTGATTAAATAATAATAATAATAATAACAAGAATATAGACTTATGGGTTACCTCCCACATAACGCTTGGTTTAACGTTGTCAGCCCGACTTGGTTTCGTGGGTCATTGTTGATCCGTGAGACTGATTGAGGTTTGTTCGCGATTCAACTCTCCGCCCAGGTAATGCTTAATCTTTGCCCGTTAACTTTGAAAGACGGTTAGCCTGCGGAATCTTGCACTTCTATTGCGCCATACCGATATACCTTAGTGATCGTAAATGTTCCAGACCATCAGAAATTTACCCGGAAATAACTTCAGCCGAGAATTAAAAAGTAGCACAGCTTATCCTGGTTCAAAGTTTCGTTGGACAATTCTCTTGTCGTGTCATCTCTTAGTTTTCTCCTTGTATAATTTGGCGTTCTCATAAGCTTGCACTCGGAATTCATCCAATTCGCTCAGCTGCAATAATCGCTTCTCACCGGCTGCTTCGAGGTCCAGATTTAACTTTTTTATGGCCCAGCAAGATTTGTGTTCTAATTCCACCGGTAAGTGACAGGCTTTACCGAACACCAGTCCATATGGTGGCATAGCGATTGGAGTTTTATACGCCATACGATAGGCCCATAGTGCTTCATCCTGTTTTCTAGCCCAGTCCTTCCGAGATGGATTTACTATCTTTCCAGAATCTGCTTTACTTCCCGATTGTACACTTCTACTTGCCCATTTGTCTGTGGATGATATGTTGTGGCAACCTTATGTCGAACTCCGTATTTAGCAAAGAGAGCTGCGAAGGATTTATTACAGAAATGCGTGTCCTCATCACTGATAATTGCCCTTGGTGTCCCAAATCTGTTGAAGATGTTTTTGCGAAGAAAGTTAAGCACTACCTTGGCGTCGTTAGTAGGTAGAGCCACTGCTTCCACCCATTTGGACACGTAATCCACTGCAACCAGTATGTATTTATTATTGAATGATGATGGGAATGGTCCTATGAAGTCGATGCCCCATACGTCAAATAGTTCTACTTCCAGCATGGTATTTAGTGGCATTTCTTGGCGACTCGTTATGTTCCCCACTCTTTGGCATATGTCGCATCTTTTGGCAAATGCATGAGAATCCTTGAATAGTGTTGGCCAAAAGAATCCAAACTATAGGACTTTCGCCGCTGCCCTATCTCCTCCGTAATGACCACCATACAATGAAGAGTGGCAATGTTGTAATATTCCCAAAACTTTGGATTCGACACACATCGTCGTATCATCTGATCAGGACACTATTTAAACAAGAAGGGCTCGTCCCACATAAACTGCTTCACCTCAAATAAGAACCTCTTCTTTTGCTAAAAACTAAAATCGAATGGCACAATCCCGCTGACGATGTAATTTACGAAATCAGCCTACCAAGGGGCTTCTGTTGCCATCGCAAATAGTTGTTCATCCGGAATAGATTCATTGATGATGGATTTTTCGGTCTCCTTCTGTTGTTTATTTTGTAACCTCAACAAATGATAGGCTACTTGATTTTTCATACCTTTTCTGTCTCGAATCTCGAGATCAAATTCTTGAAGTAAAAGGACCCAACGGATTAGTCTCGGTTTGGCATCTTTCTTCGAGATGAGATATTTTATTGTCGAGTGATCTGTGAAGACTACTACCTTTGTTCCAATCAGATAAGCTCTGAATTTTTTGAACGCAAATACTACGGCGAGGAGCTCTTTTACGGTTGTTGTGTAATTTACCTGCGCATCATTCAGAGTTTTGATTGCATAGTAAATTTTATGGAAGACCTTATCCTTTCTCTGTCCCAATATAGCTCCTACTACGTAATCGCTTGCGTCAAACATTAACTCGAACGGGAGCGTCCAATCTAAAGCGACTATGACTGGAGCGGTAACCAATTTTTCTTTCAACACTTCAAAAGCTTTCAGGCAATCTGAATCAAACTTGAATGGTACATCATTCTCGAGTAATGCACACAATGGTTTGGTGATCTAAGAGAAGTCTTTGATAAATCGATGATAAAATCCTGCATACCCCAGAAAACTGCGGATTCCTTTTACAGAAGTAGGAGGTGGTTTTTGGTTTGTACTTAGAGTGATCATGCAATCAAATCACATAAATAAGGGCGGAAGCACAAAATTAGGTTTTCAAAAAATTTATACAAACCCATAACCATGATCGTTCTTGTGCATCAATTATCAGTCAATGTAGAAGGAGAAAAATAGAATTATACCTTTGAAGATCCAAGCTTCCTCAGGTACTAGTTCTACTCTTTTGCTTCCATTGATTCCTCTGTAGTGGCTCCTTCCCTTGATCAATGTCAGCCACCCAAATATTTGGCCTCTAATGGTAATCCATCAAGGAAGATGAAGAACTCAGGAAGATGGGTTACTGGCTTAACCCTTGTTTCTATCTCTATAGAATGTGTACTCCCAACTCTTGGAAAACTCACGTTACTTATTTCTGATATAAAACTCTGTTATATAGATATTAGGTTAACCCTCCTAATCCAATTAGAATATGGTTTTAATTAATTAATTAATTAAATACTTTTAATTAATTTATATCCTAATCTCATTAGGATTAAGAGAGAGAGTACTGATATTATGTTAATTCCTAAACTCCTTTAGAATTAAAATAATAATAATAATAATAATAATAATAATAATAATAATAATAATAAGACTCCTCTTATTACTTTATATTTAATATTTCTAAAATATTAAATAATAAATATTAAGCTATTTAATTTATTCTATCACCATAGATTAAATTAATTACACTTAATGCATTATTACTATCATGCCATTTTCTTCTTAAATTGTTCTTCTTCCTTTTATGGTGTGACCCTTTAGGTTCACCATATTAAACCGGTTGTTAATAAATCAATTAGAACAATTCTAATCTTATTTAAATAAATAAATTAAACTAATAATCTATTTAAATAAATAACATTTATTCTACAATAGGGATAAGCCTTCCTAGCGATCAACGACTATCCAGATAATACAGATTTCAATATTAATCATAAAATAACTTGTGAGTTAATAATTACCATACAATTCAATCCTTCCACCATACAATGTCCCAATTAAATATAAGACATGGATTTACTATCAAGTCTTATTTTATTTAATCATATGTATTTCGATTAGAAAATGCACAACTCCAAATAATGCAAATTAGAAACCTCTTTCTAATTTCATTCCACCTTGGCCAAGGATTCCCGGGTTGTCATTTAACGAACCACATAAGACATATCTCCTCTTTTACTAAAGGTGGTAGATTCTTTATTGATCATACATTATCTCCATATGTAACTCATTATACCCAAGCATACCCTATATATGCCTTAAAAAGCCTTAAGGAATAAGTCAAAGTATAATTTGTTACATACAAGATACTATGATGATCTCAAGTCCAAGGATCACTTGTACTACTATCAATTCCTATTGACAGGCGAGTAAAACTCCATTAGGTATTCCATAGCGAGTCACGTTCAGTGAACTTATTCTCCAATAAGCACCTACATACTTGCTTTAGTGTCTCCTATGAGATCAGTCATCCTCATCCAATAAGCAAGCAACATATGTACCAATCTATCGGGATTTACTAATCCCCATTTTAGTAATCCCACGATTGGGAACTATTTTAGTTTTTAAGCTTTCTAAGAATTTAGATCTCATTAGCATGATCTCATCATGATTCTAAAAGCATTGCTTAAAACTATGGGTTATTTACATATTATAAAAAACAGCACCATGTAGATAATTAAATGTCTTAAATGAATATTTTATTAATAAATAAATAAGATTGTTTATAAAGTATGTGCTTTATCATCATACATGATTGGCTTGTATGCACACTACTATCAGGTGGGAGATGTTCAATTGTTGCAATCTTCGCTCAATCCACCTCTAAACCCTCTGCTGAAACCCGATGGCCTAAGATGATCCATTCTCGTACCATTAAGTTATATTTATCCCAATTAAGGATCAAGTTAGTGTCCACACATCTCTGAAGTACTAATGTAAGATTTGCCAAGCAAAGATCAAAGATGTCCCCAAACACCAAGAAATCATCCATAAATACCTCTACGTTTTGCTCCACCTTCTCTGAAAATATAGCCATCATGCATCATTAAAACGTAGCTGGTGCATTACATAACCCAAAAGACATTCGACGAAACGCGAATGTTCTATAGGGACAAGTGAAAGTTTTCTTTTCCCGATCTTCAGGGGCTATAACAATCTGGTTGTATCCCGAATATCCGTCCAGCAAATAGTAGAACTGATGCCCTGCAAGTCGATCCAACATCTGATCAATAAACGGCAACAGAAAGTGATCCTTTCGGGTAGCTTTATTTAGTTTCCTGTAATCCATGCATACTCGCCATCTCGTTCCCATCCTCATTGGAATTAGTTCATTGTTCTCATTTTCTACGAATGTCACGCCTCCTTTCTTTGGCACGCACTGAACCGAACGAACCCATGCACTATCTGATATTGGATAAATTATACCTGCATCGAGCCATTTGATGATCTCTTTCTTGACAACCTCCTTTATAATTGGGTTCAATCTGTGCTGATGTTCCACAACTGGTCTAGCGTCTTCTTCTAACAGAATTCTGTGCATGCAGAAGGAGGGACTGATTCCCTTGATGTCGGTTATCGTCCATCCAATTGCAGTTTTAAACTCTAGAAGTACTCTCAGTAACTTTGCCTCTTGTGATTCTATGAGAGAAGCTGACATGATGACTGGTAGTGTGGATGATTCTCCTAAGTAGGCATATCTGAGATGGCTCAGTAATGGCTTCAATTCTAGGACTGGAGGTTCCTCAATTGATATCTTTAGTTGAGCCTTTGATTTCTCAAATTGCTCTAATTCCTCAAATCTCTTCCCATATGGTCTGAATGAAGGAGATGCATTCAATAGGAGTAAATATTCCAAAGAATCTGGAAAATCTGCTGCATTTGAACTTCCCATTGTCGTGTCAATTGGATCCCCAAATACATTGCTTGATACAAAATCTTGTGCCACAGTCTCCACTATATCAATCCCAAAACAATCCTCAGTCTCTTTTAGAAATTGCATTGCCTTGAACACATTGAATGTCACCTCTTGATCCTGTATCCGCATTGTGATTTCTCATTTCTGGACATTAATTTGTGTTCTCCCCGTTGCTAGGAACGGACGGCCAAGTATGATTGGAATTTCCTTATCCTCCTCAAAGTCGACTACGATAAACTCTGCTGGGAAGAAAAGTTTGTCTACCTTTACCAGTATGTCTTCTATATTTCCCCACGGATATGTCAAAGACCTGTCTGCTAGCTGGAGGGTCACGTTGGTGGGCTTTACTTCAGGTAACCCCAACTATGTATAATGGATAACGGCATCAAATTAATACTAGCCCCCAAATCGCATAGTGATTTTTCGAAGAATTTCTCCTCAATAGTACATGGTATCATGAAAATACCTAGGTCCTTAAGCTTTGGTGGTAACTTGTTTTGCAGGAGTGCACTACACTCCTCAATAAGTGCAACAGTCTCAAAATATTCTAACCGTCTCTTCCTCGACTAGATTTTCTTCATGAATTTTGCGTAACTCTATGTTCTATGGCTTCAGCGAACGTGATATTAATATGCAATTTCTTGAATACCTCCACAAACTTAGAAAATTGTTTATCTTCTTTCGCTTTCCGGAGTCTCCCTGGATATGGAACTGGTGGCACATAAGCTTCTAGGCTTGTTCATCTTTGCTTTCTCTCCTATTTCACCTACTATTCCTGCCTCTGTCGCTGACTGTTCCTCCTTACTCTCATCAGAAGATACATGTTTAGTCGGCCCCGTGTAGCTGCATCCTCTAAATTTTTCCTGTTTCTCAGAGTGATTGCCTTACAGTTTTCTTTTCCATCCCTTGGGTTCGTTTCTATGTCGTTGGGTAATGATCCATCAGGTCGAGAATTCATAGCTGTAGCAAATTGTCCGATCTGGTTCTCAATGTTACACAGAGTTACTTCATGCGTGTTCTTACATGTCTCGTTATCCTTGATGTATTTTACTAGTAGTTATCAAGCTCTGGCTTTCTTTCTTGTTGTACTGGCTATTGTGGTTGTCTTTCCTGAAATCTTGGGCGTGCAACCTGTCATGGAGCTTGTGGTTGAGCTTGTTGCTGATTCTGATTGTTACTCCACGAGAAGTTTGGGTGATTTCTCCAACCTAGGTTGTAACTGTTCAAAATCACCCTATATTGCTACTACTTAAAATAATTCCCCACAAACTGTGCTGACTCGGTGTTGATAGTGCACTGATCTGCTGGATGGGCTCCTGCACATAACTCGCGTACCACTTCCACTTTCTAAACATTCTGAACTCCCAAAGCGTTTATCTTCTTTGTCAAAAATGAAACCTGCACTGATAGTGCTATTACGTTGGGTTTGTACGTAACGCAATCATGCAATCAAATCACATAAATAGGGCGAAAGCGTAAAAAATTAGGTTTTCAAAATTTATACAAACCCATTACCATGATCATTCTTATGCATCAATTATCAATGAATGAAGAAGGAGAAAAACAGAATTATACCTTTGAAGATACAAGCTTCCTCAGGTACAAGTTCTACTCCTTCGATTCCTTTGATTCCTCTGTAGTGGCTCCTTCCCTTGATCAATGTCAGCCACCTAAATGTTTGGCCTCTAACGGTGATCCACCAAGGAAGATGAAGAACTCAGTAAGATGGGTTATTGGCTTAACTCTTGTTTCTATCTCTATAGAATATGTGTACTCCCAACTCTTGAAAAATTCACGTCCATCTGCCAGATCTCATAGTCGTTGTAAGCTGCAATCGCAAGCAAAATCTGAATGGACTTGAGCATGGCTACTGGTGAGAATGTTTCATCATAGTCAACTCCTTGTCTTTGTTTGAAACCTTTTGCAACCAGTCGGGCCTTATAGGTCTCTACCTTTCCGTCTGCTCCAGTCTTTTTCTTAAAAACCCATTTACACCCAATAGGTTTAATACCTTCAGGTGGTGAAACCAAAGACCATACTTTGTTTTCATACATGGAGTCCATTTCGGATTTCATGGCTTCAAGCCATTTCCTAGAGTCTTTATTACTCATAGCCTGTTCGTAATTCAATGGATCCTCATCATTCATGATGTGTACCTCATCGTCATCCTCTATAACGAATCCATACCTCTTAGGTATCTTCGGTACTCTTCCAGATTTACGAACAGGGTGTGGTACAGTAGGTTATTCTACTTGGTTAGGTACCTGACTTTGGTCCGTGGTAACTTGTGGTTCTTGAACTTCTTCAAGATATATCTTGCTCCCACTGCCCCCTTCATGGATAAACTCTTTCTCCAAGAGGGTAGCATATTTCACAACAAACACCTTTTGATTAGTTGGATGATAGAAATAATACCCTACAGTTTCTTTAGGGTATCCCACAAATCTACACTTATCGGATTTAGTCTGTAGCTTATCATTTTCAAACTTTTTGACATAAGCTGGACAACCCCAAGTCTTAACATGCTTAAGATTTGGTTTCCTCCCTTTCCACATCTCATATGGAGTCTTTGGGGCATATTTTGGTAGGTACCTTGTTGGGTTTGTACGTAACGCAATCATGCAATCAAATCACATAAATAGGGCGGAAGCGTAAAAAACTAGGTTTTCAAAATTTATACAAACCCATTACCATGATCATTCTTGTGCATCAATTATCAGTGATTGAAGAAGGAGAAAAACAGAATTATACCTTTGAAGATACAAGCTTCCTCAGGTACAAGTTCTACTCCTTTGATTCCTTTGATTCCTCTGTAGTGGCTCCTTCCCTTGATCAATGTCAGCCACCCAAATGTTTGGCCTCTAACGGTGATCCACCAAGGAAGATGAAGAACTCAGTAAGATGGGTTATTGGCTTAACCCTTGTTTCTATCTCTATAGAATATGTGTACTCCCAACTCTTAAAAAATTCACGTACCTTATTTCTGATATATGACTATCTTATATAGATATTAGGTTAACCCTCCTAATCCAATTAGAATAGGGTTTTATTTAATTAATTAATTAATTACTTTTAATTAATTTATATCCTAATCTTTATTAGGATTGAGAGAGAGTATTGATATTATATTAATTCCTAAACTCCTTTAGAATTAAAATAATAATAATAATAATAATAATATTAATAAGACTCCTCTTATTAATTTATATTCAATATTTCTAAATTATTAAATAATAAACATTAAGCTATTTAATTTATTCTATCATCATAGATTAAATTAATTATACTTAATGCATTATTACTATCATGCCATTTTCTTCTTAAATAATTCTTCTTCCTTTTATGGTGTGACCCTTTAGGTTCTCCATATTAAACCGGTTGTGAATAAATCAATTAGAACAATTCTAATCTTATTTAAATAAACAAATTAAACTACTAATCTATTTAAATAAATAACATTTATTCTACAATAGGGATAAGCCTCCCTAGCGATCAACGACTTTCCAGATAATATAGATTTCAACATTAATCATAAAAGAACCTGTGAGTTAATAGTTACCGTACAATTCAATCCTTCCACCATACAATGTCCCAATTAAATATAAGACATGGATTTACTGTCAAGTCTTAATTTATTTAATCATATGTATTTCGATTAGAAAATACACAACTCCAAATAATGCAAATTAGAAACCTCTTTCTAATTTCATTCTACCTTGGCCAAGGATTCTTGGGTTGTCATTTAACGAATCACATAGGACATATCTCCTCTTTTACTAGAGGTGGTAGATTCTTTATTGATCATTCATTATCTCCATATGTAACGCATTACACCCAAGCATACCCTATATATGCCTTAAAAGGCCTTAAGGAATTAGTCAAAGTATAATTTGTTACATACAAGATACTATGATGATCTCAAGTCCAAGGATCACATGTACTACTATCACATTAGGAATTCCTATTGACAGGCGAGTAAAACTCCATTAGGTATTCCATAGCGAGTCACGTTCAGTGAACTTATTCTCCAATAAGCACCTACATACTTGCTTTAGTGTCTCCACACAAATGACCATGAGATCAGTCATCCTCATCCAATGAGCAAGCAACATATTTACCAATCTATTCTGATTTACTAATCCCCATTTTAGTAATCCCACAATTGGGAACTATTTTAGTTTTTCAGCTTTCTAAGAATTTAGATCTCATTATCATGATCTCATCATGATTCTAAAAGCATTGCTTAAAAATATGGGTTATTTACATATTATAAAAACAGCACCATGTAGATAATTATATGCCTTAAATGAATATTTTATTAATAAATAAATAAGATTGTTTACAAAGTATGTGCTTTGTCATCATACATGATTGGCTTGTATGCACACTACTATCAATCTCCCACTTGCACTAAAGCCAATCGTCATGGTATCTCATACCCATCTTCTCTAAGTGACGATCAAACTGCTGTTGTGTTAAAGCTTTAGTAAATGGATCTGCAATGTTGTCTTGAGAGTCTACACGCTCCAAGATGACGTCTCCTCTTTCAATAATCTCCCTGATCAAGTGAATTCGCCGCAACACGTGTTTAGATTTCTGATGAGACCTGGGTTCCTTAGCCTGTGCAACCGCTCCGGTGTTGTCACAGTATACGGGAACTGCTTCTCCAATGCTAGGAACCACACCAAGTTCAGTTATGAACTTCTTCATCCAAACAGCTTCCTTTACAGCTTCACTTGCAGCTATATACTCTGCCTCTGTCACTGAATCAGCAACCGTTTGCTGCTTGGAACTCTTCCAACTCACTGCACCTTCGTTCAAGGTAAACACATACCCTGAAACAGATTTACTGTCATCTTGGTCTGTTTGAAAACTTGAGTCCGTGAATCCCTCGAGTTTTAATTCAGACCCACCATAGACAAGAAAAATATCTTTAGTCCTTCTCAAGTACTTTAGGATATTTTTCACTGCCTTCCAGTGCTCTTCTCCTGTATTCGACTGGTATCTTCTTGTTACACTAAGTGCGTGAGCAACATCCGGTCTAGTACATATCATACTGTACATGATAGATCCTATTGCAGAAGCATAAGGGATCTTACTCATACGGTCTCTCTCCTCAGGTGTCTTTGGGGCCTGTTTCTTGGAGAGATTTATTCCATGGCTCATCGGCATGAGACCTCTTTTGGAATCTTCCATGCTAAACCTCTTTAGCATCGTATCAATGTACGTTCCTTGGGATAAGCCGAGCATTCTTTTAGATCTATCTCTATAGATCTTTATCCCCAAAATATAGGATGCTTCACCCAAGTCCTTCATGGAGAAGTTTTTAGATAACCAAATTTTAATGGATTGTAACATAGGAATGTCATTCCCTATCAATAATATATCATCAACATATAATACAAGGAATGATATTGCGCTCCCACAAACCTTCTTGTATACACATGGTTCATCCTCGTTGATAAAATCAAACTCTTTGATTGTCTCATCAAAACGAATGTTCCATCTACGAGAAGCTTGCTTCAACCCATAAATGGATCGTTGTAGCTTACAGACTTGATTTGTTCTAACTTTTGAAATAAATCCCTCTGGCTGTGTCATATACACATCCTCCTCAAGTTTCCCATTGAGGAAGGCCGTTTTCACGTCCATCTGCCAGATCTCATAGTCATTATAAGCTGCAATCGCAAGCAAAATCCGAATGGACTTGAGCATGGCTACTGGTGAGAAGGTTTCATCATAGTCAACTCCTTGTCTTTGTTTGAAACCGTTTGCAACCAGTCGGGCCTTATAGGTCTCTACCTTTCCGTCTGCTCCAGTCTTTTTCTAAAAAACCCATTTACACCCAATAGGTTTAATACCTTCAGGTGGTGAAACCAAAGACCATACTTTGTTTTCATACATGGAGTCCATTTCGAATTTCATGGCTTCAAGCCATTTTCTTGAGTCTTTATTACTCATAGCCTGTTCGTAATTCAATGGATCATTTCATTCATGATGTGTACCTCATCGTTATCCTCTATAACGAATCCATACCTCTCAGGTATCTTCGGTACTCTTCCAGATTTACGAACAGGGTGTGGTACAGTAGGTTCTTCTACTTGGTTAGGTACCTGACTTTGGTCCATGGTAACTTGTGGTTCTTGAACTTCTTCAAGATATATCTTGCTCCCACTGACCCCTTTATGGATAAACTCTTTCTCCAAGAAGGTAGCATGTTTCGCAACAAACACCTTTTGATCAGTTGGATGATAGAAATAATACCCTACGGTTTCTTTAGGGTATCCCACAAATCTACACTTATCGGATTTAGTCTGTAGCTTATCATTTTCAAACTTTTTGACATAAGCTGGACAACCCCAAGTTTTAACATGCTTAAGATTTGGTTTCCCCCCTTTCCACATCTCATATGGAGTCTTTGGGGTGGATTTGGTAGGTACCTTATTAAGTAGGTATGCAGCCCTTTCTAGGGCATATCCCCAGAAGGAAATTGGAAGGTCTGTAAAACTCATCATGGATCGAACCATGTCCAACAGTGTTCGATTTCTCCTTTCAGATACTCCATTTAACTGTGGTGTACCTGGAGGAGTCTATTGTGAGATTATACCATTTTCTCTGAGACAATTGAGAAACTCACTGCTTAAGTATTCTCCACCTCGATCTGATCGAAGTATCTTAATACTCTTGCCCGTTTGTTTCTCTACTTCACTTCTGAACTCTTTGAACTTTTCAAATGATTCTGATTTGTATTTCATTAAATACACATATCCAAATCTTGAGTGATCATCAGTGAAAGTAATAAAATAAGAATACCCACCCCGTGCACTTGTTGTCATAGGTCCACAAACTTCTGTGTGAATCAATGCCAACAACTCTGTAACTTTCTCTCCTTTTCCACTAAAAGGAGATTTAGTCATTTTACCCATAAGACAAGATTCACAAGTTGGATATGATTCATAATCAGATAGCTCGAGGAGCCCATCTTTATGCAACTTGGATAATCTTGTTTCATTGATATGACCGAGTCTACAGTGCCATATATAGGTATAATTAATATCATCTCTTTTCCTTTTCTTAATTTGTTCAATTTGAAATATATTTTCTTGTAAGTCAAGTGTATAAAGTCCATTTCGCAAATTTTCAATACCATATAAAACATCATCTTTATAAATAGAACAACCATTGTTCTTTATAATAACGTCAAAACCTTCCATATCCAATACAGAAATTGAAATAATGTTTTTAATAATATTCTGAACATAATAACAATTATTAAGATAAATGGATTTGCCCAAAGGCATTGCTAAAAAATAAGTTCCTACAGCTAATGCAGCAACTTTTGCTCCATTTCCCACTCGTAGGATCACCTCATCTTTGTTCAGCTTTCTACTTCTGACCAGTCCCTGCACAGTATTACATATGTGAGAACCACAGCCGGTATCCAATACCCAAGTAGAATTATGACTTTCAAAAAAATTAATTTCAATCATAAACAAACCTTGATTGGAAGTCGAAGCTTCTCCAAGCTTCTTCTCTGCTAGAAACTTCTTGCAGTTCCTCTTCCAATGTCCCGGCTCATTGCAATGAAAGCACATTCCTTTAGCTGGTTCAGGTTTCTTTTGCTCCTTTTCTTTCCCTTTTCCCTTAACCTTCTTAGATTTCTTCTTTTCAGAAGACACCTTGGGCCTCTTCCTTTTATTGGAAGAATCCACCATCAAGACATGGTTCTTCTTGGATGAGAAGTGACCTTCTGTAGTTTTCAGCATGTTAAGCAGCTCAGGTAAGCTGACATCTAGCTTATTCATGTGAAAATTAACCACAAACTGCGAGAAGGTCTCAGGGAGTGACTGCAAGACCAAGTCTTGACTCAACTCCCCATCCATGACGAACCCAAGCTGTCCAAGGCGTTAAATCAAATTGATTACCTTCAGAACATGAGTCTCGACGGCAGTGCCCTCGGTCATCCGAGATCGGAAGAGCTCCTTAGATATCTCATATCTAGCAGTCCTACTCTGTTCACCATACAACTCCTTGAGGTGAAGCAGCATAGCAGGAGCATCCATTTTTTCGTGCTGACGTTGAAGCTCGTTACTCATGGATGCGAGCATGATGCATTGAGCCACAGATGCATCATCTTGCCACTTATTGAAAGTGGCAATCTCTTCCTCAGAGGCTGTTTCTGAAACAGATTCAGGGATAGTGGAATTTAGGACATAAGAAATCTTTTCAGCAGTGATAACAATTCTCAGATTTCTTAGCCAGTCCTCATAATTCGGGCCGGTAAGCTTATTTGCATCAAGTATGCTTCGTAGTGAGATTAGTGATTTTGATATTTTTAAAATTCTGCATGTGAAAAGACAACATTTTAGCAAACATTCATTTTATTAACTTTGCATACCAAAATAAATTTAGGTCTTTATTTTAAATTGGTATCTCCCACTATTTTCATCAAACTATATTACTCTCACTCATATAGTTCGGCAACATCTAATTAAAGATTTGCTAGTGAGATTAAGGATCCTATTTCAAATGTATATAACCTTGTGGATAGCACAACAAGCGATATACAAATAAATAGGTAGACAACTCTTGTCAATTACATCACCATGTAACTCCTTTTATTTTGCCTCTTAAATCATAATGGTCATGTGTGTGCACATCCGAACTAAAATGATTTAAGTTAAGTCTAGCCTAGCACTTCCATAAATTCAAAAAAGAAAAATTTTCGTCCTTGTGGATAGCACAACAAGACTAGATCGTTCAATTTTCTTGATAAGCATCAAATGTGATTAATTAACATCTTAAATATTCAATACTCGCCTTGTGGATAGCACAACAAACTCATATTAAATATTTAATACTCTATTAACTAATCATGCTAGAAGGCGACGTTCGATATTCAAATATCATTTGAACGCTTCAGACTTAATAATATTTCTTTAAGGGATTTGTTATTATTTGTCTCATCTTTTTAAGTTCGCATGCACATATATATATAAAATACGCGTCATTTTATTAAACATGCGAAGCATGTTTGTATAAAATATAATATATATAATATTTAGCATGCAATATAGAATACTATATTCTACCCGGATTGATTATGGACTTTTATTCTAGTTTGGTTCACTAGAGCCACCAAGTGAACCAAAAGGTCAAACCTAGGAGTGCAAAAATTTAAATTTAAACGTAACTGTTACATTTAAACCCGGGCTCCATACAAACGGGTCTTCATGCACTCCTTGCTCCTTGGTCTCCAGTTTCTTCAAGATAATTCTAACTATCTCTATTACATAAATTATTTTTAAATAAAAACCTTGATCAGCAGTCAAGGGGAAGTACATAGAAGGGAGATAGAATTTTACACCGAGAATAAAATCAGAGAAGACGAGGTACGCAGACCCCATTTTATAAAATCCATACATTTAAGCATTCATCCAAAATAAAATCCAATCACATTGGTCATAGTCCATAATCAATCCCTTTTATTACCATACATATCATCATACGTATCGATAAAACTTATTCATCTCATTAAAGTAAATTCATTCCATATATGTATTAATATCAGTTAATGGGCAAAAGTTTGCTAAACTTTGTTTTTGAAAAAATAAACTCCTTTATTTCATTCAAAAAATAATTCCAAATTAAACTCTTTAATTTTAGCAATTCTGAAATCTCATTTCATATAAAATAAACATCTTTATTTTAAACCTTTATTAATTAAATAAATCATTCATTTAATTAAATAAAACAAAAAAAAATTCAGATTCTGTTAGTAGCGCAGCTGCGCCAGGAATATAAAAAGAACCAGCGCAGCTGCGCAGCATTGAAAAACCAGGCCAAGACACCGGCGCAGCTGCGCAGCAAGAAAGCCAGGAACCGGCGCAGCTTCGCAGAATCAGAAAAAATTTTGTTGCCCAGAACTCGATTCAATCGCATATTATACATGTATGGAATCACATAGACTGATAATTAGCACAAGATTGGCTCTGATACCACTGTTGGGTTTGTACGTAACGCAATCATGTAATCAAATCACATAAATAGGGCGGAAGCGTAAAAAACTAGGTTTTCAAAATTTATACAAACCCATTACCATGATCATTCTTGTGCATCAATTATCAGTGAATGAAGAAGGAGAAAAACAGAATTATACATTTGAAGATACAAGCTTCCTCAGGTACAAGTTCTACTCCTTTGATTCCTTTGATTCCTCTGTAGTGGCTCCTTCCCTTGATCAATGTCAGCCACCCAAATGTTTGGCCTCTAACGGTGATCCACCAAGGAAGATGAAGAACTCAGTAAGATGGGTTATTGGCTTAACCCTTGTTTCTATCTCTATAGAATATGTGTACTCCCAACTCTTGAAAAATTCACGTACCTTATTTCTGATATAAGACTATCTTATATAGATATTAGGTTAACCCTCCTAATCCAATTAGAATAGGGTTTTATTTAATTAATTAATTAATTACTTTTAATTAATTTATATCCTAATCTTTATTAGGATTGAGAGAGAGTACTGATATTATATTAATTCCTAAACTCCTTTAGAATTAAAATAATAATAATAATAATAATATTAATAAGACTCCTCTTATTAATTTATATTTAATATTTCTAAAATATTAAATAATAAACATTAAGCTATTTTATTTATTCTATCATCATAGATTAAATTAATTATACTTAATGCATTATTACTATCATGCCATTTTCTTCGTAAATAATTCTTCTTCATTTTATGGTGTGACCCTTTAGGTTCTCCGTATTAAACTGGTTGTGAATAAATCAATTAGAACAATTCTAATCTTATTTAAATAAACAAATTAAACTAATAATCTATTTAAATAAATAACATTTATTCTACAATAGGGATAAGCCTCCCTAGCGATCAACGACTTTCCAGATAATATAGATTTCAACATTAATCATAAAAGAACCTGTGAGTTAATAGTTACCGTACAATTCAATCCTTCCACCATACAATGTCCCAATTAAATATAGGACATGGATTTACTGTCAAGTCTTAATTTATTTAATCATATGTATTTCGATTAGAAAATGCACAACTCCAAATAATGCAAATTAGAAACCTCTTTCTAATTTCATTCTACCTTGGCCAAGGATTCCTGGGTTGTCATTTAACGAATCACATAGGACATATCTCCTCTTTTACTAGAGGTGGTAGATTCTTTATTGATCATTCATTATCTCCATATGTAACTCATTATACCCAAGCATACCCTATATATGCCTTAAAAGGCCTTAAAGAATTAGTTAAAGTATAATTTGTTACATACAAGATACTGTGATGATCTCAAGTCCAAGGATCATATGTACTACTATCACATTAGGAATTCCTATTGACAGGCGAGTAAAACTCCATTAGGTATTCCATAGCGAGTCACGTTCAGTGAACTTATTCTCCAATAAGCACCTGCATACTTACTTTAGTGTCTCCACACAAATGACCATAAGATCAGTCATCCTCATCCAATGAGCAAGCAACATATGTACCAATCTATCCGAATTTACTAATCCCCGTTTTAGTAATCCCACAATTGGGAACTATTTTAGTTTTTAAGCTTTCTAAGAATTTAGATCTCATTATCATGATCTCATCATGATTCTAAAAGCATTGCTTAAAACTATGGGTTATTTACATATTATAACAACAGCACCATGTAGATAATTATATACCTTAAATGAATATTTTATTAATAAATAAATAAGATTGTTTACAAAGTATGTGCTTTGTCATCATACATGATTGGCTTGTATCCACACTACTATCAATTACGACGTCCAATTCCAACACCCCTGCTACCTTTGGTGGAGATGTTCTGCTTGTCGGCCATTGGTAATTGTTAGCCGCCATGGTTTCGAACAATTCATATCCATCTTCATAACTCTTTGCATTCAAAGCCCCACCTACAGCGGCATCAATATTGGTCCTCAGATGCCCGTTAAGACTATTATAAAACGTGTGAACTTGCAGCCATAACGGCACCCAATGGTGTGGACATTTTCAAAGTAGCTCCTTGAACCTTTCTCAAGCTTAGTATAATGACTCTGAAGCAAACTGTTTGAAGGACAGAATAACATCCCTCATCTTTACCGTCTTAGCTGGTGGGAAGAATTTGGCAAGAAACTTTTGTGCCAAATCATCCCACGTTGTGATGGATACCGATGGTAATGAATGTAACTAGCTCTTCGCTTTGTCTCTCAAGGTGAACGAAAATAACCTCAACTTCACTGCATCGTCTGCCACCTGATTAAATTAGAATGTATCACAAATCTCAAAAAAACTGATCAGGTGGTCATTGGGATCATCCGTTGGTGCTCCCCCGAACTGACATGAGTTTTGGATCATATGAATCGTGCCTGATTTGATCTCAAAACTATGTGCTGTAATGGCAGGTAATGCAATACTAGACTGAATGTTTGTAACCTTCGGCATTCTATAATCCTGCAGTGGCTTGTACTCTTCATTACCTTGATTTGCCATTGTTCCATGATTAGCTCTTCTTCCTTGTCGGAAAGTTCTTTGAATTTCGCTGTCGTAAGGAACTAGTTCAGAAACTTGGGACCGTGTTTGCATAAACCACTAAAATTACCCTATGCACACACGACTCCTTAATCACAGCTTGAATAGACTTGAACAGAATTTAAGCTTGTAAAAGCAAACAACTAAAATAAAAATCTGTTTGAATAATCTTAATTAATAAAAACTAATAATAAAATAATTATTAGAAACGTTCCCCGACAACGGTGCCAAAAATTTGTTGTCCGATTTATACAATAATAATTACGCGCAAGTGCACATGGTCAATCAAGTAATATAATAGTAAGAAGAGTGTCGAACCCACAGGGAATAGTTAATTAACAACTATTTCAATTATCCAATTTCTACCAATTTATTTAATTTAATAGTCACTCCAATTGATTTGTGAGAATTAACTAAATTAAAGTGATTAAGAATCAATTAACTAACAATTAATGAATACCAGATGATTTATGTATAGGAATATAATTTCCACGATTAATCCACAATAATTCTCCTACTTTATTTCCACTTAATTTATTTCACCAAATTGACAACAAGGTTTACTTCACAATTCACTAACACCTTTCGACGATTAGAAAAAATATTTATTTTAACTATTTTACTACTTTCATGTAAAATCCTTAAAATAGATTCATTAAGTTCATACCTTATTTCACAATTGCATATGGTATATAAGTACGTTCGTCTTATACACTGTTATGTTATTTCAATTAAGACATAACAACATGTGTTGTTATATTCAGTTCTAATATAAGAAATCCTTTTTCAATTCAATCAAAGATATAAGACTAATTGTTGGCCAAACAATCATTTAATTATGCACAGAATAATAACAATCAATTCAGATAAAATATCAAGTGAAAATAATAGTAATTGAATTAATGCTTCATAAAAGGTTCCATTGTATTCCTTATAAAGATTTAGTTCATCATCAACTCAGAAACACAAAGATAATAATTAAAAGACATTATGCTATAGATATTAATTTAAGAGGAAGAAGGAAAAAACTCTGTCGAAGTTCTTCAATCTTCAATCCAACGTATATCTCACGAAAGCCTCCAATGAAATACCAATCTGCTCCCAAGAATAGCCTCCAAAAATTGCTAATCAAAAGATGTATAATACTAAGAGAATATCTAGTATTTATAATCTTAATCAAAACCCTAATACAATTGGGCAAATCCCAATCCTTTTCTAACTCAATTTTCATAATTTAGAAACAAAATCTATTTTTCCCGTCCACCACGCGCGGTCCGCGCGTGGTCCCTTTTCAACAAAGTGCGCTCCGCGCTAGTCCACCAGAGATTTGTCCTTATGCAGCGCGTTCTGTGCCTGACTCACTACCATGCTCGTGCGGTCCGCGCGTACCATGCATCGTTTCTTCTTAGTTCAGTGCGCTCCGCGCCTGAGTCAATACCTTCCTTGCGTGGCCCGCGCCCAACTAACAGATGGCTTAAATTTTCCAGCTTTTTCCCAATTTCATCTGCTATCTTGCTCCACTCCTCTTACCTGCACAATAGCATAAAAACACCACAAGTAATTTGAACAATGCCCAAAAAACTCACAATATATCAAGCTAAACAAGATCAAATCATAGGTTTTAACCTACTCATCAAACACTCACATAATATACAAGATAATCTAATAGGTTGTGTCATATTTCATAAATCTCTTAGATTAGGTCACTAGTATATAGTTAAAATACTAGGACAATTAAATAAAGATTACCCTTGAGGTTATTTAATTTAAATACCTAATTTATATATTAGGTCACCAAACTTTATAGGTATCGTGATACCTTATCCTTAATATTCCTTCAAGTAAATATAAATTCATTTATAGGGTTTTTTAAATTTTGTAACCCATATTTTCTCTATTCTCCTTCAAATAGTAAATAATATAAGTTCTTCTTAAAAATTTTAAGTAATCCTCAAATTCCTATCTAGGTTTTATTTTTTTAACCTTTATTTCAATCATTAAAAATCATATAAATTTTTGAGTTGTCACATTCTTCTCCCCTTATAAGGATTTTATCGCCGGAATATCACTATTTACTAAAAATAGGTTTTCATTTTAACCCCTATTAAATCACCTCTGATTATACTCGTACTTAATAAGTTAATGCTATCTCCTTCTATGAGGATCTCTTCTATCTCTACATGCTACCATGACTATTCACTAGGAGTTTTCACAATTATTCAATAATTATGAAGTATAATACATAACTTGGACAGGTTTTAACAGAAATTCATCTGCAAACCATTTTATCTGGACACAAACTTGTGTAAATTTGATACCAATTGCATTAACTTGACACCAACTTGTGTCAATTTGATACCAACTTATATCATGTAATGTTGACACCAACTTGTGTCGGATACCAGCTTGTATCCATTTGATACCAACTTAACATAAGATTCCACACCAAAATAATTTGGTTTGGTATAAGCTCTCAAATAATACTTGAATTTCATAAACTTTTGTCTAGCTGAATCAAATAGCTTAGACGTATACCAATAATTCGAATATCAATTAAAATATGTATCTGGGCAAATTTAATTGGCAATAAATTATCATTAAAATTCGGAGAAATCATTTTATGACGTTATGATACAGCACTGTATTTACAGTCTGTTCGAGGATTCAGTCATTTTGTGACTTTGTCATACTATAGTGACTGACAATTTTTAGATTACATCCAGTACTAGGTAATTCTGCATTGATAATTCCATCAGTTTTATCATCTCTGCACCAAGTTCCATGATGCATCGATGATATATAAAATATATTTTGATATTTCAAATTATTTTTTGTCTAGCCAAAACAATTAGCGTAGACTCTTCTTTAAACAGTTCAAAACCATTGAAGAATCATTTTTGGTGTTATCATGCCGCAACTGGTAACAATGTGTTAGTGGTTCTAAGCCCACTTCTACACACTTGTTACCATATGTTGAGGATAATAAAAATTTATTTATATTTTTAAAGGCACATCAGTACGAATTTAGCTTGATTTCAAAAATTTTGAAGTCTAGCACAGCTAGAAGATTTGAAATACCTATGCTTCCACCATCAACTCCAATTTCTCCAATGATCCATTGCTTAATAATTATATCTTCTTATTTACTTAATAATGAATTTCCCACATTCATCTCTTAGCACTTAAACTCCATTTGAGTTTAATCCTTATCCTTATATATGCGATTATAGCCTAAGGTAACCCTACCTAAGGTTAATAACCTACAGCTTTGATACGAAATATAGCGCCCCCAAATTCGGGTCCCTAGAACCTCGGACCTGGTACGTTACGGTACTTTATTATTATACATATTCTATCATCTAATGCGGAATATATAAACATATATTATTTATTTCACATGATTCTATAACATTTCCCATGGCCTATTAACCTTAACTGAATACATACCTTAAGTAATTAAAAAGGTTTACAACATCACTTGCATATGATAACTAAATAGTTATGAATGCGTAATAATCTACTATTTGGAATTTGCCTTTGCCTCTGTCTTTCTTCAAGCCTTTGTCTTAATCTGAAATTTGTTATCATGATATAGCAAGGGTGAGCAACTAATTTGCTCATCAAGTTTAAATACAATAAGGATATATCATGATTGAAAGAAAGAATAAGCTTTCAAATTTTAAACAATATAATAATTATGAAAGAGCATAAATTAGAATTTAAATAAATGAATGACTGAACCAATAATGTTTAATGTCGACAAAGACCATGAACAACTTTAACTGAACCTTAGGGTAATGAAGGTGATCAGCCTTTCATACATGATGAACATATGCAACATGCACTAATTACGAATCAATAATCAGTATGGATGTGAATAATCAACAATAATTATTCACTTACATGCTTTGAAAATGTAACACAAGTTTGAGTTAGGGAAAACTTGCATGTACCGTCGATTACTGCTACGCAATCTAATTTAATCTCTTTATTGAAAAGGCCTATCTGTTATAAGATTGATCTTCCAATTAGTATAACATACTTTATCTCACAATACTATTATTTTATAAGTAAACTATCTAATATTTAACCACATAGTCATATATTAGATAATACCTTAACACCATACGTATTCACAATTCTAAACCTAGCACACATCGAGTCTTTAATAGTATTCAATATAGTATATTGAGTGATTTTTCACAAACAACTAACAAATTAGTTTTTGTCTCGTCTACACTGTTTTCAAAGCGAGTTAGATCGGTTGCTAATTCGTATATACCTCCGCTCCCTAAAGGAATTGTGTGACAACTCGAAAATTTAGAAAATCTTAAATGATTAAATTAAAGGTTAAATTTTAAAACCTAGAGTGGAAATAGATGATTTATTTAAAAATTTTAAAGAAGAACCTATATGGTTTACTGTTCGAATGAGAATAGAGAATATAAGGGTTAGAAAAAAAAATTTAAACCCAAAAGATGAATCTATATATGTTTAATAGAATATTAAGAATAAGGTACTACGATACCTATAAAGTTTGGTAACCTAATATATAAATTAGATATGTGAATTATGTGAGTGTTTATAACTTATTAAGTCAATTAGGATTATTAAGTTAATACATTTAGTGGAGTATGTTATGACTTATGTGAATTATGTGTGCGATTAAATAAATATATATTATATAATGTGTATACATTTATTTTGGATATAAAGATAATTAAGAATATGTATATATCAAAAATGTTGAGCATTGGTTCTAGTGAGAATAGATTTAATGGACTAAGATGATTTTGTGGCCCAAGGAATTAATTAAATAGCTCAATTATTTATTTGAGCATTGGACTTGTAGCTAATTTGATTTAATAGCAATTAAGTTGTTAAACTAGCCCAATATATTATGTATAGGGCAAGTATAGTGATGACCCAATTTAATTAATGGAGAAAGCTCAAGCTCATTTCATTAGTAAGTAATCTAAGAAAAGTGCAAGCCCAAAAAGGAAATTTAGTGAGAACCCAAGCTTGGCTCAAGCTTAGCCTACTTGAGGAAGAGTATTTAAGTCATTGAATAAGTATAAAATTAAATAGTAGGAAACTATGTTGATTTGCAAGCCCGAATAATTAAAATTGCTAGCCCATAACATTAAAAGAGTGGCCCAAACTAAGCCCAATGGGGGAAGGGACCTATTAGACCTTAAGTAAGCTATTTGGGCCTTTAAAATAAAACAAATTTGAGCCCAAGAAGGCCTTAGGGCCGAAATTTATGGAGGGGAGGAGAAAGGGAGGTGCATGTAATGATTTCCTACTTTATTAGGTGAACAACTTTGCAAGGTGTCAAGCATTGGTTTGTTCTTTTCTTTTCTCCAACCTTACAAGCTAACCAAAGAGTGCAAGCAAGATAATAATGATTAAAGAGAGAAAGAGAGGGACAAGATTGTGGGAATAATAATAAGAGATAAACATTATATCTTTTCATTTCTACTAAGACACAAAAGCTTTTCACTTTCTCTTTCATCTCATTCTTTTTAGCTAGCAAAGCAACCAAGAGAGAGGGAGAGTGTGAGGGAGTTCGGCCACTATGGTGATGAGAGAGAAGGAGAATTTTAGTACCTTCGTAGATCTCTAATCAAGGTTTAGGAAAAAGAAAAGGAAGGAAAAATCAAGAGAAGGTATAACAAGATTTCTATAGTCTATTTTTTTCTTTGATTGATTTAAGTTTTGATTTTTGAAAAGTTATGATCTTGAGATTTAAAATCTTAGTTATATGTGTCTAATAGTGTTTTATATTTAGATCTAAACCTTTTGATGAACAAAAGTTAGATCTAAATCAAGAATAGGAAATAAGTTTTTCAAAGTAAGAAAACCTAAATTTTTCTAGCCTTGATTGTGTTTATTTTGTGTTTGGTGATTATTTGAGGTATTAGATCATGAATTATGTTAGATCCATGGGTATATGATGTATTGGTATGTATTTTTGTGATTGATGATAGGTTATGTGGGTTATTAGGTGAGGATATGAAAGATTTTTTAAAAATCACTAAGTATGGAAAAATCAGATTTTTGGAAAACGAAGTATGAAATTCAAACAACCATATCTCTCATTCTATTTTGAATTTTTGAGTGTGGTTAATTTCTAGAGTTAGATATACAAGTCTTCTAACTTTTTCAAGTGGGATCACTGGAAAAAGAGTTATAAATTTTCGTGTGGACTGTTTGTAACAAAGGAAGTAAAATCTGAAAAATAACTAAAAGTAGGCTGTCCAAAACTGTTGGGGGCTATTTCGTCCACTTAGTTTTTGAAAAAAAATCCAATCTTTTGGGTCATTAAAATATATGTTATAAAGTAGCTTGTGTCTAAAAATGAGCTCATTCCGACTTAAATTGAGCAAGTTATGACCATTTCAATATTTGAGTTTTTTGACGAAAATCGCTATAACCAGAGTTGTATAATTCCGATGGCCACGAAATTTAAACTGTAAGCTCACGTTAACATGTGTAAGATCCCAGCAAGAGTTTGGAATTTCTGGAGTTAAGGGTAAGGTAGCTAATTTGTTAAGTAATTAACTAGAAATGAATTTTTGAAAAATACTTAATGGAGTTAAAAAATCTAGAAAAATACTTTTTGTGTATGGAATATATGTATATATGATTGGCAAAAGGATAGGAAAATAATATGCTATTTTGGTATTTTCATGAAAAAGGAATTTCAACTTCCTTAAATGAACCTTTCGGGTTGCTGAAATTAAAACTGAAAATGTTAGGAAGACAGTTTGGTTTCAGCTTGCTGAAATGAAAACTGAAAAGGTTAGGAATGGAAGACAGTTTGGTTTCAGTTTTCTGAAATAAAATGTTAAGTCTCCTGAATTTGTAAATAGTTTACCGAGTTATAATAATAATTTATAAATGAACTAGTAAGTGTTAAGTCTAAGGTAGTGCAATCGTACCCTTTAATGGTTTTATTCTTTTATAATTTATTTCAATCATTAAAAATCATATAAATTTTCTAGTTGTCACACCCTTATTATCCCCACTTGACCCAGCTACACTCTTATTACTTGAAAGGAATTGTGAAGCAAAAGGGTGAGCACAAATATCCCAGTAAAGAATATCATGACTTAATATAATTAAATTATCAATAGCCTTCATCAGTAATAAATCAGATATTTAGAACATATGATGGATGATAAAAAATTTCAACCATAGTTGCAGCGAAACAAGCAATCCATTAGAAGAGTCAAGTAGAACATAATGTCTACTATCTTTCCCAAATTAAAAGTCCATCATCGATATTTTATTCATATAAAACCAATCAACAGTTCTTCGTTGTACTCACGACAAAGAAACTTTCACCACCTGTCTTTTCCTGTAACATCAAAAATTATTGTTAAATTCACAATTCATGTTCATAATTATGACGCCCCGAAATTCGGTCTATCTTCACACTCGGATTCCGTACATCATGAGTGCATCATATTCCATACATACATCATTATATTATAAAGAATAATGACATATCTATTCAATTCCCATGTTTTATTACCTTAAAACTATCATTCATTACAAATAATGATAGTTATATTATTCGTTTCATCTTACAAGTGTGACTTAACTAGTCACCATATCTACAGAATAGTTTAACTAACTATTCTACAAGTCTTGGCTTATTCTTCATGTTTATTCATACAACGAATGACACTTCATCTTGTGACGCTAATGGTACTTGCAAACATAGCACCTTACCATAGCAGAACATCGATCAACTTGATCTTCACGGGGTCCTTTAATACATACTACCGTCGTTCGCTGAAAATGTTCTTATTTCAAACAAGTGTAAGCATTCAATTACTCAGCAAGTCATAGCAGTTGAATAACAACCAAAGCAAGAATCAAAATTTTTTAAGGCTTCAATAAATGAACAAAGGTTATGAAGCAGCTCGAATAATAGGAATACGTTCTGATTCCTATCATTTTAAAACATTCATTATATTTCCTTTGTCATACTTTCATTTTCTACTCGTTCATATACATTCTGTCTGGCTAGATTCATTAGCACAGACTTAACAATAATAGTTCATGAATAAACTGAACTTCTTAACATGAAGCAGTTCAATCACAGAACAGTTCATTTCACAGAAACACCAGAGTGTTAAAATTGAGGCACAAGGCCTCATACATTTTATCACCTTATACAAATATCACACACTTGTACATTGGTAAAAATTCCCAAGTTCAACATCTGGGAAAGTTTAAGAAACTAGCATTCATACAAAAATGAATGAAGCTAGGAATCTTGCCTTACGCACAGCTACCGCTTACAGAATACCGTTCATCACAATCCCTATATAACACATAAGGAAAACACATATACCAATTAATCATATACTTGACTTATGCATTGGTTTAAACTTTACTTTACTTCTTATGGTTCGCGTACTTGTAATCTAAGCTTACGCGACCAACCCCCATATTCGTTTCTTCTATTCTTTCAATAACATTACACTTAGCACACATTGAGTCTCTAACTATATTCAATATAGTATACTGAGTGGTTTCTCACAAATAATCAACAAACTAGTTTCCCATCTCGTCTACACTATCTTTCACAGTGAGTTAGATCGGTTGCTAGTTCGTATTAACCGTCGCACTCTAACGAAATCATTTAGCCCAGATACTATATCTCGACCATTATAGACTACGGTTGCATTACAATTTAGACCTAACTTATCCAAACCATTATAACTATAATGTTCTTTAAGTTAATCCTCATTACGTTTCTTATAACCTCCAGTCCATTTGACTCGGAACGTTATTCAAGTTATTACCATTAACTCGGGTTTTTAACGTTATATGTTATTCTTCATTCTCTTATCACCGTTCGTTGTGACTTATTAACATACATTATTATGCCAACATTCGTTAACATCTAAGTCATACAACCAATATATACTTCAAACGTTCACTAGACGCCGATATGATTCACGAGAATCGTTCACGTATCATGCGTTCACGTTGCTTGTCTCTTAAACTTTTAATCAACCTTTACTTAAGGTTTACATCACTTATTTCAGTGTTACATTAGGTGAATTATATGTTCACTATCATTCTATACATGTTCCTCAAGTGTTGAGCCTTATTAGCTCCTCACTGGCTTTTCCTCTACACCGACGTTGCGGTGCCGGTTCCCTTTGGTTTAGCCGCGCTGCGGCGCCCCACATGAAGTAGCCAACCTCCCATACTGGCGTTGCGACGCCACCTTTTACACTTGAAGCCGTGCTGCAACACTGCACCTCTAGAGAATTTCTTTTGGGCCGGCGCTACAGCATCAGCTTCTTAGGCATGGGCGGCGCTGCGGCGCCGGCCCTCAGCCTTATAAAGTTTTTTCAAACTTTGAACTTCCCGAGCTCGTAACGCGATCGTTATAACTCGAAATGGGCTCATTACGAAGCCATTAGTCCACATATCTTATGTTCTATGATTTCATCTAGTCAGAATTCATTTCTGAATTCGTTGGCGAGAAATTCGTCATTTCATCCATTTTTACGGGTTCGTTAAACGTTCGTGAACGTTCGACGCTCAATTCTTCATTCTAAGTACGAATTTGTTCGTTCTTGCTCTCGCAAGTCTTATTTACCTAATTCTACGATACACCATTGAAAACCAAGGTTTTCGAGTTAAACGACGACTTTTAACTTTCATTCCAGGAAAATTTACAATTCGACGATTAACGTCTAATCTTGTAAACTTCGCCGTAACTTCGTTACTCGATATTTTTATTCTGAAACTAATAGAATCAATCCATTGGTTATTCATCTATGATTCTAAGCATCATAAACATCTAAGTTTTAATGGCTTTCTTCTTTAAATTCCTTAACTATTTCATTATGGTTTTAACTCATTTCTTCACTAACTTCTTAACTATTCCATTATGGTTTTACTTGTTCTTTGTTATTAGTGTTCTACGTCCACTAATATCCACCTTATCACTTCGTTCATTCATGCATCACCAATTATCACTTCTCTATCAATTTAAGAATTGAAGGAAGATGAAAATTTAAGGTTTAAACACTTATACCTTTTAGTGTTCTCGAGTTCTTGACTTTTTGTTCATGAAAAAAGTCTTACATAGCTTCTTTTGTAGAACCCCAACTTTTTATGAATAAGATTTAATTTTCTCTATATATTATTTTAAATAGTAAGGTGTTGATTTGATAACTGTGATAAGTTATGGGTGATATGTGCGAATTTTACAAAGTAAGCAAGTGGTCATAAAAAATTTATTGTGTCGGGGATTATTCGTTTGGTTGGAGAATATTCTTTTTGTCGGAGAATATTCGTACGACGGCGCAGTCATTGTTGGGCCTTATAACGGAAAACTGTCGGATGAAGAAAACGACAAGAATAAGTATTATAATACCGTTAAACTGTTAAAATACCCGGTGGTTAAAGTGCAATAATACGCGTTGTTACATAGTAGCACATGGTATTGCACAGTATTTTAAATTATTGATTCTTACGTAAGAGGTCATTCATTCAATAATTGTCACAGTAAACACAGCACAGTATTTCATATTATTAAATTAATAATTGTCACACATATTATTTAAATGATATTATTAGATAACATTATTGGCAATGTCTAGAAAATTCTATCGAGGAAAGGGGTTAGGTTATTTAATTGCGCGCTAGTAAGGAGAAATCCTTATTGAAAAGCCCCCTCTATTCTGGGAATGATCTGGTTGTTAATATTGTGATTCTGTAATATTATTTCTAAATAATAATTGATTGTTGATAAATATGATAAGTATTTATTCAATTTTGATATAAATGGAGGTATTTTTAGCAAGTGACATTGGTTAAAAGTTGACATTTTCTCCGATAAAATAATTCATTCAAATATATTATTATAATATTACATTATAATAGTATAATGTGATAATATAATAGTATAGTTTTATAATTTAATTGGTAACATTTTTACAAAAAATTCATGGTATAGGAATAAAATGAGGTGGACGAGAGCAAATTGAATTTGAATTGTTTTTAATCATTATAAATGTTTTTAAGGAAAAAAACATGTAAAAGGGGGGAGGTGACCATGTTTGATGTTTGTGGTGTGCTGGTGTCCATTTTTTTCTTTTTTTTCAAAGATGGAATGCTCCGTATGTAATTTTTGTCAACTTTGGTGTTCTGGAATTTTTCTATAAATAGGTTGCTTAGTTTAGAAATGAAAATCACACCAGAATCAGAAAAAATTTTCTCTATATTATTGAGCGTATTTCTTGTGAGTATTAAGATATTTTGAGTGTTGATAACAGTGCAAGATGTTTTCAGCATAATATCTAATAATTCAGACAGATCTAGTATTCTACAAAGGTAAAGGATATTATTTTTGTGACGCCCCAAATTCAGACTGTCACTGATCTCGAATTCGGTTCGTCACGTACTAATTTTAATAATAATTAAAATCTCAAACAATGGAATAACAGAATAATTTACATTGATGTAACATAAATATTCTCGTCCCAAGTTTCGAAACTATTACTAATACACTTCGTAACTTAACCCAAACATATCTTAATACATAACATTAATAAGTCTTAATACGACATAAAGGAAACATTCTAATATAGAAGAGCACAGCTACTTCATAGCCTTACTCTCGTCCTATCCTGGGGTTCCACCTTGTCCTGCCCTAACTGAAATGTTTATGGAAAGCAAGAGTGAGCACAAATTGCCCAGCAAGTAATATACGATACGGGTGAAGAGTTTTATAACTCGAGTTTGAAATATCATGGTATAATCTCGATGATAATCAAGAGTTTGAAGAATAACATCATGAACAACGGGTATCAACAATTCTCAAATCAAATCCTTAGAATATGAAACGATGGTTCATTATAGATCAAAAGATATATATGAATTCAAAGGCAATCAACATATCCAACTAGATAAAATAATTTAAACTGAGCAGTCACTAAGGACTATTGAACGTCTACTAGAATTATCAATATTAAATTGATAACCCAAAAATTAAGTATGATAGATGATCAGTCTACAATACTCTATGTTATGCATAACACCACAATAATTTTCACGCGTGTGTTGGGGCTTCCAACAATATATACACTCCCCTTACCATAAGGGTTGTTCAACTCAGTTTTCAAAGATTCCGCACCAGGTTTGGATAGTTTTCTAAATATGCACATAGTCTAGCCGAATCAAATGGCATAGACATTTTTACAATATTCAAGAACAATGCTAAGTTCGATAGGAATAATAGCTCAAATGAAACAAGAATTTATTCAATAAGCATACTAACTCAATTTAAACGAGTAAGTAAGACAACTTGCTTTCACAAGGGTCCATTACAAAGATTAGGACACTTATAATTAACAACACAAGAACGAGTTCAAGGAACCTTGCACAATAAAAGAGTGTAAGTCGGAGAAACTTGCTTACAATATCCGTTGAATAAAATAATGCAAGGGTTTAAGATACTTCCCTTATGCGTAGTTTACCAACGTAAAGCTTATCAACACTTTTTGAATCCTATTATAACATATTTACATGTATAGAATATTCATTAGCTAAATACATTCGGTACGCAAGCTCGATATGTAAGTTACACATACACTTAACACATAAATAGTTCATAAGACATTACAGAATCAAGTAACATAGTTATAATTATATCCATTAGTTACACAGTTAATCAACATATACTACCTCATATAAGCAATGCATACATAAGTCTTATCCTTGCTACATAGGTATCGCATTATATCACAACGCCTAATTGAGTATGTCTTTATTATCTGTAGAACATCTTCATAGCATGTCATTACCACATATCAGTACCAATAAAACTCTTTTTAGCAGCTTTAGATAACATTATCTGTGACAATCGAGATTTTTATAATTTAATCTGAATATTTATTGAGTTAAATAAATATTTTTTGATGATTTAATTATTGAGTTAAATAATTAATTGACGAATTTGTGGTAGATTAATTTAATTATATGTGTTTCATTGATTAAATTAATGTGGAGAATTTTTATATTCTAAGTATGTATTTAATTGAGCTTATTTAATTAAATGAATTAAATCAATAAGCATAATGTTATTCTAATTAACTTAATAATTAATTAAAAAATTAATGATTTGACATAATTAATAAATAAGAATTTTAATTATGTGACTATGTGATTTATTGTGGAGTCATGCAATTTTATTTAATTGATTTAAATAAGATTAATTGATTAATTAAAAGTGTGACATTATTAAATTATATTATAGTAAGTTAATTAAAATAAGAGGAAAGGAAGAATAACGGAGGACTAGCAAACAAGGCCTTAAGGGGAGTTGGTCAGTTAACCCACTATGGGATTAACTGACGACCACTCACCCATTATGAGAGCATACATATACGTATTATATATTATACATCATACATCATACATCATATATATCATATAGCAGTCTTCCCCTTTCATCAGTTAAGGAAAATAAAGAGAAAACACAAAGAGAAAAGATAGAGAGAGTTGGAGAATTCAAGTGTATATCACCTTCAATCAGAGACTGCAAGGGTAATCCCTACATCCCAATTTTTATTTCGCGTAGCATATTTTTCTCCCAACTGAGGTCTCTGAAATTGGAACTTCATGAATTGTTATTTATTATTTGATGTTAAATATTTATTGACATATATAACTCAATTGTATGTTGTTTATTTCTGTTTTTGAGAAATTAATCCATTAAAACATGTCTTAATTGGGTTTTCAAAAATTACAGAGTAACATTTACGTGTTTTTAAATAGTTCTCTGCGAATGGAAAAATTGACATTTGTTCATTATATGGCTATATATATATATATATATATATATATATATATATTAATTGATGTTCATAACATGCTCTAAACCATATATGCATGATTTACAGTGATTAAATTCATGTAATTATGTTATGATTGGGTTATTAAAAGTCTCAGTGTATGAAAATATGAAGAACACGTATATATAACCCTTATGTACAAAATTTACATGCTTTACTAGTTTGTTTAACTTAAATTGACACTTGTATATGATTATATACGTTTAAACGAACAAAACAGAATTTAAACGAACAGATTCGGTGAATTAACGAATCTGTAAAGTTGAAATTCATGTATTTTCTTCAAAGTTTACAAAATATGAAAAACAGTGGAATTAAATGTTGTGATTTGCGTAATTACGTGAACTAAAGTGTTAGAATCATGTTAAGAACATCGTATGATGTTTCTGTAAAGTCTATATTTCATGGGTAACATTAAAATTCATCGTGTTAGTTTAATTTGGGATTTATGGCTGGGTTCTGTGTTCTTCGCGAACTGCAGAATCTGAGTCTACGTTGTCGCGCTGCCGCGCCGCTTCAAGGC
Organism: Panax stipuleanatus; assembly: GCA_020205555.1. Taxonomy (NCBI): domain Eukaryota; kingdom Viridiplantae; phylum Streptophyta; class Magnoliopsida; order Apiales; family Araliaceae; genus Panax; species Panax stipuleanatus. The sequence goes on from CM035123.1 coordinate 47,513,968, forward strand.
ACACTTGGAGTGCGCCTGCGCCTTGCACCGTGGCCGCGCCGCTCCAAAAAGCATTTGGAGCGCGGCCGCGCTGCCTACAAAATTTTGAATTTTTTTGAAGTGTTCATGTATTCAAGATGTGTTTTAAAACCTAATGTAATGAACATGGCGACATGTTAAACATATATTAAGATGTTAATAACTTATATCACGTGAGCGATTAATAAGTTAAATTCGTTACTTAAACCATTATTCAATAAGTCGGATAATGAGTTCAAAGAACAATGTGATGGTTTGATACGTATATCGAGTTATTGATTAATGTGTATTGTGAACGTATTGATATGTAGGATTTAATAAGGAACGAGAATTATCTGTAGCTTGTGCAAGAGGCAAGTTTCCTAGACTCAAACCTTTCTTTTACATTGAGCAAGTATCCTATCCCTAACTTATTGTTATTAAGCAAGTTCCTTAAATTCTAAGTTATTCATTTATAAAGTCTTAGACTTGTGTTCTATATCAGGCAAGTTCTTGTTCTTAATTGTTCAAGTTCAAAAATTTCATATTAGATGTTATAACTCTTTTAAAGCATGATTCAATTATACAATACTTATTCGATTGTATACTTTTGAGATTTATTATTCAAGTTAAATATCGATGTTATTGTTGAACCTTATAGGACTAGTGAACACTTATTGATTCGACTAGTCCATAGTTGATGAATGTTCTAAATTCTAGAATACTTATTGAGCTTATCCAAACCAAACTTCCTTTGGTGCGGGCTTTGATGTCAACACTGAGATGAACAACCATGTAAAGGGGATTATTTACACTTTAGCGTTGAGATATTGTGCACAGTATGGTACTAAGTACGAGAAGTAGAGTCCATAGTCTTATAACTGTTAAAGGTTTAAAGTTTAAACACTTTACAACCTAGGATATAGTTCGAGGTCTTATGACCCTCAGATGTTCTTTTGATTCTTGTTATTCATTCTTGAGTTAAAAGTTGAGTTTCTTTATTCAGACGTCTTTGATTCACTCGCATGTTATTATATTATTGTTATATCGATTATACTTGTGGGAAATCGTGCTCACTCTTGCGTAATAATAACATTGCAGTTAAGAACGAAAGGTCTGACGAGCCTTCTTCTAGCAAAGGCAAAGGCAAGGTCAACAAGTGATGAAGACTTGTTGTTTATTTTATGTGTTTATGATTCAAACTTATGTTACAGTTGTGTAAGACTTATTTATTTGTTTATGTTCTGCACAGATGTTTAAGGTTAGTATGACCTGTGATTGTATTTATTATTCAGATGTTGTAAACCTATAAGGGGATGATTTATTTCTATCTATTGCATGGCTTGTATCTATTATGGGTAGATAGATTGATGATATTTGTACAGTGAACACCAAATCTCGTGGAATTGAAGTACCCAAATTTAGGGGGTGTCACAGGTTGGTATCAGAGCTGTAGGTTATGAACCTTAGGTGGGTGAAAACCTTAGGATAGTAGCCTTCGAGAATATAGTAATGATAAACTCCTATCGAGTTCTAAGAAAGATAATAACTACCTTATGTGCTATGTGTTTATACTTATGTACTCGAGTATCGATTAGCATCACATAATAACTAAGACTTAAAATTTTATTTGTCAGGATGACGAATGCTGGAGAACCTAGTCAGCCTAGGAACATTGTACCTCGAGAGGCTAGAGAGGAGGAGCCCCGAGACATCTACACAGTCTAGGAGCAGTTAGTTCGATGAGAGCAATCTCCCTAGATCACAGTCGTTGGTCAGGAGCTTGTGCCGGTGTTTGATTCTGAGGAAGACCCTGAGGAGATTGAGGTTCAGACTGAGGCAGCCGAAGAGGAGGAGGAAGACCCTAAAGAGTTCCCACCGAGCTCTATCAGTGCCGAGATGTATGATCGTAACATAGAGTTACGTGATACTGTTCAGGAACTGAGGGAGCGGACGGTTACTCAACAGTCTACCATCGAACAGAAGGATGGGGAGGTTGAGGCTCTTCACACACGTCTGGAAAACGTAGAGTGGGATTTGGTTCATAAAAAGGGCCAAACCGAGCAGAAGTTAGAGGAATTAGAGGAGTTGAAGAATGAACTGAAAGAGAAATCAGCAAGGCTAGCCATAGCAGAGGAGGCATGGGTAAGGGAATCACGACGAGCAGATCTCGCAGAAGATAACTATCGGGCGAAGAAGGCCAAGCTTGAGGAGACGTACTCTACGCTTCAGTATGCAATTGATGAGGTCCAAGATCGGGTTATGAGGTACCCAATTCAGTTCGAAGGACTACCGTCATACATGCTAGATCGCAGGACGATGTCCCGGATTATGGAAGAAGAGCGTGGCAAAGCTGTTCGTCGCTTTAATAGGCAGTGATAGGAGCATTTGATTTTGTGAAACCTGTCTGATAGTTAATAATGTAAATTCCAATGTGTTTATAAACAGAGGAATATTTTTATTTTTTAAATCCTGTAAATTCTTTATCTCGGGATAGTTGATGTAAATAGCAGTGATGCTATCGTATTATGTTTGGAAAAAAAACTTTTGATTTAAAAAAATATCAGAGTTCATTTGAGACGATGTGTTGTAATGATTGCGTCTAAATGTTTAAGTTAAGCCTTAGATATCACTACAAAAAAATGGACATTCGGCAACGATTTTTCGGGCAATGACTTATAAGGTCATTGTCAAAAATACATATTTAGAAATTTGCCATTCGTTGCAGTTTGTGAAAGGCTTTTATTTTTCGTAACGAAATTCGTAGGTCGTTGCAAATTTTTGTTGCCAATTCATTGGTGAGAAAAAAAATCCCACCTATTTACTTTTGTTTTGTTGTTACCGATGTGGTTTCTCCTCATCGTGGGCAACGAAAAAAAAATTGTTACTATATTTCATACCCTAATATGCGCCACATTCATTGTCAACAATTGTTTTTTCGTTGCGTATTTTTTATACTTTTTTGCAACGACTAGTAAATTATTGCCCAAAATTAAGATAAACACTAAGTATGTTTCGGTCTTTTTTTCAAAACGCATCATTTTGTATTTTAAAATTATTATTTATTTGGACTCAAATTTATACAGTCAAATATGTCACTCCCTCTGTCTCAAAATAAATGCCCAGTTTTAATATTTTTCGTCAAAGTTGTAATTTTTAAAATTAAAATTGAGCACATATAAATATATTTTTTAATTTACAAAAATTAGAGTTTGTAATAAATCAAATGTGCACAAATGTTGAAAACACATCCATAAACTCCAATAGATTGTACTGTTAATTTCTCTTAAGGTATATATTATCAAGAGAAATATTTATCATCACACCACATTAAGTAACAAACCTATGCTATATAAAAGCATAAACATAAAGCATAAAGCCAAATACCCTTAAACCTTATTTAAGTGTACAAAAGTAACATAAAGCATAAAGTCAAACAAGCCTATATATATAAACCCTGCTAATAGGAAGGTTGAATCATATTCAAAACTGAGTCAAATGTATCCCACTTTGACTATCAAAGAATTTATGGCATGACAACTGGAAAGTTTATAGCATATCCTAGAGTGCTGATATCACATTCATCAAAAATTTGAAAAACATCATAGTCCTCTTGACCCACATAGTGATTCTTCAATTAAGAAATCTATAAATTAGAACCCAACAAACAATGATTAGTCATGTATCAATGCATGTAACCCAACAGACAATATAAAAAATAATAAGATCAAATATAGTATACATGGTTTAAATAATTACTTACCCTAATTGTGTAACTTTCTTAATCCACTTTACTTTCCATGGTATCAAGTCCAATAACTGTAGGCTCAATGTCAATGATTAATCCTTACTCATCCTCTTCTTCTTTATCATGTCGAGTGGCTATATTTATAAAAAAAAATTAATCCAAAATTAACAACTAAATAAAGTCAAAATAACAAAATTTTAACATTTAACTTAGTCAAGTTTAACAAAGTTCTTTTCCATGTTTTATGCTAACATGTCGAAGCATATTACAAGTACCGTGTTCACATGCATAAATTTGACCACAATCTTTACACTTGGCTTTTAATTTTTCATCAATGATAACTTTTTCAAATTGGTCCCAAACTAAAGAGGTACATTTCTTAGAATGTTTTGTTGTAGCTATACTTGTAGATATACTTTGTTCAGAGCTCTGTTTGGCACCCGCACTTGTAAAAACACTTTGTTCTTCTATGAGAGAATACTATATCAAAATCCAAAGCCATAACTTGTTTTCACACACAAATAAGACCCAAACTCATTACAAACTACCAACAAGTGATTATGCTTATGCACATGCTTAGTCAACATAGGAACTAAAGTAACAGGCTTTCCACATACGTGAAAAATTATAATGTGGCCAAATCTAATGAAACAAACATGAGGATAAACAATTCAAAAAACGCAGAAGCTCCAACTGATATTAATGAATTTCATTTTTTCTATATACAAATGGGCAAGTAGCGGAGTACCTATCGTTGATGCCTCTTTGTAAAGGGATTAGTTCAAATTCAAAATAGAAAGATAAACTAGCAAGATGCTCTAGCCCTAAAGGAAGGATCCAAAGTGACACAGTTTGTGAGTTATTGCCAGCCATGCATGTTCTACTGACACTCGCAGTATATCAGTGAAATCTAAGTTCTCTAAAATAGAATGCGAGAAGCTAGTCAACACAATCACCCTCAAAGGAACAGAAACATAACTTATTCTCTGCCTGTACTATGTTGAGCAATAAAAGTGAAGAAGCAAAACCTTATTCTCTTCCTGAGATAAGCTATTCTGAAAGAATTGACAAAGTTTTTATGGTCATAGAAGTAATCAAACAAAATGAAAATTACAAATGGGGTGACTAGATAGCTTATCTATAACTTACAAAAGAACATGTCAAACAGGGCCTCAAAAAGATTTTATAAATACAATTAAAAGTCATTGGTGCAGTTAAATGCAATTAATAGAATTTCCACTGCATTGGTGCTATTAAATGCAATTAATAGAATTTGTTACACAAATTACAAGGTGGCATAAAAGGCTTTGAAGTAATAATTAAGTTTGTCAAATGCTCTACATAACTAAAAGAAGATTGTCATGCACTTCTAAATTCTAATAACATTGAAGCTACAGAAGACTGTTTAACAAAATTGAAAAATTGGCATTATTATATTTTTATATTGGCATCAACAAGCCTAATAAAACTAAGACGATAAGCATAATAGTTTTTACAAAAACCGCTATTTTATTTCAATCTTAGGAATTTTCATATAGATTTGAAAATGTCAAAAGATGAAACTTCTTTTGTGAAGCGGATATAAATTTGAAGATAGGGCAGTACATTAATGAAACATGAGCACAAAACACTGATACGGAAGGACATATAATAATAGTCAATTAGTGTTGGTGTACAAAATGCATACAGTGGTTCCAACCAAAGTAACAGGCTTTCAACATTACTTTTTGTGCATTGGTTTCAACAGTGTAGAGAACTTTCTCTTTAGCAATAGGAAGAAACATTACACTACTACTAATCTCATGTGACACATTTAATAGCCAGGAAATAATCATTCTATTACATCATTCTCAATATTGTAACAGAGGAGAAGTCACATCTAGTTTTGTATAAGTTTCATCAATCATCCCAATTTTAAACTTAACAGTAAAAGCAATTATCATAGCTCTACAACATTGATTATAGTTCATGTTCAAAACAAAACAAACAGCTCAACACCATGCCAGGCCAACCTCAGCCGCTACAGCACAGTGTAGCGCAACAGGTGTTGCTGCCTGCAGTTGCTGTTGCTGTTGTTGGCCATACTGCAGCCAACATTCAGCCACCTACTTTCCCATTTTTTAGCTTACAACCCACGCATCCAATCGAAACAAATTTTTAATATGTTATACCTAATATAGAAAACTATTTTTAGAAAATATTAGACACCTAAAATAACCATCATAGACCAGATTTATATGACCTTAAAACTGGCCAATTGGGCAGTTTTCCAACTAATCCCAAAATCAACATTTGTTTCAAAACAGTTCCTAAATTCAGTTTAACTTACTCAATTTTATTTAAACTACTTCAATATACATATATATAGCTTTCCTTGAAAATAGCTTAGCCCAATTCTCTCTTTTTAACCCAAACAGTTCAAAGAGACATAATATCAAACATGATATGGGCATTAATTTTAGGGACAAAGTTCTTAGAGATTTATACATGCCCCAAGCCATATATTTTCCTCCCTTATTACTCCGCACAACAATAACTAATCTCTTTTGCTAATTCATAGTTATCACAGCTAAATCAACAGTTCAATTCACATTTAACACTACATTAATTCTTATGTGCATATACATGTATATTCCGTTTCTGAGATTGAAATTTAATCTCATAACTTACCTCCCTATTTGCTTTTTAATTCGAATTCCTTGTTGCAACAGTCCCAAAATCCTCCTTTGATGCCAATTGATACCAACTTCAGTCCTTGAAGCTTACTTTTTTGCCTAATTTGATGATTTAGTATAACCTAAGAAGATTTTGACACAAGTTTTGGGTGTATGGTTCGACAATCAAGAGGGAATGGAAGGAATTTACTTAATCTTGGTAAATTTATAAGGAACAAGAGATGGAATGGAACGGAGCATAGAAAATTGATAAAACTCATCTATACAGACATCTCATGCTAAGTTCAGCTGAGTCAATCTAATATTCACTTAAACCAAGCCACCTCTTGCTTACATTTTTAACTCAGCTACAACACTTACTTTAAAACCTCAGCAGACATAGGTACGGTTATATTATCAGTTAGTACATATATTATCAATATACTTATCATTCCAATACTTATATGAATACATATTATAATTGCAACACTTCTTCATATATCACATTTAAAATCACTTTATTTATTTGAAATATGTAATATAAATCAATAAACTAATTTTGAAGTCAAATTTCAATAATAACAAATAAATTATTTGAATATTCAATATTTATCTCATTAATCATTTAAATAACTTTAGTATTTACATTTTCTCATTTTCTTTCTTAAATTATTTTTTAACAATTTATTTAATAATAATATATTACTTACTTAAATCAAATAAGTAACTTAATTTATATGATTTGATTTATTTACATATATTTCGCCATTAAATACATGTAACACCATTTCCTTTCCCAAATAACTAAATAATTATTTAATTACTTCTTCAACTATTAAGTTATTTAATAAACTTAATATTTCTCTTGTAGGGTGATTAACTAATATAAGTTAATCTCTTTCTTACAAATTTTCTATTTTTCATTTTTTCCCATTTTTAAATCTCAGTTAATTCATAGCATTAATATTGTCACACATCACATTTATAATTATATTTATATATAATACAATCATAGAACATATATTTGTAATAAAATAAATTCTTATTTTAATATTTTTTCAAAACTCAGGTTATCACAATCTTATCAGTAAAAAGAGTCACAATTGTTATAATTTTGTTTATTGTAAATTTATAATATTTTTAAATTTAAATTTTTGTAGCTTAATATTTTAATTAATACAATTAATATTGTAAATTACTTAAAAAATATTATTAAGAATAAAATTTCATAAAATAATAATTACATTACAATTTAAATTGTAGTATATCATAAATTAAAGAACAAACTCAAACTTAATATTTGTTCTATTAGTATTTACAAGCCTAGAACTCGTATAATGCACATATTATCTTTCTTATATGAATATAATTATATTTTGATATATATAAATACATGAATGTCACAATAAAGTAAGAGAAAGTTATTGAATTTGAACATATATTATTATAATTATGTAATTTGTATTTGAGAAATATAAGTTGATGTCAAATTTACCTTTAAAATGACCAACCAAATTAATTTGAATAATATCTCCTTTTGACTTGTTATATACTTGTATTGATTTATCTAATTTTTGATTATACAATTGTAATTATTTAAAAGATATTACTAGTTACCCTTTGGAATGAGATTAGTAATAAATAATACGATGTTAAGTGAGAAATATTTTTTATTTATTATTAAAAAAATGTTACATATTATATTATATTATATAATTATAAATAATATATGTAAAAACAAAGATAAAATCAATAAACAGATATAAGATCATACAATTTATTAACCTGCTTATTTAAATCATAAAATGAGGTCGAACTATAATTTTGTTCAAAATAAGTTGTTTTTTTGTCAATGTGGTCCATTTAAACAGAATGCTTTAGCCATTCAATTTTCACCGATATGAAAATAATATATCTTACGACTTTAGTCAACTTTTTCATTACGAGTTACGTGTATAACTATAATTCAAAATATTTTTAACGAGGTGTTTGATATCCAGTCGCATTTATTGATATACGTCGTAATCATAATTTAGCATAAAACTTTCACAATGCATAACGAGACTCTTTAGCATACTTTTCACATAAAAGAGTTTGTTTTTTTTTTGTTTCCGGTATTATTTTGTTTGTTGTCTTACATATTTTTTTGGGTAAAATAACATACTATTGTCAAATCATGTACTATTATGTCCTTTCTACAAAATCATGTACTATTATTTTTGAAACCCAAAAGAATGTTTCGTTGAAAGAAATACTAATTAATACCTTATATATATATATATATATATATATATATATATATATATATATTAAAATACAATTTAAATATTAACTAAGTGTGGAGGTGAATATATCTGAGTTAGTATATCTTCCTCTAGTTATATTTCCATTGATCTGTATTTTGCTCATTTAATATATAAATGCTTGGCAGAGGATGATTTTATTAGTATACTAATGTATATCCTATTATGGGATCCTTGAATATCTTGTAAAAATGTACTTCTTCCGTCCCATAATAAATGATTTTTTAGCTTAAATCACACATACCAATACACAAGCTAAAATGGCAAAAATATCCTTAATATAATTTCTTTGTTTTGTTTGAGCTGACTTTTTTTATTGCCTTTTGGTCTCTCTTTCTCTTTCTTCAACCTTTCAACTTTCCAATAAATACGCAATAAATACCATTGCCTGCATAAGGGCACATATGGAAAAATATTATAAAAATTATATTGGAGTTCTAACAAATCACTTATTTTGGAAAAAATGTTAAGCCTAAAAAATCACTTATTGTGGGACGGAGGTAGCATTAATTAGATTTTTTTTAATGAAGTCAAACCGTATAGAAAACAGAAACACAAGCAACTTAATAATAAACTGTTATGATTATCCCAATCAACACAAGTTATTCCCACACAAAAAAAGAATGTATAGAATAAAGAAAACAAGATCTCATAAATGAAACTATATCACAAAAAGAATTAATCAATTATCTCATAAATATTGTACTCCCTCCATTCCAAATTTGATCATTATTGATTTTTGAAAAATTAATTTAAAATATTTTTAAATTTAAAATTAATATTTTTAAATTTAAAAGTCATTCAGATGCTTTATATTTTTTAATTATCAAATAATTTTTTAAATTAAAATGTTATTAAAATATTTTTTAATTATCAAATAATTTTTAAAATTCAAATATTATTTCACTCATAATTTAATTTATTAATTTATTAAAATATATTAACCATCCACAATTTTATCAAACCCAACTTACTTTGACTTTGCCCAAAAAAAATTTTGGCCCTACTAAAAATTCTCCCTCCCTCAATTTTTTCACTCCCGCCTACAACTTCACCTTTTTCATCAGTTGCGATCAGTTGCCTCTATCGCCTCTCCTCTACTGCCTCTTCTCTATCGCCTCCTATGTCGCGCTTATCATCTCCCTCTATATCATCCCCTCAGTCGCTTCCCCTCTCTTTTCTCCCTTGTCCCAATTCATCAACAAACCCTAGTTCTAATAGTCGTTCAATCCCTTCTTTTGCTCTCCAAATATAACAAATAAAATCAATTACTCACAGTTTGTAGACCATTTTTGGTCTCCCAAAAGCTTTGTGCAAAGTAATTGAAAATATTTGAAAAATATGCAAGTTTGAGAAAACGGGACACTAAGAGAAGGTTTGTTTCTTCTTTACTACGACCATTTTCTAATTTCTTTCGCATATGATGGTTTATTGGTTGATTTTCTTCAAAAATTTGAATCTAATGCATGTGTGCATATTTAATTTTCTTTAGAAATTTGAATTTTCTTTTTTCAGCTCTTTCTAGGACACTGGTTTTTCTGGTACATTTTCTTCCGAAGCTGGATTTTGGACTCCAATTAATGGCTATTATATCCTAATATGTAAGTTTCCCCCTTTAAAAAACTTTTTATTTCCTTTCCTCATGTTTTTGTCTGGTGGGTGTCTCTCAAAGTACTGTCTTTTGGTTTATTGGGTCAGATCAGTACCTTGGGTCTATGTTAATTTTTTTGGTGGTTGTTTGATTTATTTGTTTGATCTGCTATTTCAAAAATAATTTCATTTTAACTATTTTTTCTTCCCTTTTCTGTATTCCTAAATGTGCAATTTTAATTTATTTGTTGTTTCTTTATAGGTAAACTTGTGGGGAGTATATGTAGATGGGGTGATTGTTATTTTTATGATTATTTTATGGTATATATTATTCTGAATATGATCACTAGCTGTTTTGCTTACATTAAGATCCTTCGGTCTAGTTAAAATGATTGTGTTAATGTTGTTTATTTTCATGACAAATATCTGGTTTGACTATATATTTTGTTTTGATTTTTCTAATTTATTTAGTTTGGGAATTTGTTACAAATTTCATCAGAATATGTATTTACTCCATTTGTCAGACAAATTTATTTAGTTTGGAAGAATAACTAAAAGTTAGTAGTCATATATATCGGCAAGATAAAAAACTGTTTGCACTTGATTTGGGAGTCTGGGAAACTTAAATTAGATGATGGTTGAAACTGTGATTTGGCAGTAGATAAAAATAAATTTTACATTTTTATTTCTTGATAGTATTAATTTAGAGTGAAGCTGGTAGGCATTCCATTGCCTAAAAGAATCTTTTAAGTACTTTTACTGCCGCTTCATTCTTCTAAGAATTTTGGATAAGAAGTTTATGTTAAAGATTTTCTTTCTAATAGTTTTCAAGAGAGTATCATGAAGTGAAAGTTGCTGCAACTTTATTCCCACTCGAGCAAGAGCTCAGTGCTAATAATTCCCATAAGATGGTGGATACTTCAATCAATAGTTGTATTTTCAACATTTTAAATTATACTTCATCTAATAAGCTAGACTTTGTTCCCTATAACTTCGGCTGTTAGTCGTAGTCTCTCAGTATTCCATTCTAACCAATTTCTAAATATAACATATAAAGAGGCTAATCTTTTTCAGAATAGTCTTCCTGCTTCCATTTCCAAACCCAACATGAGAGTTGTGTGTACACACTCTGATACTGGGCTGAATATTGATGAAGCAAATATTCCACTATATAGTTTCAACATATGTACTCCCATCTGTTATACCCTACAAAAGCTCCTTTTGATACAAGTAAATCAAGTTACATCACCCCCTTTTATGAGGCATATTCACTGTCCCAGCAAAGAAAGTTTACTTCCGTGGATCTTTAGTCTAAAATTTGCCCAAATGATACTTTATTCAAGATACATTCGAATACTCCCGGCAGTTTCTTGTGATGTTTTTGTATGCTAAATTGTAAATAGACATCAATTAGGCAAAATAAAGCATGATGTGGATGTTTGGTTTCTACTTTAACAGTATTAAAATTTAACAAGGCTGATGCAATGTCAAGCTCTTTCGGCCTTTTATTTAGTCTGATGTGGATGTTTGGTTCGACTATGTATATACTCCCTTTGTCTGGCTTTACATGTCTCTTCTTTTGATGGTCAGTGTCAATGTGTTAGCAATGATCATGTAAGTGGCTTTACAGTTACAAATTTCATGCTGATCTGAAAAATGATGATATACTTGGAAACAACCGTAATATTCTGATGTATGTGGCAGACTTTTGATGTAAATTTGGGGATACACATATTTTCTAAATAGATTTTTTATATACACATCATATGCATACATCTTTAAAATTTTAATACTAATATATACTCCCTCCATTCCACAAAAAGAGTTACATTTGATTCTTTTCCTAGTCAATTTGCAAAGTCCTAAATTGAATTCTCTTGGAATGAGTTTCTGGATTTGAATGTGGAGCCGACTAGTTTGAGTGTAAATGTTGAATTTTATATTTAATTCTTTGGAGAATATGTCAGTTTTGCTATGGAAGATGACCCTAAAAGCCCATATATGTTGTTTATCAATTTATGCCATAATATAGATGTAAGTTATAGTTTCATCTCCAAATCAAGACTAGTTTGCTAGTTTGCTACCCCAACTAGCAAAATGCTAGCAATGGAAACAAAAATGTCATAGTAAATAATCGTGAGATTACTAAACCGGAGCTCTGGATGATGCAGGTTCGTGTTTTGAACATAACCGTCTTTTTTGTTGTTTTGTTTGTTTATTTATTATTTTACATATAGGTTTTTAATTGTGTATAAAAAAACTTGACCACTCTTTCGAAATTTGTAGTTGGCAAGAATCCACTGTGAAGGACATCCAAACTTTTGGTTGAGTGCTGATGGTTCCTTCCAGGAAGAGGGACAGAACAATGTTATGGAGAGAATATGGTTTAAGGTACATATTAATGGGTTTGTTCATTTTAATGATTGTTTATCCTAAATTATTGTTATTGGAAGACATTCAGTTTCACTAAAACATTTGCTTTCCAGCCTGGAATCAAACTAGTTTGTGCTATGCTATCTTTTCCAATCGCTTCCGAGTCTGCAAATTCTGGTGCGGAAGAAATTGATAATGTTGCTGACAAAGTTGTCCCGGACAACCTTGAGAGCAGAAAACACTATATAAATTTCTTATGGTTGGTTATGATCAATCTGGGACCAGCACCATATTTAAACAGGTGTGCCATCATTCAAAGGATTAATATAACCTTTCAACTAAATATCCAGTCATGTATATTAATCCAGCTTAAGATTTAATGCTGCAAGCAATAATTTGGTTAAATAGTTTATGTAATCTACCATATCCAATTGTATGTCTGTAGTAAATAGTTTTGTTTACCTTTACTTTCTTTCTGCCATTACACCTTTCTGTCTTTGCCCCAGTCCACTTGTCTGCTCCAAAACGTACACTTCACAAGATTGTTTTCAGTGTATTATAAAAAAAATAAGTATCAAATAGGCATACTAAACATATATAACATGGTTGCACAATGTTGTTGATTGTGAAAAGTTGGGGGGAAACTGTTACCATAGGGTATATCCATTGCATGAACTATTTTCTGTAAACAGATTGTTAAGCATGGCTTTTAAGTGGATTTGACCTCACTGTGTATTAATTTATTTAAATAATATATAAATTATTAATACTGTTATTTATTATTCTTATTTTCAGGTCAATCACTGCTACTGAGAATTCGGAATCTGCTCTCCACAATGCAGTGCCAAGATGTACTTGACAAGTTTAAACAAAATTGTCCAAATTCATTGTCAAGATGATGCATATATAGCTAGTAAAACTCGGCTTACCAAGTTTGAAGTTCTTAATCTAGTTTTTTCAGTAACACAAATTGTTCTTTTATAATAGATAGTTGATTGTAAAGATGATGAATGATCATGTTTTGGATGATTTAATTAATAATATTTGAATTTTTTGTATTTATGCTATAATTTGTTATAGGGTCATTGAGTCACGATTTATTTTGTTTGTAAAATAATTTCGAAATTCATTACAATATAGAGTCAATAATGAATTTGACAACGATACAGTGTCGTTGCAACTCGACAAGTTTTGTTGTTTTCGAAAAACAATCAACATCGAACAATATCGTTGCTAATTGATCATAATTATTCATAATAAAACCAACGATAACGAATAATTTCGTTGCAAATTACTATATGACCGATTTATTTTGCACATTTAGCAACGAACATCGTTACCAAAAAGTACACAATCAGCAAAGAAAACTAGTTAAAGTAACAACTTCCATATTGTTCAGCAACGTCAAAAATCGTTGGCAAATGTGTATCAAATGCAACGAATTTCATCTTCGATGACAAAATTTTTTTTTCTTTTCGTTGCCAATTAGGTGGATTTTGCAACGAAAGTTGCTTTTCAGTAACAATTTTTCAATAAATTTTCTACAAAATATTTCGTTGCTAAATGATTTATGATTTTACATGAAAACAAATTTTCGTTGCGAAATATCTGACTTTCTGCAATGAATTTTTTTTCTTCGTTGCTAGACAATTAGCAACGCTCATTGCGCAACGAATGGTCCAACGATCGAAAAATCGTTGCAAATGACCTTTGGCAACGAAATTTCGCACCTTTAGCAACGAAAATCGTTTGTTGCAAAATCAACATTTTTTTGTAGTGTATTTAGAGAATTGAATAAAGATCTAATAAGCGTATTTCTTAACAGAAAATGCCGCCAGGAAGACGACCTAACCGTCAACAAGCCCAAGAGAGGTCAACAAACAACAAAAACAACGCCAATGCTAACCCCGTTTAGTAGTTGGCGAACTTACTTGCTGGAGCGCTTAACAACTAACCTCAAGCTCCACCGAACACAACGTTCAAGGACTTCAAGGCGGTGGGACCGCCAGAGTTTAAAGGCACCATGAACCAGATAGAAGCTCAAACCTGGGTTATGGAGATGGAGAAAGTTTTCGACGTCACCAGAGTCAGAGAAGACCAGAAAACCGCCTACGCAACGTTCATGCTAAAATTCGAAGCCAGTTATTGGTGGCAAGCAAATAAGGTCCGGGGAGGAGAAGGTATGATTACCTGGGAGAGGTTCAAAGAGATGTTCTTCGAGATGTATTTTCTGACAAGCTTGCAGAATCAAATAGAGGTTCAGTTTCTGGAGCTGAAACAGGGGAATATGTCCGTACCAGAGTATGCAGTGAAATTCAACGAATTAGCTAGGTTTGCCACGGGTCAAGTGCACACCGATCAGGGGAAGGCAAGGAGGTTTGAACAGGACCTGAAGCCCTGGTTGTATAGCAAGGTGTCAATGTTCCAATTGAACACTTTTGCTGGGGTGCTGGAGAAGGCCATTCTCGCCGAAGGCGGGAGCGACGCTGTTACGAAGTACAGTCAGGATCAGAAGAAGAAGAGTGAAAGTGAAGGAAATAACAAGGCTAGTGACAGCAACACGGGAGGAAGTAACAATCAGAAGAGGAAGTGGACCGATAACTCATCAACTGGAAATCATCAAGGAGGTCAGAAGAAAAGAATCGAAGCTTGTCTGACTTGCCGAAAAGCTGACCTGGGGGTCTGTATGAAGGGAAAACGAGTGTGGTACAATTGTGGTCAGGAAGGCCACATAGCACCTAATTGCCCTAACCCAAAGAAGGGCGCTTGCTTCACTTGCGGCTCAAAGGACCATATGGCAAGGGACTATCCCAAGAAGGGATCTGGAGGGGCCGGATCAGGAGGGAACATGGGAAACAGCGGTGGAAGTGCTCTAACTATCACGGGACCAACCGCAACCAATCGACCAACTGCCAGGACCTTCAACATGACCGTGCAGGATGCTGTGCAGTCGCACGATGTGGTGTCAGGTATCATTCTGATCAATAAAGTTAATGCTTATGAACTATTCGATTCGGGTGCTACTTGTTCATTTATATCCGATGACTTTGCTAAGAGTTTAGAATTGCATATGGACGAGTTAGAATACCCCATGAACATAGAGATTGCGAATAGAGAAGTGATAACTGTTAAGTACGTACACACAAGAACTGTAGGGTGGATATTAAGGGTAACATTATGAACGTAGATCTTATCTCGATTAGGCTTGAGGAATTCAATGTTATTTTGGGAATGGATTGGTTATTTAATTATGGGGCTGTAATTGATTGCCAGAGGAAATGTATTAACCTTATGACTCCGTTAAAGGTTGTGTTTTATGGCAGCAAGTCGCCTAGACAAGCGAGTTGTCTGACGATGATGGAGGCTAGGAAGTTGTTATGACAAGGCTGTGTAGGATATTTAGCCTACATAGTCGATAGTCGTAAAGAGAACCCAAAAGTGGAAGATATACCAGTCGTGAGAGACTTCATATATGTATTTTCGGATGATCTGCTAGGACTTCTGCAAGACAGAGAGGTTGAGTTTGTGATCGATTTGGCGCTAGGAACGGCTCCAACATCGAAGGCACCGTACCGGATGGCTCCGGTAGAGATGAAAGAGTTTATGGTATAACTGCAAGAGTTACTGGACAAACATCCAACCGAGTGTATCGCCGTGGGGAGCTTCGGTGTTGTTTGTGAAGAAGAAGGACGGGACGATGTGACTTTGCATCGACTATAGAGAACTGAATAAGGTCACCATTAAGAATAGATATCCATTATTGAGGATCGACGATCTGTTTGACCAATTGAAGGGAGCAAGATACTTTTCAAAGATAGACTTGAGGAGTGGTTATCATCAACTGAAGGTGAGGCCAGAGGATGTTCCGAAGACAGCATTTAGGACTCGATATGGTCACTACAAATTTTTGGTGATGTCATTTGGTCTAACGAATGCTCCTACAGCATTTATGGGCTTAATGAATGGAGTGTTCAAGCCGTTTTTGGACAAATTCGTGGTGGTGTTTATCGATGACATTTTGGTATACTCGAGGACCAAGGAAGAACATGTAGAGCATCTGAACATAACATTAGAGGCGTTGAGAAGAGAGAAGTTGTACACCAAATTTTTGAAATGTGAATTCTGGATTGAAGGAGTGCAATTTCTTGGACATGTGATCGACAAGGACGGAATTTCGGTAGATCCCTCTAAAGTCGAAGTTGTGATGAACTGGGATCAGCCGAAAACGCCGTCGAAAGTGAAAAGTTTTCTTGGATTGGCGGGTTATTATAGAAGATTCATTCAGGACTTTTCCAAGATCGCAACTCCGCTGACGAATTTGACTAGGAAATTGGTGAAATTCGTTTGAACGAAAAAGTGTGAGGAAAGCTTCCAAGAGCTTAAGAAGAGGTTGAGTTCAGCACCTGTATTATCTCTTCCGAACAACACAGGAAATTTTGTGGTTTATAGTGATGCGTTGTATAAAGGACTAGGTTGTGTGCTTATGCAAAATGGCAGGGTCATTGCGTATACGTCATGACATTTGAAAGACTATGAAAAGGGATATCTGACCCATGACTTGGAAATAGCTGCAGTGGTATTTGCTTTAAAGATCTGGAGACACAATCTCTATGGGGAGAAATGTGAAATATATATAGACCACAAGAGTCTGAAATATATTTTTACGCAGAAGGACTTGAATATGCACCAGAAAAGGTGGCTGGAGTTAATTAAGGACCATGACTGTGAAATCTTATACCATCCGGGTAACGCTAATGTGGTTGCCGACACCTTAAGCAGGAAGGGTCAGGAGAAATTGATGATGTTGACTGCTCAGGAGGAGCTAATTTCTGCAATGGAGAAGCTAAAATTGGAAGTGAAGTATCCGATGGAGATTGACGAGAAGTTTTTCCAAATGCAAGCTGGTATAACTTTATTGGATAAAGTTAAGGAAGCCCAACTTCAGGACGAAGAGTGTGAGAAGGTGAAGAAGAAGATATCTAAAGGAATCGAACTGAGATTCAAGATAGACAGTGAGGGACTACTGAGATTTGAAAGCAGAGTTTGGGTACAGTCAGTGCCAGAGATTAAGGAGGACATTTTGAGCGAGGCCCATAGCTCACAGTATTCGATACACCTTGGTAGTACCAAGATGTACCAGGATCTTCGACATCATTTCTGGTGGCCAAATCTGAAATGAGATGTTGCAGAGTGTGTTGCAAAGTGTTTGACTTGTCAGAAAGTGAAAGCAGAACATTAGAGGCTGAGTGGTTTTCTACAAACCCTATAAATCCCAGAATGGAAATGGGAACACATTATGATGGATTTCGTGGTTGGCCTTCTGACGACTCAAAAAGGCTACGACGCAGTATGGGTTATCGTTGACCGATTGACGAAATCCGCACACTTCTTTTCGATCAAAATCAGATTCAACTTAGACCAGTTGGCGAGGTTATATGTGAAAGAGATTGTTTCGAGGCACAAAGTTCCGGTGTCAATTATTTCCGACCGAGATCCACGCTTCACATCGAACTTCTGGAAGCGACTACAGGAATGCATGGTAACACAGTTGAGAATGAGTACGGCTTATCACCCTCAGACAGACGGACAGAGTGAAAGAACGATCCAGACATTGGAAGATATGCTGAGAGCATGCATCATGGATTTCAAAGGCAATTGGGATGACCATCTACCGCTTGTGAAATTCGGTTACAACAACAGTTACCACGCTAGTATTGGCATGTCGTCTTACGAAGCGTTGTATGGAAGAAAATACAAAACTCCGCTATACTGGGATGAAATTGCCGAGCAACAATTGCTAGGTCCAGAACTGGTACAACAGACAACAGAGATAGTCAAAGTGATCCGAACAAGACTGATAGCAGCTCAAGATAGGCAGAAAAAGTACGCCGATCCACACCGTAAAAATGTTGAGTTTGAATCGAGTAGCTATGTGTTTTTGAAAGTCTCTCCCTGGAAGGGAAAGATCAGATTCGAAAAGAAGTGGAAATTGTACCCAAGGTTCATTGGACCCTTTGAGGTACTATGAAGGATTGGAGAAGTTGCGTATGAGGTAGCCTTATCTCCCGTGCTCGAGAATGTCCACAACGTCTTCCATTTTTCAGTTCTACGACCCTACAAACCTGATTACAAGCATGTGATTGAATATGAACCCTTACATTTTGAGAAAGACCTATCCTATGATGAAATTCCTGTTCAGATCGTCGACAGAAAAGAGCAAGTTCTCATAAATAAAGTTATACCTTCTGTTAAGGTAATTTGGAGGAACCACAACGCTGAAAAAGCTACGTGGGAACTCAAAGAGCATATGATAAAGAATTATCCACATTTATTTTCTTAATTTATTATATGCGATTCTGGGAACAGAATCTTTGTAAGGGGGGAGAATGTAACGGGACGAATTTAGTTGAACCGTGATTCTGGGGACAAAATTCTTTTAAGGGGGGAAAGATGTGAAGATCGAGATTTTTGTAATTTAATCTGAATATGTATTGAGTTAAATAAATATTTTTCGATGATTTAATTATTGAGTTAAATAATTAATTGACGAATTTGTGGTAGATTAATTTAATTATATGTGTTACATTGATTAAATTAATGTGGAGAATTTTTATATTCTAAGTATGTATTTAATTGAGCTTATTTGATTAAATGAATTAAATCAATAAGCACAATGTTATTCTAATTAACTTAATAATTAATTAGAAAATTAATGATTTGACATAATTAATAAATAAAAATTTTAATTATGTGACTATGTGATTTATTATGGAGTCATGCAATTTTATTTAATTAATTTAAATAAGATTAATTGATTAATTAAAAGTGTGACATTATTAAACTATATTATAGTAAGTTAATTAAAATAAGAGGAAAGGAAGAATAAGGGAGGACAAACAAAACAGGCCTTAAAAGGAGTTGGTCAGTTAACCCACTATGGGATTAACTGACGACCACTAACCCATTATGAGAGCATACATATACGTATTATATATTATACATCATATATGCAAGACCCCAAATTTTATAAATAAGGATTTAATTTTCTTTATATATTATTTCGAAATAGTAAGGTGTTGATTTGATAAATGTAAAAAATTATGGGTGAAATGTGCAAATATTTCAAAATAAGCAAGTGGTTATAAAATATTCATTGTTGTCGGGGAATATTCGTTTGGTCGTGGAATATTCTTGTTGTCGGGGAATATTCGTACCACGGCGCAGCTATTTGTGGGCCCCACAACGGAATAACTGTCGGATATAGAAAGCGACAGAAATAACCTTTTTAAAAAATAATGGCGTAGTTGTTACCGTTAGTACTGTTGAAATATCCGGTGGTTAAAGTACAATAATACGCGGTGTTGCACAGTAGCACACGGTATTGCACAATATTTCAAATTATTGATTCTTACGTAAGAAGGAACTTACTCAAGTACTGTTCAATATTTTATATTATTGATTCAATAATTGCATGATATTTTATTGATTCAATAATTGCTACGTTGATATTTTATATCAATAATTGCTACCGTTAATATTTTGTATTATTGATTCAATAATTGTCACTGCACATAATTTCACATTATCAACTCAATAATTCATATTATTTGAATAATATTATTAGATAGCATTATTAACAATGTCTAAGAAAGTTCTGTCTAGGAGGGGTTATTTAATTGCGCGCCAGTAAGGAGAAATCTTTCTCGGAAGGCCCCCTTTTTCTTGGGAACGACCTGGTTGTCAATATTGTAGTTCTGTAATATTATTTGTAAATAATTAATTATTGATTTATATGATAAGAAAATATTTATTTTGTGGATATAAAAGAAGGAATTAGTGCTGATGTGTTTTTATCAGTATTTTGGTTTAAAAAATCATCCGTTTATGGATTTCGGATAATTTATGTTTGGAATTTGAAAAAACTTCCTTCTACAAAGTTGTAGAGAATTAAATTTTCTATGAAAAGGAATAGAATTTGTATTTTTCTGACAAAAGGGCTATTTATTATGAATTATTGAAGTTTCGAAAAATAAATGTTTTCTATAAAATGGTAGGCCCCACTTTTGGTTGGTGTGGAAAATACTGATTTTGGTGGGCCCCACTTGTGGTGGCTGATATTCTGGTTAAGGAAGTGTGCGTAGAATTTTTTTATTAATTTGGTCTACTTTGGCATCCTAAGCTTTTCCTATAAATAGGGTGCTTATGTTAGAATTAAAAATCACACCAGAATCAGAAGTTTTCTCTCTCTATAATATCGAGCGTATTTTTGCGAGTATTTAGATACTTTGAGAGTTAGTATTCAGTGCAAGTTTCCTTCGGTATTATATCCGATATTCCAGTCAGAAGTACTATTCTTTTGAGGTAAGAGATGTTATTTTCTTTTGTAAATGATGTTATTATTTTCAATATCATTATACCAAAATATGGGCATGAATTTTATTATGAAATTCTTACTTTTTCGTCGGAGTTACTATTCACGTATACCTATTCACGTATATGGCACTATTCATGAAAAAAAATTAAATTTTCTTCTATTTGTCCAAATTGTCTGTTATGGTTACTATCTTTAATTGGATCTAAGTTTTGAGCTTTATTCTTGAATTTTGCTCCACAATTGATTATTACGAAGTATTTTTGAATTGGATAAACTAAAATACAAATATTTAATCTTTGTCTTTTATCTCAATGGATTCATTCTTTAAAATGTTTTTCATCATCCTCAGTCCTAAAAGGTGATATAACTGAATATCTTTGGCCTGTAGAGCAAAGATGAATGATTACCTGATTAATATCTTTGGCCGTAGTGCAAAGATGGACAGGTAGTTGAGATGAACATGACCACTAGTGATACAAATGAATATCTTCAGCTTGTAGTGCAAAGATGAATATTTGATTCGAGATGAATATTAATTGATGTTACAGGGATAAAATATTGATGATGGACTTTTGAATCATAGAAGATAGTAGACTTCATTCTCTACTTAACTCTTCTAATGAATTGTTATTTTCGCTGCGAATATTGATCTAAAACTTGTTGTCCATAATATTTTATCTGAATTGTTGAAGACTAACGATAATTTATTTTCCATTATCTTAGTCATAATATTCTTTACTGGGCTAGTTGAGCTCACCCTTTTCATCTATTGTCCTCTTCAGGAAATGAGAATGTCGCAAGAACTAGTCGGGGGACAGAGTGATGGTCCGAGTTAGAGCAGTAGTAGTCCTCACTATTTTTAATAAATAGTGTGATAATAATTGTAATGAGGACTTAGTTTAAATATTAATATTTTTTACATATTTGTATTGACACTCACAGTTGTGTGGTCGTATTTTGCACGACCGTGTGATATAAAGTTTATATTTGAATTCTGTACCATGTATTTGGCGACTCAGAATGGGTTGGGTTGACTGGACCTATTCTAGGGGGCGTCACAATATATCATATATATCATATAGCAGTCTTCCCCTTTCATCAATTAAGAAAAATAAAGAGAAAACACAGAGAGAAAAGATAGAGAGAGTTGGAGAATTCAAGTGTATATCACCTTCAATCAGAGACTGCAAGGGTAATCCCTACATCCCAATTTTTATTTCGCGTAGTATATTTTTCTCCCAACTGAGGTCTCTGAAATTGGAACTTCATGAATTGTTATTTATTATTTGATGTTAAATATTTATTGACATATATAACTCAATTGTATGTTGTTTATATCTGTTTTTTAGAAATTAATCCATTAAAACATGTCTTAATTGGGTTTTCAAAAATTACAGAGTTTTTCCATTTACGTGTTTTTAAATAGTTCTATGCGAATGGGAAAATTGACATTTGTTCATTATATGGCTATATATATATTAATTGATGTTCATAACATGCTCTAAACCATATATGCATGATTTACAGTGATTAAATTCATGTAATTATGTTTTGATTGGGTTATTAAAAGTCTCAGTGTATGAAGATATGAAGAACACGTATATATAACCCTTATGTACAAAATTTATAAGCTTTGCTCGTTTGTTTAACTTAAATTGACATTTGTATATGATTATGTACGTTTAAACGAACAAAACAGAATTTAAACGAACGAATTCAGTGAATTAATGAATCTGTAACGTTGAAATTCATGTATGTTGTCCGATTTATATAACGACAATTAACGCGCAAGTATACGCGGTCAACAAGTAATAAAGTGTAAGTACAGATATCGTTCCCATGAGGAAATAACGCATAAAAGGTCGCCAAAGCACTAGCACATAATTATTTTAGTCTTATTTAAACGAGTGGTAAAGTGAATGAATTTAAACTAATTAAACTAGACAAGAAATTAAACTTAAACTAAATATTCCTAGAGTAAAATCAGATAATGAAGGCATGAGATCCCAATTTCCCCTAACGATTCATCTAAATCAATAAACTCCCAATTAGGTCAAGTTAACCGTCATAGTTGTTAGCCGAGAACACGAAAGTGAGAGAAGGCTATCTTTCGATGCACCTACTCCATACCACGTGCAATCCACATATGATAGAACGCACGTGGACACCCACATTATCTAAACCCCTATATATCTATGGTGTTTACAAATAATTAGTGATTAAGGTCAAGTTCTCTATTGACTACGAGCGGCGCTTCGGTATATGTCTATCCTAAGCACAAATCATATGTCTAACGCCATGTAAACACACAATCGCCCGCTATTACGATTTGATCTAAACCTACATTTCATATTTCAAGTCCACATAGGTTATCACAGTAATTGTTAGCTAAACAATTAAGCAATGAAGGCATGAATCGCAATAGACAATCACATAGCAATTAATAATAACCAACACGGAAGCAAATCAATATCAATTACTCAAAAGGTTCCATTGGAATCTCAAAAGAAAACCTAAGTCATGAATGACTCAAGTATATCATCCACAAAAGGAATACACATCATCCGAATACAAATGAATAACAAGGAGAGTTAAAGTAAGAGAGTGCAAATCTGTGTTGCTTCTCCAAGCTTGGATCTTTGATGTCCTCCAATTGTTTCAACCATCAAGTCTAATCTAACTTTAGAAAACTAACTACTAACAACTAATCTAACACTAATCTACTCCTAAGCTATACAAGAAATGTAAAGGAAAAGGAAGAGAGCTAGGGCTAGGGCTTAAGGCCCAAAATGTGTTATCTTTCTTGCCAAAACCGAGCCCCCTTATATCCCAATCTCTAGCCAAGTCCCGTGCACTTGAAAAGTCAAGTCTGGCAGCATTTTTTACTGGCGCGGCCGCCCCCAAAATGCTCTAGAAATCCGTGCGCCCACGCCAATTATTTTCTGTTGCAGAGTCCTCTGGTAGAACGGCCATAACTTTTTATCCGGGAGGAGTTAAGAGGACTGCCACCTGTCAAATTGAAGCTATCTAAGAGCTCTACAACTTTTGTTCTTTGATCATTGAGAAATAATGGATGGATGAAGGCTGAAAATGAGCTCCAAGTGACAGATGTGCAATGAAAACCCAAAACCATGAGGTTTGACGTCCGTTGGTATACGGGGCATAACTCTCGCCTCCGAACTCATATTTTGGATGATTCAAGATGTTCCGGAAAGCTTATAAGATGCTCTATAATATGAACCGAGTTCCAATCCAAGAACATGAACCCCCCAAACGATGTCCGGATTGCATTTCCTTCCTATTGTCATGCCATCATTCCATTCTTGCTCCTTTTGGCCATCTTATGTCCTTTAAAGCTCAATTTGCACTCGAAGAGTTCCTAACCATGAAAACTGCAAAACACAGGAAAAATATATTAAAAGCACAGGATTACTTGAGTTTAAGCAACGAAACAAGCTAGTTACTATCCGAATAAGTGGTCATAAAACCACTTATCAATACCCCCAAACTTAAATGTTGCTTGCCCTCAAGCAATCAAAACAAAACTAAACACAAGATGCAATGCAGTATTTATAATGAATGCAAACTATACTAATATGAATGCGAATCCATGTCTCAATCAGTATTGAATTTTCTAAGCAATGCCTCAGAAAACCACCAGATAATCAAACAGAGAGATACCAAAAATAAGATCATAAGACATATCCTTGTAAATCCAAAACTGTCAGCACTGATGTATTTGCGTTGTGTGTCTAGCAACCATTAAACATGCTTTGGAACAAATAAATCACTTACTACGCTTCTTAGGGGAAAAACAAGTTTCAACTCAAGAAAAATAGTAAATCATATAAGTTCTAACCAAGACCATGCATTACTAAAGTTAAGAGTCAACAAGGGGATTTCATGCATTTATTACTCACGAGGGCGTATTTGCACTTTCCCGTGTACACAATCGACTATGCAATGCCTAGTCCTCTTAGGCTTTTAAATGATATCCTTTTAGCGAGCTTTCGACCAACGACTCCCAGACCAGACGGCCTTAGGGCGCTGGGTGTAGAAACATCCTGAGGGCTTACTTGCTCGAATATCAAAGGCCACAGAACTCGACATAGCCGAAGTGTTTATTATATTTTTCTTCTTCTTTTCTTTTTCTATTCTTTTTCTTTTCTTTTTCATAGGGGAGTGCATCTTACGCTCCATCTCCCCACATACCATGCATACCCCCTGATTCCCCCAAACTTAAGCTGTTTACAGTCTAATTATTATTATATGAAAACTGAAATTCTTTTATTAAAACATAGATTTTCCACCAGAAGATAAGTATGTAAACATTTAAACTAAGCATGTTATGATGGTTACTCAATCATGCTCATTGATTACACATTATCTGACAGATAAGGATTTACATATATGACATAATCAAGCTCAAGTCTCAAATCAGTTCAAAAATCAATTAATTTAAGTTTCCTCATAGGCCAAATACATGGCAAACCAACCTCAACTGGATTCATTCAAAATGCTCTAACATACATGACTCAAACAAAAACAAAATTTTTAAAATTTTCACAAATTTTAACAAAAACAACCTACATGCACTAAATGTAACTAACACAACATGAAATGAACTAACTACATGCAAAAACAAAACCAATACCCCCAAACTTAAAAGGTTCAATGTCCTCATTGAAGGTAAAGATAAAAAGAAACTCCCCTATTGGGCTTCGTTGTTGCCCTCATCCTCATCGTCCTCCTCAGCTGGTGGTGTGTCTGGAGGTGGATAAGCAGTGGCGGACCCATATATAGGGAACTGCACCTGAACTCCCATATGGTCAAATTATGGTGAAGTCCTAGAAGTTTGTGCTCATGGCGTCCATCATGCGCTGTAGTCGTCTCTCCATCCTGTCTATACTCTCATGCACTGAGTGAGAGGACTCGGACTGCTCTAGTGGTAGCACTCTCTCTGCAGTCTCCTCAGCCTCTGTCTGATCTGGCAGTATGAATCCTGCTCTCAAAGAATGAGATCTGCCCCCTTTCCAAACCTTGAATGACTCGATGGTATGGTGGTCAAGGGTGTTCATCGGCATCTGCATCGACTCTGCATCCGACCACATCACTCCATTTGCCATGCATAGCCTGGTGATCATTGATGCGTGTGGGATACTTGCTGAATTATCGCCTCTCAGAAATCTATGGATAGAACTGTTGATCACGTATCCCACGTTGATCCTCTTGCTCTTGACAATCCCATACAACAAAACAGCTTGGTCCTTAGTGACCTCATTCTGATGCTGTGTCGGCATTAAATTTGCACATATGAAGCTGTACCATGCCTTCCCGTACTTACTCAAGGCGGACTGAGGGAAATGCAGCTTCTGATCGGTCCCCTGCTTCAGCTTCCAAATAGTGCATGGCTTGCACAGATAATCACTAATAGCGTCCATCTCCGACCCCCACTCCCTAGCATAAAGTGAGTCAGGTGCGTCCAATGCAATGTTGGGTAGATCAAATAACTCATTGATGTGCTCCTTTGCATAGGACACCTTACAGCCCCACACGAAGACCTTATTGGACGTGGTGAATTTTGCGTTGGCATAGAATTCCTGAACCACAGAGACGGGGGCAGCCAAAGGCTCCTCACAGAATGAATTCCAGCCCCTTCCCCTGATCATAGAGGCCATACGCCCATCCAAATTCCTGCCTGGCGCTAACCCTTGCTCTGGCACAAATGTCCTGCCTACTAGAGCATCATGATAGAATTTCTATGCCTTAAGGCTACTGAACTTGTGGTCATCATAGTCGATGCCACCGCCTCCTTGCTCAGAATCGCTGCCCCTGGATGTGGACTCCCTCCTACTCCTCTCTTGGATGCCATAATATTGAAGGCGACAATCCAACACTGTATTCCCCAAACCAACCCAACTCAAAATTCTTTCTATGCCTTCAGAACCCAAATCACTGCCTCAATTAATTAAGTTGAGGGGATGAGAGCGATGGGTTTGTTGGAGAATTCGACCAAGGAAGTAGGAATTTTTGAAACTAGGGCTTGGTGTAGGGGGAAATTTATGTATGAAGCTAGGTTTGATTGATAGAGAATGGAAGAGATGGAAAATGGGAAGCTTGCTTGAAGGGATTCTAGGGTTTAGGAGGAAGGATTTTCTACTTTGAAAGAGGAGGCTTGGAGTTCGTTTGGAATGAAATGAAGTATTGCCACAAAAATCTGTCAAATTTTCGTTTGAGTCAGGCCTCATCTGCCCTTCGCGCGGATGCAGGCTTAAATGGCCGCGGCCGCGCCCTCTGCTATTTTTAGTTTCTGCAGAATTTTAGACTTGGAGCAGCCATGGCCTGTGACTTTGCTTCATTCCGAGCAACTTCCACCTAAAATATGGATATAAGACTTATTAAGTCCTCTAAAACTACTAAACCTACTATTATCTATTTATAATTAGGACAATAAAACATAACAGGATATATGCATTTGACTTCCCAAAAAGTCCTATGTGCGTATATGTAACGTGCTTGTGCATCATCATATGTGCAAGTGCATCATGAGTATATCCAAGACGTTATAGACCCAAAAATTATACGCATTCATGCCTAAAACCAAAAATATAGGCATTGAACCTTTAAAAACCAAAAATGTGGAAATATGTATAACTAATAACTATACTACTGAGAATTAAAAAAAGGGGGGAAATAAAGATAGACATGTAAATAGAATTAAACAAGGAGGGAGAGAGAGAAATGATGGGGTGCCTCCCATCGAGCGCTTGATTTATAGTCCTCTAGCTGGACTCTATCTGAGACGACTATCCGACCCCCCAACGATATTGGAGAACCCCTCCATCCATCAGAATTGCAATATTCTTTTGGAGGCTTCCCAATAGGAGAGGACTCGGGATTAAACTACCTAGCATCGGATATATATGAGAATTCCCTGTACTGAAGGTTGGGGAGCTAGGCAATGGTTCCGTTGTGCTTGTGACAAGATAGGGGCATGGAGGCATAGAACACACAACGGACTCTTCTTTAATTCTCTCTTCATACCACCATGGTTTTAAGACTGCGAACTCTTTCATATCGTCGAGATCCGTATCTGTGATGTGGCTACCAAGGGGGCAAGGATGTGCAAACTGCACTGGCTTGTTCCACTTAGGCTGAGAAGGCTCTTGGGGTATTGTCACTATTGGTTGATACTTTTCCACATCCCCAATTGTCTCCTCTATATCCATTGCCTTTCGCTCATCCAGTTGCAAGTGCACTTCAGGCTCTTCATCAGTCTCTGCATCTATATCATAGCACCAATCTTTCTGAGGGTCATAACTCACGGCTTCAGTCATTGGAGGCATAAAATATTGCACTGTTGTCTCTTGATCACATACCTCCTCCTTCCTTAATGCCGTGCTAATCTTCTCCACCTAAATCTGAAGATCCTCAATCGATTGCTCTTGCTCAATCAAGGTCTCCTCTATCGATGCTATGGAATTCCCCCACATAATTTCCAATCCTTCCTTTTCTATTTCAGTCTTGAGATCCATGTATTGAGTCTCACTAGTTGGAGTATTGCTGGTTAGGGCCATCTGAGTTTGAAAATTTTGGCTTGATGATTTATGGCTCCCTAGCATCTCCTCTTGGTTTTCTAAGCTTGCATACATGAATTCCATTGAAGATTGTTCTCCTTGTAAACACGGGGGTTGGTATGTGGGATCGGGTGCATAAATTGGACTTGGCTCGTATTGATCTTGATAGCTCGCAGTATTAGTCAGAATCCCTTGTTCTTCCTCTATCATCAAGGCCATGCTAATTTGCTCTGCCCAGTTCTGAATATTCTTGACTGACTGTGCTTGCTAAATCAAGATGTCCTTTAATGATATTATGCCACCTCCTTCCTCCAAGCTTGCTTTTTCCGTGTCTCCCTTAAAATCCATGTATTGAGGTTCATAAGTTGGAGTCTGGAAGGTGCATTCTAGGGCACATGCGGAATTTGGATCCCAATATTGGTCTTGATAATAGTCTACTGAAGGGTTTGGGTGATACCCCCAATCTTGCTGATAATTGGGATAAGGCTCATTGTAGGAGTACTCACCCCCATACTGCTCCTGTCTATAACTGATAGGCTCCTGATGGCTCGTATAGCTTCCAGCACCATAGTCATAAGTGCCATCTCTTGATTCTGTTGTTCTGAAACAGCATCCAACTTCCTTGAGAGAACCTTTAACTGTGCTGATAATGCGGCAATTGGGTTGACGCCATCATTCCCTACTTCCCTTAGTTGCTCTTGCCTTGCGTAGTTCCATGGATAGAAATTTGAGTCCATTGTACCTGAAAAGAGAATATAGGAAGAGAATTAAACAAAATAAAAGATGTTTAAATTAAGACTAATTTGATTGAAACTAATGTTGGCAAAGAGTTATCCAATTAGTTCCCCAGGCAACGGCGCCAAAAACTTGTTGTCCGATTTATATAACGACAATTAACGCGCAAGTATACGCGGTCAACAAGTAATAAAGTGTAAGTACAGATATCGTTCCCACGAGAAAATAACTGATAAAAGGTCGCCAAAGCACTAGCACATAATCATCTCAGTCTTATTTAAACGAGTGGTAAAGAGAATGAATTTAAACTAATTAAACTAGACAAGGAATTAAACTTAAACTAAATATTCCTAGAGTAAAATCAGATAATGAAGGCATGAGATCCCAATTTCCCCTAATGATTCATCTAAATCAATAAACTCCCAATTAGGTCAAGTTAACCGTCATGGTTGTTAGCCGAGAACACGAAAGTGAGAGAAGGCCATCTTTCAATGCACCTACTCCATGCCACGTGCAATCCACAGATGATAGAACGTACGTGGACACCCACATTATCTAAACCCCTATATGTCTATGATGTTTACAAATAATTAGTGATTAAGGTCAAGTTCTCTATTGACTACGAGCGGCGCTTCGGTATATGTCTATCCTAAGCACAAATCATATATCTAACGCCATGTAAACACACAATCGCCCGCTATTATGATTTGATCTAAACCTACATTTCATCTTTCAAGTCCACATAGGTTATCACAGTAATTGTTAGCTAAGCAATTAAGCAATGAAGGCATGAATCGCAATAGACAATCACATAGCAATTAACAATAACCAACATGGAAGTAAATCAATATCAATTACTCAAAAGGTTCCATTGGAATCTTAAAATAAAACCTAAGTCATGAATGACTCAAGTATATCATCCACAAAAGGAATACACATCATCCGAATACAAATGAATAACAAGGAGAGTTAAAGTAAGAGAGTGCAAATCTGTGTTCCTTCTTCAAGCTTGGATCTTTGATGTCCTCCAATTGTTTCAACCATCAAGTCTAATCTAACCCTAGAAAACTAACTACTAACAACTAATCTAACACTAATTTACTCCTAAGCTATACAAGAAATGTAAAGGAAAAGGAAGAGAGCTAGGGCCCAAAATGTGTTATCGTTCTTGCCCAAACCGAGCCCCCTTATATCCCAATCTCTAGCCAAGTCTCGTGCACTTGAAAAGTCAAGTCTGGCAGCATTTTTTACTGGCACGGCCGCGCCCAAAATGCTCTTGAAATCCGCGCGCCCGCGCCAAGGATTTTCTGCTGCAGAGTCCTTTGGTAGAACGGCCATAACCTTTTATCCGGGAGGAGTTACGAGGCCTACCACCTGTTAAATCGAAGCTATCAAAGAGCTCTACAACTTTAATTCTTTGAACATTGAGAAATAATGGATGAATGAAGGCTGCACATGAGCTCCAAGTGACAGTTGTGCAATGAAAACCCAAAACCGTGAGGTTTGACGTCCGTTGGTATACGGGGCATAACTCTAGCCTTCGAACTTCGATTTGGATGTTTCAAGATGTTCCGAAAAGCTTATAAGATGCTTTATAATATGAACCAAGTTCCAATCCATGAACATGAAATGAACATGAACCCCCCAAACGATGTCCGGATTGCATTTCCTTCCCATTGTCATGCCATCATTCCATTCTTGCTCCTTTTGGCCATCTTATGTCCTTTAAAGCTCAATTTGCACTCGCAGAGTTCCTAACCATGAAAACTACAAAACACAAGAAAAATATATTAAAAGCACAGGATTATTTGAGTTTAAGCAACGAAACAAGCTGGTTACTATCCGAATAAGTGGTCAAACGACCACTTATCAATGTATTTTCTTTAAAGTTTACAAAATATAAAAAATAGTGGAATTAAATGTAATGATTTACGTAATTACGTGAACTAAAGTGTTAGAATCATGTTAAGAACATCGTATGATGTTTATGTAAAGTTTATATTTCATGGGTAGCATTAAAATTCATCCTGTTAGTTTAATTTAGGATTTATTGGATGGGTTCTGTGTTCTTCACGAACTGCAGAATCTGGGTCTACGTTGCCGCGCGGCCGAGCCTCTTTAAGGCACACTTGGAGCGCGCTCACGCCGTGCACTGTGGCCACGCCGCCTGCAGAATTCTGATTTTTTTTTAAGTGTTCATGTATTCAAGATGTGTTTTAAAACCTCATGTAATGAACATAGAGACATGTTAAACATATATTAAGATGTTAATAACTTATATCACGTGAGCGATTAATAAGTTAAATTCGTAACTTAAACCATTATTCAATAAGTCGGACAATGAGTTCAAAGAATAATGTGATGGTTCGATACGTATATCGAGTTATTGATTAATGTGTATTGTGAACATATTGATATGTAGGATTTAATAAGGAATGGGAATTATCTGTAGCTTGTGCAAGAGGCAAGTTTCCTAGACTCAAATCTTACTTTTATATTGAGCAAGTATCCTATCTCTAACTTATTGTTATTAAGCAAGTTCCTTAAATTCTAAGTTATTCATTTATCAAGTCTTAGACTTGTGTTCTATATCGAGCAAGTTCTTGTTCTTAATTGTTCAAGTTCAAAAATTTCATATTAGATGCTATAACTCTTTTAAAGCATGATTCAGTTATACAATACTTATTCGATTGTATACTTTTGAGATTTATTATTCAAGTTGAATATCGATGTTATTGTTGAACCTTATTGGACTAGTGAACCCTTATTGATTCGACTAGTCCATAGTTGATGAACGTTCTAAATTCTAGAATACTTATTGAGCATCCAAACCAAACTTCCTTTGGTGAGGACTCTAATGTCAAAACTGAGATGAACAACCATGTAAAGGGGATTATTTACGCTTTAGCGTTGAGATATTGTGCACAGTATAGTACTAAGGGCTGATCCTCCTAAGTATGAGAAGTAGAGTCCATAGTCTTATGACTGTTAATTGTTTAAAGTTTAAACACTTTACAACCTAGGACATAGTTTGAGGTCTTATGGCCCTCAAATGCTCTTTTGATTCTTGTTATTCATTCTTGAGTCAAAAGTTGAGTTTCTTTATTCAGACGTCTTTGATTCACTCGCATGTTATTATATTATTGTTATATCGATTATACTTGTGGGCAATCGTTCTCACTCTTGCATATTAATAATATTGCAGTTAAGAATGAAAGGTCCGACGAGCCTTCTTCTAGCAAAGGCAAAGGCAAGGTCAACAAGTGATGAAGACTTGTTGTTTATTTTATGTGTTTATGTTTCAGACTTATGTTACAGTTGTGCAAGACTTATTTATTTGTTTATGTTTCGCACAGATGTTTAAGGTTAGTATGACCTGGGATTGTATTTATTATTCAGATGTTGTAACCCCATAAGGGGAAGATTTATTTCTATCTATTGCATGGCTTGTATCTATTATGGGTAGATAGATTGATGATACTTGTACAGTGAACACTAAATCCCATGGAATTAAAGTACTCGGATTTGGGGTGTCACATTATCACTTAATTACAAAAATCAGAATCAAGCAGAATGCTCCAGACCAGTTTTCAGCATGGCGCAGTTGCGCTCTAGAAAGGCTTAGGGACGGCGCAGCTGCGCTATCCCTTGGCCAGACCAGAGTTGTGTTTTGTTTCTTCGTTCTCATTCCACTTTCTAGCGTAGCAGAGTGTTAACACATAACAATCATACATATTAAAAGGTATTGGACTTTCATAGGATCATTCCAAGTCCGTGCTTATTTATCATATCTTAATTGGAATTTCTATCGAATTTTGGCTAAATAACATCATGGAATCGTAAAGGCTATCATGCTTGACATGCATACACATAAAGTGGTCACATAGTCTGTGTTAGGCATGCTCAAAAGTATCTACATCATATACACATAGCTAGTATCGTTATTTTCTTCAAAATGAAATCAAATTCATACTTGATCAATTTTGCATTGTATCTAACAAGTGTGTGCACATGCATGATATCTTAGCGATGTTAAAAGCACTATCAAGCATGTTAAAAAGATCATAATGCTATTTCACTATAATCATGAGACTTGGTTTGCAAAAAGTCTAAACTTTGCTTTTGAAATCGTTACTACTTAATTATATATGCTAACGTAAACTTAACACCTTATATTCACATTGCACATGTAGTTAAGTCAAGTTTACATGCTCACAAAGTTAGAACATCTCTCATGTGGTATTCATAGATATTAGTTTCAAATATATCAAGTTTCCTTTGAAAAACCATTTAGTTTTTAAAGCCAAGCAATTTGGATATGAACAAAGAAACTATGCATCACTAATCATGCTAGCTCATGTTCATAAATTAGTCATATAAGTATATTATCATGCTCATATGGTCAAAATATGAATATCATACTTATATGTCAAAGTCTATTTTCAAAACGTATTACTTTCGTTAGTAAATGTTTACTAATGAGGTTAAATACGTTAATGCAATATCATGACACATATATACACATTTTAACATGATCTTCATGCATATCTAGACCACACAAACGTGCTTACAAGGTCAAAACATAAGCATCAATATAATATGTTAAAGCCTACTTTAGAAACTTTAAGTTCATTTAGCAATGTATACTAATGAAGGCAAAACGACTCATGCTACATCAAGAATCACATATGCACTAGTTAAACATATCTTCCATGCCTAGCTTAGACTGTATACGCATACTTGCAAAATCAAAAATGTAATGTTATTAGTTCCATCAAAGTTTTCTTTTAAAGTTCAAGTTTATTTTAAAAAAATTCTAACTTTCATTTAGTAATTATAGACTAACATAATCAAATATGCTCATACTATGTCAATGTACTCATATATATATTTTAATTATGTTTCTCATGATATATCTAAACCAAACTTTCATGCTATAATCATTACAGCAAAACAGAAAGCAGGATCTAGTTTTGGGTACCGGCGCAGCTGCGCTGCACTCAAGAACTAAATTGGGCGCAGCTGCGCCACTTCCCGGCCAGAACCAGAAAGGCTTCTGTTCGGTAATTTCCAATACCAAAATACAAGGTTTCTTCACGAATTTGATTTCAAAGCAGCCACATTGTATAATTAACATGATCACTAACTTATATAACAACTAACAAACGTTTCCCAAATCATATTATCATGAAATTCATGCTCAATTCAAGAATTAGAAATTCTCATAAATGAAGGACAAGAAGGTGTTATACCTCTGCTAAGTTTGGATTGGGTTTACTGCTATATCAAACTTCCTCAATTCATAGATTCTTACTATAATGATATACACCCTTTTAACTTTCAGTTAATAGAACTCAGCAAATAAAAATTTGAACGAATGAAGCTTATATTTATAGAGAATGCAATATACAGACAATGCAATAATTCACCAGATTGAACCAATGGGAGAAGCAAGAACTCAATAGTTAAGGGAGAGTTGTTAGATAGTTGGTGAATCCCATTATTAAGCCCACTCCCCTTGTGATGATATGCTAAGAATTGCTGAGTTTGAGGAGGTAGAGTAGCATAGGCCATTGGCCTTTTGTTCATACGTGAGAAGAAATGAAGGGTGTCCCTCATTATGGGACATGGCTATAAATCTCAGCAATTTGGGCAACATAAAGTGTATACCACACTTATGTTATTATACAAACACTATATGCTTAAGTTATATTCATATGCATATAATATATACTTAGGTTATAGCTTCAATTAGTCTCTCAATGCAATTTTAATAAGTAAATAATATTACAATGTAGTAAGTAGGGGTACATACCCATATATAATCCATGTACATTTTATCATACCGAATATAATCTAATCGGGTATTATCTTTCCATATTACCATGAACCATATTACTTCAATTATTTATAATCGTTGAAATAATTATTACTTTCATTCCACATCAATATTAAAATAGATAACCATTTATTATTTCCTCTCATATATTTAAATATACACTTAGTTCAATTTAATAATCCATAAGATACACCCTAATGTATTCATACATATATGTTGTTATATAATGTCATTACAACTCTATTATTTCTAATTATATTAATCTATTGAAATAATCATTAAGTAACAATTGTTTACATAGTTCATAATATTATATGAAGTACATCTTTAATGTCCTTACACATACATATAGTCACATATACATTATTATATAACTTCCACAATTCCTTAAATGAAATCACATGTTAGTGTCGCATTACACTTTATATAATATAGAGGTAACTATTATATATGTTTAATTATTGCATACTATGCACATAACGATTAATCAAGCAAACATAATCTTATTATATTTATAAATCATTTACTCGTTTATATTCTACTACTCGCAATATCACTTAATAATATTATTATACGATTAACTATCATATGTATTGCGCATAACAAAGAATTATATAAATATAACTCTTATTATATTCATCAATTATTTACTCATAAATATTTTGTTACTCACAATAACATATTATTAATAATTACTCATTAATAAGATATCACTAATAACAACAATTAATTAACAATGTAATATTAATTAATCTTTCACTTATTGATTTCCCTCTTTAATTAATTAAATTATTATTATTTCCATTCTCATGCCACACAAGACATTCTACGAGTTCTGCGAAATTTTCCATATTTCCTCAATTATCATAAATTCAATTTAATATAATCGAATTACTTCTCTTATAACTCATAAACATTTATGTTCAAATAAATATTCATTTTCTTATTATATCAATAAAAAAAATTATTCATGAAATTCACGGTTCTTACATCCTCCCCCCTTATAAAAATTCCATCCTCGGAATTGGTACAGGGTTACACAAATAAAATGGGGCTAGTCCCTCATCGTCCTATCTTCTAATTCTCACGTGGCCTTCTTGGCATCGTGGTTTTGCCAAAGCACAAGATATAATTTTATTTTTTAATATCTATTCTTTCCTATCTAGCAATTGGACAGGAATTTCTTCATATGTTAGTTTTTACTTTCTTGAATGGGTTCATAGGGTATTACGCTCTTATAATATGATCGCAAGACAGAAACATAAAACACATTGTGGATATATTTCAGTTCAAGAGGTAAGGCTACCTCGTATGCCACTTTGCCTGCTCTCTTTAATACTTCAAAAGGTTTCACGATCCTCAGACTCAATCCTTCTTTCTTATCTAATCTTATTTTCCCCTCATAGGGAAACATTTAAGAAATACAAAACTACCGTCTTTAAAATCTTGATTATGATGATGCCCATCTGGATATTTCTTATGTTGATTTTGAGCTGCTATTAATCTAGCTCTTTTTATCTTCACAACGTCTTCCATTTGTCGTACTGAAGCTGGTCCCGATTAAAGTCATCGTTCTCTGACCTCATCCTAACGTAGTTGTGTTCTGCACTTTCTTCCATGGAGAGCTTCATACGATGGCATACCGACATTCGTATGATAATTATTACTATAAGCGAATTTTACTAAGGGTAAGAAATCATTCCAGTTACCTTTGAAATCCATTACGGAAGCTTTAAGCATGTCTTCTAACGTTTGTGTTGTTTGTTTGCTCTGCCGTCAATTTGAGGATGATAAGCAGTACTCAGCCTCAACTCTGTTCCCATTCCTTCCTGCAAGCTCTTCCAAAACTTTGAAGTGGAGCGCAGGTTTCAATCGGAAATAATTAACACCGATATTTCGTGTCACAAAATGATTTCCTTTACGCATAATTTTGCTAACTGATTTAAATTGAATCGAATATCTATTGGTAGAAAGCGCATTGTCTTCTTTAATCGGTCGATGCATTCTACAACTTCTCGTCTCATATTGACCACCAAAAGTGTCTTCGAAGATCCTGGTACGTTTTCGTGCTTCCTGGGTGAACAAAATATGCCCAATTATATGCCTCATGAAAACTCTTATCTCGCAATTTAGTTACGACTGACTCTCATGCTTGATCTTCAAATCTCAAGATACCATCATTATTTCTTCTGAACTTTTCCTCTTTATCTTCTCGCACTTATCGTCTTTGTTTTGTTATTCCTTTACTCTATCCAACAACGTTGGACGAACCTTCATTATAAACTTCCCTTTGGACTCTCTAGGTCTCTTCACTTCTATTTCCAATCTCTTCATCTCCCTTATTAGCCCCTCTCGAGCTATCATCTTGAATAATTTCTCCATTCCCTTTTCTACTTAGCATGCGGTTACTACATTCGCCTTTTTCAGGTGATAGAAAATTTTGTAGCGATAGTCTTTGATTAGTTCCAACGCAAAATTGCTGTTAACTCCTAGTCATGGGTAGGTTATCGCTCCTCGTAGTCCTTCAACTTTCTGATGCATGTGCAATGGCCTTGCCATGTTGCATGAGCACACAGCCAAGACCTTTGTACGACGCATCACTACACTCCTTAAACTTCCCGTATTATCTGGTAAGGATAATACAGGCGTCTTGCTCAACCTCTTCTTCAACTCCTTGAAACTTTCTTTACACTTCGTCTAAATAAACTTCACCGTCTTTCTCGTTAGATTGGTCTATGGGTCGCTATCTCAGAGAAATTTGGGGGTAAATTTTCGATAGTACCCAGCTAACCCTAAGAAACTTCATACTTTCGTCGGCGTCTTCGACTGCTCCCAATTACTTACCGCATTCACCTTTGTCGGATCAGACGTGCCCTAAACTAACCTTCTCCATCCAAAATTGTACTTCAAAATTTTGTGTATATCTTCACCTTTCTCAATGCTTCTAATACCCTCTTCAGATGTTTAGTGTGCTCTTTCTAAATCTTGTCGTCTATTCTCGGTAACAGATACCTATTTTTAATTATTACTTTTTTTGACTCTCGATAGTCGATACAGAGCCTTTTTGATCCATCCTTCTCCTTGTCAAACAACACTGGTGCTCCCCAAGGGAACACACTCGGCTGAATATATCCTTTATTTAACACATTTCTTGCAATTGTACCATTAATTCCTTTATTTCTACCAGCGCCATAAGATATGGGGCTTTCGAAATTGATGCAGTTCCTGGTACTAAATCTATTACGAATCTGTCTGGCGGAAGGCCGGGCAGATCGTCTGGGAATACGCCTTGGATTTCTATTTCTACTAATACATTCTTTTAGTTCTACTCTCACTTTCTTAGTATCTACAATATAGGTGAAACAATCTACACAAACTTTTCTTAACAATATCTTGGTCTGCATTATTGTAAGGTAATCACGATTGCCTAAGCGATGAGCTACCATAAAACACTTCCTTAGACATGTTTGGAGTTTGAAGGTTCACATTTTTCTTCTAACAATTAATTATCATACGTGGTTACGGAACCGATCCATTCGTGGTATCCCATCACACTCTCCAAATTATATCGGAATCAAGTCTATGCTTAGCTTACGACCCCTATTTTATGCGCAATAATATCGGCAACCGAATTCTACATGAATTACTTCCTTATTCGCAACTTCTATATTCAAAGGATCTCCTAATTGTACTTGGGTAAATTAGTCGTTTTGAAATTTTCAGACACAAAAAGGGAAAGATAACACTCGAATCAAATAATATATACGCATTTATATTATTGATTAGGACAACACCTGACATCACAACTTGGAACGCAGCTGCATCATGTACCATGACATTAGTTGTATGCGACATTGGTTCACTCGATCGAGTTGGTTCGATTATCATCGACTTCCTGCTATGGCTTCCTTTGTTACCGTCTTCTTCCTTCCTTCCTTTCTTTGGGCAGTTCTTAACCTGATGGTCCATTGACCTATAAGCGAAGCATCCTCTAATCTTCTTCGGGTTTGGGAAATTCAGGGAAATATGCCCTTCCTGGCCACAGCTATAGCAAACACCTCGTCCCTTCCAACACTCTCCTTGATGACTCTTTCCACATTTTGGACAAACCTTGTTCTTTTTCTTGAGTCCTTCCTGGTGACTTCCCATCAGATTGTTGTTGATGTTGTTGTTATCCCTTCTTCTTTTGTTTCCGTTCCCTTCCTCGTTTGTCCCTTCTGCCAGTTGTGTATTTGACATTTTCCAGATCCGTACGCAAAACACTCTTTGGTTTTCTCCTTCTTAGGACAGTTAGGAGAAATATGGCCCTTCTCACCGCACTTATAACACACATGTTTTCTTTTCAAACACGCTCCGACGTGGTTCTTTCTACATTTCGTACAGGCTTCTACCTTCTTCTTCCGTGATTGTCCTTCTCCTCTTACATATTTAGCCTCATTCCACTTCCTCTTGAAATTCTTACTGCTACCACTACTACTCTCTTCCATCCTACCTTCTTTCATTTTCTTTGAAATATTAACCTCTCCTCCTTTAGTCAATTTAATATCCTTTCCTACCTCAGAAGTTTTCGTCTACCTCATCCTAAAATCATTGATTCCCTCCTCAAAAGCACTTACTATGAGATTTACCAATTGTTGTAAGGGTTCTTGATTCAATTCCCTATCTCCTTTCTCCGTCGCTTGATGAGTCTCTCCTCCTTAGGGTATTGACATTTTTGTATAGAAATAAAACGGTATTATCACCTCTTTATTATACATCTAATACTTCTTAATACTTTTTAAGATGTATAAGTTTTATTGATATTCTCCCTTGTCATTATTTAATAAAATTTGATCACTACGCGCACGCTTAATAAAAACATGCCATATAAAAACATATCACTTCGGATAGCATTTTGCTAGTTTCATACCCCTCTCGGGAACTACTAATGTTGGAAAAATACTTTCCTAAAATTGGGATTTACAACAACTGTTCCATAGCTATAAACATCTATTGTATCACTTGCGACACTTATTCCAATAACTACCTACTACCTTTCCTTTCACTATGTCTGCATCTACTAGTTATTAAACTGAAGGTCTAGAACTTCGCCTTCAACTATTGTATCTCATTCTTCATCTTAAAGTAGCTCACACATGCCTCGATCCTGAAAGAAAACTTTCGCTGTGGATTTCTGATTATATTCCGACTCCACTCCTACTAGGTTAAGGCTACTACCATAATAGGTTCAATGATAAAGGGTGTTGCGGACACCACATGTACCTTATGTGGTTCCTCCCCTATAACCCTACTAGGTTTACCTATCTCTGACATCCATAATCACAAAACCAATAAACTTTATTATCATCCCCGAATAAAACATAATTTCATTGTATAGAATGAAAATATATTTCATAACACTACTAGCTCTCTAAGAAAACTCTACATGAGTTTTATTCCCTTCTATTCTCTAAATCTCTTCTAAGGTTATAGCCTAAGGACTCGCTCCTAAAGTTTATAACCTACAGCTTTGATACCAACCTATGACGCCCCCAAATTCAGATCGTCACTGATCTCGAATTCGGTTCGTCACGTACTAATTCTAATAACAATTAAAATCTCAAACAATGAAATAACAGAATAATTTACATTGACATAACATAAATATTCTCGTCCCAAGTCTTAAAACTATTACTAATACACTTCATAACTTAACCCAAACATATCTTAATACATAACATTAATAAGTCTTAATACGACATAAAGGAAACATTCTAATATAGAAGAGCACAGCTACTTCATAGCCTTGCCTTCGCTCTCGTTCTGTCCTGGGGTTCCACCTTATCCTGCCCTAACTAAAATGTTTATGGGAAGCAAGAGTGAGCACAAATTGCCCAGCAAGTAATATACGATATGGGTGAAGAGTTTTATAACTCGAGTTTGAAATATCAAGGTATAATCTCGATGATAATCAAGAGTTTGAAGAATAACATCATGAACAATGGGTATCAACAATTCTCAAATCAAATCCTTAGAATATGAAACGATGGTTCATTATAGATCAACAGATATATATGAATTCAAAGGCAATCAACGTATCTAACTAGATAAAATAATTTATACTGAGCAGTCACTAAGGACTATTGAATGTCTACTAGAATTATAAATATTAAATTGATAACCCAAAAATTAAGTATGATAGATGATCAGTCTACAATACTCTATGTTATGCATAACACCACAATAATTTTCACGCGTGTGTTGGGGCTTCCAACAATATATACACTCCCCTTACCATAAGGGTTGTTCAACTCAGTTTTCAAAGATTTCACACCAGTCAATTGGTTTGGATAGTTTTCTAAATATGCACATAGTCTAGCCGAATCAAATGGCATAGACATTTTCACAATATTCAAGAACAATGCTAAGTTCGATATGAATAATAGCTCAAATGGAACAAGAATTTATTCAATAAGCAAACTAACTCAATTTAAACGAGTAAGTAAGACAGCTTCATTTCCCAAGGGTCCATTGCAAAGATTAGGACACTTATAATTTACAACACAAGAACGAGTTCAAGAAACCTTGCACAATAAAAGAGTGTAAGTCGGAGAAACTTGCTTACAATATCCGTTGAATAAAGTAATGCAAGGGTTTAATATACTTGCCTTATGCATAGTTTACCAACGTAAAGCTTATCAACACTTTTTGAATCCTATTATAACATATTTACATGTATAGAATATTCATTAGCTAAATACATTCGGTACGCAAGCTCGATATGTAAGTTACAGATACACTTAACACATAAATATTTCATAAGACATTACAGAATCAAGTAACATAGTTATAATTATATTCATTAGTTACACAGTTAATCAACATATACTACCTCATATAAGCAATGCATACATAAGTCTTATCCTTGCTACATAGGTATCACATTATATCACAACGCCTAATTGAGTATGTCTTTATTATCTTTAGAACATCTTCATAGCATGTCATTATCACATATAAGTACCAATAAAACTCTTTTTAGCAGCTTAGATAACATTATCACACAATTACAAAAATCAGAATCAAGCAGAATGCTTCAGAGAAGCTGCGCTCTAGAAAGGCTTAGGGACAGCGCAACTGCGCTGTCCCTTGGCCAGACCAGAGTTGTGTTTTTGTTTCTTCGTTCTCATTCCACTTTCTAGCGTAGCAGAGTGTTAACACATAAAAATCATACATATTAAAAGGTATTGGACTTTCATAGGGTCATTCCAAGCCCGTGCTTATTTATCATATCTTAATTGGAATTTCTATTGAATTATGGCAAAATAACATAATGTAATCGTAAAGGCTATCATGCTTGACATGTATACACATAAAGTGGTCACATAGTCTGTGTTAGGCATTCTCAGAAGTATCTACATCATATACACATAGCTAGTAGCATTATTTGCTTGAAAACAAAATCAAATTCATACTTGATCAATTTTGCATTGTATCTAACAAGTGTGTGCACATGCATGATATCTTAGCGATGTTAAAAGCACTATCAAGCATGTTAAAAATATCAGAATGCTATTTCACTATAATCATGCGACTTGGTTTGCAAAAAGTCCAAACTTTGCTTTTGAAATCGTTACTACTTAATCATGTATGCTAGCGTAAACTTAACACCTTATATTCATATTGCACATGTAGTTAAGTCATGTTTACATGCTCACAAAGTTAGAACATCTCTCATGTGTTATTCATGGATATTAGTTTCAAATATATCAAGTTTCCTTTGAAAAGCCATTTAGTTTTTAAAGCTAAGTAATTTGGATATGAACAAGAAAACTTTGCATCACTAATCATGCTAGCTCATGTTCATAAATTAGTCATATAAGTATATTATCATGCTCATATGGTCAA
Source organism: Panax stipuleanatus (assembly GCA_020205555.1). Classification (NCBI taxonomy): domain Eukaryota; kingdom Viridiplantae; phylum Streptophyta; class Magnoliopsida; order Apiales; family Araliaceae; genus Panax; species Panax stipuleanatus. Next base: position 47,557,045 of record CM035123.1, read on the forward strand.
AATATAAATATCATACTTATATGTTAAAGTCCATTTTCAAAACGTATTACTTTCGTTAGTAAATGTTTACTAATGAGGTCAAATACGTTCATGCTATATCATGACACATATATACACATGTTAACATGATCTTCATGCATATCTAGACCACACAAACGTGCTTACAAGGTCAGAACATAAACATCAATATAATATGTCAAAGCCTACTTTAGAAACTTTAAGTTCATTTAGCAATGTATACTAATGAAGGCAAAACAACTTATGCTACATCAAGAATCACATATGCACTAGTTAAACATGTCTTCCATGCCTAGCTTAGACTGTATATGCATGCTTGCAAAATAAGAAATGTAATGTTATTAGTTCCATCAAAGTTTTCTTTTAAAGTTCAAGTTTATTTTTAAAAATTCTAACTTTCATTTAGTAATTATAGACTAACATAATCAAATATACTCATACTATGTCAATGTACTCATATATATATTTTAATTATGTTTCTCATGATATATCTAAACCAAACTTTCATGCTAGAAACATTACAGCAAAACAGAAAGCAGGATCTGGTTTTGGGTAACAGCGCAGCTGCGCGGCACCCAAGAACAAATTGGGCGCAGCTGCGCCACTTCCCGGCCAAAACCAGAAAAGCTTCTATTCGGCAGTTTCCAATCCCAAATACAAGGTTTCTTCACGAATTTGATTCCAAAGCAGCCACATAGTATAATTAACATGATCACTAACTTATATAACAACTAACAAACGTTTCCCAAATCACATTATCATGAAATTCATGCTCAATTCAAGAATTAGAAATTCTCATAAATGAAGGACAAGAAGGTGTTATACCTCTGCTAAGTTTGGATTGGGTTTACTGCTATATTAAACTTCCTCAATTCACATATTCTTACTATAATGATATACACCCTTTTAACTTTCAGTTAATAGAACTTAGCAAATGAAAATTTGAAGGAAAGAAGCTTATATTTATAGAGAATGCAATATATAAACAATGCAATAATTCACCAGATTGAACCAACAGGAGAAGCAAGAACTCAATGGTTAAGGGAGAGTTGTTAGATAGTTGGTGAATCCCATTATTAAGCCCACTCCCCTTGTGATGATATGCTAAGAATTGCTGAGTTTGAGGAGATAGAGTAGCATAGGCCATTGGCCTTTTGTTCATACGTGAGAAGAAATGAAGGGTGTCCCTCATTATGGGACATAGCTATAAATCTCAACAATTTAGGCAACATGAAGTATATACCACACTTATGTTATTATACACACACTATATGCTTAAGTCATATTAATATGCATATAGTATATACTTAAGTTATAATTTTAATTAGTCTCTCAATGCAATTTCAATAAGTAAATAATATTACAATGTAGTAAGTAGGGGTACATACCCATATATAATCTATGTACATTTTATCATGCCGAATATAATCTAATCGGGTATTATCTTTCCATATTACCATGAACCATATTACTTCAATTCTTTATAATCGTTGAAATAATTATTACTTTCATTCCACATCAATATTAAAATAGATAACCATTTATTATTTTCTCTCATATTTTTAAATATACACTTAGTTCAATTTAATAATCCATAAGATACACCCCTAATGTATTCATATATATATATATATATATATATATATGTTGTTACATAATGTCATTACAACTCTATTATTTTCAATTATATTAATCTATTGAAATAATCATTAAGTAACAATTGTTTACATAGCTCATAATATTATATGAAGTACATCTTTAATGTCCTTACACATACATATAGTCATATATACATTATTATAATGTAACTTCCACAATTCCTTAAATGAAATCACATGTTAGTGTCACATTACACTTTATATAATATAGAGGTAACTATTATATATGTTTAATTATTGCATACTATGTACATAACGATTAATCGAGTAAACATAATCTTATTATATTTATAAATCATTTACTCGTTTATATTCTATTACTCACAATATCACTTAATAATATTATTATACGATTAACTATCACATGTATTGCACACAACAAATAATTATATAAATATAACTCTTATTATATTCATCAATTATTTACTCATAAATATTTTGTTACTCATAATAACATATTATTAATAATTACTCATTAATAGGTTATCACAAATAACAATAATTAATTAACAATGTAATATTAATTAATCTTTCACTTATTGATTTATCTCTTTAATTAATTAAATCATTATTATTTCCATTCTCATGCCACACAAGGCATTCTACGAGTTCGTCGAAATTTTCTATATTTCCTCAATTATCATAAATTCAATTTAATATAATCAAATTACTTCTCTTATAACTCATAAACATTTATGTTCAAATAAATATTCATTTTCTTTTTATATCAATAAAAAAATTATTCATGAAATTCACGATTCTTACAATTTTCTTTCATATTCCATATTATGAAAGTGATAATATTTCTTTTCATATTTCTAAATTTAAACTTACTACGGTTATTATTACTTCTATAATTCCTGAAATGATAAAAAATTCCTTTAGTTTTACACTTTATCTAATATCATTTTACCAGAATATTGGTCTGAACTTTTTTATAAAATTTTTACCTTTTCATGTTGGGGTTACTATTCATACGTACGGTAATATTCATACGTACGGTACTATTTATATGTACGGTACATGTTTTTATCTTTTGTGGGTCTTATTCTTGAAATTGGATCCATGTTTTGATCTTCATTCTTGAAGTTTGTTCCATAATTGATTATTATTGAACATTCTTGAACTTGGATAAATTAAATTACGAATCTCTAATATTTGTCCTTTATCTCACTTGATTTGTTCTTTATAATATTTTTCATCATCCTCAGTCTTAAATTGTGGTGAAAGTTATCTTTGGCCCTTAGTGCAAAGATGAACTATTGATTGATAAATATCTTTGGCCCGTAGTGAAAAGATGAATGATTAATTGATGAATATCTTTGGCCCGTAGTGCAAAGATGGACATGTGTTTGGTATGATCATGACCACTGGTCATACAAATGAATATCTTTGGCCCGTAGTGCAAAGATGAAATATTTATTTGAAATATTTATTAATTGATGTTACGGAGATAAAATATTGATGATGGACTTTTAAATCATAGAAGATAGTAGGCATCATTCTCTACTTGACTCTTCTAATGGATTGTTATTTCCGCTGCAGTTGTTGATCTAAAACTTGTTGTCCATAATATTTTATCTGATTTATTTAAGGCTACCGATAATTTATTCTTCATTATCTTAGTCATAATATTTTTTACTGGGCTAGTTGAGCTCACCCTTTTCTTCCATTGTTCTCTTCAGGAAATGAGAATATCGCGGGGACTAGTCGGGGAATAGAGTAATGATCCAAGATAGAGCTGTAAAAGTCCTCACTATTTTATAAAATAGTGTAATAATAATTATAATGAGGACTTATTTTAGTGTTTATATTTTCGTATTATATGCGATCTGTATTGGACCTCACAGCTTATGTGGTCGTATTTTGCACGACCGTTTGTTATAAGAAGATTTGTATTCCGATTCTGTACCATGTATTTGGCGACTCAGAATGGATTGTGTGAACCTATTTTGGGGGGCTCATAGTTGGTATCAGAGCTTAGGGATATGATCTCTAGCGGAGATCTGGGAATAGAACTAGGAGGGGATAGACTAGTAAAACCTTCGCTAGTGTGTCCTACCTAAGCTTACTTGTTATTTAATTGGTCGGTTGGAACATAGGGATAATACGTGACACGTAAATTTCTTTAATTAACCCTTGTTTTGTGGAAGTATTTGAGAATGGCAGCTGAAAATCTAAACAATGGAGCATATGAGACCATTGAGACACCGCTAAGCACCAACTAGGATAATATGCAACAGGAAGGCAATAATCCTCCTGTAAACAACACCACCAATCAAACGATGAATGATGGGATGTTTAGAAGCTTTTTACAATTCATGCAAAACCAGACGAGAGAGACTCATGTTCGAAATACAGGTGGAAACAATGTTGACTCGCGGCTTGTCACTGCTAAGCAATTCAAAGAGTTGGGACCACCAAAGTTTTAGGGAAAGCCAGATCCAATCAAGGCAGAAGCTTGGGTTAAGCAAATCACCAAGATATTTGATGTCATGGGATGCACAGAGGAGCAAAAGGTTCCATTTGTCACCTTTATGTTCTGTGGAGTGGCAGATTACTGGTAGTAATCTGTGAAGCATACTCAGCTTTTGACACTCAAGATGTCTTGGGAAGAGTTCCTGAAATTGTTCAACGAAAAATACTTTCCTGAAAGTATTCGTCATATGAAGGAGGTAGAGTTCATCAAATTAAAACAGAACAACATGACTGTGTCCCAATACGAGGCTAAGTTTGCAGAGTTATCTCGGTTTACATCTCATTTGGTGGATAATGAGGAAAGAATGACACGAATATTTCTGAGAGATTTGAAACCTGAAATTCGTCAATACCTTATTTCTCAAAAAATTTGTTTGTATTTAGATGTTGTGAACATGGCTCAATTATTGGAACGAGATAATGAGTCTATTCAACCAAGGGACAACAACCATAGTCGTACTGGTGGCAACAGTAATCGGAGCAATGAAAATCAATGTGGAGGAAATTATCATGCCAGAAGCGGTAACCACTCCGGTGGTAATCATGGCCATGATAATAGAAGAAGTGAGTTGGGGGGAAATTTCAAAAAGAGAAGGTACAATATTGGTGACGTAAAGACGTCGGCAACAACAACAGCAACCGTTTCTCGAGAAGGAGAACGACCACCAGTTAGATGCTACATATGTGAAGAGGAGGGACACATAAGTCCAAACTGTACACAGCCTTCCAAAGTGTGTTTCAGTTGTGGAAAGGACGGCCACATAGCTCGATTTTGTCCTGTAGCGAAGACAAGTCCAGCTGGGACGGTGGCACCAAAGACTATTTCGGAAAATTTAAAGTTGGTGGTCTAGTGGAGAGCTTTTGTCGTGACTACCCAAAAAGCGAGGAACCCGAACGAAGTTATCACGGGTAAGCTAATAATAAATTCTTGCGAAGTTTATACCTTATTAGATACCGGTTCTACCCATTCTTTGATTTCACATGATTGTGCTCAACGTTTGAACTTGACCCCTGACAAATAAGACTTTGACTTATCTGTTGAAACTTTGTTGGGAGAAACCTTCGTTACATCCACAGTTTATAAATCTTGTTTGATTCAAATTGGCACCCTCACATTACCTGTTGATCTTATCTCTTTGAAAATACTTGCATTTGTTGTGATTTTAGGAATTGACTGGTTAACCACTCATCATGCCAAAATTAATTATTTTCGTAAGGTTATTAGTTTTCATATTCCTAACCAACCTGTTGTGAGAATTCAAACAACCAAACCACTAAAATCAACCAATATCATTTCAAGTCATAAAGCTATTCGTTTATTGAAAACGGATGTCAAGCTTTCTTAGCCCATGTCATTGATTTAAACCAGAATACGTCAGATTTGTATGATATTTCCTTTGTTAATAAATTTCCTGATATATTTCTCGAAGAACTTCCTGGTCTACTCCTGAACGTGAAGTTGAATTCTTTATTGACCTTGAACCCGGTACAAAACCCATTTCCAAAACCCCATATCGAATGGCTCCTATTGAACTGCAGGAGTTAAAGGCCCAACTACAGGAGTTGTTAGACATTGGTTTCATTCGTCCTAGTACATCTCCTTGGGGTGCTCCTGTTTTATTCGTAAAGAAGAAATACGGGAGTATACGACTTTGTATTGACTATCGGGAGTTGAACAATGTCACCATCAAGAATAGGTATCCGTTACCCCGCATTGATGACTTGTTCGACCAGTTATAAGGTGCGCAATTCTTCTCAAAGATCGATCTTCGTTCTAGATATCATCAGTTAAAGATAAAAATTGATGACATTTCGAAGACTGCCTTCAGAACTCGATACGAGCACTATGAATTCTTAGTCATGTCTTTTGGATTGACTAATGCTCCTGCTGCTTTCATAGATATGATGAACCGTGTATTCAAGGAATATTTGGATTATTTTGTAGTTGTCTTTAATGATGACATTTTCATTTACTCCAAAAGTCGTGAAGATCATGAGCACTACTTGAAGCTGATACTTCAAAAGCTTCGTGAAAACAAGCTATATGTCTAGTTGAAGAAATGCGAGTTTTGGCTTGAGGAAGTAGCATTTCTTGGGCACGTGGTATCGAAACATAGAATATCAGTTGACGTGGCGAAGATTGAAGCACTACAAAGTTGGGAGCACCCTAAGTCGGTAACCTAAGTACGTAGCTTTCTGGGCTTAGCTGGTTATTATCGGAGATTCGTGGAAGGATTTTCTCGAATCGCTACTCTATTAACTCGTTAACTCGAAAAGATATAAAATTTGGATGGACGAGAAATGAGAGAAGAGCTTCCAAGAGCATAAGAGGAGACTCATTTCAGCACTTATTCTAACAATACCATCTGGTTCGGATAGATTTGTCATCTACAGCGATGCTTCAGGCAAAAGGGTAAGGATGTGTTCTCATACAACATGAGAAAGTAATGGCCTATACCTCATGACTACTCAAAGAATATAAGAGGAATTATCCTACTCATGATCTAGAGTTGGCAGCTGTGTTTTCGCGTTGAAGATCTGGAGACACTACCTATATGGGGAGAAAGTGGAGATCTATACGGATCATAAGAGCCTTAAATATTTCTTCACTCAAAAGGAACTCAACATGCGGCAACGACGTTGGTTTGAGCTGTTGAAAGATTACGACCATACCATCCAATACCATCTTGGAAAAGCGAACGTGGTAGCTGACGCATTGAGTATAAGATCATATGCGGGAACGAGTGCGATGATGTCAACATAAAGGCCCATTTTGTATGACTTACAAAGGATGGAGATAGAGTTAAAAACTCCATGGACCCACGTGAAGATGGCAAATATACGCGTGGAACCAGCTTTAATTGATAAAGTTAAAGATGCTCAAGCTACAGACCCGGAGCTGATGAGTATGATGAAGAAGGTGCTATTCCAAAAGAAAGAATCGATGAAGAAGGAATACTTCGAGTCAACTCTAGACTTTGTGTTCCTAATGACTCTGATTTGAAGTATAAAAATCATGATGGAGGCACATAACACACCATTTGCAATCCATCCTAGAAGTACCAAAATGTATCGTGACCTTCGACATACATTTTGGTGGAGCAGTATGAAGAGAGAAATCCTGGAGTTTATCTCGAGGTGTTTAACGTGTCAACTTGTCAAGGTGGAGCATCAAGTTCCAAAGGGTCCATTGCAACCACTTGAGATTCCAAAATAGAAGTGGGAACACATCAACATAGATTTCGTTACGGGTCTTCCAAGGTTTCTTAAGGAATAGATGCAATTTGGGTTATTGTTAATAGATTAACCAAGTCTACTCATTTCTTGCCTATACGAGAGACTTATTTACTTGAACGTCTTGCTCGTATGTACATAAATGAGATTGTGAGATTGCATGGTTTGCCAGTATCCATAAATTCAGATCGTGACCCAAGATTCACTTCACGATTTTGGGTTAGCTAGCAGAAAGCTATGGGCACAGATTTACAATTCAGTTCTGCATATTATCCTCAAACGGACGGAAAATCAGAAAGGACTATTCAAACTCTTGAAGATCTATTGAGACTCTGTGTTCTAGACTTCAAAGGAAGTTAAGATAAGTACTTACCATTGGAGGAATTCTCCTACAATAACAGTTATCGAGCAAGTATAGGCATGGCTCCATTCGAGGCGTTGTATAGATAAAAATATCATTTTTTAGTATGCTGGGACGAGGTGGGTGAAGCAGCATTGTTGGGACCGGAGTTAGTACGTATGACTACGAAAAAGATTTAAATGATCCGGCAACGTATACAAATAGCAAAAGATCGACAAAAGAGTTATGATGATCTTCATCGAAGAGACGTGGAATTTAATGTCGGAGACCATGTAATGTTACGTGTGGCTCCATGGAAAGGAGTTACGAGATTCAGAAAGAGAGGAAAGCTCAACCCACATTTTATTGGTCCATTTGAAATCCTTGACCGTGTAGGAACTGTGGCTTATAGACTCACCTTACCTCCAAGCATGTCACGTGTTCATAACGTTTTTCACATATCCATGCTTCGTAAATATGTGAAAGACCCAAACAACATTATTGAATTAGAACCAGACAAGATAGCCGAAGATTTAACGTATGAGGAGGTACCTGTCAAGATTTTGGATAAGAAGGAACATGCTCTACGCTCAAAGATTATACCTCAAGTCAAAGTTTTGTGGAGAAACCATGATATCGAGGAAATGACCTGGGAGTTAGAATCGGAAATGAAAGTAAGGTATCCTCACCTTTTCGATATACCAGGTAAGTACTTCAATTTCGATGATAAAATTTCATAGGGAGGGGAGGTTGTAAGACCCTAACTTTTTATGAATAAAATTTTATTTCCTCTATATATTATTTTAAATAGTAAGGTGTTGATTTGATAAATGTGATAAGTTATTGGTGATATGTGCAAATTTTACAAAGTAAGCAAGTGGTCATAAAATATTCATTGTGTCGGGAAATATTTGTTTGGTCGGAGAATATTCTTTTTTTTTCGGGGAATATTTGTACGACGGCGGAGTCATTGGTGGGCCCCATAACGGAAAACTATCGGATGAAGAAAACGACAAGAATAAGTTTTATAAAATTAACGAAAAAACTTTTTCCATTAAACGGTTGAAATACCCGGTGGTTAAAGTACAATAATATGCGTTGTTGCACAGTAGCACACAGTATTGCACAGTATTTTAAATTATTGATTCTTACATAAGAGGTCACTCATTCAATAATTGTCATAGTAACCACTGCACAGTATTTCATATTATCAAACCAATAATTGTCACACATATTATTTTAATGATATTATTAGATAACATTATTAGCAATGTCTAGAAAATTTCGTGACACCCCCAAATCCCGGTACTTCAGTTTCCACGGGATTTGGTGTTCACTGTATAAATATCAAGTCTATCTACCCATAATAAATAAAACCCACTAAATAGATAGAAATAAATCCTCCCCTTGTGGGTTTATAGTATCTGAATATAAATACATCAATCCCAGGTCGTACTAACCTTAAACATCTGTGCGAAAACATAAACAAATAGATAAGTCTTAAACATTACACGTAAGTCTTAACAATAAATATTTTTAAATTAAATAACAAGTCTTCAACACTTGTTAACTTTTCCCTTGCCTTTACTAGTGGAAGGCTCGTCAGATCATTCGTTCTTAACTGCAATGTTATTATTACGCAAGAGTGAACACAATTGCCCACAAGTATAAAAATATAACAATATAACAATATAATAACATGCGACTGAATCAAAGACTTCTGAATAAAGAAACTCGACTTTTGAATCACGGATGAATAACAAGAATCAAAAGAACGTCTGAGGGTCATAAGACCTTAAACTATGTCCTAGGTTGTCAAGTGTTTATACTTTAAACCTTTAACAGTCATAAGACTATGGACTCTACTTCTCGTACTTAGGGGGATCAGCCCTTAGTACCATATTGTGCACAATATCTCCACGCTAAAGCGTAAATAATCCCCGATTACCGGGTTGTTCATCTCAGTTTGACATCAAAGTCCGCACCAAAAGAAGTTTGGTTTAGATAAGCTCAATAAAAGTTCTAGAATTTATAACGCTCATCAACTATAGACTAGTCGAATCAATAAGAGTTCACTAGTCTTACAAGGTTCAACAATAAATTGATAACCAAATTGAATAATGAATCTCAAGAGATATACAATTGAATAAGTATTGTATAACTGAAATCTTGCTTTTAAAGGAATCATAATATATCTTATAAATCTTGAACTTGAATAATTAAGAACAAGAGCTTGCTCGATATAGAATAAAGGTCTATGACTTGTTCCACGAATAATTTAAAATTTAAAGAAACTTGCTTAACAATAATAATTTAGGAATAGAATACTTGTTCAATGTAAAAGTAAGGTTTAGAAACTTGCCTCTTGCATAAGCTACAATTTATAATTCATGTCCTTTAATTAATCCTACATAACCATCCATTCACAATACAATTTAGTTATAAGTTCAATATACCTATCGAATCATAACATTGTTCTTTCAATTCATTATTAGACTTTTCAAATAATGGTTTAAGTCGTGTAATTAACTTATTAATTAATCACATAATATAAGTTAATTAAACTGTTTTAATGTCTCATTATATGCTTAACATGACTTCATGTTCCTTACGTTAGGTAGTTAAAAACATCTTTGAAACTTGAACACTTAGAAAAATTTTGGGTTTTTTTTTGCAGGCAGGGCACGGCCACGCTCCAATTGTTATTTAGAGCGGCGCGGCCGCGCTGGGACACAGACCCAGAATCTGCAGTTCACGAAGAACACACAGAACAGCCCAATTAATGCCAATTTATACTCACATAACGATTTGTAATGTTACCCATGAAGTATAAACTTCACAAAAATATTATAAATTAATTCTAGCATGTTTCTAACACTTTAAATCACGTAATTACACAAATTACAACATTTAATTTCACTGTTTTTCAAATTTTGTAAAGTTTTGATGAAAAATATGAAATCCATTATTACGGATTCGTTATAACTCCGAATCCGTTCATTCTAATTCTGTTTCCTTCGTTTTAACATGTATAATCATAATCAAGTGTCAATTCTAATTCAAACATATGATTAAAGCATTTAATTTTCCCATATGAGTTATTCATACAAGATTTATACTCTATAATCCATGAAATCCCAATTTAATCAAAATTTCATGGTATGATCACTATAAATTCGTGTATACATGATATTAACATATACAGACATCTATATGATCATGTCTTACTTTAATTATCAAAATAGTTCTTTAACAGAGAATTTTTAAAAGACGTAATTGAAAACTCTGTAACTTTTTGAAAACTCAATTAAGGCTTAATTGCATGAATTCAATTACTTTAAATCATTCATACAAGATATAAAATATGTTATAATCATATAATAACACATATATAATCATATCCTGCGTTAATCACCAATTTAGTTATTCACAAAGAATTTATAAAATACGTTAATGGAAAACTTTAAGAACTTGAATTCAAAATTAAAGACGAAGGAATTATCCATTGCTACTCGTTGGATGATATACACTTAGAATCTCAAATCAATTCCTCTCTCAATTCTCTGTGTTTCCTTCTCTGAGTTTTCTCTCCAAAGTTTCTAACTGATGAATGCAGAAGACTGATATATGATATATAATATAAGTATAAGTATATCACGTATAAGATTAGCGGTCAGTTAATCCGTAATGGGTTAACTGCTAGAATCTCCCTAAGGGCTTTGTTTGTTTGTCTTTTATTCTTTATTTCCATTTATTTTAATTAACTTACTATTATATAGTTAATTAATGTCACACCCCATTAATCAAATATCTTATTTAAATTAATTAAATAAAATAGAATAATTCTACATTAAATCATATAGTCACATAATTAAATTCTTATTTATTAATTATGCCGAATCATTAAATCTCTAATTAATTATTAAATTAATTAAAATAATATTATGCTTACTAATTAATTCATTTAATCAAATAAGCTCAATTAAATACATACTTTGAATATAAAAATTCTCCACATTAATTTAATCAATGTAACACATATAATTAAATTAATCTACCACAATTTCAATAATTAATTAATTGACTCAATAATCAAATCATCAAAAAATATTTATTTAATTCAATAAATATTAAAATTAAATTACAAAATCTCGTTCGTCACAAATTCTGTCGAGAAAAGGGGTTAGGTTATTTAATTGCGATCTAGTAAGGAGAAATTCTTATCGGAAAGCCCTCTCTTTTCTGAGAATGATCTGGTTGTTAATATTGTGATTCTGTAATATTATTTGTGAATAATAATTGATTGTTAATAAATATGATAAGTAAGTATTTATTCAATTTTGATGTAAATGGAGGAATTTTGAACAAGAGACATTGATTGAAAGTTGACATTTTCTCCAATAAAATAATTCATTCAAATATATTATTATAATATTATATTATAATAGTATAATGTGATAATATAATAGTATAATTTTATAATTTAAATGGTAACATTTTTACAACAAATTCATGGTATATGAATAAAATGAGGTGGAAGAGAGCAAATTGAATTTGAATTGTTTTTAATAATTATAAATGTTTTTAAGGAGAAAAACATGTAAAAGGGGGGAGGTGACCATGTTTGTTGTTTGTGGTGTGTTGGTGTCCTTTTTTTTATTTTTTTCAAAGATGGAATGCTCCGTGTGTAATTTTTGTCAACTTTGGTGTTCTGACATTTTCCTATAAATAGGTTGCTTAGTTTAAAAATGGAAATCACACCTGAATCAGAAAATTCTTTCTCTATACTATTGAGCGTATTTATTGTGAGTATTAAGATATTTTGAGTGTTGATAACAGTGCAAGATTTCTTCAGCATAATATCCGATAATCCAAACAGATCTAGTATTCTACTAAGGTAAAGGATATTATTTTTTCTCGTAAATGATGTTATTTCCTTTCAATAATCATAAAGAATATTTTTTTTTCATATTCCATATTATGAAAGTGATAATATTTCATTCCATATTCTTAAATTTAAACTTACTACGGTAAGTATTGCTTCTATAATTCCTGAAATGGTCAAAAATTCCTTGAGTTTTGTGCTCCATCTAATATTATTTCACCGGAATATTGGTCTAAACTTTATTACGAAATTTTTACCTTTTCATGTCGGGGTTACTATTTATACGTACGGTACTATTCATACGTACGGTACTATTCACGAGTTTTATTCACGATAAAAATTAAATTTTCTTTTCTTTGTCAAAGTTATCTTTTATGGGTCTTATTCTTGAAATTAGATCCATGTTTTGATCTTCATTCTTGAAGTTTGCTCCATAATTGATTATTACTGAACATTCTTGAACTTGAATAAATTAAATAGGAATATCTAATATTTGTCAATTATCTCACTTGATTCGTTCTTTATATTATTTTTCATCATCCTCAGTCTTAGATTGTGGTGAAAGTTATCTTTGGCCCGTAGTAAAAAGATTAACTGTTGATTGATGAATATTTTTGGGCTGTAGTGCAAAGATGAATGATTAATTGATGAATATCTTTGGGCCATAGTGCAAAGATGGATAGGTATTTGGTATAATCATGACCACTGCTGATACAAATAAATATCTTTGGCCCGTAGTGCAAAGATGATTTATTGATTTGAAATATTTTTGATTGATGTTACAGGGATAAAATATTGATGATGGACTTTTAAATCATAAAAGATAGTAGACATCATTCTCTACTTGACACTTTTAATGGATTGTTATTTTCGCTGCAGTTGTTGATCTAAAACTTGTTGTCCATAATATTTTATCTGATTTATTGATGGTTAACAATTATTTATTTTTCATTATCTTAGTCATAATTTTCTTTACTGGGCTAGTTGAGCTCACCTTTTTTTCCATTGTTCTCTTCAGGAAATGAGAATATCGCGGGGACTAGTTGGAGAATAGAGTGATGATCCAAGATAGAGCTTTAGAAGTCCTCACTATTTTATAAAATAGTGTGATAATAATTGTAATGAGGACTTACTTGAGTGTTTATATTTTTGTATTATATACGATCTGAATTGAAGCTCACAGTTTGTGTGGCTCGTATTTTGCACGACCGTTTGTTATAAGAAGATTTTTATTCGGATTCTGTACTATGTTTTTGACGACCCAGAATGGGTTGTGTGAACCTATTTTGGGGGCGTCACTGTTGGTATCAGAGCTTAGGGATATGATCTCTAGCAGAGATCTGGGAATAGAACTAGGAGGGGAGAGACGAGTAAAACCTTTGCTAGTGTGTCCTACATAAGCTTACTTGTTATTTAATTGATTGGTTGGAACATAGGGATAATACGTGACACGTAAATTTCTTTAATTAACCCTTATTTTGTGGCAGTATTTGAGAATGGCAGCTGAAAATCTAAACAATGGAGAATATGTGACCATTGAGACACCGCTAATCACCAACCAAGATAATGTGCAACAGGAAGGCAATAATCCTCCTGTAAACATCACCACCAATCAAACGATGAACGATGGGATGTTTAGAAGCTTTTTACAATTCATGCAAAACCAGACGAGAGAGACTCGTGTTAAAAATATAGGTGGAAACAATGGTAACTTGTGGCTTGTCACTGCCAAGCAATTCAAAGAGTTGGGACCCCCAGAGTTTTTGGGAAAACCAGATCCAATCAAGGCAAAAGCTTGGGTTAAGCAAATCACCAAGATATTTGATATCCCGGGATGCATAGAGTAGCAAAAGGTTCCATTCGCCACCTTTATGTTCCGTGGAGAGGCAGATTAGTGGCGGGAATCTGTGAAGCGTACTAAACTTTTCGCGCTCAAGATGTCTTGGGAAGAGTTCCAGAAATTGTTCAACGACAAATACTTTCCTGAAAGTATTCGTCATATGAAGGAGGTAGAGTTCATCAAATTGGAATAGAACAACATGACTGTGTTCCAGTACGAGGCTAAGTTTTCGGAGTTATCCCGGTTTGCATCTTATTTGGTTGATAATGTGGAAAGGATGACAGGAATGTTTCTGAGAGGTTTGAAACCTAAAATTCGTCAATACCTCATTTCTCAAAAACTTTGTTTGTATTCAGATGTTGTGAACATGGCTCAATTATTGGAACGGGATAATGAGTCTATTTAACTAAGGGACAACAACCATAGTCGTACCAGTAGCAACATTCATCGGAATAATGAAAATCAGCGTGGAGGAATTTATTATGCCAGAAGCGGTAACTACTCCGGTGGTAATTATGGCCATGATAATAAAAGAAGTGAGTCGGGGAAAATTTTAAAAAGAGAAGGTACAATAATGACAGTGTAAAGACGTCGGCAGCAACACTAGCACCTGTTTCTCGGGAAGGAGAATGACCACCAGTTAGATGCTACAGGTGCGAAGAGGGGGGAAACATCAGTCCAAACTGTACACAGCCTTCTAAAATATGTTTCAGTTGTGGAAAGGATGGTCACATAGCTTAATTTTGTCCTGTAGCAAAGATAAGTCCAGTTGGGACGTTGGCACCAAAGACTGTCCTGGACAAGTCAAAGCCGGTGGTCCAGGGGAGAACTTTTGTCGTGACTACCCAAAACGCGAGAAACCCGAACGAAGTTATCACGGGTAAGCTAATAATAAACTCTTGCGAAGTCTATACCTTATTAGTTACTGGTTCTACCCATTCTTTTATTTCACCTACTTCTGCTCAATGTTTGAACTTCATCCCTGACAAATTAGACTTTGACTTATCTGTTGAAACTCCATTGGGAGAAACCTTCATTACATTCACAGTTTACAAATCTTGTTTGATTCAAATTGGCACCCTCACATTACATGTTGATCTTATCTCTTTGAAAATACTTGCATTTGATGTGATTTTAGGAATCGACTAGTTAACCACTTATCATGCCAAAATTGATTGTTTTTGTAATGTTATTAGTTTTCATATTCCTAACCAACTTGTTATCCGAATTCAAACAACCAAACCACTAAAATCAATCAATATCATTTCAAGTTATAAAGCTATTCGTTTATTGAAAAACATATGTCAAGTTTTCTTAGCCCATGTCACTGATTAAAACCAGAATACGTCAGATTTGAATGATATTTCTGTTGTTAATAAGTTTCCTGATGTATTTCCTAAAGAACTTCATGGTCTACCCCCCGGAACGTGAAGTTGAATTCTTTATTGACCTTGAACCCGATACAAAACCCATTTTCAAAACCCCATATCGAATGGCTCCTATTGAACTGCAAGAGTTAAAGGTCCAACTACAGGAGTTGTTAGACCTTGGTTTAATTCGTCCTAGTACATCTGCTTGGGGTGCCCCTATTTTATTCGTAAAGAAGAAAGACGTGAGTATGCGACTTTGTATTGACTATCGGGAGTTAAACCATGTCACCGTGAAGAATAGGTATCCATTACCCCGCATTGATGACCTGTTCGACCAGTTACAAGGTGCGCAATTCTTCACAAAGATCGATCTTCATTCTAGATATCATCAGTTAAAGATAAAAATTGATGACATTCTGAAGACTGCATTCAGAACTCGATACGGGTACTATGAATTCTTAGTCATATCTTTTGGATTGACTAATGCTCCTGCTGCTTTTATGGATATGATGAACCGTGTATTCAAGGAATATTTGGATCATTTTGTGGTTGTCTTTAATGATGACATCCTCATTTACTCCAAAGACCGTGAAGATCATGAGCACCACTTGAAGCTGATACTTCAAAAGCTTCGTGAAAATAAGCTATATGCTAAGTTGAAGAAATGCAAGTTCTGGCTTGAGAAAGTAGCATTCTTTGGGCACGTGGTATCAAAACATGGAATATCAGTTGACCCGGCAAAGATTGAAGCAATACAAAGTTGGGAGCAACCTAAGTCGGTAACCAAAGTATGTAGCTTTCTAGGTTTAGCTGGTTATTATCGGAGGTTCGTGGAAGGATTTTCTCGAATCACTACTCTATTAACTCAGCTGACTTGAAAAAATACAAAATTTGGATGGAACGAGGAATAAGAGAAGAGCTTCCAAGAGCTCAAGAGGAGACTCATTTCAGCACCTGTTCTGACAATACCATCTGGTTCGGATGGATTTGTCATCTACATCGATGCTTCGGGCAAAAGGGTTAGGATGTTTTCTCATACAGCATGGGAAATTCATAGCCTATGCCTCACGACAACTCAAAGAAATGAGAGGAATTATTCTACTCATGATCTAGAGTTGGTAGCTGCCATTTTTGCGTCGAAGATCTGGAGACACTACCTGTATGTGGAGAAAGTGGAGATCTATACGGATCATAAGACCCTTAAATATTTCTTCACTCAAAAGGAACTCAACTTGCGGCAACGACGTTGGCTTGAGCTGTTGAAAGATTACGACCATACCATCCAATACCATCTTGGGAAGCGAAAGTGGTACCTGACGCGTTGAGTAGAAGATCATATGTGGGAACAAGTGCGATGATGTCAACACAAAGGCCCATTTTATATGACTTACAAAGGATGAAGATAGAGTTAAAGACTCCAGTGACCCACGTGAAGATGGTAAATATACGCGTAGAACCATCTTTAATTGATAAAGTTAAAGCTGCTCAAGCTACAGACCCGGAGTTGATGAATATAATGAAGAATGTGCTATTCCAGAAGTAAAATCGATGAAGAAGGAATACTTCGAGTTAACTCCAGACTTTGTGTTCCTAACGATTCTGATTTAAAGTATAAAATCATGATGGAGGCATATAACACACCATTTGCAATCCATCTTGGAAGTAACAAAATGTATCGTAACCTTCGACATACATTTTGTTGGAGCAATATGAAGAGAGATATCGCAGAGTTTATCTCGAGGAGTTTAACGTGTCAACGTATCAAGGCGGTGCATCAAGTGTCAAAGGGTCCATTGCAACCACTTGAGATTCTAGAATGGAAGTGGGAACACATTAACATGGATTTCGTTATAGGTCTTCCCATGGTTTCTTAAGGAATAGATGTAATTTGGGTTATTGTTGATAGATTAACCAAGTCTGCTCATTTCTTGCCTATACGAGAGACTTATTCACTTGAACGTCTTGCTCGTATATATATAAATGATATTGTGAGATTGCATGGTTTGCCAGTATCCATAGATTGGATCGTGACCCAAGATTCACTTCACGATTTTGGGTTAGTTTGTAGAAAGTTATGGGCACAGATTTACGATTCAGTTCTGTATATCATCCTCAAACAGACGGGCAATCAGAAAGGACTATTCAAACTCTTGAAGATCTATTGAGACTCTGTGTCCTAGACTTCAAAGGAAGTTGGGTTAAGTACTTACCATTGGTGGAATTCTCCAACAACAACAATTATCAAGCAAATGTAGACATGGCTCCATTCAAGGCGTTGTATAGACGAAAGTGTCGTTCTTCAGTATGCTGGGATGAGGTGGGTGAAGCAACATTATTGGGACCGGAGTTAGTATGTATAACTACGAAAAAGATTCAAATGATCCGGCAATGTATACAAACAGCACAAGATCGACAAAAGAGTTATACTGATCTTCATCGAAGGGAAGTGGAATTTAATGTCAGAGACCATATATTGCTACATGTTGCTCCATGGAAAGGAGTTACGAGATTCAAAAAGAGAGAAAAGCTCAACCTATGATTTATTGGTCCATTTAAAATCTTTGACCGTGTAGGAACTGTGGCCTATAGACTTGCCTTACCTCCAAGAATGTCTTGTGTTCATAACGTTTTTCACATATCCATGCTTCGTAAATATGTGAAAGACCCAAACCACATTATTGAATTAGAACCAGAAGAGATAGCCAAAGATTTAACGTATGAGGAGGTACCTGTCAAGATCTTGGATAAGAAGGAACATGCTCTATGCTCAAAGATTATACCTCAAGTCAAAGTTTTGTGGAGAAACCATGATATCGAGAAAATGACGTGGGAGTTAGAATCGAAATAAAAGCAAGGTATCCTCACCTTTTCGAAATACAAGGTACGTACGTCAATTTCGAGGTTGACATTTCATAAGGAGGGGTGGTTGTAAGACCATAACTTTTTATGAATGAGATTTAATTTCCTCTATATATTATTTTAAATAGTAAGGTGTTGATTTGATAAATGTGATAAGTTATGGGTGATATGTGCAAATTTTACAAAGTAAGCAAGTGCTCATAAAATATTCATTGTGTCAGAAAATATTCTTTTTATCGGGGAATATTCGTACGACGGCGCAGTCATTGGTGGGCCCCATAACGAAAAACTGTCGAATGAAGAAAACGCAAAGAATAAGTTTTATAAAAATAATGGCAAAACTGTTACCGTTAAACTGTTGAAATACCCGGTGGTTAAAGTACAGTAATACGCGTTGTTGCATAGTAGCACACGGTATTGCACAGTATTTTAAATTATTGATTCTTACGTAAGAGGTCACCCATTCAATAATTGTCACAGTAACCACTGCACAGTACTTCACACTATTAAATCAATAACTGTCACACATATTATTTAAATGATATTATTAGATAACAATATTGGCAATGTCTACAAAATTCTGTCTAGGAAAGGGGTTAGGTTATTTAATTGCGCGCCAGTAAGGAGAAATCCTTATCGGAAAGCCCCCTCTTTCCTGGGAATGATCTAGTTATTTCATTTCAATATTCATAAAGAATATTATTTTATTTCATATTTCATATTATGAAAATGATAATATTTCATTCCATATTCCTAAATTTAAACTTACTACGGTAAGTATTGCTTTTATAATTCCTGAAATGATCAGAAATTCCTTGAGTTTTGCGCTTCATCTAATATAATTTCACCGAAATATTGGTCTGAACATTCTTATCAAATTTTTACTTTTTTTATGTCGGGGTTACTATTTATACGTACGGTACTATTTACGAGTACTATTGAGAACAAAAATTTAATTTTCTTTTCTTTGTCTAAGTTATTGTGAAGCCCCCAAATCCACATTCCTTCGAAACCTCGGATTCGGTGCAGTCACAATACTACTAACGCCAAACTATTATATCTTTTATTCATTACTAAAAGAATACATCTTTACTTATTACAATTTAGAATATAAATTATATTTATATCCAAGATCTCATCTTTACATCATGTTCGATGTTACTAAAATGCGGAATAATTAAAACTTTTTCAATCCTCCTTGAATAAAATCTTTTATTGATTTCATAACTTGAATCAATTACAATCCTTGAATCAATTATAAAATATGATTCATTATATTTGAGTTATCGTATAGCGTTTACAACTCGACTTGACATCCTCTATGTATTAACTAATACATCTTTACAACACAACCTGTATTAAACAGTGTAAACAACTATCAAGTAATACTTCTGGAATCTAAACAGGGTTCAAGTAATAATCTAAATAGTACTTCTTCAATTCGATACTATCTATCTTTATCAATCAAGAAGCACGAAGTCTTTATCATAAGTCCTTAACCTGCAAAAGTGGTTATTTGCAATAGTGAGCTCGACAGCTCAGCAATTCTAACAGTTTTCATGCATCACATAGCATACAATATTATACTCAGTTCATGCATTTATAAACAATTTATATTTACTACGCATGTTACTTTTCACATAACAAGTATATCATCAAAGATCAACTTTCAATCTCATTTATATCTTATATACAATTCATATATAAGTTCACATTATCACAGTATAATATAATTCAACTAACAGTTATTGAATTCATATATCAAATAGGAACTGAAAGACTTGCCTGATTCATAGTTTAACAACTACGACTTAACTGCTTAAAGCTATCTGCACTTCGTGTATTCCTACATAGTTATATAATCATGGATGTACATCCATCAGTCATACATTTCATATGCTCTTAATAGAATAACAATTCGTATATCGTTTTCTAATCTTGGTTTCGTTTCACTCTATCTTAGGATAACCACGATGTTACAACATCATACCTTCATACTTATTCTATAGAAACCATTCTATTTCGGTCCTTAGGTTCCTTAAGGAAAATAACTTAGGAACAGACAGTTAACAAACTGTTCTTGGCAGCTTTGCAACACGGCGCGGCCGCGCGGACAATTTAGCTTGGGAGTGGCGCGGCCGCGCGACTCCCAGCCAGAACCAAAACTTAGATTTCATAAACTTACTTTGGTCCTAACATATCATGCATTCTGATGTATATTATACACACACATTAAGTAGGCATGCTCGTGCTTATACTACACATGTATACTTAATCACATAGTCTATGCTTTTGAAATTCATTTTCTCGAATATGCGTGCATAGGTGAAATCCATGTTTCATCACATGATGCTTATGTCAACATGTCTATAGGCATAATGAATCCTAATATACATGCTCGTGTGATCATAATGTAACTCACTCCGTGTTTGATGCTATCATCTTACACATTCTAAACATTTCATAAAAATCGCTTTAAGTCAACAAAGGTAACTAAGTATATGCAAAGTACCTTGTAGTCATGATTCTCATGTATTAGAACACATATATAAGTCATCTATACATGCTCAACGATCAGAACGTGGACATCCTATATATATGTCCAAAAACTCTAAGTTTGTCTTTTGAAATCATTTTAAATTTAAACAATGTGTTCTAGTATATGCTCAATACCTTCGACTCACATATCATGCATATCTAAACCATATAATCATGCTTAAAAAGTCAGAATATAAACATGACTTATATACGCCAAAATTTATTTATAAAACCCTAAGTTTTCATTAAAAACTACACTACAACAAGGTATAATTGTTTACTATTAGCCAAGGTAAATAATCAACAACTACCTTCATACCCATTGATACACATAACCAAGACACTTACACATGTCTCAAAAGTCCGACTCAAAGAACACAAAATTCGTCAAGTCTTATTTTCAAAACTTTATGTTTTCTTTTAGGAAATTATGTTAAACCAACTAATACAACTCACTATGTGCATGACAACCTTAGTACACATGCCAGACCCCTTTATGAAATTATTAGAGTCTAACTAGTATGCTTAACCAACCAGAAAACACAAAATCACCAAGAGTTTCTGCAGAGGGCGCGGCCGCGCCCCATTTGTACTAGGGAGACGCGCGGCCGCGCGTCCCCGTTTCCAGACCAGAAACTTTATTGCTAAAACAGAGCTTCAGCTAATCCTTTTCTTACTTCATGTAACAAGCTTGAAAGCCATCATATTGTATCTATAACATATATTTAGACTCTACTCAACATATTAACATCATCTTACATAACAATTCTCCACTAATTCATGAAATCTCTTATGAATTTATAAACTCAAAACTAAGAATTTAAAGTAAGAGTTATACCTCTTGGAGCTTTGAATTACTATGCTAGCTTCTTTCTCAGATTTCTATAGCATCACAAACTCTTCTATATAAACTCGTCAAGAACTTAGCAACCTAGAATTGTAAAGGGGAGTCTTCTATTTATAGGAAAGCCATTACACAAACTTGGTTTTTGCCCCATAATTTAAACCAAAGGAAAGAAGAGAAGTTCATTGGGCAAGCAAGAGTTGTTGGAAGTGGTTGAGTTTCACTATTTGGGCCACTCCCTCCTTCATCATTGAAATTATATGTATAGCCATCATCACCATCCTAGAGCTTGGGCAATTGAAGACATAGCCTAGACCATTGGCCTATTCATGTGTTATAAGAAATGGACAATGATTTTGGGACAAGCTACAAACTCAGCATTAGTACATTTGCATGCTAACATACTTATGTTATATCTCATTTTTGGCTCACTAAATCAATTTCAATGACTTAATGTTACTATATTACATTAAGCTATAGGTATACATATATATATATATATATATATATATATATATATGTACACCCACATATTACAAGCATACCAATATATATAATAATGTACCTCATGTACATAGGTTAAGTTAATATTCTAATTGGACTAAATATAATATGGTTGGGTACTATCATCCCACCATTTTCCATAAAATTATTATCATAAATATACTCAAATATTATTATGATAATTAATATCAACCATTCATTTTCTTCTAATACTTTCAATTAAATCCCCTTGATTTAACTTCATTATTTATGCCACGCAAGGCATAATTATGTGAACTTAGTACTTAATAGTCCACAAGTTTATAATAATATAATCTCCTAAAATAATATTATACTCAATGTTACATCTTATAATATGTTCATAAAGTAATACCATTACATTACTAATTTACATGTTCTCTATTATAATCAATCTATTACCCTCCTATGGGTAATACCCAATGGTCAAAGAGGAGTTGGTGGCTAACTCCACCAACTACTACTATTCATGGTCCTTCCTCATCATTACACCTTATAACATGCTCATGGTGTAATTACATTTCTTATTATATGCTTTCTTAGCAACAATGTAGTAATTGAATTAACAAACTCTACACACCAATGTATTGCATCTATTCATTATCAAGCTAATATTCTCTTATGGTTATTACCCAAAGGGCAAAAGGAAAGTTGGTGGCTAACTCCCACCAACTACCACTATTCATGTACCCTAACCACTTAATTGACCATTATTGCTCTCACATGGACTAATTTGCAAGCTTATATCTAATAACTTAATGTTATTACCATATGATATGATAGGGTCACACATACACCCAATCATATAATCCATGTACATTTGACAATACCGAATATATTTTAATTGAGTAGTGTCACACCTCATTATTGTAACTTTATTATTATACTTAATCATATAGTTTCCTATATTATATAATTTTCTTGAAGTGTCACACTTCATTCCATATTATATAGATGTAGCTACTATATAACTTATAATTACACATCATTGCACATAGGAATTTATTCACATAATAATAATAATTAATTCCATTAATTATTCATTCATTAATTTATTTAATGAATGTTTATTCCACCACTTTGTCACACTAAGCATATCTCACAAGCTTACCTTAAGCTTATTATCACTCCCATCACACTTTAATATTCTTTTAATATAAGGTTTGTGTGACACATGCACTTTAATGCTAAATTATTTAGCTACCTTGAACAATTATATGTATAACCTTTACACTAGAATAATTAATATTTACTCTATTAATTATTATAAAATCTACGATAAAATAAAAACTTAAGTTATTTAATATATTGAAATAACTTAGTTTTCTTTCATTAATAAACTTTCTTGAAAATACATTAGGAATTATGTATTTTGCCATAACATAAAATATTATGTTTTCTCCAAATAAAGATATTCATTGTTAGAAAATAATTTACTTATTGTCCCAAGATATTATTCTTAATATAATATCTACTAAAATAATTACATGTATGGCACATGTACATACATTATATATAGAAAATAGGTAATAAGTTTATTTTCTATTATAATAATTTATTTCCATCAATTTATTTATATATAGCAAATATGTTTTAATGTATTTACCATATTAATTAATCACACTTATTACATCATACCAAAAACATATAGGGTAATATTATTATTCAAAAATAATATTTCCTCCTTTATTAAAATAATTCAATATTAGAATTTATTTTAATATCCTTTATAATAATTATTTCTCTTTCTTTTCTATAAATTGTTCCCAAAACAATTTCTTCAAATATTTATTTAAAGATATAATGATTTCCATTTCTCTTTAATAACGTATATATATCTATTAACGTTATTTGTACATTAGACTTTCACACATATTACCATTCTAAGTAATATATAGAAGGTACTAATTATAATCATATATTCAACATATATATTAATTCACTCCTTTACTTAAGTAAATTAAACCTTGTACCATATTACCTTAGTTAATTAAGGTTCAATATTCACATTATATTATTCCATAATATAACTCTCAACTTAAATTAACCAATATTTATTCTTATTAGTTAATTCCTTAACTAACTCATGCTTCACTATCCAAACCTATTCACGGATAGCTTAAGTGCTATTAATAACCTATATTATAAACATACGAGTTATTAGTACACATGCACAAGAATATGGTGATTATACATTAAGGATATTTAATGTCACCAACTTACTATGATAAAATAATTCTATAAATTATTTAATATCGATAGGAATTTATCCACTTTCTTTACCTCAATTGAATCGTCTCTAAAATAAATAACAAATATATATTAATAATATATTCATTAATCACAAAAACACATATTACATAGTCCATATTACCCTATGTAATATAATACCACATACCTCATATCACATATATATCTTTTTATTCGAACCCATCTCACGGTTTAAGAATTTTATTTATTAAATCCTTATTTAATAATTTCTGAAAATCCGGGTTCTTACATCCTCTCCCCCTTATAAGGATTCCGTCCTCGGAATCACCGAAACTTCCTCTACTCGGTGCTATTCCGAATATTACATATTCTTTAGAATAATTTTATCCATTCTTTTTTCAGAAGTTTTATTATTATAACTTTCTCAATTGCATTCTATCACTTTCTCCTTTCTAAGGAGCATCTACTTACTATATTCATCCTTAAGAAGAATAAGAATCTTCCACGATTTTTTTTCCCAGTAATCGAGAAGTAGTATGAATAACTCAGATTCCAAATTTATGCTGAGGGGTCACAAGACCGTGAACTTTTCCACAGGTTTACTAATGCTTCAACACAATTCTTCACATTGCAAACCAGAGTGTTTATCAATCACAAAGACTGAAAACACCCTCCACGCGTACATTAGGTGGCCAACCTATTGTACCACTACATTGGGCCGCAACGTAGTGTTTTGTAACGACTATATGCGTTACGCTCGGAACCATTGTCCCCGAAAACATGTTCCCTTATAGGGTTGTTCACCACAGCTTTTCAACATCAAAATCCGCACCAGAGCAATCTGGTTTGGCATAAATACACAAGAATGCTTGAATTCTATAATCTCTTTTCAACAGTCGCCTAGCCGAATCAAATAGCTTAGACTCTTATCAACAATTCGGACATCAATCGAAATAATTTAGTCACTTTTCATAATTCGAAAGAAAAACCAAAAATCGTTTTATGACGTCATGATGCCGCACCAACTTAATAATACATTGAGGATTCCGCCATTTTATGACTTTGTCATATTACATCATACCATAGTGGGCTGACGATCTTTCGATCACAACCTACACTAGGTTCGATTGCATTGATGACTCCATCGTTTACCATTCTACATCATATCAAATGATGCATATGGTCAAAATACATTTTTGAAAGATTTTCAAATTATTTTTGTCTTAGCCGAAATAAATAGCTTAGACATACGAATAACGGTGTTGTTTTTTAAACTCATTGGTTCAGTCACCCGACTCAATGTTTTTCTCAAGAAAACCGAAGTGCAAACACTAGCACGAAGTCAATAAATTTTGAAAATCTAGCGTAGCTAGAAGATTTAGAAAAATTCAAATTTCTCCATCACTTCAATCTCTTACTACCATCATTGCTCACTATTCCAAAACTCTTATATAATATATCTATTCTCAGTACAGTTCACCAACTTACCACACCATGGAAGTTCAGGAACTTACCACAATCATATGGGTTGAGGAACTTATCCTAGTCAGACCAAAATCGTCCATTCGCTGAGGGGTCCCATCATACGATTATGAGTCACGAACTCGTCATAGGCATAAGTCTTAAGAACTCGCACCTAATCTTAGTATTATCTAATTATATCTTAGAAATCTCTATCTATCAAAATAAATATGAGAAAAGAATCACCTTTCCGCCATATGTATAATGATACCGCGACACTAACATTTCAACGATTATCAATGTGACGTACTCAGTGCAAGCACAAAACTTCTGCCCATACAAAAGTTTGTACAACTAAGCCGTTACATGAGTCCTCAATGGAAGTCCAACACTTAAATCTATCTTACTTTATCACTTGCTCGTTAAGAGCTTTCTATGTTTCATCACATACAACTCCTCATGAGTTCATCTCGTACTATATCATAGTACATTCTCTTATAGCATCAAGCTATACATACTTAGTCATTACAGACTATCTATCATTTTACAGTTCAATCTGATCATGTCGTGATCATCACTATACCTTAGGGTTCTTTTCCTATTATCAACCAAACTCCATCTGAGTTTATTCTTACTATCCTTGTCATATTCATATTATAGACATCGTCTTAACATTTTCATTACCGGAGTTAGGAAACTCCTGATTCTCATTCTCTAGATATTTCAAGATTCGTCTTTGAATCTTCACGTATTTATTTTAATCTTATCTTTCACTCTCTCAGGTTATAGTCTAAGGTACACTTACCTAAGGTTTATAACCTACAGCTCTGATACCAACCTGTGACGCCCCCAAATCCACGTTCCTTCGAAATTTCGGATTCGGTGCAGTCACGATACTACTAACGCCAAACTATTATATCTTTTATTCATTACTAAAAGAATACATCTTTACTTATTACAATTTAGAATATAAATTATATTTATATCCAAGATCTCATCTTTACATCATGTTCGATGTTACTAAAATGCGGAATAATTTAAACTTTTTCAATCCTCTTTGAATAAAATCTTTTATTGATTTCATAACTTGAATCAATTACAACCCTTGAATCAATTATAAAATATGATTCATTATATTTGAGTTATCGTATAGCGTTTACAACTCGACTTGACATCCTCTATGTATTAACTAATACATCTTTACAACACAACCTGTATTAAACAGTGTAAACAACTATCAAGTAATACTTCTAGAATCTAAACAGGGTTCAAGTAATAATCTAAATAGTACTTCTTCAATTCGATACTATCTATCTTTATCAATCAAGAAGCACGAAGTCTTTATCGTAAGTCCTTAACCTGCAAAAGTGGTTATTTGCAATAGTGAGCTCGACAGCTCAGCAATTCTAACAGTTTTCATGCTTCACATAGCATACAACATTATACTCAGTTCATGCATTTATAAACAATTTATATTTACTACGCATGTTACTTTTCACATAACAAGTATATCATCAAAGATCAACTTTCAATCTCATTTATATCTTATATACAATTCATATATAAGTTCACATTATCACAGCATAATATAATTCAACTAACAGTTATTGAATTCATATATCAAATAGGAACTGAAAGACTTGCCTGATTCATAGTTTAACAACTACACTTAACTTCTTAAAGCTATCTGCACTTCGTGTATTCCTACACAGTTATATAATCATGAATTAACATCCATCAGTCATACATTTCATATGCTCTTAATAGAATAACAATTCGTATATCGTTTTCTAATCTTGGTTTCGTTTCACTCTATCTTAGGATAGCCACGATGTTACAACATCATACCTTCATACTTATTCTATAGAAACCATTCTATTTCGGTCCTTAGGGTCCTTAAGGAAAATAACTTAGGACCAGATAGTTAACAAACTATTCTTGGCAGCTCTGCAACACGGCGCGGCCGTGCGACAATTTAGCTTGGGAGTGGCGCGGCCGCGCGACTCCCAGCCAGAACCAGAGCTTATATTTTATAAACTTAGTTTGGTCCTAACATATCATGCATTCTGATATATATTATACACACACATTAAGTAGGCATGCTCGTGCTTATATTACACATGTACACTTAATCACATAGTCTATGCTTTTAAAATTCATTTTCTCGAATATGCATGCATAGGTGAAATCCATGTTTCATCACATGATGCTTATGTCAACATGTCTATAGGCATAATGAATTCTAATATACATGCTCGTGTGATCATAATGTAACTCACTCCGTGTTTGATGCTATCATCTTACACATTCTAAACATTTCATAAAAATCGCTTTAAGTCAACAAAGGTAACTAAGTATATGCAAAGTACCTTGTAGTCATGATTCTCATGTATTAGAACACATATATAAGTCATCTATACATGCTCAACGATCAGAACGTGGACATCCTATATATATGTCCAAAAACTCTAAGTTTGTCTTTTGAAATCATTTTAAATTTAAACAATGTGTTCTAGTGTATGCTCAATACCTTCGACTCACATATCATGCATATCTAAACCATAAAATCATGCTTAAAAAGTCAGAATATAAACATGACTTATATACGCCAAAATTCATTTATAAAACCCTAAGTTTTCATTAAAAACTACACTACAACAAGGTATAATTGTTTACTATTAGCCAAGGTAATAATCAACAACTACCTTCATACCCATTGATACACATAACCAAGACACTTACACATGTCTCAAAAGTCCGACTCAAAGAACACAAAATTCGTCAAGTCTCATTTTCAAAACTTTACGTTTTCTTTTAGGAAATTATGTTAAACCAACTAATACAACTCACTATGTGCATGACAACCTTAGTACACATGCCAGACCCCTTTATGAAATTATTAGAGTCTAACTAGTATGCTTAACGAACCAGAAAACATAAAATCACCAAGAGTTTCTGCAGAGGGCGCGGCTGCGCCCCATTTGTACTAGGGAGACGCGCGGCCGCGCGTCCCAGTTTCCAGACCATAAACTTTACTGCAAAAACAGAGCTTCAGCTAATCCTTTTCTTACTTCATGTAACAAGCTTGAAAGCCATCATATTGTATCTATAACATATATTTAGACTCTACTCAACATATTAACATCATCTTACATAACAATTCTCCACTAATTCATGAAATCTCTTATGAATTTATAAACTCAAAACTAAGAATTTAAAGTAAGAGTTATACCTCTTGGAGCTTTGAATTACTATGCTAGCTTCTTTCTCAGATTTCTATAGCATCACAAACTCTTCTATATAAATTCATCAAGAACTTAGCAACCTAGAATTGTAAAGGGGAGGCTTCTATTTATAGGAACGCCATTACACAAACTTGGTTTTTGCCCCACAATTTAAACCAAAGGAAAGAATAGAAGTTCATTGGGCAAGCAAGAGTTGTTGGAAGTGGTTGAGTTTCACTATTTAGGCCACTCCCTCCTTCATCATTGAAATCATATGTATAGCCATCATCACCATCCTAGAGTTTGGGCAATTGAAGACATAGCCTAGACCGTTGGCCTATTCATGTGTTATAAGAAATGGACAATGATTTTGGGACAAGCTACAAACTCAGCATTAGTACATTTGCATGCTAACATACTTATGTTATATCTCATTTTTGGCTCACTAAATCAATTTCAATGACTTAATGTTACTATATTACATTAAACTATAGGTATGTATATATATATATATATATATATACATATGTACACCCACATATTACAAGCATACCAATATCTATAATAATGTACCTCATGTACATAGGTTAAGTTAATATTCTAATTGGACTAAATATAATATGGTTGGGTACTATCATCCCACCATTTTCCATAAAATTATTATCATAAATATACTCAAATATTATAAT
The DNA here is from genome assembly GCA_020205555.1 of Panax stipuleanatus. Classification (NCBI taxonomy): domain Eukaryota; kingdom Viridiplantae; phylum Streptophyta; class Magnoliopsida; order Apiales; family Araliaceae; genus Panax; species Panax stipuleanatus. Next base: position 47,587,216 of record CM035123.1, read on the forward strand.
GATAATTAATATCAACCATTCATTTTCTTCTAATACTTCCAATTAAATCCCCTTGATTTAACTTCATTATGTATGCCACACAAGGCATAATTATGTGAACTTAGTACTTAATAGTCCACAAGTTTATAATAATATAATCTCCTAAAATAATATTATACTCAATGTTACATCTTATAATATGTTCATAAAGTAATACCATTACATTACTAATTTACATGTTCTCTATTATAATCAATCTATTACCCTCCTATGGGTAATACCCAATGGTCAAAGAGGAGTTGGTGGCTAACTCCACCAACTACTACTATTCATGATCCTTCCTCATCATTACACCTTATAACATGCTCATGGTGTAATTACATTTCTTATTATATGCTTTCTTAGCAACAATGTAGTAATTGAATTAACAAACTCTACACACCAATGTATTGCATCTATTCATTATCAAGCTATTATTCTCCTATGGTTATTACTCAAAGGGCAAAAGGGAAGTTAGTGGCTAACTCCCACCAACTACCACTATTCATGTACCCTAACCACTTAATTGACCATTATTGCTCTCACATGGACTAACTTGCAAGCTTATATCTAATAACTTAATGTTATTACCATATGATATGATAGGGTCACACATACACCCAATCATATAATCCATGTACATTTGACAATACCGAATATATTTTAATTGAGTAGTGTCACACCCCATTATTGTAACTTTATTATTACACTTAATCATATGGTTTCCTATATTATATAGTTTTCTTGAAGTGTCACACTTCATTCCATATTATATAGATGTAGCTACTATATAACTTATAATTACACATCATTGCACATAAAAATTTATTCACATAATAATAATAATTAATTCCATTAATTATTCATTCATTAATTTATTTAATGAATGTTTATTCCACCACTTTGCCACACTAGGCATATCTCACAAGCTTACCTTAAGCTTATTATCACTCCCATCACACTTTAATATTCTTTTAATATAAGGTTTGTGTGACACATGCACTTTAATGCTAAATTATTTAGCTACCTTGAACAATTATATGTATAACCTTTACACTAGAATAATTAATATTTACTCTATTAATTATTATAAAATCTACGATAAAATAAAAACTTAAGTTATTTAATATATTGAAATAACTTAGTTTTCTTTCATTAATAAACTTTCTTGAAAATACATTAGGAATTATGTATTTTGCCATAACATAAAATATTATGTTTTCTCCAAATAAAGATATTCATTGTTAGAAAATAATTTACTTATTGTCCCAAGATATTATTCTTAATATAATATCTACTAAAATAATTACATGTATGGCACATGTACATACATTATATATAGAAAATAGGTAATAAGTTTATTTTCTATTATAATAATTTATTTCCATCAATTTATTTATATATAGCAAATATGTTTTAATGTATTTACCATATTAATTAATCACACTTATTACATCATACCAAAAACATATAGGGTAATATTATTATTCAAAAATAATATTTCCTCCTTTATTAAAATAATTCAATATTAGAATTTATTTTAATATCCTTTATAATAATTATTTCTCTTTCTTTTCTATAAATTGTTCCCAAAACAATTTCTTCAAATATTTATTTAAAGATATAATGATTTCCATTTCTCTTTAATAACGTATATATATCTATTAACGTTATTTGTACATTAGACTTTCACACATATTTCCATTCTAAGTAATATATAGAAGGTACTAATTATAATCATATATTCAACATATATATTAATTCACTCCTTTACTTAAGTAAATTAAACCTTGTACCATATTACCTTAGTTAATTAAGGTTCAATATTCACATTATATTATTCCATAATATAACTCTCAACTTAAATTAACCAATATTTATTCTTATTAGTTAATTCCTTAACTAACTCATGCTTCACTATCCAAACCTATTCACGGATAGCTTAAGTGCTATTAATAACCTATATTATAAACATACGAGTTATTAGTACACATACACAAGAATATGGTGATTATACATTCAGGATATTTAATGTCACCAACTTACTATGATAAAATAATTCTATAAATTATTTAATATCGATAGGAATTTATCCACTTCCTTTACCTCAATTGAATCGTCTCTAAAATAAATAACAAATATATATTAATAATATATTCATTAATCACAAAAACACATATTACATAGTCCATATTACCCTATGTAATATAATACCACATACCTCATATCACATATATATCTTTTTATTCGAACCCATCTCACAGTTTAAGAATTTTATTTATTAAATCCTTATTTAATAATTTCTGAAAATTCGGGTTCTTACGGTTATCTTCTATGGGTCTTATTCTTTAAATTGGATCCATGTTTTGATCTTCATTCTTGAAGTTTGCTACACAATTGATTATTATTGAACATTTTTAAACTTGGATAAATTAAATTACGAATCTCTAATATTTGTCCTTTATCTCACTTGATTTGTTCTTTATATTATTTGTCATCATCCTCAGTCTTAAATTGTGGTGAAAGTTATGCTTTACTCGTAGTGCAAAGATGAACTGTTGATTGATGAATATCTTTGGCCCGTAGTGCAAACATGAATGATTAATTGATGAATATCTGTGGCCCGTAGTGCAAAGATGGACATGTGTTTGGTATGATCATGACCACTGGTGATACAAATGAATATCTTTGGCCCGTAGTGCAAAGATGAATTATTTATTTAAAATATTTATTGATTGATGTTACAGGGATAAAATATTGATGATGGACTTTTAAATCATAGAAGATAGTAGACATCATTCTCTACTTGACTCTTCTAATGGATTGTTATTTCCGCTGCAGTTGTTGATCTAAAGCTTGTTGTCCATAATATTTTATCTGATTTATTGAAGGCTAACGATAATTTATTCTTCATTATCTTAGTCATAATATTCTTTATTGGGCTAGTTGAGCTCACCCTTTTCTTCCATTGTTCTTTTCAAAAAATGAGAATATCGCGAGTACTAGTCGGGGAATAGAGTGATGATCCGAGATAGAGCTGTAGAAGTCCTCACAATTTTATAAAATAGTGTGATAATAATTGTAATAAGAACTTATTTGAGTGTTTATATTTTTGTATTATATACGATCTATATTGAAGCTCACAGTTTGTGTAGTCGTATTTTGCACAACCGTTTGTTATAAGAAGATTTGTATTCCAATTCTGTACCATGTATTTGGCGACTCAGAATGGGTTGGGTGAACCTATTTTGGGGGCATCACACATACGAGCAAGACCTTCAAGTAAATTAGTCTCTCGTATAGGCTAGAAATGAGTAGACTTGGTTAATCTATCGAAAATAACCCAAATTGCATCTATGCCTTAAGAAACCTTGGGATGACCTGTAACGTAATCCATGTTGATGTGTTCCCACATCCATTTTAGAATTTCAAGTGGTTGCAATGGACCTTTTAGCACTTGATGCTTTGCCTTGACACATTGACACGTTAAACACCTTGAGATAAACTCTGCGATCTCTCTCTTCATATTGCTCCACCAAAATGTATGTCGAAGATCACGATACATTTTGGTACTCCCAGGATGGATTGCAAATTGTGTGTTGTGTGCTTCCATCGTGATTTTATACTTCAAATCAGAGTCGTTAGGAACACAAAGTCTGGAGTTGACTCGAATTATTCCCTCTTCGTCGATTCTTGCTTCTGGTATAGCACCTTCTTGAACCTTTTTCTTCATATTCATTAGCTCCGGGTCTGTAGCTTGAACAACTTTAGCTTTATCAATTAAAGCTGGTTTTACATGTATATTTTCCATCTTCACATGGGTCCCTGGAGTCTTTAACTCTATCTCCATCTTTTGTAAGTCATACAAAATAGGCCTTTATGTTGACAACATCACACTCGTTCCAGCATATGATCTTCTACTCAACGCGTCAGCTACCACATTTGCTTTTCTAAGATAGTATTGGATGGTATGGTCGTAATCTTTTAACAACGCAAGCCAACGTCATTGTCGCATATTATGTTCCTTTTATGAGTGAAGAAATATTAAAGGCTCTTATGATTCGTATAGATCTCCACTTTCTCCCCCATACAAGTAGTGTCTCCAAATCTTCAACGCGAAAACGACAGCTACCAACTCTAGATCATGAGTAGGATAATTCCTCTCATATTCTTTGAGTTGTCGTGATGCATAGGCTATAAATTTCCCATATTGCATGAGAACACATCCTAACCCTTTTCCTGATGCATCGCTGTAGATGACAAATCCCTCTGAACCAGATGGTATTGTTAGAATAGGTGCTGAAATGAGTCTTCTCTTAAGCTCTTGAAAGCTCTTCTCACATTCCTCACTTCATCCGAATTTTGTATATTTTCGAGTCAGCTGAGTTAATGGAGTAGCGATTTGAGAAAATCCTTCCACGAATCTTCGATAAAAACTAGCTAAGCCCATAAAGCTACGTATTTTGGTTACTGACTTAGGTTACTCCCAACATTGTATTGCTTCAATCTTCGTCGGGTCAATTGATATTCCATTTTTCGATACCACGTGCCCAAGGAATGCTACTTCCTCAAGACAGAACTCGCATTTCTTCAACTTGTCATATAGCTTGTTTTCACGAAGCTTTTGGAGTATCAGCCTCAAGTGTTGCTCATGATCTTCACGACTTTTGGAGTAAATGAGGATGTCCTCAATAAAGGCAACTACAAAATGATCCAAATATTCCTTGAATATCCAGTTGATCATATCCATGAAGGCCACAAGAGCATTAGTCAATCCAAAAAACATGACTAAGAATTCATAATGCCTATATCGAGTTCTGAATGAAATGTCATCAGTTTTAATCTTTAACTGATGATATCCAAAACGAAGATCGATCTTTGAGAAGAATTTAGCACCTTGCAACTGGTCAAACAAGTCATCAATGCGAGGTAACGGATACCTATTCTTGATGGTAACATGGTTCAACTCCCGATAGTCAATACAAAGTCGCATACTCCCGTCTTTCTTCTTTACGAATAAAACAAGTCATCAATCCGGGGGTAGGCCAGGAAGTTCTTCGAGAAATACATCAGGAAATTTATTAACAACAGAAATATAATTCAAATATGACGTATTCTTGTTTAAATCTGTGACATGGGCTAAGAAAGCTTGACATCCATTTTTCAATAAACGAATAGCTTTATGACTTGAAATGACAGTGATTGATTTTAGTGGTTTTGTTGTTTAAATTCACATAACATGTTGGTTAGGAATATGAAAGCTAATAATCTTACGAAAATAATCAATTTTAGCATGATGAGTGGTTAACCAGTCGATTCCTAAAATCATATCAAATGCAAGTATTTTCAAAGAGATGAGATCAATAGGTAATGTGAAGGTGCCAATTTGAATAAAAAGAGATTTGTAAATTGTGGATGTAATGAAGGTTTCTCCCAACGGAGTTTCAACAGATAAATCAAAATTTAATTTCTCAGGGTTAAACGTTGAGCACAAGCAAGTGAAATAAAAGAATGGGTAGAACTGGTATTTAATAAGGTATAGACTTCGCAAAAGATTATAATTATCTTACCCGTGATAACTTCGTTCGAGTTCCTTGCTTTTTGGGTTGTCATGACAAAAGCCCTCCCCTAAACCACCGACTTTGACTTATCTAGGGAGAGCCTTTGGTGTCACCATCCCAGCTGGACTTGACTTTGCTATAGGACACACTCGAGATATATGACCTTCCTTTTTGCAATTGTAACACACCTTGGATTGCTGTATGCAGTTTGGACTGATATGTCTCGCTTGCCCGCATTTGTAATATACGAATGGTGGTTTCCTCCCCTAGAAACGGTTGTTGGTGTTGGTGCTGCTGCCGATGTCTTTCTGTTGCCATTGTTGAATCTTCTCTTTTTAAAATTTCCACCTGACTCACTTCTTCTATTATCTTGGCCATGATTACCACCAAAGTGGTTACCATTTCTGGCATGATAATTTCCTCCACGCTAGTTATCATTGCTCTGATGACTGTTGACACCGGTACGACTATGGTTGTTATCCTTTGGTTGAACAGTCTCATTATCTCGCTCCAATAATTGAGCCCTATTCAAAATATCTGAATACAAACAAAAGTTTATGAGAAATGAGGTATTGACGAATTTCAGATTTCAAACCTCTCAAAAACATTAGTGTCATTCGTTCCTCATTATCCACCAAATGGGATGCAAACCAAGATAATTCAGCAAACTTGGCCTCGTATTGTGATACAGTCATATTGTTCTGTTCTAGTTTGATGAATTCCACCTCCTTCATATGACGAATTCTTTCTGGAAAGTACTTGTCGTTGAACAATTCCTAGAACTTCTCCCAAGACATCTTAAGTGCGGAAAGCTGACTACGCTTCACAGATTCCCAGTTGTAGACACTAGAAATTTTCCTTGCCCCGATACTAACACTGTAGGAGGGCAAAATCGTTAATTAATTTAAATTCGGCGACCAATGCCGTTCCTTCAACTCAAATCAGATCCCTAATATCGGTAAACCCAAATCTGACCCCCAATATCGGTATTCTAGCCAAATTCGATCACTAATATCGGTATTCCAGCTAAATCTGATCAAAAATATCGGTAATCCAATCAAATCTGATCACTAATGTCAGTACTTAATCCAGCTCTGATAGTCAATCGGACAGTTCATACAGCTCCGATAGTTAATCGGACCGCTCATCCAGCTCCGATAGTCAATCGGACCTTTCATCCAGCTTTGATAGTCAATCGAACCGTCCATCCAGCTCTGATAGTTAATCAGACCGTTCATCCAGCTTCGATATTTAATCAGACCGTTCATCCAGCTCTGATAGTCAATTGGATCGTTCACCCAGATCTGATAGTCCATCGGACAGTTCATCCAGCTCCGATAGTCAATCGGACCATCAATCTAGCTCTGATAATCAATCAAACCTTTAATTCCGCTCCGATAGTCAATCGGACCTTTCATCCAGCTCCAATTATCAATCGAACCATCAGTCAAACCCCGATCTCAATATCAGACCCTCAAATCAGCCTCGACGGCAACCCGAGAGGTACAAATCAGCCCCGGCATCAACCTGGGAGGTACCAATCGACCCCAATCTCAATATCGGGCCGTCAAGTCAGCCCCGACAGCAACCCGGGAAGTCTAGAGAACCTCGACATCAACTCAAGACGTGTTAAGTTAACCCCACTCTCAGCCCGGGAAGTACAGATCAGCCCCAGCGTCAATCCAGGAAGTGCAGTTCTGCCCCAGAGGCAACCACTGAGAAACCAGATCCACCAAAGGTCGTGCAGACACCACATGCAACCCCGGGAGGGGCAAAATGTTCATTTCATCAAACCTCAACCTTTTTGGTCAAAATCAAGCCGAATTGATGCCATCGAAGTCAGAATGAACCATAACGATGATCCCGAGTGCCAACAGCGCAAGACAGCTTAACGGACAAACTGTGGGGAATCAAAGACCTAGTTATGAACTCGTCTTCTCAGTCATTGCGACACTCTCGATGAGGGCTTTCCGAAAAGGTATCGCACCCCTCAAACCGTCGCTCCGACCAAAAGTTTGAAAGTTTTGACTTCGACCGCGCGTCGTCTGGAGTGCACGTACTTTAAGACGAAGGAACCCGGCACCGCAGGCCCTACCAGGGGAGCCGCACCTCTACCTGTGGCAGCCGCAGGTAGAGTGGAGGCTCCCTGGCCTATAAATAAAAGTGCACCACCCTTCATTTTCAAGTTTTCGAAACGCAGCGAAGCTCTGCCTGTCTAATTTTCTAACTTTTACACCTCTTCCAAACCCAAATATTTTTACTCCAACACGTAAATAGACCCACATACTACCACATATCAGAAAATAACCGGTAGATTTGGTCGTTTGAAGCCCACTAAGTGGCAAAAAGCCTGTATTGCAGTCCATTGTAAGTATTTTCACGATCAGCAAGTCAATAATACTACTTTGCACTGTTTTCCACTTGCACACGAAGTTTCATCTTCTAAATATGCCCGAAACTTAGTTCCGTGGCCGTTTTCATCAAAATTTAGTACATTTCTGTACATAAATGCAGTTTTTTTGCATTTCTACAATTTGGATTGATGATCCGTCAGCTCCAACAGCTTCAATGCACTAGCGCACACATTCTGGCAACTCCGCCAGACTGGGTTATCTTCCCAGTCCGGGTTTGGCCTTTTTTTGTATATATTTAACTGCAAATGTACTAACATTTCAATTCTGTCAAGCCCGGATGTCAAATCTGAGGTTGTTTACTGCTTTTATATATATATATACGCATATATAAGCGACTTTCACCATCACTAGTTCGCGTACCAGTCCTGGTTGACTACATTTCTGTCAATATTTATATATATATATATATATATATATTTATATATTTTTAGTCCAGTCTGGATTAATTCGTGACCATTTTATCGCTTTTGCACACTTCGCCGTACTGGGTGCTCTCCCCAGTCACTGGTCCACTACTTTTATGTCAATTTCAATTTTAGTACGGGCACTGGCATGAAAACCCATCGCCCTTTTTACTATTTTTCTATATATATTTAATTTCTGTCAAGCCTGGATTATTTCGTGGCTATTTATAGTTTGTTATAAATGTATATATATATAACTATATATATATATAGTTAAAACCCATCGCCCTTTTACAGCTTTTGTATATATATAACTATATATATATACATATTGTTTTATTCCATCTATTCAACTGCTGCATTTAATATTCATTTTTATATGAATTGGCACTAACATATCTGCGGGCGGACTAGATTTATCCAAATCTCACCAATTCTAGCTTTCCAGCAGTTAAAACAGGTCCTGACAGAACCTGGAAGCTATAATGGTTGAGATTTCTTTAAATATATTTATTTTTTTAATAGTTTTAGCTTTGAAAACAAACTCGCGTCCTTAGATCGCTATCTAGTGGGAACGAGACGCTTTGGCCACTCGCAGCTAGGATTTACTGACGAATCCTTGGTTCCATTGCAACGTGATGATGTTTATATCTATTTCTGTGCAAATTTGAACTGTGCAGGTTTATTGGCTATTCATATGTGAGCCTAGGAATCGTGGAATTCACAATCAAATCGATCGGGATCTGATTCCCACGATGGACAAACATCAGTTTACAGATGTACACTGCCAGTTTTTCTGTAAAATGTACATACACAGACATTAAAACGGTTATCCGGATTTAAGGTCTCATCATAGTGAAATGTGGCTTGTCGTATCAGCGTCCCTTCGATGGTTTACATGCCCATGAGGACACCGACACGTTTATTTATTTTGTGGTTGATCATGCTTCACATCACTATTTACATGTAGCCTTAAGGGTATAAAGATAAAATTTGGAAGTATCAAAAGGATTCAATTCCTATGTCAGCGTAGGGGTTTGATAAACAACTTTCAAAACATCACTTTCAATTCAATCAAAAGAAAAGCTTTTGCAAATCTAATCAAAACACTTTTACAAATCAAATCAAAGACTGATTTTAAAATCAAATCAAACCCTTCGTATATAGGTTCAATAAAACAAAGTACTACTTTCAATCAATCAAATCAATATGCCCAATTTTCAAAAAAAGCATTCACTCACGCATTCCAATTTTAAAGGGAAATATTGAAAAGATGTGGTACCGTGTTTACACGGAAGTCGTGGGGTGCCTAACACCTTCCCCACACTTAACCAAGCCCCCGAGCTCAAATTTTATTTTCAAAGATCAAGTTTCGACAGTGTCCAGTAATTGGGCCTCTTTTCAAATCAAACTCGGTTGAGTTGGTACAACCATTTTCAAATCTGCAAACTGACGACTCTGTAAAAAGTTTAAATCGTCGACATGATACATGTTGGCCTTTTTTTTAAAAAACCCTTCAAAACTTTTTTCCTAAATAAAAAGAATAAGGGTAGAGATTACTTAAAAAGAGGAATTAAAAGTTCCTGGTTGTGACCCGACCCGTTGAATTTTTAAACCGACATTGACAACAGTAATCTGCCTCTCCAGGGAACATAATGGTGGCGAAGGGAACCTTTTGCTCCTCTGTGCATCTTAGGACATCAAATATTTTGGTGATTTGCTTAACCCAAGCTTCTGCCTTGAGTGGATCTGGCTTTTCCAAAAATTCCAGCCGTCCCAACTCCTTGAATTGCTTAGTAGTGACAAGCCGCGAGTTACCATTGTTTCCACCTGTATTTTGAATAGGAGTCTCTCTCGTCTGGGTTTGCATGAATTATAAAAAGCTCCTAAACACCCCATCGTTTATAATTTGGTCGGTGGTGTTGTTTAAATGAGTATTATTGCCTTCCTGAGGCACATTATCCTGGTAATTGATTGTCGGTGTCTCAATGGTCTCATATGCTCCATTGCTTATCTCCCAATTTTCAGATGCCATTCTCAAATACTACCATAAAACAAGGGTTAGTTAAAGAAATTGACATGTCACATATTATCCATATATCCTGATCGACCAATTAAATAACAAATAAGCTTAGGTAGGACACATTAGCAAAGGTTTTTACTTGTCTCTCCGCTCCTAATTCTAATCCTAGTTCTCCGCTAGAGATCATATCTCTAAGCTCTGCTACCAACCGTGACGCCCCCAAAATAGGTCCACACAACCCATTCTGAGTCGCCAAATATATGGTACATAATTCAAATACTAATCTTTTTTATATAAAACTATCGTGCAAAATACGATCACACAAACTGTGAGCTTCAATATAGATATTGTGTCGTATATAATACGAAAATATCAACGCTCAAATTCAGTCCTTATAATTATTATCACACTATTTTACAAAATAGTGAGGACTACTATAGTACTATCTCAGACCATCAATCCATTCCCCAGCTAGTCCCAGCTATATTCTCATTTCCTAAAGAGAACAATAAAAGAAAAGGGTGAGCTCAACTAGCCCATTAAAGAATATTATGACCAAGATAATGTAGAAAAATTTATCCTTAGTCCTCAATAGAAAAAAATCTGATAGAATACAATAGACAACAAGTTTTAGATCAATAACTAGAGCGAAAATAGCAATTCATTAGAAGAGTCAAGTAGAGCATGAGGTCTACTATCTTCTATGATTTAAAAGCCCATCATCAATATTTCATCCCTGTAACATCAATAAATATTTCAAATCAATAGTTTATCTTTGCACTACGGGCCAAAGATATTCATTTGTATCACCAGTGGTCATGATCATGCCAAACACATGTCGATCTTTGCACTACAGACCAAAGATATTTATCAATCAACAGTTCATCTTTGCACTACGGGCCAAAGATATTCATCAATCAACAGTTCATCTTTACACTACGGGCCAAAGATAACTTTCACCACAACTTAAGACTGAGGATGACGAAAAAGGATATTAAGAACGAATCAAGTGAGATCAAAGACAAATATTAGAGATTTGTAATTTAATTTATCAAAGTTCAAGAATGTTCAAATTGCCAACATAATAATCAATTGTGGAGCAAAATTCAAGAATGATATTTATATACCAAAAATAATTTGGATAGAAAAGAAACTAATTTTTATGGTGATTAGTGTCCCGTGAATAGTACAGTATGAATAGTACTGTTACGCCCCCAAATTCAGACCGCTCACGTCTCAAATTCGGTGCATCACTTGTTAAATTCTAATAACATGCTAACATCTCATGCAACAAAATAATAGAATAATTTATATTTATTTAATATAAATATTCGGGTCCCACGATCTCGCAACTTAAACATCTCATATATAGCTTAAACATAATTTAACATAACTAATACATAATATGATATAATCTTATTACAATCATCATAATATTTATAAAAGAGCACAAAACTACGTCGTAGCCCTGCCCTTGCCCTTATCTGTGCCAAAGGGTCGGCACTGCTCTGCCTTAACTCAAATATTTTAGGAAAAGCAAGAATGAGCAACGAGTTTACTCAGCAAGTAATATAGCAATAAGGGTGAATAATATAGATTTCAAATCTCAAGGGTACAACAGTAAATGATAGTTCAAGAATAACAAGAAGTATCAATAGTTCTCAAGAAATGTCATTATGGACTGAAAGATATCAACAGGATTCAAGTTTTAACCATCTCAAGGTTCAAGAATAATGAACACTGAGCAATCGCTAAGGACTATGAACTTTTACTAGAATTAACAGAATTATGTTGAAAATCTAATAAAACAAGTACAACAGGTGATCAGCCTAAAATACCCTACATCATGCATAACATTTAATCATACTCATGTGCGCACGTCAGTTCCCCGACAGTTGTATATAATTTTCCCCTTCTATAAGGGTTGTTCATCTCAGTATATAATTATAAGAGTCCACATCAAGTCAATTGGTTTGGATAGCTTTCTAACATACGATATTAGTCTAGCCGAATCAAATAGCTTAGACAATTTTTGTAATACATTTAAGAACGATAAGTTCAATGCTTGCAACAACATCAAGATATAAAGTCGATTTTTGAATAATAACAAATATTTGTTTGACGTAGATATGGTCGATATATCAATAATTCAAATTTACACCATATGTAAATGAAAAGAGTTAGAGAACTTGCCTTATGCGTAGTTTATCAACCTAAAGCTTATCAACACTTCACGGACTAAGATATCCTATTGTAACATAGTTACGCATATATATATTTTTATTAGTTACATAAGTCGAATACATATACTTGATATGTAAGTTTAACACAACACATAAGATCCTAACTTAGTCGTACAATCGTACACGTATGCCTTTACATATCTTACGTACACATAGCACATAATCAATTTGTATGTTATTATATAATCAAATAACATAGCTCAAAATCATCGTTAAATTAGCATTTTAAAAGTCGTTTAAACACTTATCAATCTATGGTCTTATATTGTCAACATGTTTATTAACACTTCAACACCCGACTATACATGTATTGCAGTTTAGGACATTAGTAATAGCAAGCATGCAGTTTTAGATTACAAACAACATGGTCAGATTAAATTGCAGGGCGGCGCGACCGCACTGGATTTGAACTAGCGAGTGGCGTGGCCGCGCTGCTCCCAGTTCAAACTAGAACTGAAAAGTAAGTTTGCATGGCCTAGCTCGCTTACCCGCATACATTGATGATGACACATGCAGAACATACACGTTATAAGGTTTATGATTTGGTTCGATCTTACATCTTGCCTTTAACATAGTTCGTTATCAACTTTCCATTTAACAAGCTTAACGTGTTCAATTAGAAAGGCTTCTCATATTTAGCAATTATACTTACGCAATGAGGTCATTAAGCCTTAATCATACATGCTCAAGTCATCCTAGTTATGTATTTCAAAGTAGCATAGTTTTACTTCTTTAAAACTCATTTGACACTATGCTTGATTAGTTTGCAACGTACATGGCTAGGTAGGTGTACATGTCAAACATGTCTATATGCATATGATATCTTATCATGAAAATCATAAATTTTAGAATGCACATAAGGTAATTATCAACAAAATTGGGTTTCAACTCTCAAGTTTTCTTTGAAAATCTCATGTTAAACCAACCAAGAATGCAAAGTAACTTTACATACTATACATCATATTCATGTACACACATAATTAAACCATATAAGCATGCTCAAGGTCAAAATTCAAAAGTCACGAAATGCATCAAGTTTGAATTTTGAAAACTCTATGTTTCCTTTAGAAACCGTTCAAAACCGAGCTAAGGTAAGTGATTACAAGCAAGGCCACCTACGTTAGCATGTCAAGGACATATATAGGCATAATCAAGTTAAACTGACATGCTCATAAAAATAAAAAACCAAAAATTAGATTTCATATTTTGCAGATCGGCGCGGCAACGCCATGTTTGTACTAGGCCGCGCTACTCCGGTTCCAGTCCAAAATGGCTTCTGCAATTGCAGAATTTCAACCTAATTCCAAACTTATTCATGAAACATGCTTGAATTCAACCACATTGTATCTATAACATGTATATAAACTCTACTAGCATGTTAACATCATTTCACCTATCAAACTTCAACTAATTCATGCAATTTCTAAGAATTCATCAAACTCAACACAATGTAAGAGTTATACCTCTTTGAGCTTGAATTGCTAACTTGCTCTCAATTTTAGATTGCACTCTCAATCAATATCCTCACTCTCTATAACACTTAACAAGAACTCAACAAAATGAAATGGAGAAGAGGAGATGGCTATTTATAGAGGTGCTATGGACCAATTCATGGTTATTGCTCATTGAATCAAACCAAGGGATGAAGGAAGAAGATGATGGGTATACATTAGTTGGTGCAATAGTTGTCAACCACTCCATCAACCCACTCCCTTTGCCATCATTTGCTAGAATGTTGAGAGTTGAGAATGAAGGGGATAGACTAGGCCATTGGCTATACACGTGAAGGAGGAAATGATACTCAATATGGGACAATTAGAACTCAACATTTGAAAAAGGCTAACAACAATACTAAGGTGTAATGTACATACATATATATCCCTACTCACTATATATATGTGTACCTAGGTTTTAATCTCCTTTAAGTTACAATGTAGCTTTAATGAGTTAATGTTATAACATTGTAATAAGTTGGGGGGTATATATATCTACATCATTATATAATCCACGTACATTTGATAATACCGAAATATAATTTAGTTGAGTACTATAATTCCACATTATCATAAAACTTTATTATTTCAATTATACTTATTTATTGAAATAATTATTAAATAATAATTATTTATTTAGTCTAATTTAATATTTCTCATAAAGTACACATTTATTGCATTCACACGTAACATGTTGTCACATAAGCTTATTTATGTAACTTATATGATTCATTTAATTTTACCATATAATTTCCTATATTATATAGTTACCTTGTAATGACACACCTTATTTTATATTAAATAGATGTAGGTACTATATAACATATGATTAATCATTACATATTATTGAACATAGAAATTAATTGAATAAACATTAATCAATTATATTAATTAATTATTTACTCATTAATATGCTCTTACTCATAATAATAATTAATTAACAATATAATATTAATTAATCATTCACTTATTAATTCATTCATTCTTTAATTTAATTAAATCATCATAAAATTCCATCATCGTGCCACACAATGCATTTTACGAGCTTATCATAAATTCTCCACATTTCTAAGTTATCATAAATTCAATTTAATCTAATTGAGTTACTCATCTCATGCTTCATAAACGTTTATATTGAAATAAATATTCACACGTTTATTAATATCAATATTAATATTATTTATAAAATTCACGGGTATTACAAGTACCCTGTATGAAAATATTAAAATTTGATAAAAAAATTTCAAACCAGTATTCTGGTGAAATGATATTAGATGAAACGCAAAACTCAAAGAATTTCTAATCATTTTAGGAATTATAGAAGCAATACTTACCATAGTAAGTTTAAATTTAAGAATATGAAATGAAATAATATCACTTTCATAATATGGAATATGAAAGAAAATAATATTGTTTACGAATATTGAAAGAAAATAACATCCTTTACCTTAGTAGAAAACTAGATTTGACTGGTATACCAGATATTATTTTGAGAAAATCTTGCATTATAAACTACACTAAACGTATCCTTATACTCAAAAGAAATATTCACAATATAATAGTAGAAACACTTATGTTTTGGTGTGTTTTGGATGAAGGGTTACCTCCCCTTTTATAGTGCAACACGGAGAAAACAAATTAAGCAAATCTGCCTAATTCTCTGCCTAACCGTCCTTTTTCCTTCTTTGCCTAACTTATGCCTAACTTTTCCTTTCTTTTAATTGGTTTAAGGCCCACACTATGGTGAATGGATTTGCAGGAGAATTCCATCCAAAGAAAAAAGAGGACAATGACTATTTAGGAAATTTATTCCGTCCACCCATTAGGAAAAAGAGAAGTGCACGGAAAGTTTTGAAAAAATATAACAATCTGACAAAAATAATATAATATTATATTAATAAAAACTATAATATTATAATAATATATTTGAATGAATATTTTATCGAAAAAGATAATTATAACTCCACAGAAAAATATGTCAAACTTTCAACAAATATCTCATTCAAAATTTCTCCATTTGTAACAAAAATTGAACAAATAACCACCACATAATAATTATTCACAATTAATATTATAAGCTCACAATATTGACAACCAGATCGTTCCCAAGAAAGGGGGCTTTCCGATAAGGATTTAACCTTATTAGCGCGCAATTATATAACCTAACCCCTTTCCTTGACAGAACTTTCTAGACATTGCCAATAATGCTATCTAATAATATCATTTAAATAATATGAATTACTGTGTTGTAACAATTATTCATTTGATAATATAAAATATTATGGAATTATCACTGTACCAATTATTGAATGAAATACTGAGTGACTTCTTACGTAAGAATCAATAATCAAAGATACTGTGCAATACTGTGTGCTACTGTGCAACAATGCGTATTACTGTATTTTTATCACCGAGTATTTCAACAGTTAATTATAAAAGTTCCGCCGTTAATTTTTAGAAAAATTATTTTTGTCGTTTTCTTCATCCGACAATTATTCGGTTATGGGCTCACCAATGATTGCTCCGTCGTATATATATTCACCGACAAAAAATATATTAATTGACAAAACTAATATTCCCCGAATATTTTATGACAACTTACTTACTTTATAAAATTTGTACATATTACCCATAACTATCACATTTATCAAATCCACACCTTACTATTTAAAACAATATATTTAGGAAATTAAATCTTATTCATAAAAAGTTAGGGTCTTACACACGGAATATAATGATGTTTTAAATCCTGAAGATTCTCTATCTCGGGATAGTTGATGTAAATAGCAGTGATGCTATCTTATTTTGTTTAAAAACTTTTGATTGAATAAAATATCAGAGTTTATTTAAGATGATATGTGTTAAGTGTTATCTTAAAAGTATTTAAGTTAAACCTTAAATATTTAAGGGATTGAATAAAGATCTAATAAGTGTATATCTTAACAGAAATATGTCGCTGAGAAGATGCCCTACTCGTCAACCAACCCAAAGATAGGTCAACGAATAGCAATGACGCCAATGCCAAAGCCAACCCTGTTCAGCAGTTGGTGAACTTATTGACCGGAGCAATGACCAATCAGCAGCAAGCTCCACCGAACATGACGTTCAAGGACTTCAAGGCGGTGGTCCAACCAGAGTTCAAGGGATCCATGAACCCAATTGAAGCACAGACTTGGGTTATGGAGATGGAAAAGGTTTTCGATGTCGCTAGGGTGAGTAAGGACCAGAAGACGGCTTACGCAACATTCATGCTGAAGGTAGAGGCCAGTTATTGGTGGCAGGCAAACAAAGTATCGGGAGGACAGGGTGTGATAACCTGGGAGAGATTTAAGGAGATGTTCTTTGAAATGTACTTCTCGATGTTGGTCCGATTAGATGACACAATTTACGCGCAAGTATACGCGGCCAACGACTAATAAAGAGTAAGTACAGATATCGTTCCCATGAGGAATTAACGGATAACAGACACCAAACCACTGGCACATAATCATTTCAGTTTTATTTAAACGGATGGTAAAGAGAATGAATTAAAACAAATTTAACTAGGCAAGAATTATAACATACAATAACTAATCCTAGGGTAAATTCAGATAATGAAGACATGAGATTACAATTTCCCCCAACACTTCATTCGAATCCGTTAACTCTCTCACATGGGATAATTAACACATAGATTTGACAACCGAGAAATCATGATTACATAACAGCCTCTTTCGATGAACAACTATGAATCTTCCTAATGCGGTATGTAGGTATATGTCTATTCTACACACTGTCAAGAGACCAATATCAAGAATAATTAACAAGACACATGTCACGGGAAAATCTCGTTAACTACTCCTTCAATTACCAACTTTCACATAGGAAGTCATTAAGATTAGATTCTCGATTTGGTTGCATACGGCATTTAGGTATATTTCTATCCTAAATACTATCAAATTATCAATTCTTGAGGACAATGAATGAGACACACGTCACATAATCTCATAGATTACCCACAAGAATCTCTAACTTTCACATGATAACATAACTAGGTATAAACCTATAATCCGTTTGTCAAGTTCATATAGGTTCCCAAAGTAATTACGCGTCAAGCAATTAATCAATAAGCACAAGTTATGCTAACCAATTCATCATAATAGCAAAGTGAGAGAAATCAATACAAACTATGTGTTGGGTTCCATTGAAACCCCAAAATACAATCTAAGTCATAAATAACTCAAACATATTATCCACAAGGTTCAATAACATCATTCGAATAAAAATTAAATACAAGGAGAGTAAGAGATAGAGAAATGCAAATCTTGTGTCTTCTCCACGTGTTGGATCTTTGATGATATTCCTTGCTTCAATCTTCTTTAACTAATCTAACCCTAGAAACTACACTAACTAATTAACCCTAATCTAACCCTAAACTACTCCTAATCTACACTAACAAGAAATAAAAAGAAAAAGGAATAGAAAAGCTAGGGCTAAGCTAAAGGAGAGCTCCCACTTGGAGATTGCCGGCCAAATAAGGGCTTAAGCCATTATGTAATGTTTCTGCCAAAAATTTGAAGTGCAAGTCAACTCTGGGTCAAAATTGGGCTGGCGCGGCCACGCTAGTATTAGGCTTGAGGAGGGCGAGGCCGCACAGGAAGGAAAAATTAGCCTCTGCTCTAGGGATCGGCGCTGTCGCGCGGGCTAGCTTTGTAATGCTGGCGAGGCAGCGCAACACCTGTAATGTTGCTGGTGTAGGGCTGTTTGCTGGTGCACTTGGTTTCTCGCGCCGTCTTGCCATCTTGTATCCTTTTTAGCTCATTTGCCTCATCACAACCTCATTAAGCCACTTGACTTCACGCCTTGCCTTATCATGCCATCAATCAATCAAGCTCTTTTCAGCACTTTGCATTGTTTTGGTCTCGTGGCATCCCGCTCTATAGCCTCATCATCCATGCCATCTTCATTGCTCCATAAACGCGTTCTTTTGCCCTTTTAAGCTCAATGTGCACTAAAGGAGTTCCTAAACCTGAAAATCACAAAACAAAGGAAAAACATATTAAAAGCACGGGATTACTCGAGTTTAAGTAATGAAACAAGCTGGTTACTATCCGAATACGTGGTAATAAAACCACTTATCAAATACCCCCAAACTTAAACGTTGCTTGCCCTCAAGCAACCAAAACAAAACTAAGCACATGATGTAATGCAGTATATACAATGTATGCAACCTACGCTATCATGAATGCAAATCCAGGTTCCCAGTTAGTATTGAACTTCATAATCAATGCCTCAGAAAACCACGAGATAATCAAATAGATAATCAACCCAAGACAAGACCATAATGCATATTCTGCAAATTCAAAACTGTCAGCACTGATGTATTGTGCGTTGTGTGCCTAGCAACCATTAGCTATGCAATCAGATAAATAACTCACATACTATGCTTCTTAGGGGAAAAATAAGCTTTAACTAAAGACAAATAGTAAATCATATAAGTTCTAACTAAGACCATGTATTACTAGAGTTAAGAGTCAATAGGGGGTTTTCATTAAGCTTTTATTACTCATGAGGGCATATTGGCACTTTCCCGTGTACACATTCGACTGTGCAATGCCTAGTTCTCTTAGGCTTTTCAATGATATTCATGTAGCGAGCTTTCGACCAACGACTCCCAGACCAGAA
The DNA here is from genome assembly GCA_020205555.1 of Panax stipuleanatus. NCBI lineage: Eukaryota > Viridiplantae > Streptophyta > Magnoliopsida > Apiales > Araliaceae > Panax > Panax stipuleanatus. Next base: position 47,607,036 of record CM035123.1, read on the forward strand.
GACCTTAGGGAGCTGGGTGTAGAGACACCCCTAGGGCTTACTTGCTCGAATATCAAATGCCACAGAACTCGATGTAGCCGAAGTGTTTATTCTATATTTTTTTTCTTTTTCTTAATCTTTTCTTTTGTTTTCTTTTTCTTTTTCTTTTTCTTTTTCTACAAGGGAGTGTGTCTTACGCTCCATCTCCTCGCATAAATCATGCATATCCCATGTTTCCCCCAAACTTAAGCTTTTAACCGTCTAGTTATTATTATATGTGAACTGAAACTCTTTTCTTAAAACATAGTTTTTCCACCAGAAGACAAGTATGTAAACATTTAAACTTAGCATATCATGGTGTTTACTCTATCGTGCTTACTGGTTACACAGTATCTGACAAGTAAGGATTTACATATATGACCATGAAATTAGGCTTAAGTCTCAAATCAGTTCAACAATCAACTGATTTCAGTTTCTTCACAAGCAACATACATACCTAACCAACTGAAAACTGGATTCATGCATTATGCTCTCACATAGAATGCAAAAACAAAAGAAATTTTTTAAAATTTTCACAAATTTTAACTATTTACAACCTACATGCACTAAATGTAACTAACACAACATGAAATGAACTAAATACATGCAAAAACAAAACCAATACCCCCAAACTTAAAATATTCAATGTCCTCATTGAAGGTAAAGGTAAAAAGAAAGAAACTCCCCTATTTGGCTTTTTATGCTGCATGAAATGAAGTGGCACCCTCTCAGAAGTTTCCCCGTCTCATCTCTGCTTGGTAAAATAAACTCCACTCAACATTATACTCAACGAACCAACCCAGCTCCATATCAATCTTGCTCTGCTAGAGATTCCACACTCAATGTCTCAATTGATCAGGTTGACAGGATGAGGTGGATGGGAATTGGTACTTTGGATTGAAGAGGTAGGAGGTTTTTAAAACTAAGGCTTGTAGTGGAGGGGATTGCATGAAATGGAAGAGATGGGGGATTGCATGAAGGAACTTGAGGGTTTGGGATAAGAGGCTTGTGTGCTGCTGATAATTTATATGAAGCGATGCCCCCCCAAAATCTGCAAGATTTTCCTTAAGTCAGGCCCTTTTGTGCTAGGAGCTGCCGCGCACGGATGCAGGCTTAAATGGCCGCGGCCACGCGGCCTGCTGTTTTCTGTTTCTACAGCCTTTACTCTGTGCACTTGATTGGCCCTTGAGCTTTGCTTCTTGCAGCATGGATTGACCTTGAGAACGACATATAACATTTATTAAGCCCTCATACATTATCAAAAGTATATTATCTATTTACATCAAGAGAATTAAATATGGAAATATATATGCATTCAAATTCCCAAAAAAATCTCTAAGTGCGTATACGCAATGTGCAAGTGTATCAAAATATGTGCCATAAGCTTCATGGTCCCAGAAAGATATGCACTAATGCCGAAGTTCAAAAATGTAGGCATAGAACTCCTAATCTACGAGCATTCAAAAATTTTAAACTAAATACTAAACTAATAAGAATTAAACAAGGGGGAGGGAAGTATGATAAAAAGCAGGAAATGGGGAATTAAACAGAGAGATAGAGAGAGAATTGATGGGAAGCAGGTAATGAAGAATTAAATAAAGAGATAGAGAGAGAATCGATGGGGTGCCTCCCATCTAGCGCTTGTTTTATAGTCCTCTAGCTCGACTCTGTCTAACCACTGCTATCCAACTCCCCGACGATATTGGAGAACCCCTCCATCCATCAGAATTGCTATATGCTTTTGGAGGCTTCCCAATAGAGGAGGACTCGGATTTAAACTACCTAGGGTCAGATATATATGAGAATTCCCCGTCCTGAAGGTTGGGGAGCTAGCAATGGTTCCGTTGTGTATGTGAAATGATCGGGGCATGGAGGCATAGAACACACAACGGACTCTTCTTCTATTCTCTTTTCTTCTGACCACCATGGTGTCAAGACTGCGAAATCTCTCGTGTCATCGAGATCCATCTCTGTGATGTGGCTACCAAGGGGCAAGGATGTGCAAACTTGACCGGCTTGTTCCACGAAGGCTGAGAAAGCTCTTGGGGGATTTTCACTGTTGGTTCACATTCATAATCCACATCACCAATTGGCTCCTCTATTTCCATTGCTTTTGGCTCGTCCAGTTGTAATTGCACTTCGGATTATCTATCAGCTTCTTCACCCATGTCATAGCACCACGTAGTCTGGGGATCATAACTTACGGCTTCAGTCATTGGAGGTACAGGATCTTGCATTGTTGTCTCTTGTTCAAATACCTCGTCTTTCCTTAATGTCGTGCTAATCTGCTCTACCCAAATCTGAAGATCCTCATTTGAATACTCTTGCTCAATCAAGATCTCCTCATCCACTTCATCCTCAAAATCCATGTACTGAATCTCACTGAAGTTCTGAGGTCTTTTGCTCATGGCTTCTACTACTTGAGAGAGCTGATTCTGAAGATTCTGAGTCTGTATCCCTTGCTCAATCAACTCCTCTTTCATCAAGGCCATGTTATTCTGATTTACCCAATTCTGGAGATTCTCGCTTGACTGCTCTTGCTCAACTGAGGTCTCCTATGTTGATGCTATGGAATTTCCCCACAAATTATCCAATCCTTCCTTTTCAGTTTCAGTCTCGAGATCCATGTACTGAGGCTCATTTGTTGAAGGATTGTTGATTAGGGCCATCTGGTTCAGAAAGTTTTGGTTCGATTCTTCTTGGCTCCTAATCATCTCCTCTTGCTTCGCTGAGGCTCTATCCAGGATGTCCATGGTAAACTGTTCTCCTTGTAAACATGGGGATGGATAAGTGGGTTCGGGTGTAAAAATTGGACTCGGCTCACAGTATTGGTCTTGATAGTAGTTTTCGGAAGGGCTCAGGTGATACCCCCAATCTTGCTGATAATTGGTGTACGGCTCACTGTGGAAGTACTCACCCCCATACTGCTCATGTCCATAACTGATAGGCTCCTGATGGCTCATATAAGCTCCAGCACCATAGTCATATGAAGTCACTGGCTCTCGACTCTATTGGGCTGAAATAATATCCAACTTTCTCGAGAGCTCCTCTAACTGTGCTGAGAGTGTGGCAATTGGGTCGAGTCCATCAGTGCTTGCTTCCCTTGGTTGCTCTTGTCTTGTACAGTTCCATGGATAGAAATTTAAGTCCATTGTACCTAAGAAGAGAATATAGGAAGAATTAAAACAAAAATAAAAAGTTTAAATTAAGACTAATCTGATTGAGACTAATGTTGGCAAACAGTTATCCAAATAATTCCCCGGCAACGGTGCCAAAAACTTGTTTGTCCGATTAGATGACACAATTTACGCACAAGTATATGCGGCCAACGAGTAATAAAGAGTAAGTATAGATATCGTTCCCACAAGGAATTAACGGATAACAGACACCAAACCACTAGCACATAATCATTTCAGTCTTATTTAAATGGATGGTAAAGAGAATGAAATAAAACTAAGTTAACTAAGCAAGAATTAAAACATACAATAACTAATCCTAGGGTAAATTCAGATAATGAAGACATGAGATTACAATTTCCCCCAACACTTCATTCGAATCCATTAACTCTCTCATATGGGACAATTAACACATAGATTTGACAACCAAGAAATCATGATTACATAAAAGCCTCTTTCGATGGACAACTATGAATCTTCCTAATGCGGCATGTAGGTATATGTCTATCCTACACACTATCAAGAGACCAATATCAAGAATAATTAACAAGACACGTGTCACGGGAAAATCTTGTTAACTACTCCTTCAATTACCAACATTCACATAGGAAGTCATTAAGATTAGATTCCCGATTTGGTTGCATACGGCATTTAGGTATATTTCTATCCTAAATACTATCAAATTATCAATTCTTGAGGACAATGAATGAGACACACGTCACATAATCTCATAGATGACCCGCAAGAATCTCTAACTTTCGCATGATAACATAACTAGGTCTAAACCTATAATTCATTTGTCAAGTTCATATAGGTTCCCAAAGTAATTACGCGTTAAGCACTTAATCAATAAGCACAAGTTATGCTAACCAATTCATCATAATAGCACAGAGAGAAATAAATACAAACTATGTGTTGGGTTCCATTAAAACCCCAAAATACAATCTAAGTCATAAATAACTCAAACATATTATCCACAAGGTTCAATAACATCATCTGAATAAAAATTAAATACAAGGAGAGTAAGAGATAGAGAAATGCAAATCTTGTGTCTTCTCCACGTGTTGGATCTTTGATGATATTCCTTGCTTCAATCTTCTTTAACTAATCTAACCCTAGAAACTACACTAACTAATTAACCCTAATCTAACTCTAAACTACTCCTAATCTACACAAACAAGAAATGAAAAGAAAAAGGAATGGAAAAGCTAGGGCTAAGCTAAGGGAGAGCTCCCACTTGGAGATTGCCGGCAAATGAGGGCTTACGCCATTATGTAATGTTTCTGCTAAAAATTTAAAGTGCAAGTCAACTCTGGGTCAAAATCGGGCTGGCGCGGCCACGCGAGTAATAGGCTTGAGGAGGGCACGGCCGCGCGGGAAGGAAAAACTGGCCTCTACTCTGGGGATCGGCGCGGTCACGCGGGCTGGCCTTGTAATGATGGAGAGGCCGCGCGACACCTGCAATGTTGCTAGTGTAGGGCTATTTGCTGCTGCACTTGGCTTCTCGCGCCGTCTTGCCATCTTGTATCCTTTTTATCTCATTTGCCTCATCACAACCGCATCAAGCCGCTTGACTTCATGCCTTTCCTTATTATGCCATCAATCATTCAAGCTCTTTTCAGCACTTTGCATCATTTTGGTCTCTTGGCATCCCGCTCTATAGCCTCATCATCCATACCATCTTCATGCCTTAAGCCACTTTCTGTGCATTGCTCCATAAACGCGTTCTTTTGCCCTTTTAAGCTCAATGTGCACTAAAGGAGTTCCTAAACCTGAAAATCACAAAACAAAGGAAAAACATATTAAAAGCACGGGATTACTCGAGTTTAAGTAACGAAACAAGCTGGTTACTATCCGAATAAGTGGTAATAAAACCACTTATCACCCGACAAGCTCACAGAACCAAATGGAGGTTCAGCTTTTAGAATTAAAGCAAGGTAATATGTCTGTACTAGATTACAAGGCGAGATTCAATGAGTTGGCCAGGTTTACCACATACCAAGTGCACACCGATGAGAGGAAAGCTGGGAGATTCGAACAGGAACTGAAGCCCTGGTTGTATAGCAAGGTGTCGATGTTATAGTTTAGCACCTTTGCGGGAGTATTGGAGAAGGCTATCATCACTGAAGGTGGGAGCGATGCTATGACAAAATATAACCAAGAGCTGAAGAAGAAGAAGATGAGTTAAGGTGAAGGTAACAACAAGGCGAGTTACAATAACACTAGAGAAGGTAATAATCAGAAGAGAAGGTGGATTAACAACACATCGATCGTAAATCAGCTAAGGAGCCAGAAGAAAAGGGTAGAAGCTTGTCTGACCTGCAGGAAGAATCACCTGGGGGTCTGTATGAAAGGAAAATGAGTATGCTATAATTGTGGTTAGGAAGGCCACATAGCACCTAACTGCCCTAATCCTAAGAAGGGCGCCTGCTTCACATGTGGCTCGAAGGATCATTTGGCAAGAGATTATCCCAAGTGTCGATGTTGGGAAAAAACTCAGGTCGGGTCAAACCCAAGTCTTTCTCACTTCATAAGTTTTGTGTACCCTTATTCTTTTTATTGAAAAAAGGGTTTTGAAGGGTTTTTTAGGAAAAGGCCAACATGTATCATGTCGACGATTTGAACGTTTTACAGAGTCGCCAGTTGGTAAATTTGAAATGGTTGTACCAACTCTACCGAGTTTTGTTTGAAAAGAGGTTCAATTGTTGGATACTATTGAAACTGAATCTTTGAAACTGAAGTTTTGAGTTAGGGGGCTTGGTTAAGTGTGGGGAAGGTGTTAGGCACCCCACAACTCCTGTGAAAATATGGTACCACATCTTTTCAATATTTCCCTTTTAATCTGCAGTGTATGTGTGAATGCTGGAAGAAATTGGGCCTATGTTTCATTGATTGAAAGTATGTTTATGCATCGTTGAACCTATATACGAAAAGTTTGATTTGATTTGCAAAAGTCCTTTTTAAGACAAGGTATGAAAGTGATGTTTGAAAGCTGATTTTCAAACCCTTACGCTAACTTAGGAATTGAAGCATGTCGACACTTCCGTTTTATCTTTTCAGCCTTAAAGGTCCATTTGAATGGTGATTATCGGGCTGCGAAGCATCCTCGACCACAAAAATATTTACAAGTGTCGTTCTTCTCATGGGCATGACAGCCATCAGAGTGACTCTGACACGACAACCCATATTTTCACTATTTTGAGACCTTAAATCCGGATAACCATTTTAAGGTCTTTTTTATTTACATTTTTACGGAAAAACTGGCAGGGTACATTCATAAAATGGAGTTGTCCATTGTGGGAATCAGATTCTGATTAGTTTGATCATGAATCCCACGATTCCTAGGCTCACAAAGGGAAGCCAATAAAACCTGCACAAATCAATATATGCATAAAAATATATATATTTACATCCAAACACTTCAATGACCAAGGATTCATCATTAAATCCTGGCTTGCGCGTATCCAAAGCATCTTGTTCCCACTAGATAGTGATCTAAGAGCCGCGAGGTTGCTTTTCGAAGTGAAACTAGAAAGATAACTAGATTTAAGTAAATCTCAGCCATTCTAGCTTCCCGGTTATGTCTGAACCTATTTTGAACCGTTTGAAAGGTAGAATTGGCGAGATTTAAATAAATCTAATTTGCCAAAAGAGATGTCAATGCCGATTCATATCAAATTAATATTTAAAGCAGCAATTTGATCACAACGAATAAAAGATATATATATATATAGTTATATATATACAAAAGCTGTAAAGGGCGGTGGGTTTTCACTCGCAAGCCCGTACTGGAATGTAAATATATATATATATATATATATATATATATATATATATATTTATAAAAGTTGTAAATGAGCCACGGGGTTGTCCAAGCTCGACATAATTGAAATATATATAAATGCGGTAAAGGGCGACGAACATTCTATCCTTTGCCCGGACTAGAATGGAAATATATATATATATATATATATATATATATATATATAAGCTGTAAAATGTCACAGAATAATCTAGGCTTGACAGAATGAAAATATATATATATATATATATATATATATATATATATATATAATTGTAAAAGAGCCACGAGGTGATCCAGGCTGGACAGAAAGTAAATATATATATATATAAAACTGTAAAGGGCGACAGACATTCAATCCTTTGCCCGGATAGAAATGTAAATATATATATATTTATAAAAGTAGTAAAAGGCCACAGAATAATCCAGACCGAACTGGAATGTAAATGTTAGTATATACAGTTAGTATATATATATATATATATATATTAAAGCAATAAAAGGGCCACAAAGTAGAAATCCAGGCCCAAATAAGCCAGAAAAAATTATATATATATATATATATAGTTATATATATAAGCGGTAAACTACCATGGATTTGACATCCGGGCTTGACAGAATTGAAAAGTTAGTATATATACAATTAAATATATACAAAAAAAGTCAAACCCGAACAGGAAAGATAACCTAGTCCAGTGAAGTTGCCAGAAACGAAGATATATATATATATATATATATATATATATATATATATATATATATAAGAGCTGTTAGAAGTAACGGATCGACGATCCGAGTTGTAGAAATACCAAAAATTAGTTTTGTACTACAATGTACCAAAAGTTAGCAAAAACGGCAATGAAAATGAGTTCCGAGCATATTCAGAAAGTGAAGCTTAACGTGCAAGTGTATAAAAGTGCAATGAAGTAATATAAACTTCCTGGTCGTAAAAATACTCACAATGGACTGCTACACGGGCTTTTTGCCAAATCGTAAGCTTCAAACGTCTATTTTAGCGGTTAATTTTTGATATGTGGTAGTATATGGGTATATCTACGTGTTATAGTGAAAAAATTTGGGTTTGGTGGACAAGAATATGGCTGAGAAATGAAACGAGCAGAGCTTCAGAGCATTTTTCGATTATTAAATAAGCTGGGGGTCACCTCATATATATAGACCTAGGAGAAGCAGCTCTACCTGCGACAGCCGCAGGTAGAGGTGCGGATCCATGTGGCGGGGCCCACGTGGTGGGTCTCGTTGCATCGAAGTACGTGCACTCTGAGCAATGCGAGGTCAGATTCGAAACTTTCTAACTTTTGATCGGAGCATCCGTTTGAGGCGTGCTATACTTTTCTGAAAAGCCCTCGCCGAGAGTGTCGCAATGACATGGGAGTAAACCTTTTCCAAGTCTAAAAAGACGGGTTTATAACAAGGTGTTCGATTCCTTTTAATTTATCCGTCGAGCTGTCTTGGGCTGTTTCCACTCGAGATAATTGTTATAGTTTGTTCTGACCTTAGTAGCATCAATTTGGTTTGAGTTTAACCGAATTAGCTTCAAGTTGGTAAAATGACCATTTTGGCACTCCCGGGGTTACCTTCAATGCTGGCATGGCCTTCGACTGACTTTCTGGGATTGTTTCCAAGGTTTGGATCTTAGTCGATTCTGTTTGTCCTACGGGTTGTCTTTGAGGCTGACTTGGTGTAATACCCGAGAATTTTATAATAATATTAGAATTTAAAATAAAGGTTATTAAAATTAATTGTGTGTTTATGAATATATATATATATATATATATATATATATATATGTGTGTGTGTGTGTGTGTGTGTGTGTGTGTGTGTGTGTGTGTGTGTGTGTGTGTGTGTGTGTGTTATGATTAATAATTAAATCAAGCACGAAAGGATGAAGAAGTTTGATGATGATAAAGATAAGCTTAACTAATTTTAAATGTCAAGTCTTCTGTGGCATAATTAATTTCTTAATTGGATTAGTTGGGTCATTGAATTAATAATGTATTGGACTTAGGTTATATCCAAGCCCAACAATATTAATATGACATGTTATAAGAGTTAGGAGATGTGGCGCAATCAATTTATGTTGTTAGATTAAATAATAGAGTCCATGTACTTTAATGTATGCCTAGCCCAATTGATTTAATTTGATACGGCCCAATGTGTAATATAGGATGATGGATACATGTATACATATATGTATAGGTATATATGTATATGGATGTATAAGGGAGGTATTTAAATACCTATGTGTGTATAAAGACTTATATGCTAGCATTATATACAATGGGGGATTGAAAAATGTAATATGGTGCAATAAAACCACTCCCATGACCCTTATTCTATGCCAAAATGATGATTTTTTTTGTGCCTTAGTGAAATTCACAGGCTAAAGCCATATGGGGAGAATGATGAGGAAGTACCATGAATAGTAGTAGTTGGTGGAGTTAGCCACCAACTCCATTCTTTGCCCCTTGTGTATTGTCCATTGGAGGATAATAGATTGGCTATAAATAGAGACCATGTATTAGTGTTGGAAGTTTGTTAGTTCATTTGCTAAGTGTAGAGAAAAAGAAAGATAAAGAGAGTTGAGAGAAAAAGAAGAAAACCTAGAGAGTTCTTGCTAGTTGGTGGTTCAAGGAGACAAAGTGGAGGCCTAATCAAGAATCCTTGCAAAGAGAAAAAGAGCCATCAAGAGGTAGGAACATCATTAACTTCACTTTTATACTTGTCAAGTTGAGTTAGTGTATGTTAGTTAAGTAGAAATGCATGTTAAGCTTGAAACCTAGTAGAAACACTTATTAGCTTGAGATATGTTGTTAAGAGTCCTAATATATATAAGCCTTTTATATGATCCAATAATCTTATGTTGAACCTCTATGATATACGACATAACTCAAGTGGAATCATAGTAATTGGACATAAAACGAACCCATAGCGGAACTTTCCGTAAAACATGTCAATATGCAAACCCTAGCATGGAAATGCAATAATCTTAATTAAATACACATTTTTGAAAACTGTGCAAGATATCATATATTGTAGATATAAAAGTTTATGAGATATTGGAAGTGGGTTCAACTCATTTGGTTATGAAATGAACAAGTTGTGAAAGATTGAATCAAGAGGTAAGAAATCAAAATGCTGGAAAACCTCAAGCTTGGACACTCTGCTAGGCCGGCGCGCCCCGCGCCAACAAGGAACAAAAACCTAGTGCGCCCCGCGCTAGGGTCGGATCTGGGGATCTGTAAGGGTAAGCGCGGTCCGTGCGACCCATAGGCTTGAACCAGGCGCGCCTCGCTGCCGGCCTTTTTCACAATTGACCCGAATCCGGGTCAAATCGGGTTGGGTCATGGTGGACCGGGTCGGGTCAAACTGGATCAGAAAATCAAATTTTTCTAAATTAAAATTAAAATTAATTAAATAATAATAATACTTAATTTGTTAATATTAATAGATTTTATTAATCAAAGATAATTAAATAATTAAAGCAATTTAATTATGAGTTAATTAAATACAAGTTGGACTTTAAAAAGTCTAAGACTTGTTTGACTTAAAGAATGTTAAACAATTAAAATAATTTTAATTGTTAAGTGATAATTAACTTACTACTCTTAAGATATAAACAATTAAAACTAAATAAGATTTTAATTGTGAAGTGAATAAACAATTAAGGTAATACCTAATTGTAAAACAATAACACTTAGACTAATTGGTAATGGTGAAGATTATTCCCAATTATATAAGTATGAACAGTTAAAGTGGCATTAATAAACATTTTAATTGTGAATAATAAACAAATACTTTCAAAGATTATTTAATTGTGAACCAATTAGACAATAATGTGAATATCCCTAACTAAGATTAAGGGAATTACTCAGATAATAATGGCATACTATATTAATGATAGAGTGATAAAATTAATGATTAAAGAACTAATATAGAATTGTTTTGAGAAGTCTTAGATACCTAAGGCTACTGTGTTAGACCAAATTAGGGTTATATGTTGATAGAGATTAACCGTTACGATAATAATAAGTTAATCAAAAGGATAAGAAGTCGAGGTCGGATTTAATCAACGACTCAGGCAAGTATCCTAACCTATGCATTTACTTTATGCAAGGAATCTATGATTATGCAAGTTCTTAACCCTATTTTTTATCGAGCAAGTTTCCTAACTTCATTTGATTTTACATTGAATGCAAATAATCAAACCTTACTCTTTATTCAGCACTACTTAAGCTTGTACTATTATTAATTGTACGAGTAAACAATTTATAGTATGAATCTTGTCTTACAAATTAATGCTTCATAACTTAATTTAAAGTCTGTTGATATTCTTCGAACTATATTGTGAGTATTGAATTTATAAATTATTCTTATATCTATTGAAAGAGCGGTCTATGCCACTTGATTCAGCTAGACCTATATCATAAATTTGAAAGCTATCCAAACCAATTGACTTGGTGCAGACTCTTATAAATCTACTGAGATGAACAACCCTTATGAAAGGGGGAATTATATATATAACTGTTGGGAAACCGACGTGCGCACATATGTATGATTAAATGTTATGCATGACGTAGGATACGTTAGGCTGATCACCTGTTGTACTTGTTTTATTAGATTATCAACATATTACTGTTAATTCTAGTAAGAGTTCATAGTCCTTAGTGACTGCTAAGTGTTCATTATTCTTGAACCTTGAAAAGGTTAACATTTTGAATCTTATTGATATCTTCTGTCCATTGCGACTATTATTGAGAACTATTGATACTTCTTGTTATTCTTGAACTATCATTTACTGTTGTACTCTTGGGATTTAAAATCTATATTATTCACCCTTATTGCTATATTACTTGCTAAGAAACCTTGTTGCTCAATCTAGTTTTCCCTAAAATATTTCAGTTAAGGCAGAGCAGGGTGTCGGGCACAGATAAGGGCAAGGGCAAGGCTACATAGTAGCATTGTACTTAGTTAAAATTATTTTGATGATGTAATAAGACTTAATTCGTATTTATGTATTAGATATGTTTAATCTATGTTTAAGTTACGAGACCTTGGGACATGAATAATTATATTAAATAAATGTAATTTATTCTACCTTTCCATTGTGTGTTATGTTATTAGATATTTAGAAAGTGGCGAACCGTATTCGATACGCGAGTGAACCGAATTTGAGGGCATCACAGGTTGGTATCAAAGCCTTAGTTATAAACCTACGGAGTGAAAGTCCTTAGATTATAACTTAGGAGAACTTAGAAGATAGAGGGGGATAAAAACTCATGTAGAGTTTTCCTGAAGAGAATTAGTATATTATGTAATATAATTTCATTCTATACAATGAATTTATGTTTTATTTAACATTCTTACGGAGTTGTTGTTTGTTTGTCTTGTGTTTGTGGTTGTAGGATGACAGACATGAGAGGACCTAGTAGAGTGGCAGAGGATGAGCCCCAGGATATACATTTTTTATATGAGGCACATTTGGTAGCTGAGCCTGTGCAGGAAGTTGCATCATCTGAGTTTGACGACGAGGACGAGATAGAGGTGGAGTTTGATCCAAAGGAGGAGCCTATGGAGGACGAGCCCATGGAGAACTCAGACGAGGCTACGATCGAGGAGCAGATGTTGGGAGAGTACGAGGAGCGGATCTTAGAGTTAGACTACAGAGTTCAAGAGCTAGAGGCTGAGGCTTAAGAGAGGGAGGCTAAGTTCCAGAAATTGAGGGACGAGGACCACCAAAGAAAGTTAGTGATGCAGGATATATGGAGGTAGAGATTACTTACCGAAAGGAGGCAGGGATACAGATGGGAACTCTTTTCCACAGGTCAGTATCTAGGAATGTTGACATGCGGGAAAAATGGAGGAAGTTGAACAGAGAGATTTGAGCTAGAAGACGGAGAAGGAGGCTCTCCGTACTCAGCTCGAGCTGGAGGTGATGGAAAGGATTGACTTGGAGGAGAAGTGGGAAGCAGCTAATGATAAGGTAGAGGACTTAGAAGATGAGGTGAAGTGTAAGCAGAGGAAGATGAACAATGGGGTATGTGTTTCGCGTGGCCATAAAGAGGGTGATTGATGGTGTATACAACTACCTAGCGGAGCAGTGACAGACTCGACACAGTATGAGTAGGAAATTGGTGGCGTACATATCACAGATAGAGTACAAGAGCGCTGTGGAACGCAGAATGTTGGGATGAGACCCATTAATTTAGTCTAGTAGTAGTAGTAGTTACTTTATGTGATGTATATATTGTGATGTAGTCCTAATCTTTTGTGTAAGATATGGGATAGATATGTAAACCTCGAGTGGGCTTATGTTAGAGGGGTAGTATGATAGTGTATTCCCCGTCTTTTGTGATATTAGGGGATATATGTTGACATTTATAGAAGTATGTTAGGGATGATCATATTGATGTAATGATTTGGCATATGAATATAATTGATCCTATTTCAGAAACGTGTTATAAAATATTACTCCTTTTACATTTGAGAAATGTTTAAGAAATATAATTAAAATAATAAAAATAAAAATTTTGTGATGCAGATAATGGCACCCAGACGTAGACTAGTTGCACATGAAGAGTCAGTTAACAATGAGAGGGAACAAGTAGACCCGATGTAACGACCATGAATTTTAAACTTCATTATTAATTAAATATGTGATTTAAATTTTAATGAGTTAGTTTTGTGCGCATATTTAAACCTTATGTGGTTATGTGATTATGTGAGTTGAGTCTATGCGAATAAATGCTAGGAAAATTAAAGGGAATCACTAATGGTTTATTAAATTAGTGGACTAGCCCTGAGACTTTTATATCAAAGAATTGTTATTATTTAAATATTCAATTTATTTGAATATAGTGAAAGGATTAATTGTGATTACAAAGGATAAACGATTAACGAGTAATAAATTGATAATATGTTGATTAACTATTATTGTGAATAAATAATCTATTTAGGAGCAAAGGATTTATAAATATAATGAGATTATATTTACTTGATTAATTGTTTTATACAAGCATGCGATATATTAAACCTTTAATACATGGTAGTTATCTATATCGTATATTATGTATGTGACGCGTTAATGTGGCTATATATTATAAATATAGACTATATAGTAAGATTAATTGCATTATGTAAGTTGCATAGTAATAATATTTATGTGACAATGTGTGGATAGGCATTAATATATAACCATATTGCCATGTAGTAATATCAATAAACAATTGTTATTTGATGATTGATTTCAATAAGTTATTAATTGAAATTATAACCATTGTGATAATGAATAATGATAATACCCAATTAAATTATAGTTGGTATTAAGAAAAATGTACATGGATTATATGTTGATATATCTATGTGTACCCCTATTTGATACATTATTTTATTAATTGCTCATTGAAATTGTGACTTTAATTTATATATAACCTAAGTATATACTATGTGTATATATATGATATAACCTAAGTATATTTATAAGTGTTGGACATACATAATATACCTTTGCAAGTTACTGATAATTGCTTGTCCCATATTGAGTGCCCATTCCATCTAATTTCTCTTCACGTGAACTCCCACATGGCTAGCTACTCTACTCCTTCTCTCAATTTCAGCAATATGGAGCTAATGAGTTCAAGGGGAGTGGGATTCATGATTGAATTCACCAACTCTCAACCACTCTCTCTTATCCATTATACACTCTTGAAATCCTTTGATTTAATTCGAAAGAGAATTGCATTAACTTGTTATTGAATTATCTATATAATGAGCTTTTTCCTTCTAATTTACACTTGCTGAGATTTTCATACAAGTATAGAATTGATAGCATTTATATTGAGAGAGTGAGAGATAGCAGCAAGTTCATTTTTCCATTTCAGAGGTATATCATTTCCCATTCTTGTTCTTCAAATTCTGTAAAATGCTAAGTTCTTGATTTTTTGATTTAGCATAAATTGTATGATAAGTTGATTGGGAAATGCTTATTAGTTGCTATGCTAGCTTATAATCATGTTAGAATTATACTATAGCATGACTGGATTGATTTTCGTAATTGTTTTCTGAGTTGGGTTTCCAGTTCTGCTGAACAGGAAGCTATTTCTGGTTTGGCTGGACACCGGCGCAGCTGCACCGGGTTTATACCTGGTAGCTGCGCAGCTGCGCAGGGTCTTGTAAACTGTTTTTGATTTCTATTAAGCTGTTGTTCTGTACTAAATTATGGTACCTTATTTGGCAAGTATGTGGTCATGGTTAATATGTATATATATGTACGTAGACGTAGTATGAGCATGTATAACGATGTTAGTACACACGATTGATAAAAACTTGTGGTTTTAAAATAAAACTTATAGTTTTGGATTTGGACTTTGACGTATACGTAGCATATATATATTTTGATTTTCGTGATCATGACCGTATGGTCTATATTGACATGAAATGTACGTTTAAAGTGTTAAATACACTAGCATACGTGATTGCAAGATTCAAACGATTTCAAAGAAAAACTTAGACTTTTAAAATAAACTTGACCAAGACTTATGTCTTTTAGATTCTGACCATATGAGAGCGTTTATATGGCTTAGTAATGTGTTTTAATAATGAGAGTCATGGTTACAAAACACTTTGTTTATACTAAACGACCTTTGTGGACTTAGTATACTTTTCAATGAAAACTTAGAATATGAAAGGTAATAACATCAAGTACTAAGTGGATTATGTTATGATCATGCAAGCATGAGTATTAAGATCTCATTATGCCTATAGATAGGTTGACATGAGCATCATACATGAAGATGACCTATGCACGCATATTAATAGAAAATGAATTTCATGGTGAACCATGTGATTAATGGATACATATGACATATAAGTACGCCTACTTAGTATGGTTTAGTCTCTTTATGAGATGATATGACCGTAGTAGCGAACCTTTGAAGCATGAACTTGTATTGCTTAAAATATGTAAATGTCCGACATGAAAACATATGATTTTGAATTGGAATAGAATGAACATGCTAGGTCTCGAACTTGAGTTAATAACCTGATAAGCATGTGTATTTGTTTAATGTCAGTAGTTTGCATGCTAGAGAGTTGGCACGGATTGGTGCAATCTGCGAGTTTCTTGACTATGCTAGTTGACTTATATGATGTTTAAACAGCAAACTAGAATTTGACCCTACTGATATGTGTTTACTTGAGATAACTACATACTATGACAATGTGGCATGATAATTAGATGCTTGTTAAGTATAAACTCTTACCGGTTTACACAATACTAATTGAAAGACTGACTTGTTAATGTTAGGTTATTTCAATGATATTTAATTAAAGCTAGAACTTATTTGTAGCTGAGCAAACAGGCAAGTTCCCTGAATTACACTCCTTATTTGTGCAAGTATTCCGAACCCTACTTTTATTGTGTTGCAAGTATCCTATCCTTGTATTTACTTTATTCAATGAACATTGTAAGCAAGTTCCCGAACTTCACTCTTTGGTTGTGCAAGTTCTCTAACTTACACTCTTTATTTGTGCAAGTCTTCTGAAACTCATTCTTTATTGTGCAAGTTTCCTATCCTTCTCATATTGTATTGAGCAGGTTATTATTGTATGGCAAGTTATTTTATTTAAGCTTGAATCTTATTTCCAAGCATGCTATTAGGTGGTTTAATTACTTTACAATTATTCCACATCGATCTTATTGATATTCGCACTTGGTGCACTTAAGTTCGTACAGTCTTGGACTTGTACCTTATTTAAAGTTCTATAATTCTAGAACTGCGTTAGATAGAGTCTGAACCCTTGTTCGGTCAGACAATTGTATGGAGTTTTATAAAAGCTATCCAGAACAATTGATGGTATGGATTCTTAGACTGAAAAGAACACCCCTTATATATAGGGGAGTACCCCAGGTATCTAATATAAGATACAAATAGCAGAGTTGAATGGTATGCATATACATGGCGTACGCGAGGCTGATCCCCTCAAGTACTTATTCTGTAGCCAGTAACCAAAGGGTCAACCAGCTATTGATTCCATTGGAGTTTTATAGTTCAAAGTCTACTTGGCTATCACTTATTCTAAAAAGTAATTATTATTCTTGCTTCCGATATTCATATTGTTGAATTCATTGTCAGATATTTTCCATTCATCATGATATAACCTTTATTGTTGTATTTAAACTTGCTGAGCAAACTTGTTGCTCATTCTTGCTATAACAGGACTTCAATTGTAGTTAAGCCCGAGAACTTCAGGGAAGGACAACGGTAAAGGAAAGATGTAGGATTAGTTTGGAAGGAGCAGACTTTACTTTATGATTAGTTTAATTACTATTATGTAATATGAACCGTAATAATTATTCTAGGGTATTTTTGTATGATTGTATTAAGGTTATCGAATCTTGGGACAAGTAACACCTTTTGAATGAACGACATACGTTTATTATATTTTTGCATTTAGTTATTGTATGTTGTTTGGAGGTGGATGTTTGTACTATATTGTGACACCCCCAAATTTGGTATCTTAATTTTCACAGGATTTGGTGTTCACTATTCAAATATCATATGACTATCTACCCATATTAATAAAAATTTATTAAATAGATAAATAATACATCATCTCCCTATAATAGGGTTGCAACATCTAAAAAAGTAAATACATAATCAATCCCAGGTTATACTTAACCTTAAATCTCTGTTGCGGAAACGTAAACAAATAAGTCATAATAAATACAAATAAGTCTTGAACTTTAACATTTCATAACACCACAAGTCTTCAACACTTGTTAGCTTTTCCTTTGCCCTTGCTACTAGAAGGTTCACCGCATCGTTCATTCTTAGCTGCAATATTATTATGCAAGAGTGAGCACGAATGCCCGCAAGTATAAAAATATAACAGTAATTGTGACGCCCCCAAATCCAGGTTCTCTAACCTCAGATTCGGTGCTCACGATCTATCATCATCATAAGCATTCTATAACTATTACGGAATAATAAACATACATTGTTCATTATAATAAAGTTTCATAACATGGTCCCAAGGTCTTCCTAACCTTAACTTAAACACACCATTCATATTACAAAAAGTTTACTTAAGAAATCCCATTAGATAATAATAATATTCATTCTAAACTATTCCTGGATCTTGCCCTTGCCCTTGTCCTTCGTATTGGATCCTTCAGGCTTAGCTGAAATAAATGTCATGATATAGCAAGGGTAAGCAACTAATTTGCTTAGCAAGTTTATATACAAGGGAGATATATTATGACTGGAAAGAAGTTTTGCTTTCAATGTTCAACAATAATATAAGGTTGTGAAGGAACATGAATTAATAATTAACAATTGAATATTCGAATAATTGAATAACATGAACTGAGTGGTTTTGAAATAACCATGAACATTTGCTAAGGTTCTCAGTCATTTAAACTGGACCACTTAATAAATTTTGGTATTCAAGGGGATCACCCTTTCATACCTCGTGATTTATGCATAAACACTTAATAATCCGGCATTGATATCATGCCTTAATCAAATTCGTCCTTTTCTCAGTCAAGAGTTCTTATCATATCAATTTAATAAGAACAGCTTTTTAAAACACATTTGATTTAACAAATTTAAACATGCTTGATCTAGCTGATACAATTAGCATAGATCTATCTCATAAATAGTTCATGAATGAAGAACTTTAATTTAATTCACAGTTCAATAATAGTAGAACATGAATTCAATTGCACAAAGTGCGAATTTCAATAATCATTATAGATGTAAATAATCATCAATAATTATTTACTAATATGCTTTGAAAATAATAACTCGAGTTTGAGTTAGGAAACTTGCCTCGTCTTTAGATTACGGCTACGCAATTAATTTATATCCACTATGCAGTTAAATTATCTTCCTTTGAGAGACCTATATTTAATCTTTCAATTAGTCATAGTATAACATTAGATTATGTAATCACATAAATATTATACATTACATTTAGTTCTTATAAACATTATCATGTCTTGATAATGTTACTACTAAATAACAACATATTATTAATCTTGATAATATCTAATTCACCTCTTAGTATTATTAGTTCCCTAATAATACTTTCATTTGCTTACTAATATTATTAACATCTTAATAATATTTTAATACCTTACTAATATTATTAATCCTCTTAATAATATTTTAATTATTCATTAATATTATTACTTTAATAATATCTTACTTATGCTTTAGTATCATTAATCATTTAATAATATTTTATTCATTTACTAATATTATTAATTATTTAATAATATTTTATTTATTCACTAATATTATTAATCATTTAATAATATCTTATTCCATTACTAATATTATTAATCATTTAATAATACTTTAATCATTTATCAATGCTTAAATCAAATATTATTAACCATTTAATAATATTTTAAAGAAATTTTAATCTTAATATTTTTATTTACTTATCAAT
Organism: Panax stipuleanatus; assembly: GCA_020205555.1. Classification (NCBI taxonomy): domain Eukaryota; kingdom Viridiplantae; phylum Streptophyta; class Magnoliopsida; order Apiales; family Araliaceae; genus Panax; species Panax stipuleanatus. The sequence continues at coordinate 47,626,506 of CM035123.1, forward strand.
ATCATATTCTAATATTATTAATATCATAATAATATTTTAATAATTTATTGGATTAATAAACAATTTATTCTAATTGTTCACCCTTTATTAAACCTCTTATTTAATATCCACAAAAGGCATAAATAATATTTTTTATCATAAATTACCAAAGTAGTTCTAAGATAGTCATGATATGATATATTATGAGTATTCAAGCATAAAAATCACATTTTTCTTATTAAAGACATCATTTAACTATTTATTTCCTTTTATTCATAACTTAATCATTTTTAGGAAAAATAGCAAACTGATTCCAAAAATTTGCAGCTTCTGTATTTTGACAGAATATGAACCCACAAGGATCCCCAAATTTTTCTGAAATTTTAGAAAATGATCTACTATTTTTAAAGTTCCCAAAACACTCGGATCTTGCTTCATTTTTAATAAATTAATCTTTACTCAGAAAAATCTGACATTTTTAGGGTATGCTCTCCTAATATATGTGAACCTAATGTAAGCATTTTGGAATTTTCCAGTGTATACACAGTGAGATATTCGAAGGTAAAGTTTTAGGAGTCCTTTACGGAAATAGTCATTACGTACAATCTATAACTCGAAACGTGCACGTTCTTTTTCCTACATGTAGATAGCTTCTCAAGGTACATCTGTGAATTTTCCCAAATTTTTAAAAGACATGAAACCATCCGAAACAGACCCAAGAAAAACGGGACAGAAACTATTTTAGGTTTTTTTTTTTTGAACCCTTAACATTCCAAGTGGGCTGTTTTGGGGAAATCAGTTCCAAAGGTTTCAAAACTTGCTAGATTTGTGTGCTATCACTTGGGTTTACTAGATAACTCATGTATCTAGCACCCCCCCTTCAACGGATCACAAATATAAGTTGGAAAACTTGAGTTATACAAGATTTAGTGGAAGAAAACAAGAGTTTTCACCCTTGGAGAACATATGCTCATATTCTTCCTCTAAGCCTTTGACCTAACACTCAAGATACTTAGTTCCATACATGATGATATGTAGGACTAGGGTATCTTGAGTATTTGTTCATAACTCCAACAAAACTCAAGCTATAAAACAAAGTAGAAGAAGAAGATGAAGGTTAGGTTATACCTTGATTTAATGGCAACCTTCCTTGATTTACCAAAGTAAGTGATGAACTTTGGATGCATGAACAAACTAGCACTTCTCTCTCTCTATATATATATGGCCGAAACTCTCTCTCTTTTCTCTCTCTAGAAGTGGCTAGCTTGGGAGAAAATTATAAGAGGAAGAATGAGAGAAGAAATGAAATGAAAAAAAATGAAATAAAAGGATACTTGCAAAAAAAAATATAGATACACTTAGTGTATCTAGCTATTATCCCCCATACTTTCTTTAACCCATTGATAGAAGCTTTGCCTTATCACTTTAATTAGTCTAATCATGATTAAGGATGCTTAATAAAGTGGCAACCAATGGGAGCTTGACAACCATGTCCTTTTGTGTAAGAGTTACTACTAATGGACATTGCTTAGCTTAATTAGTTGCCTTAAAAGGCCTAATATCGCCGGTCATTATGTCCCATTTTAACTCCCAATTTGCTTTTATTTTTAATGCCCAATTTTGATTAATCAAATGTCTACAATACCCTTAATCAAGTGGGCTAAGTATTGGTTTGCATTTTATTTCATTTGGGCTTCCTCCTTAATTGTTTTGGGCTATGTAATAAAAATAGTCTAGCAATTTTAATATGTGTTACCCAATTTGATTATTTAGGGTTTCCATTCCTAATCTTATGAAATTTAATTACCTATACATGTGACTTTAGCTCATAACCTAATTAGGTTCACAAGAATTAGGTTTAAAATTATTAGTCACTTGAAATAATAAGATTATCCACTTAAGTTAGTATACATATTAAATACTAACCTCTCATTATCACCATAACCCTTAGGTTATTTAATTGTCTCACCTAATGTATAATTAGGTTACGAAGCTTTCATTTTTAATGAAATCTGTAAATGTATATATCCATAACTATAGCATACATGTTAATTGACCCATGCACTACTTCACATATTTTGTCACATATTAAATCACTGTATAACACAAAGTTTTAAATATCAATAATGTACATACATATATAGTGACTTAAAATTCACGGTTATTACAGTAATAACATGCGAGTGAAATCAAAGAAGTCTGAATAACAGAAAGCTCAACTTTTAAATCAAGAATAATAAACCTTTAACAGTTATTGTAACGACCCCAAAATTCATACAATAATATTCTCCTTCTCGATCGTTAACAATACAACTTTAATCTCTCATTACATCATTATTCGATATTAAAAATCACTAAAAATGCGGAATATTTAAAATTTTTATAAACTTTCTTTTTATATTGCCCTGAATCGCAACCTTTACATTACATCTCTTCGATTCAAATCTATATCATGAATCGTTACAACAAAATGACTATACAAAGTCTTTCATAATAAAACAATATCCATCTACATTGGATGACTCTACTTATAACTCAGCGACATATTTCATTCAAAACATTAACTATAATTTAAAATTGAACATAACTAATATTCTTGAACATTGATCTCTATAAATCACTTAACACGTATCTTTACCTTGCATCCTTGACCTGCAAAAATGGTTATTTGCAAGAGTGAGCTCGACAGCTCAGCAAGTTCTAACAGTTTTCATGCATCACGTATCACATAATAAACATGCTCAACATAAATCTCATAATAATTAAAGTAACATGGCATACATGCTTTAATTCACATAACAAATATAAAGATTGAGTTCCTTACTCAATCAACATTATTTAACCAAACAGTGTAGTCATAAATTTACTTTGACATTTTATGATTACAACATGTATAACATATCACGCTCGCTTACAACATATATAACATATCATGTAATTTAAAACAGTTCATCAAATTCACGTAGACAAGTAGGAATCGAAAGACTTGCCTGGCTCGTGGATTACCAATTACCGAAAAACTGCTTAATATAATCTGCTTCATGATTCTACATAACGTATCACCATACGCATCAATTATTAGTCACTTAGCAACACTTATCAAACGTCTAAGTAAATTCTAATTTGCACTTCGTAATTCTCTTCCATTCTCTCGTTTGACACTCGCTGTCAAAACATATGTATAATTAACGATATAAGTTAATTATTATATAGCTAATCTTCATCGTTAGTTAACCAATTAAGATTAACTCATACCTCAATAACTAATAAGTTAATAATTAATCACCACGTAATTTAATCACCTCACATAATCATATTACATTTCACATAATTAACCAATTATAATTACATCTTACGTCAATTCAAATTACATTTCAAGTTAAACATAATTATATTTACTAACATTCATGTTTTATAACTTAGAACAACATCTAATATCGTCGACAGCACTATACTTGCGTATGTGCATGATCGACGCCCTCCGATTGCCTTCGAATACTCATCAGTCACAAAGATGACCATTTTGACCCTTGCTACCGACCTGAAATCTAAAAAGTTAAAAAACAAAAGTTGTAGGTCTACTCGTGCTCAGTTCCGAATCATCTTGAATCGCCTCAATCGGAGTTCGTATGAAACAGTTATGGCCATTTTACTAACAGATGTCAAAACGGTTTCGCATTACAACAACTAAACTACCCCGGACAGCAAGGGTACCCGCTGGGGCGGGTCCCACAGGGCAAAAACACCCGCTGGTGGAGGGGCTGGTTCGCGAACTGGTGGAGAAATAAGTTAATTTGGCTTATTCCGTCACACTGAATTCGAATTTTCCCAACATGACAAACATGAAACATGTGACAACCAATATTTTAAGCTTATTAACATGCTCATAACATAAAAATTTCATATAAAAACATAATCACAACCAAGATTTCATGGAATTCGAAGAAAAACACAATTTTAAGCGTTCTTGACGAAAATTGCTACTACGAATTCATTTTTCATCCAATTCAAGTGATTCCAATTGTAATCACTTCTATTCTTAACATACTAACATAATACTTAATCAATTTTAACAATAACTCATAATCAATATCAATTTTGATAGTTTCAAAAGCAATTCTTTTAGAAATTAGTTCACATAAAATCACTATGAACCCCGTTCTTCTTGTTTATCAAAATTTTATGAATTAAATTATTAAAACATCCATATAACTTATATATAATCATGTTATATCACATATTACATATAACTTCATGTTTTCATCAATTCCTTTGATAATTTAAGAACTATTTTCAAGATAACTTCATGATAAAACACTATGAACATGATTCCTATTGTTTATCAAAAATCCATGGTTTGAATTGCTAATACAACCATATAATTTATATACAATCATGATATATCATATATTACACATAACTTCATACTTTCACCAATCTCTTTAATAATTTAAGAATAATTTTTAACATAAATTCATAATCTAACACTATGAACATGATTTTCATAGGGTTCATCATATACTTGTGATTGAAATTCTTAAACAACTATGAAACTCTCATATAAACATATATATATGTATATATACATATGTATCCCATTCTCATAACAAAATTATGAAGTTTCACAAAGAGATTTTTACATAGAATTCCAAAACTATGAAAATATAGAAAATATGATTTTAAAACTTGTTTTTACAACAATTGTATTTTGAAAACCCTTTCATGGCGTACAATTACCTATGAAAACATATGAACATCATATATACATATAAATTCATGATTATGAAAATCTAATTTGACAAAGACTAACTACAAAACATATGAATTGAGTACAAGGGTTAGTATGGTACCCTTCTAGGTTGAATTAGGAGAAAAGATGATAAAGATGATGATCCTCTCTTGCATTCTCAAGATTTTCTTCCTCTTCTCTCTCCTTCTTCTCTAACAATTCTCTCTAACTCTCTTCTTCTTTTTCTTTCTTTGTTTTAACTTAGGCTTTTAAAAACTAATGTATCTTTTAACTTAGCATATATTATACAATATACAATATACATATACATATATACATATATACTATATATGTAACTTATATTATTAATATAGCTAATAAATAATATACTAATTGCTATGCTAACTACCACTTATTACATAGGTTACAAAATTTGAAAAGCCCAAGGCCATGTTTGGCAAAATCACATTATTTTTAAAAACTAACTTTTTGAGCTTAAGGCCATATTTGGTAAAACAAAGCTATTTTAAAAACCACTTTTTAGCTAAGGTCTTGTTTGGAGAAATAGGGTTAATCAAGTACAAGGGCCTTGTTTGGTAAAACCATTTAAAATCCTTTTCCATTATTTTAATAAATCTTTTACTCCATAGTTTAATTACTACACTTATTTAATTAAATTACCATATTCTAATTAAATAAAACTAACACTCATTTAATAATAAAAACACACAATACTAAATTGTTACACAATTATAATTTCTTTATTAAACATAATACATGTAACAAATTATTATTAACACGTAGCACATAACATTAAATCTAATTCAATTATTCTTAATTAAATTAGAATTATTCTACACCATTGCTAATATATCAATTTCATTAAATATATGGCACTTAATTAAATCAATCCACATCATCACATACTTAATTTATTTAACTCAACAAATAAATTCAATAAAATATTTATTCACTTCATTTAATTAATATAATACACTTAATTACATTACTCCATATTAATCACATAATCTCAATAAATAATTCAATTAAAATATTTATTTACTTCAATAAATATTAAATTAATATTTAAATTCTCTGTACACCAAATCACATATTTCACAATATTTCTCACATATACACATACTCATACTCGAAACATCTAAAAATAAGAATTTTATTTATTAAATTCTCATTTATAAATTCTTAAAAATTCGGGATGTCACATCCTTCCCTCCTTAAAAGGATTCCGTCCTCGAAATCAACGAAACCTCCCTTACTCAGTTTTCGCAAAATCTCTTTCACAATTATCGTTGAATAACTTCAACACGTTAACTTAGCAAAAAGTTTTACATATATATATACTTCATTCATTTCTTCAACAACTATTAGGTTTTATTACACAATCTTCAATCAAACATAATCACATATCAAATATTATATATCTTTAACTCATTCATTCCTTTCTAAGGATCATTACCGAATACTCTACTTGTTGAATTAATATACTACGTAATTCACCATCTATAATTATTCGGGTTATCACAGTTATAAGACTATGGACTTTACTTCTCGTACTTAGGGAGATCAGCCCTTCGTACTGATACTGTGCACAATACCTCAACGCTTAAAGCATCATCAATTCCCCCTTTAATAGGGTTGTTCATCTCAGTTTTGACGTCAGAGTCTGCACCAAATGAAGTTTGGTTTGGATAACTCAATAATAGTTCTGGAATTTAAAACGCTCATCAACCATGGACTAGTCGAATCAATAAGGGTTCTGTAACGATTGAGATTTTATATTTAATTTTAAATATTTATTAAATTAAATAAATATTTTATGTGATTTATTTATTGAGTTAAATAAATAAATTATGTGATTTATGGAGTAATTTAATTTAGTGTTATATATTGATTAAATGAATGTGCAATATTAAATTTAATTAATGTATATTAATTTTATACTATAGTTCTAATTTAATTGAGATAATTAAATTAGATGAGATATGTGATGAGGTGTTGCATGGATTATAATTAGCTAGTAATTATAATTATGTGGTAATTTTATGTGATTAATTGATGTTAGATTTTAATTGATTAAATTAGATGATTGATATTTAATTAATTAAAATGTGACATTAAAGTATGTATTAAATAATTTGTTAAAATAAATAAAAAAAATTTAAATTTGTTTTGTCAAACAAGGCCCTTGTATTTATTTTAAACCTATTTCTACTAAACATGGCCTTAGCAACTAAAATCTGTTTTTAAATAAAAGGTTTGCCAAACATGACCTTATGACTTTTAAAATTCAAAACAAATTATAACTGCTAATTATTTAATTCAGACATTATATATTTGTCAGTTACGTTGCATGTTATTATGTCTATTATATACGTATATCAATTTACGTTAGACGTTAACTAGAAGAATAAGAACAAAGAAAGAGAGAAAACACTCTGTTAGTTTGAAGAGAAGGATAGAGAGGAACTTGGTGATTCTGAGAATTTAGAGGAGACTACCAAAGCTATTCTCATCATCTAACCAAAGATTAATCAAGGATTAAGGTAATAATTCACCTATTGTTCTTAGTTTTCTTGTAGTCTGGAGTTTTTTTTATTATAAATAATTGGAATTATAATTGATGAATTAGTTGATTTCATGTTATGTGAATTGATATATGTTGGAATCCATTATATGTATGCTATAAATGATTTTTTTTCAAAAATCAAAGTACTGTGAAAATAAATTTTTACATGAGGGAATAGTGTTCTTATGAGTTTCATATATTGGTTGATTTTAGAATGGAAATTGATGAATTTCATATGTGATTTGTGCAAATTGAGAGTTGTACATGATGCTAGTTTCAATAACGAAAATAATGCTTGTAGTATGGATTTAATTGGTTGAGAAATTTATTTACAGTAGATTATTTTGTTAGAATACGAGTTTTATAAAATGTCAAAAAATTTGAGTTTTAAAATCTTTAATTTTCGTTGCTTAGATGAATTATGTGATTGGTATCATATATAGCATGAGTATTACTGCATATATATGCTTTACATGGTTTAAGTTACTGTAAATATCCATTTGTTGGCTTGTATGGGTTAATCGGTGAAGCAGAGTAACGTGGCTGTTTGCATCTGGCAGAGTTGCTGCGCAGCTGCGCTGGCAGCAAGGCCAGGAGCAGCGCAGCTGCACCGCTTGTCCTTCCCAGATCCTTACCCTGCGCAGCTGCGCCGGTGCCAAGGCATGTGGCTGCGCAGCTGCGCCGTGCACAGTGCAGTGGCAGTGAGTTTTAGTCAAGTGTGCAGTGTGTTGTTATGTTTTCATTACATTATTGCTAAGATAATGAGCATGTATCTAGCTGCTATAACATGTGTTAACATGAGGTTGATAATTTCATAATTCGAGAAAAAGAAAGGTTTGAAAACTTAATATAGTATTTAAATTATAAGATATAATTATTTAATTGTAAAATAAGTTACTTAATTATAATTTGATAATTATAATTAAGAGTAAATGTTTAATTTAAATTATAATTTTGTGAAATTATAATGTATAGAAGTTAATTTATTGTAATCAATTAGATGTTAATTTAAATTACAATTTATGTAATTATAATTTAATAAATGCATGATTATTATAAATTATAATTGATAAATACATGATTAATTGTAAATTGTGTAATTATAATGCATGATATAGTTTAATTAACTATTAATTATGAAATTTTGATAATTTAAGAGGTAACTATAATTGAGTAATTATAATTAGATTAAGTGTTTAAATTATAATTGTTTAATTATAATTTAGCTAAAATACATAATTGATTTAATTATGTGAGTATGTGTGTGATGAAATTAATTATGTGATAGTTGATTATTTATTTAATTAGAGTGTGTTAACCATGAGGGTTAACCACTTATGTAAATTAGTTATGTGTTAACTAATTTAGGTTATTGTGATTAAATATATATGTGTAGAAAATATTAAAGTACGTGAATTAAGTTAAGTAGCTTGCGCTTGAGGAAATTTTCTAAACCCTAATCTTGTATTAATTTTATGCAAGTTTTCTAAACCCTAATCTTGTATTAATTTATGCAAGTCTTCTAACCCTAAACTTGTTAATTATATACAAATTCTTGAATTCATATATTCATTGTTGAGAATGTCCTTTCTATTTCTGTATTGGACAATTGTTTATTTAATTGAAATGATCTTAACTTATTGTTCAAGTAAGATCCAATTATTATTTTAAATGCTTTAAGTTGATTCTAAAGCATATGTTAGTTCATAATTCTGTTATTTACGAATCATTGATAGTCGATTCAACTAATCCTTAGTTGATGAACATGAAATCTAAATTACCCTTGTAAGCTTATACAAACCAAACTTTCTTTGGTGCGGACTTGAATTCAAATTGCTGAGTTGAACAACCCTATGTACTAGGGGAGGTTACTACGCATAGCGTTAAGATGTTTGTGCACAATACATGGTACAAAGGGCTGATCCCCCTAAGTACGAGTTAAGGTCCATAGTCTTATTGACTGTTAAAGGTTTAAATAAAAATATTTATAACCTAGGACAAGGGTTCAAAGGTCTTATGAGACTCAGATAAATTCTATTTTTGAATTGTAATTGCGATGAAAGAATTATTATTCAATTCTTTATTGTTGAAGAGAATCATATTATTCAGATTCTTTGAAAGATATCCTTTCATGTATATATATTATTGTTAAACTCCAGTGAGCTGTGGTTTGCTCACTCTTGCATTAAATAACAATTTCAGTTAAGGTCGATAACGCTGATGCTCTGTCTACAAGTAAGGGCAATGGAAAGCAAAGCAAGTGAAGACTTGTTTTTATGCAACTGAGAATGATTGTACTAAGACTTGACTGCTATGTTTTTATTTCCGCACTTATTATATTCATGTCAGGGTTAGAGCAACCCGGGATTATTCTAAAAAGATTGTAACCCTTGTTGTAAGGGAGATTTATTTATTTTAATTTAAATTGTAGGTTATTTTGCATTATTCATTGGGTAGATGTATGTTATATTAGAAAGTGAACACCAAATCATGTGGAAATGAAGTACCCGAATTTGGAGGGTGTCACAGGTTGGTATCAGAGCTATAGGTTATAAAACCTTAGGTGGGAAAAAACCTTAGGTAGTAGCCTTATGGTAAGATTGAAAAGATAGATGTGATAGGTAAAAGATAATAAACTACCTTATGTGCTATATGTTTACATTATAGTATTCGAAGAGTGACGACTCGATATCACGTAATAATGAACTTTAAAATTCTTTTGTCAGGATGTCGAACGTTGGAGAACCTAGTCAGGCTAGAGAGGATGTACCTCAGGTGCCTAGAGATGAGGAGCCCCGTGACATTCATGTTGTCTGGGAGCAGCTGGTTAGGAGAGAGCCATCTCCAGTGATCACCGTAGCTGGTCGGGAGCGTGAGCTGATACCTATTCCAGAAGATGACGAGTCTGAAGAAGAGGAAGAGGAGGAAAAGGATCCCGAAGAGGAATTCTCACCTCACTCTACTAGTGCTGAGATGTACGAGGCAGTCTACGATAGCAATGTGGAGCTTCATGGACGAGTAGGAGACCCCGAAGAAACCATCCAGCAGCGGGACGAGACGATTAAAGAAATGGCAAGTGACCTAGGAGATGCACAGTAGAACCTAATACATATGGAGGTTGATAGAGATGCTGCTCGATTTGAACTGGCAAAGCTGAAGTAAGACATCCAGGAGGAGTCGAGGAAGCATGCCAGAGCTGAAGAGTCAAGCTTGAGGGCTAATCAACGAGCCGATCGAGCTGAAGGTGAAGCTGAAGCCAAGAGAGCTAAGCTAAGGGAAACGGAGTATGCTTTTCATACAGCGATAGAGAGAGCTCAGGATCGTATTTTCTACTACCCATCTCAGTTCCAAGGTTTACCGTGGTATGTGGTGGACCGAAGAACGGCATTTCAGGTAATGGAAGAGGAATGCAGAGAGGCTGTGTGACGTATTAATATGCCTAGTGATAAGTACACAATATTCATGATTTTTTATTCCTTTACATTTGGTTTTATTACATGTTTCATGTGTATATGAGCTTAATAAGTTGTTTATTATTTTCAGGTGAATTAAAGCTAAAAGGATGGAAACAAGTTGATTTGGAGTTGAATTGAAGAGGAGTTTGACCAGCAGTTGACTTTCTCAATATTTGGAGATTCCTACATGGAATTGGATTGATATTACTATTAGAATTAGGACTTCTTTGGACTGAGATTTTATTTCCTTATTAGATTCTATTTCTTTATGGAGACTAGTTATAATTGTAATTCCTTGTAGGATTTGGATTCCTAGTTCTTATAGGATTTAGGCCCTTGTCTAGCACTATAAATAGAGGATGATAGTTAAGGTTTTATTCATTCAATCTTCTACCAACTATCATACCTCATTGAAGTGCAGACTTGGAGCATGTCAGGCTAGTTTCTTTATTCAGTTCTAAAGGGAGGTGGAACCTTGTTACAAGTAATTAATTAATTGAGTATTATTATTTATTCCTTCTTGTATGAAATTTCTTCTGATAATCTGTTTTCATTGATTGCATGCTAATTGATCTAATTAATTTGATATGGCCAATTGAGTTAATTTAATCATTATCATATGCTAGATTAAGATTGGTATTACGTGTAATTGATATCTGTCTTCATCACAAGTAGTAAATTAGTGATACTAATTGTGGACAAGCTTTTGGGTATTGCTAAGATTATCAGAAAATAAGTTAAACAAATCGAGCTTATGTGTTTGTTGCTTAGATTAGCCTAATTCTCTATTTCTTAATGCTTCTATCATATTAAATCTAGAGAGCTTGTTCTAGGTTATATGCTAGTTGAATCTGGTGAAAAGCTTGTTTCATACAGTGAATATCTAAGGAGAATTTCGGATAGCAGAGCTTATTGTTATCTAGGGTTAATGGTTTCATTGAATGGTAAAGAATAATAACTTGATTAATTGATTGCTGTGCTTGGTGAAACTGAACTACAGAACTGAAGTTTTTACATATTTGGTTAATCTCTTTATTTAAATTCTGTTTTTCTTCGTTTAAAACAATTTCAAAAATCCCGCATCTTTATTTTCTGTTAAAATAGTAGAATAAATCTAAAACAAACTTACTCTCTGTGGGATCGATCCTTGCTTACTACTGTGCTAATTATTTAAATTCGTGAAGTGAAAGTGAGGTTAATTTAGGAGTGTAAACGACAGCTCCCACCTAGGCAGTAGCAGTAGTAGCAGCAGTAGCAGTAGTAGAGTTTTGTTTATGTATTGCTTTTTGTAATAAGTAATGTAAATCTCATAATTTGAGATAAGAATGGGATGAGTTAATAATATAATCCTGCAACTTTTTCAGTTCAGGAAGGATGATGTAAATGGCAGAAATGCTATCTGATTGATGTTTTTAAAACTACGACTAATGAATAAAAGAAGTTTATTGACGTGCTTGGTGTTCTATGTGAACTGAATTGTTTAGAACGTTTAAGTATGAATTTGAATATTTAAAAATTTAATAAAGGGTCTAATAATAATATTTTCTTAACAAAAAATGCCTCCTAGAAGAAGATCAACGCGTCAAAACCCCGAGGGTTCGACGAACAACAACAATAACGATGGGACGAATCCCAACTCGGTTCAGCAGTTGGTGAACCTGTTGACCGGAGCTCTTGGGAATTAGTCGTAAGTACAAGGAACAACGTTTAAGGAATTTAAGGCTGTAGGACCGCCTGAATTCAAAGGATCGACCAACCCTATTGAGGCTCAGACATGGGTTATGGAAATGGAGAAGGTATTCGACGTAGCCCGAGTAGGTGAAGACCAGAAGACAGCGTTCGCGGCTTTCATGTTGAAGTCGGATGCTAGCTTTTGGTGGCAGGCTAACAAGACCCGAGAGGGAGAGGGAGTCATCACGTGGGAACGTTTCAAGGAAATGTTCTACGAAATGTACTTCCCAGTGAGTTCCCAGGACCAGATGGAGGTCCAGTTCCTAGAACTTAAGCAGGGAGGGATGACGGTGTCTGAGTATGCCGCCAAGTTTAACGAGTTGGCCAGGTTCGCAACTTACCATGTCAGCACTGACGCTAGGAAAGCGAGAAGGTTTGAGCGGGGACTGAAGCCCTAGCTCTACATCAAGGTTTCCATGTTCCAGCTGAATACCTTTGCAGCAGTGCTGGAGAAAGACATACTTGCTGAGGGAGGAAGCGAAGCGGTGACGAAGTTCAACCAAGATAGGAAGAAGAAGAATGATGTAGAAACCAAAACTGGGGGTAGCAGCGCTGTGAACCAGAAGAGGAAATGGAATGACAACACCTCTGCTGGGAGTCAGCAAGGTAGCCAACAGAAGAGGAAGTTCGAAGCATGTGCTACATGCTGTAAGAATCACACTGGCGTGTGCATGAAGGGGAAGCGGGTGTGCTTCAACTGTGGTCAGGAAGGCCACATCACGCCTAATTGCCCAAACCCGAAGAAGGGAGATTACTTTACATGTGGATCCAAAGATCACATGGCTCGCAACTGCCCGAAGAAGCTGACGGTAGGGTTAACATGGAGCGGAGGGAATGGAAGTGGCAGTACCGTTACTATTGCTGCACCATTGCAAGTTATTCGACCCACTGTACAGACATTCAATATGATGGTGCAGGATGCTGTGCAATCAAAAGACGTGGTGTCAGGTATTATTCCGGTCAATAGTATAAATGCATATGTATTATTTTATTCGGGTGCTACTTGTTCATTCATATCTGATGATTTTGCTAAACCCTAGACTTACCTGTAGAAGAGTTAGTTTACCCTTTGGACATAGAGATTGCGAATAGGGAGGTTATTCCTGTTAAGAGCGTTTATAGGAACTGTAGATATGACATTAAGGGACAGGAGCTTAGAGTAGATTTGATTCCGATAAAACTTGGGGAATTCGACGTCATAGTAGGTATGGATTGGTTGTTCAACCATTGGGCGGTAATTGACTGTCAGAAGAAGTCGGTAAACCTTACGACTCCGTCAAAGTTAGTGTTCTATGGTAGAAAATTGCCTAGACAAGCGAGTTGTCTGACAATTATGCAAGCCAAGAAACTGCTGACGCAAGGCTGTATGGGATACCTAGCTTACATAGTAGATACACGTAAGGAAAGCCCGAAGGTGGAGGAGATATCGGTAGTTAAGGAGTTTGTGGACGTTTTTCTGAGCGATTTGCCAGGACTTTCGCCAGATAGGGAGATAGAGTTCGTGATCGATCTAGCGCCGGGAACTGCTCCGATTTTGAAGGCTCCGTACAGAATGGCTCCAGTCGAGATGAAGTAACTGATGGTTCAACTGGAAGAATTACTAGACAAGAAGTATATCCAACCGAGTGTTTCGCCGTGGGGAGCGCCTGTTTTGTTTGTTAATAAGAAAGATGGATCGATGCGTCTTTGCATTGATTATAGGGAGTTGAATAAAGTTACGATCAAGAATAGGTATCCTTTACCTAGGTCGTGAAAGGGGTGAACGAACATGGAAAGACTCTTTAATATATATACGTGCTATGTGGTATTATATGTTGATACGTGGATCCGATTTTGACGGTTAACTTATAGTGTAGTCTCACATGATAGTAATGATGTATGAAGATGATTAACTTGAGAAAAGAGGAAAGTTAAGGGTAGAAATTATATTAATATATAATACTATATAACTGTGTCGCTAGGTCAAGACTTAGCTTATGTGATTATAATATATACAAGATGAGATATAATGTTAAACTATATGACTAATGAATATCATATATACATAACTATATTACGATAGGATTCGAAAAGTGTTAATTAATTTACGGGGATAAACTACGCTTAAGGCAAGTTTCCTAACTTACACTCTTTTACGGTACAAGTATTCTATCCTTGTATATTGCGAACTAGTTTCTTTACTTAATCGTTTGAATTGAATTAGCATACTTGAACTTTATTTCATTAAAGCTATTATTCATGTTGAACTTGGTATTGTTCTTGAATATTATGAAAGTGTCTATGCCATTTGATTCGGCTAGACTTATATTATTAAAAAGCGACCCAAACCAATTGATTGGTGCGGGATCTTGTATTTGACTGAGAAGAACAAAATATAACAGTCGGAGAACCGACGCGCGCACATTAGTATGATTGAGTGTTATGCATAACATAGGGTACTTTAGACTGATCACCTGTTGTACTTGTTTTTGTTGGATTTTCAGTTTATTACTGTCAATTCCTGTGGAAGTTCATAGTCCTTAGTGACTTCTCAATATTCAGTTATCTTGAAATATTGAATTGATTTATTATTGAATCACATTGATATTATTCTGTCCTTAGCGACTGTTATTGAAAACTGTTGATATTCTTGTTATCCTTGAACTATCAAACCTTGTTATACCCTTTCGAGAATTGAGAATTATATTACAAACCCTTATTGTATATTACTTGTTGAGCAATTTGTTCTTATTCTTGCTTTCCCTAAAAATATTTCAGTTAAGGCCGAGCAGTGCGGACCCTCGAGTACCGACAAGGGCAAGGAAAAGGCTACGGAGTAGCTTAATATTATGTAGGACTTATGATTGTAATAAAGAACTTATGATATTATGTACTAGTTAATGTTATTTATGCTTAAGATATGTCTAAGCTATGTAATCACTGTTTAAGTTACGAGACTTTGGGACGTGAATAATTATATTATTTAAATGTAATTTATTCAGTATTCGTTGTGTATTATTCCGCTGTGCGATACAACATTTAGTCGTATTATTATTGTGATGTGTTACCATGAGCACGTGACGAACCAAATTCGAGCGACCCCGTGACGGTCCTGGAATTTGGGGGCGTCACAGGTTGGTATCAGAGTTGTAGTTATAAATCTTAGGAGCGAGTGTCCGTAGACTATAACTTAGGAGAACTTAGAAGTTAGAAAAGAGATAAAACTCAAGTAGAGTTTTCCATGAGAGGCTTAGTTTGTTATGAAATGTAACTTCATTTTATACAATGAACTTATGTTTTGTTTAACATTCTAATGGAGTTGTTGTTTCTTGTCTTGTGTTTGTGATTGTAGATGGCAGATATGGGAGTACCCACTAGAGTGGCTGAGGATGAGCCCAGGAATATCCACGTAGTGCACGAGGCACCCATAGAGGCTGTGCCAGTACAGGCTGTTACACCATCCGAGTTTGATGACGAGGATGAGATAGAGGTGGAGTTTGAAACCGAAGAGGAGTCGATGGAGGACGAGCCGGTCGAGGATGAGCCTTTAGAGGAGGAGCCCATAGAGGACTCCTATGAGCCTAACTTAGTAGGAGCATATACTAGGAGAGTATGAAGAACGGATCCTAGAGTTGGATTGCAGAGTCCAGGAGTTAGAGACAGAGGCCCTAGAGAGAGAGTCAGAGTTCCAAAAACTACGGGATGAAGACCACCAGAGGAAGCTGTCTATGAAAGAGTTGGAAGTAGAAATTGCTTATCGTAAAGAGGGGGGAATCTAGATGGGAACCCTATTTCACAAGGCAGTGGCTAGGAATGTGGATATAGCAGGGAAGCTAGAAGAGGTTGAATAGAGGGAACTAAGCGAGAAGACGGAGAAGGAAGCACTCCGCACTTAGTTGGAATTAGAGGTGATGGATATGATACACTTCGAGGAGAAGTGGGAGGCTTCCTATGAAAGAGCTGACGACCTGGAGGATGAGGTCCGACGTAAGAAGAGAAAAATGAACAAGATGGGGTACGTGTTTCGTTCGGCATTTGAGAGAGTGCTTGATGGTGTGTACCACTACCTAGGCAGAGCAGGGACAGACTCTACACACTATGAGTCGAGAGCTGGAAGCTTATATAGCACAGTTAGAGTACAAGAGCGCTGTGGAGCGTGGCATGATGTGATGAGATGTCCTTAGATGGTCTAGTAGTAGTTAGTAGCATTTATCTTTATGTGTTGTACATACTATGTTGTAATCCCAATCTTTTATGTAAGATGTGGGATAGTGATGTAAACCCCGTGTAAGCTTTTGTTAGAGGGGTAGTATGGTAGTATGATAGTGTTCCCCGTCTTTTGTGATATTATAGGATACATGTGATAACATTTATAGAAATATGCTAGGGAAATCATATAATGAAACTGTTGGCATATGCATATAAATGAGTTTATTTCAGAAACGTGTTATAAATTTATTCTTTTAGTATTAAAAGAAATACTTAAGTAATATACTTGAATAATAATAAAATGAAAATTTGTGATGCAGATAATGCCGCCCAGACGTAGATTGACTGCACCTGAGGAGTCAGCGAACAATGAGGTAGACCTGTCAGGAGAGGCATTAAGGGGAAAGAACAATGAACCTGTTCACCCCAACCCTCAGGCTGTGCCAGTAACAACCTTTAAAGACTTTAAGAGTGTAGGACCCCCGGAGTTCGAGGGAACTACTGACCCAATCGTCGGACAAACATGGATCAAGGAGATCGAAAAAGCTTTCACTATAGCTCTCGTAGGCAAAGATCAGAAGACGGTGTTTGCCACGTACATAATGAGAGGAGAAGCGAATTATTGGTGGGAAGCAAATCAACAGAGAGCCGGAGAGGGGACGATAGCATGGGAAAGATTCAAAACGTTGTTCTTCGATAACTACTTCCTGAAAAGCATGAAAAATTGGATGGAGGTGAAATTCCTAAAGTTAAAACAAGGGGAGATGATAGTGGCGCAATACGCGGCTAGGTTTAACGAACTAGCCCGATTTGCGGAGCACCATGTAGGAGATGAAGAGAGGAAGGCTAGACGATTCGAACAAGGACTGAAGCCTTGGCTATTCAATAAGGTGTCAGTTCTTCAGATCGATTCTTTTGCAACACTACTGGAAAAGGCTATTATCGTCGAGGGAGGAAGTGAAGCTTTGAACTTGTATAGCAAAGAGAAGAAAGGAAAGAACACTAGTAGTGAAAATCGTAGAGGAAGCAGTGGCGGAGGGAGTAACCCCGGGAAGAAAAAGTGGGACAACAACAACAATAGCAGCAGAAACAATAATCAAGGTGGGAGTCACTAGGGAAATTTTAAATAAAGGAGTGGAGCTTGTAATAAGTGTGGGAAAAGTCACCAAGGGGAGTGCTGGAAAGGAAAGGGCACGTGTTATAACTGCGGCCAAGAGGGGCACATATCGCCAAACTGTCCGAAGCCAAAGAAGATCCAAAGGTGTTTTTCTTGCGGCTCAACTAAGCACCGTATTAAGGATTGCCCAAAGAAGGGAAGTGGCGGAAGTGGTAGCCAACAAGAGGGAGGAAATAAGCTTATGATCAGCGGGCCGGCACAATCCAACCGCCTAACCACCAGAACTTTTAACATGACCTTCCAGGAAGCCGTGGCTGCGAAGGACGTGGTGTCAGGTATAATCCCAATCAATGATATAAATGCTTATGTATTATTTGATTCGGGTGCCACCTGTTCTTTTATATCTGAAGTGATAGTAGTGTGCATACAAGCCAATCATGTATGATGACAAAGCACATACTTTGTAAACAATCTTATTTATTTATTAATAAAATATTCATTTAAGGCATATAATTATCTACATGGTGCTGTTTTTTATAATATGTAAATAACCCATAGTTTTAAGCAATGCTTTTAGAATCATGATGAGATCATGATAATGAGATCTAAATTCTTAGAAAGCTTAAAAACTAAAATAGTTCCCAATTGTGGGATTACTAAAATGGGGATTAGTAAATCCGGATAGATTGGTACATATGTTGCTTGCTCATTGGATGAGGATGACTGATCTCATGGTCATTTGTGTGGAGACACTAAAGCAAGTATGTAGGTGCTTATTGGAGAATAAGTTCACTGAACGTGACTCGATATAGAATACCTAATGGAGTTTTACTCGCTTGTCAATAGGAATTCCTAATGTGATAGTAGTACATGTGATCCTTGGACTTGAGATCATCATAGTATCTTGTATGTAACAAATTATACTTTGACTAATTCCTTAAGGCCTTTTAAGGCATATATAGGGTATGCTTGGGTATAATGAGTTACATATGGAGATAATGAATGATCAATAAAGAATCTACCACCTCTAGTAAAAGAGGAGATATGTCCTATGTGATTCGTTAAATGACAACCCAGGAATCCTTGGCCAAGGTAGAATGAAATTAGAAAGAGGTTTTTAATTTGCATTATTTGGAGTTGTGCATTTTCTAATCGAAATACATATAATTAAATAAATTAAGACTTGACAGTAAATCCATGTCTTATATTTAATTGGGACATTGTATGGTGGAAGGATTGAATTGTACGGTAACTATTAACTCACAGGTTCTTTTATGATTAATGTTGAAATCTATATTATCTGGAAAGTCGTTGATCGCTAGGGAGGCTTATCCCTATTGTAGAATAAATGTTATTTATTTAAATAGATTATTAGTTTAATTTGTTTATTTAAATAAGATTAGAATTGTTCTAATTGATTTATTCACAACCGGTTTAATATGGAGAACCTAAAGGGTCACACCATAAAAGGAAGAAGAATTATTTAAGAAGAAAATGGTAAGATAGTAATAATGCATTAAGTATAATTAATTTAATCTATGATGATAGAATAAATTAAATAGCTTAATGTTTATTATTTAATATTTTAGAAATATTAAATATAAATTAATAAGAGGAGTCTTATTAATATTATTATTATTATTATTATTTTAATTTTAAAGGAGTTTAGGAATTAATATAATATCAGTACTCTCTCTCAATCCTAATAAAGATTAGGATATAAATTAATTAAAAGTATTTAATTAATTAATTAAATAAAACCCTATTCTAATTGGATTAGGAGGGTTAACCTAATATTTATATAAGAGAGTCTTATATCAGAAATAAGGTACGTGAATTTTTCAAGAGTTGGGAGTACACATATTCTATAGAGATAGAAACAAGGGTTAAGCCAATAACCCATCTTACTGAGTTCTTCATCTTCCTTGGTGGATCACCGTTAGAGGCCAAACATTTGGGTGGCTGACATTGATCAAGGGAAGGAGCCACTACAGAGGAATCAAAGGATTCAAAGGAGTAGAACTTGTACCTGAGGAAGCTTGTATCTTCAAAGGTATAATTCTGTTTTTCTCCTTCTTCATTCACTGATAATTGATGCATAAGAATGATCATGGTAATGGGTTTGTATAAATTTTTGAAAACCTAGTTTTTTACACTTCCGCCCTATTTATGTGATTTGATTGCATGATTGCGTTACGTACAAACCCAACATGAAGAATTTGCTAGTAAACTTAGTACACCCTGAGAACTATTAGAAAATCCTTTGAACATAGAAGTTACGAATAAGGAAATAATCCCTGTAGAATACGTTTATCGAAATTGTTGCGCAAATATTAGAGAACATGAACTGAGCGTAGACTTGATTCCTATTAGATTGGGAGAGTTTGATGTAATACTGGGAATGGATTGGTTGTATAACCATGCTGTGATAATTGACTGTCAGAACAAATGTGTGAACCTTCAGACTCCGAGTAAGTCTAAGGTAGTGTTTTATAGTAGCTCATCGCTTAAGCAATCGTGTTGCGTTACGATGATGCAGGCCAAGAAATTGTTAAAGAAAGGATGCGTAGGTTATTTATCTTACATTGTTGATACTAGAAAGAAGGGAGTATAAATTAAGGATATATCCGTAGTTAATGAATTTCAAGATGTGTTTTCGGACGATCTGCCTGGTCTTCCGTCAAACAGAGAAATCAAATTCGTAATAGACTTAGCACCAGGAACGACACCGATTTTGAAAGCTCCATATCGTATTGCGCCAGTAGAAATGAAAGAATTGATGATACAATTGCAAGAGTTATTGGATAAGGGTTACATTTGATCGAGTGTTTCTCCTTGGGGAGCACCAGTGCTATTCGTTAAGAAGAAGGACGGATTGATGAGGCTCTGTATCAATTATCGAGAATTGAACAGAGTAACAATCAAGAACGGATATCCGCTACCGAGGATAGACGACCTGTTTGATTAACTGAAGGGAGCAAAGTGTTTCTCGAAAATTGACCTGCGAACATGATATCATCAACTGAAAGTGAGGGATGAGGACATACCAAAGACTGCGTTTCGAATTCGTTATGGACACTACGAGTTTTTGGTAATGTCATTTGGATTGACTAATGCTCAGGCAACATTTATGGGCTTGATGAACCGAGTTTTCAAGCCATACTTGGATAAATTTGTAGTGGTTTTTATCGATGACATTTTGATCTACTCGAAGACAGAGGAAGAACATGCCGAACATCTGAAGATTGTTTTGGAGGCACTAAGGAAGGAGAAGATGTATGCAAAATTTTCAAAGTGCGAATTTTGGATGGAGAAGGTTCAATTCTTAGGCCACGTGGTGGATAAGAATGGAATCTCTGTAGACCCTGCGAAGGTAGAAGCAGTAAGTAATTGGGAACAACCGAGAACACTGACGGAGGTGAGAAGCTTTTTAGGGTTAGCTGGGTACTATCGAAGATTCATCCAAGATTTTTCTAAGATAGCAACCATGTTGACCAATTTGACTAGGAAGACGGTGAAATTTGTATGGACCGACAAATGCGAAGAAAGTTTTCAAGAACTGAAAAGGAGATTAAGCGAAGCACCTGTGTTATCATTACCAGATGATGCGGGAAATTTTGTGGTGTATAGTGATGCATCGCACAAGGGACTTGGCTGTGTACTTATGCAGCACGGCAAAGTCATTACGTATGCATCACGACAATTGAAGTATAACAAAAAACGATACCCTACTCACGACTTAGAGTTAGCGGCAGTTGTTTTTGCGTTTAAAATATGGAGGCATTATTTATACGGAAAGAAATATGAGATATACACGGACCACAAAAGTCTAAAATATATCTTCACACAGAAAGCGTTGAACATGCGGCAGAGAAGGTGGCTAAAATTAATCAAAGACTATGACTGCGATATTCTTTATCACCCGGGGAAGGCAAACGTGGTTGTCGATGCTCTGAGCAGGAAAGGAAGGGAGAAATTGTTTAATTTGATGGCTCAGGAAGAGTTGATAAGAGAGATGGAGAAATTGGAGATAGAAGTGAAAGGACCAGGAAGGTCTGAAGAGAAGTTGTTTATAATGGAAGCTCATCTAACATTGTTGGATAGAGCGAAGGAAGCCCAGGAAAAAGATGAAGAGTGTGAGAAAATCCGAAAGAGGATCACCGAAAATGAAGAAGAGAAATTCCGAATGGATAAAGACGGTATCTTAAGATTTGAAGGAAGAGTGTGGGTACCAACGGTGATTGAGTTGAGGGAAGAGATTTTTCACGAGGCACACAACACGATATATTTCATTCATTCGGGAGGCACGTAGATGTACAGAGATCTAAGGCAACATTTTTGGTGGCCCAATTTGAAACGGGAAGTCGCAGAGTGTGTCAGTAGATGTTTGACTTGCCAACGCGTTAAAGTAGAGCATCAAAGGCCGAGTGGTTTACTACAACCATTGGAAATACCGGAATGAAAATGGGAACATATTACAATGGACTTCGTGGTAGGACTTCCAGTTACACAGAAAGGTTATGATGCTATTTAGGTTATCGTGGATCGACTAACGAAGACCGCACATTTCCTACCAATCAAGATCCGCTACAGTTTGAACCAATTAGCGAGTTTGTACGTAAAGGAGATTATTTCACGACATGGAGTGCCGGTGTCAATTGTCTCTGATCGAGATCCGCGCTTCACGTCAAATTTTTGGAAGAGTTTGCAAGAGAGAATGGGAACGCAGTTAAGGTTGAGTATCGCTTATCATCCTCAGACAGACGGATAAAGTGAGCGAACTATACAAACGCTGGAGGACATGCTTAGGACTTGTGTGATGGACTTCAAGGGAAATTGGGACGACCACCTACCCTTAGTCGAATTTGCGTATAACAATAGTTACCATGCGAGTATCGACATGCCACCGTACGAAGCTCTTCACGGAAGAAAGTGCAGAACGCCATTATATTGGGACGAAGTCGGAGAGCGACGAATACTCAGACCAGAGCTAGTACAACAAACCGCAGAAGTGGTGATAGTGATCAGAGCCAGACTAGTAGCAGCTCAAGATCGTCAGAAAAAGTAAGCAGACTTGCATCGACAAGATCGAGACTTTAAAGTCAGCAGTTTCGTATTCTGGAAGGTATTGTTGGGTATTTTCTACCCGCAACACGCAAGTGTACGTGGTCAATAAGTAATACAGTGATAAATCAAAGATCATACCCATAGAGACAATAATTACTATTTAATCGAACAAGTACCAATTTTAGAGTATTTCAACTTTATCAAACTATCAGCAAAAAGATATGTTCTTCTATAACTAAATTAATAATGAAAGTAACTGCACACTAAATCGAAATCTTAACAGAATTGAGAGAATTAAGCCTACAACTTCACTTATTATTTCACTTTAGATAATATCTTTTGTCCCTAGTTTATTTCAGTTACCCCCAGGTTATTAATCGAAAACATTAATGTAGATAAAACCACCTCATGATGCATAATATCCGTACTTATTTGTATCCACATATGATAGATTCAAACAAGACATCCTAATTAACTAATTCACTATATTTCTATGTGAGTTGCAATTAATCAGAATTTATTACCAAGTTCCCTTTCAGATTACATATGGCGTAAAGGAATACATCTATCCTAAACACGAATCACGAATTCTATCTATGCAGAATTCACAAACATATGTCACTATGGCCAGTTCTAATCTCCTATGTTCCATCACAAGTTAATAACAAATAACAGAATAATCGTTGATCAGGCAATTATATAAATTAATCACACACATAGTGAATAACATGGGAATAACCTCCATAAACTGGATTTAAAAATAATTAATCCTCCATTACATAATAAGATCCGTCATAGGCTTAAATAAATAATTAGTTCATAACGAATGAAATAAAATCCATAATCCACAGAGTACTAATCATAACGAATACAAAGATAATATGGATTGAGAAAGATAGAAATATAAAACTCCTGTCGTTACTGTCTCCAAATTTCTCCGCGTTCATCCGATCACGCTCCGCTTTAATTCTCTTCTTCTAGTTCAGATCCACAAAAATATTTTTTTTTTCAAGTTGTCTCCGTCTCATATAATATATATGCTAAGTTAACATGTCTAATTGAAATATATCCTAATTGAATAATAATACTAGACTATCTAATATAATATATATTATATTCTAATTATATGCCTCCCTGCTATCCTTTTTCGTCCCAGGCTCAGTATTATTACTATCCAAGTTATATCATACTTGAAGTTTATTAGATATTCAATACTCATGGCCCACTTGCATTTTAATCGTGCACTGAATCCTTGTGAGAAAGAAGTCTTCAGCTGCTGTACATTATTATTTTCCTCCTGCTAGCCCACGATCCGTCCAATTGCTAGCCCATTCATGCTGCCGTGTCCAAATCAGCAAAGGAATTTAGCATCAACACAGCCGCCTCCCCGCCCCAGCGGGAGGCCTCCTTAATGAAGCCCCGCCCCAACGGAACATCATACTGCCAGCCACTTGAAATTCCGCATGGTTTGCTTCCTTCAAGTCCCAAACATAAGAAGGCTTGCATGCATGGAATTGTTGAACCAATTGAGAGGCTGACATGTTAATTCCATACTAACCTTGGTCCACTCATCATTTTACTTCATCATTTCATGGCCCACTTGAATCTTTGCTAATTGCTTGTGTCATTCTACCATCCCTTGCACATGAGTACCCAATTACCTTCCTATGCAAGCTGCTCCACGTGACTATGCATACAAGTTGAATTCCACTATCATTTTGCTGTTCCTTTTTCCATGCTACTCCATTAAGGCTTTGATGCAAGCTGCTATACTCCCTGATTTAATTAAATAATATATATAACGCATATTATATCCCTCTTAAGCAAACTGCTCTTTCCATATGCTAGCTGCTGCAGTGACATGTGAGTGGCCCACTTGAATCTTTGAATTGGCATGTGCATGGGTGCTGGTTCGTGGACTACCTCTTGCTTTGGCCCACTTTTCCAACTGCTACAGCCGTGGCCCAGCCATGTATGCTGATTTGTTGTTATGTTCTCCAATTTCCAGTGAATAAGCCTTCTCAAGTGTAGAAGTTGCTATATCAAGTGGTGGAATACTACAAACATTAGTAATTGCAGCAACTTCAAAATCATCCTTGGCATCCGTGAGCTTCTAGGAACATGGGCTGCTCCACTTAACATACTTACATTGCTTGCATGCATGGACCGGATTAGCTGCTTCCTCACCCAATTCGTGGCCCACTTACATATTAACTTTAGCCCATTTACCATCTTGCCTCATAATTTCGTACTGCTCGTGACTTGCTTGCTCATGTTGATTCCATTTTTCCTCCAATTTATTTCCAATTATCATAGAACTCTTCAATTGTACCTAAAATAAACATACATGAATAATGAGTATATGTAGGTACGGAATAAAAAGAATAAGCATTAAAGAATAGACATATAACATGCAAATTCATCCTTATAAAGCTACTTTCACCTCCATTTCATTCCCTGCACATAAACGTGTAACTTAATAGAAATGATAGGCAAATAAATCGAAAACAATCAGAATCAAGCTATAACGACTACCGATTCGTAGGTATGAAACCCACTCATCAGGTATCTCCATGGAAGAGAAAAATCTGATTCGGCAAGAAAGGAAAATTGAGTCCAAGATTCATAGGACCGTTCGAGATACTTAAGTGAGTGGGCGAAGTGGCATACAAAGTTGCATTACCACGCGATTTGGAGCACATCCATAATGTGTTCCACATTTCCGTGTTGCGACCGTACAAGGACGACTACAAGCACGTGATTTCTTATGAGCCCATTCAAGTGGAGAAGAACTTGGCGTATGAAGAAATTCCTGTCCAGATATGAGATAGGAAAGAGCAAACCTTAAGAAATAAAGTTATTTCATCTGTAAAAGTACTTTGGCGTAACCACGATGTCGAGGAGGCAACGTGGGAGTTAGAAGATAGGATGATAAGGGATTATCCCCATTTATTTGTGTAACCTTGTAGCAATTCCGGGACGGAATTTTTATAAGGGGGGGATGATGTAATACCCGAGAATTTCCTAATATTATTAAATAAATATATTAATGGAAATGAGAATTTATTTGAATATAAATGATTTTGTATTGTGAGAAAGATTGATTCAATTATATAAAATTGAATAATTATAATAATTGAAGAAAATATGGAGTTTATAATAAACTCGGGAAGCCTTGTGTGGCACCCTGATGAGATATATTAATGATGATATTAATTGACGAAGAAATTATTAAAGTAAACAATTAATATATATTAATTGTTAATTGTTATTAAAGAATATTAATTAATTGTTATAAAATATTTTATGGTGATTAATTAATAATATGTGATTATTATTATTGCAAGAAATATAATAATAATAAGCAACGTGTTTATAAAAATAATAAGATATTTAATTATATAAGTGTTAATCGATTATTATGGAAATTAATAATTAATGAGGAATGGATTAATTAATATTATCGTTAATTAATCAATGAGATAAATAATTTATTTATTTGACATTATGAATAACAAAACAAATAAGTAAGTTATTAATATAATAAGATTATATTAATTGATATGTGCAAATGTGCAATACTTGAATATATAAAGTATATGGAATACAACTATATTATATAGTGTAGAGAGACACTTAAGTGTGACCATGCATATATATATAAACTATAGTGCAATGTGATTATACTACACATAGAAACCATATATTATATGAAGCATAATGTGATTATATTATGTACATAAACTATATAGTAAAGTTATTGAATTATGAGAGTTACATGAAATGCCTATGTAACAATGTGAATATACATTAAAGTGAGACATCATGAGTATGTGGTAGATAATTTGATAATACTTAACTATCTTATGTTATCTTCATTGATTATGAAACAATGTGAAACCAATGTACATGGGTTAAATGATAAGAGTACATATATAATCCCTAAACCTTCTACTTATAGTAATGTTATGTATTGGAATTACACGTGGAAACCAAAAGGAGAACTAAAAAGAACTGCATTGAACTAAATAAACATATTGCTGGAAGATTTAAACTCATCAGTTATATCATAGTACATAAACAGTAGCCTAAGGCTAAAACACGTAACTTCCAAGTTTATATAAGTGGCTAAGCATAGGTGATGATTGCAAAGCCAATGGCTATGGGGATGGCTGGTGGTGGGTTGTTAAACCACTCCCAATTAACCAATGTTTTCTTCCATTATACCATAGACTCCAACCTCAGTACAATGTAAATGTCCAGTCCAAGTTTCCTTTATAAATAGAAGCTCTATTTTCAGTTTTTGTGTTGCTTGCAATTGTCTGATAAATTCTAAGTTTGAGAGTTCTAAGTTACTGAGCAATTGTAGAAGCATATTCAGTGTGTGAGGAGTCCAATTAACATATAACAGAGGTATAACTTTATTTCCTTGTTCTTCATTTCATGAACTCCAATTGTCTGTTTCTGTAAATTCTCTAAAATTTTCTAATTCTTGAATTAAGTTTGGATATGGTGATAAGTTGATTAGGATATACTTGTTAGTTGTTATATAGTCTTGGTAGTATGTTTAAACTACAATATGACTGCTTGGAACTGATTTCGTGAAGTAAGTTTGTGTTTGGGCTGGAAGTCTGCCGAAGCAAACTGCATCTTGATTCGAACCAGGCACATCGCAGGGCCCTGAAACCAGTTTCTGCAGCCTGCTTAAAAATCTGTTATGTATATATTATGAGGTTTGGTTTAAACAAGCATGTTAGCTTGTGTAACATATATATATATATATATATATATATATAAAACATAATGAGGCAATGTAAGAATGTTTTAGTATATTAACATGCATGGTTAACAAAAAGCGTATGGTTTTCGAAATGAACTTAGGATTTAGAAATGGACGTTAATTCGTTGTATCCATTTTAGACATTCTAACTTTTGAGACATGTTTGTATGACCTAGAAACACCTGAAATGTATGGTCACTTGTGTAGATAAGTTTCATAACGAAATACGAACATACAAACCTCATTAGTAACAGAAATGTAAGTTTTTACAAACAAACTTTTGACATGTTTATACCATATATGAGTTCTGATTTTTCAAGCATGTTTATATGGCCTTGATATGCGTGTCACACCTATTGGCTTATGTATACGAATTTTATGATGTAACACGAACATGTTAGTAAGACTTACTGATGAAAATAAGCTTTGATGGTGAACCTTAACATGTTATTACAAGATTCATATTCTTAAAGGTATGATCATACTTGATAGTACTTTTAGACTTGTTAAAGTATCATTCATGTTTGCATACTATTTTACATGTCGTAAAACCAAGTTTAGCGTAAACAAAGCATGTTTTCAACTAATAACTGTGATAGTTACATGTATGAAATGAGAATATTCATAAGCATGCCTAATATTTGACTACCTTATATGTTTACAAGGTGAGCACGCTAGATTTCGTAACGTCATGACCTTGAATGACCGTAAGTCGTCAAAAGTATTAACATAGAACCTATATTCTGTAAATTGGTCGTGAAAGGGGTGAACGAACATGGAAAGACTCTTTAATATATATACGTGCTATGTGGTATCATATGTTGATACGTGGATCCAATTTTGACGGTTAACTTATAGTAATGCTATAACTTGCTAAAATAGAATATGTTCGCTATTTGTGGTAGTCTCACGTGGTAGTAATGATGTATGAAGATGATTAACTTGAGAAAAGAGGAAAGTTAAGGGTAGAAAATATATTAATATATAATACTATATAATTGTGTCGCTAGGTCAAGACTTAGCTTATGTGATTATCGTATATACGAGATGAGATATAATGTTAAACTATATGACTAATGAATATCATATATACATAACTATATTACGATAGGATTCAAAAAGTGTTGATTAATTTACGTGTATAAACTACGCTTAAGGCAAGTTTCCTAACTTACACTTTTTTACGGTACATGTATTCTATCCTTGTATATTGCAAACTAGTTTCTTTACTTAATCGTTTGAATTGAATTAGCATACTTGAACTCTTATTTCATTAAAGCTATTATTCATGTTGAACTTGGTATTGTTCTTGAATATTGTGAAAGTGTCTATGCCATTTGATTCGGTTAGACTTGTATTATTAAAAAGCGACCCAAACCAATTGATTGGTGCGGGATCTTGTATTTGACTGAGAAGAACAAAATATAACTGTCGGAGAACCGACGCGCGCACATTAGTATGATTGAGTGTTATGCATAACATAGGGTACTTTAGGCTGATCACCTATTGTACTTGTTTTTGTTGGATTTTCAGTTTATTACTGTCAATTCCTGTGGAAGTTCATAGTCCTTAGTGACTGCTCAGTATTCAGTTATCTTAAAATCTTGAATTGATTTATTATTGAATCACATTGATATTATTCTGTCCTTAGCAACTGTTATTGAAAACTGTTGATATTCTTATTATCCTTAAACTATCAAACCTTGCTATACCCTTTCGAGAATTGAGAATTATATTACAAACCCTTATTTTATATTACTTGCTGAGCAATTTGTGCTCATTCTTGCTTTTCCTAAAAACATTTCAGTTAAGGCCGAGCAGTGCGGACCCTCGAGTACCGACAAGGGCAAGGGAAAGGCTACAGAGTAGCTTAATATTATGTAGGACTTATGATTGTAATAAAGAACTTATGATATTATGTACTAGTTATGGTTATTTTTGCTTAAGATATGTCTAAGCTATGTAATCACTGTTTAAGTTACGAGACCTTGGGACGTGAATAATTATATTATTTAAATGTAATTTATTCGGTATTAGTTGTGTATTATTTCGCTGTGCGATGCGGCATTTAGTCGTATTATTATTGTGATGTGTTACCATGAACACGTGACGAACCAAATTCGAGCGACCCCGTGACGGTCCTGGAATTTGGGGGTGTCACATTCTTTGTATGATAAATCCTTCTCGAATTGTAGGGGTTCATATTCTATCACATGTTTGTAATCGGGTTTATAAGGTCGTAACACTGACACATGGAAGACGTTGTGGACATACTCTAATGCCGGAGGTAAAGCTACCTCATAGGCTACTTCTCCAATTCTTCGTAGTACCTCAAAGGGCCCAATGAACCTCGGGCTCAATTTTCCCTTTTTATCAAATTTTCTCTTTCCCTTCTAGGGAGAGACCTTCAAAAATACAAAGCTACCCAATTAAAACTCAACATTTTTGCGGTGTGGATCGGTGTATTTCTTCTGCCTATCCTGAGCCGCTACTAACCTTATCCGGATTACTTTAACTATCTCTACTGTCTACTATACCAACTCTGGACCTAGCAACTGTCTCTCGCCAACTTCATCCCAGTACAGTGGAGTTCTACACTTTTTACCATACAATGCTTCGTAAGACGGCATACCAATACTAGCGTGGTAACTATTGTTATAACCAAATTCTATAAGCGGTAAGTGATTGTCCCAATTGCCTTTGAAATCCATGATGCATGCTCTCAGCATATCCTCTAATGTCTGGATCGTCCTTTCACTTTGCCCGTCAGTCTGAGGGTGATAAGCTGTACTCATTCTCAATTGTATCCCCATGCATTCCTGTAGTCTGTTCAAGAACTTTTACGTAAAGCGTGGATCACCATCAGAAACAATTGACACCGGCACCCCGTGCCTCGAAATAATCTCTTTCATGTATAACTTCGCCAACTGTTCTAAGTTAAATCTGATTCTGATCGGAAGAAAGTTTGCGGATTTCGTTAATCGGTCAACAATAACCCATACTGCGTCATAGCCTTTCTGGGTTGTCGGAAGGCCAAACACAAAATCCATTGTAATATGTTCCTATTTCCATTCTGGGAAGGGTTGTAGCAAACCACTTGGTCTCTGATGTTCTGCCGTGACCCTTTGACAAGTCAAACACCTGGCAACACAATCGGCAACGTCCCTCTTCATATTTGGCCACCAAAAGTGTTGTCGTAAAGGATTTATACGTCTTGGTACTTCCGGGATGAATGGAATATCTCGAACTATGAGCCTCGCTCAAAATGCCCTCCTTAAGTTTTGGTACTGGCGATACCCAAACTCAGCTTTCAAACCTCAACAATCCCTCGCTGTCCATTTTAATTTTAAGTTCAGTCCCTTCAGATATCTTTTTCTTTACTTCCTCACATTCCTTATCCAGGATTTGAGCTTCCTTAACCTTATCCAAGATAGTTGTACCATCTTGCATCTGGAACAGCTTCTCATCAGTCTCCATTGGACATCCTACTTACAATTCCAGCTTTTCTATTGTTGAAATCAATTCTTCCTGTGTTGTCAACATCATTAACTTCTCCCGATCCTTTCTGCTTAAGGCGTCGGCTACAACATTTGCTTTACCCGGGTGGTATAAGATATCACAATCGTAGTCCTTAATTAGTTCTAACCATATTTTCTGACGCATATTCAAATCCTTCTGGGTGAAAATATATTTCAGACTCTTGTGGTCTGTATATATTTCACCCTTCTCCCCATAGAGATAGTGTCTCCAAATATTTAAAGCGAATACCACCGCGGCCAATTCTAGATCGTGGGTTGGATATCCCTTTTCGTAATCCTTCTATTATCGTGACGTATACGCAATGACTCTGCCATTTTGCATAAGCGCACAACCTAGCCCTTTATGCGACGCATCACTATATACTACAAAGTTTCCTGTGTCATCCGGAAGGGACAACATAGGTGCTGTACTCAACCTTTTCTTAAGTTCTTAAAAACTTTGCTCGCACTTCTCCGTCCAAACGAATTTCACAACTTTCCTAGTTAAATTCGTTAGCGGAGTGGCGATCTTGGAAAAATCATGAATGAATCTTCTATAATAACCTGCTAATCCAAGAAAACTTCTTACTTCCGACGGTGTTTTCGGCTGATCCCAATTCATCACTGCTTCGACTTTGGAGGGATCCGCCGAAATTTCATCCTTATCAATCACGTGTCCGAGAAATTGCACCGTTTCAATCCAGAATTCATATTTTGAGAATTTGGCGTACAACTTCTCTCTTCTCAACACCTCCAATGTCAACTTCAAATGCTCAACAAGCTCTTCTTTGGTCTTAGAATATACCAATATATAGTCAATAAACACCACTACGAATTTGTTCAAAAAATGCTTGAACACTCCGTTCCTTAAGTCCATAAATGTTGCCGGCGCATTCGTTAGACCAAATGACATAACCAAAAATTCGTTGTGACCATATTGTGTCCTGAACGCTGTCTTCGGGACATCTTCTGGCCTCACCTTCAGCTGATGATAACCACTTCTCAAGTCTATCTTTGAGAAATATCTTGCTCCCTTTAATTGATCAAATAGATCGTCAATTCTTGGTAACGGATACCTGTTCTTAATGGTAACCTTGTTCAACTCTCTATAATCGATGCAGAGTCGCATCGTCCCATCCTTCTTCTTTACGAATAACTCCAGGCGCTCCCCACGGTGATACGCTTGGTTGAATATATTTCTTGTCAAGTAGCTCTTGGCTAAACCATTAATTCTTTTATTTCTACCGGAGCCATCCGGTACGGTGCTTTCGATATTAGAGTCGTTCCTGGCACCAAATCGATAAAGAAATCTACTTCCCTATCTGGCGGAAGTCTTGGCAGATCGTCCGAAAACACATCCACGAAGTCCCTTACGACTGGTATTTCCTCTAACTTTGGATTCTCTTTACGACTATCAACTATGTAGGCTAAATACCCCACACAGCCTTGTCTTAATAACTTCCTGGCTTGCATCATCGTCAGACAACTCGCTTACCTAGGCGACTTGCTACCATAAAACACAACCTTTAATGGAGTTATAAGGTTAATACATTTCTTATGGCAATCAATTACAGCCCCATAATTGAATAACCAATCTATTCCCAGGATAACGTCAAATCCCCAAGTTTAATCGGGATAAGATCTACATTCATAATGTTACCCTTAATATCCACTTTATAGTTCTTGTGTATATACCTAACAGGAATCACTTTCCTGTTCACAATCTCTATGTTCATAGGGATTTCTAACTCGTCTTTATGCAATTCTTAGTTCTTTGCAAAGTCATCGGCTATAAATGAGCAAGTAGCACCCGAATCAAATAAAACATAAGCATTGACTTTATTGATCATAATGATACCTGACACCACATCACGAGACTGCACCGCATCCTGTACGGTCATATTGAATGTCCTTGCAGTTGGTCGGTTTGTCAAAGTCGGTCCGGTAATTATAAGAGGATTTCCACTGTTATTTCCCTTGTTTCCACCTGACCCTGCCCCTCCCGATGCCTTCTTGGGACAGTCTCTAGCCAAGTGATCCTTTGACCCATATGTGTAGAAGGAGCCCTTCTTAGGGTTAGGGTAGTTAGGTGCTATGTGGCCCTCCTGACCACAATTGTAGTAAACTCTTTTCCCCTTCATGTAGACTCCCAAGTGAGTCTTTCCACAGGTTGGGCATGGTTCTATCCTTTTCTTCTGACTCCCTTGCTGATTTACAGACGACGGGTTGTCATTCCACCTTTGTTTATGATTATTGGTTCCTCCCGTGTTACTACTACTAGCCTTATTATTTCCTTCACTTTCATTCTTTCTTTTCTTCTGATCCTGATTGTACTTGGTCACCTCTTCGCTTCCACCTTCAGCGAGGATGGCCTTCTCCAGAACTCCAGCAAAAGTGTTCAATTGAAACATTTACACTTTGCTATACAATCAGGGTTTCAGTCCCTGCTTAAATTGCATAGCCTTTCTTTCGTCGGTATGCACCTGATATTGGGCAAACCTAGCCAATTCGTTAAACTTCACCGCGTAGTCGGGCACAGACGTAATTCCCTGTTTCCACTCCAGAAATTGCAC
This sequence comes from Panax stipuleanatus, assembly GCA_020205555.1. Taxonomy (NCBI): domain Eukaryota; kingdom Viridiplantae; phylum Streptophyta; class Magnoliopsida; order Apiales; family Araliaceae; genus Panax; species Panax stipuleanatus. Next base: position 47,660,230 of record CM035123.1, read on the forward strand.
CTCCATTTGATTCTGGGAGCTGCTTGGGAAATACATCTCGAAAAATATCTCCTTAAACCTTTCCTAGGTTACTATACCTTCTCCTCCCCTGACCTTATGTGCCTGCCACCAGTAGCTGGCTTCTGATTTTAACATAAACGTTGCGTAGGCGGTCTTCTGGTCCTCCCTAACTCGGGCGACCTCAAAAACTTTCTATATCTCCATAACCCAAGTTTGAGCGTCTACCGGGTTTGTGGAGCCTTTAAACTCCGGCGGTCCCACTGCCTTAAAGTCCTTAAACGGAGTGTTCGGTGGAGCTTGAGGCTGATTATTCATCGCTCCAGCTAACAAATTTACCAACTGCTGAACGGGGTTCGCATTGGCATCATTGTTGTTATTGTTATTCGTTGACCCTTCTTAGGCATATCGACGATTTTGTCTCCTTCTTGGCGGCATATTTCTATTAAGATATATGCTCATTAGATCTTTATTCAATCTCTTTAATACTTAAGACTTAACTCAAATATTTAACATAATCACTTTAACTCATATCATCTCAAAAAACTTTGATATTTTATTAAAATCAAAAGTTTTAACATAGTACGATAGCATTTCTGCCATTTACATCAACTATCCTGAGATAAAGTATCTACAGGATTTAAAACATCATAAGATTCCTTTGTTTGTAATCACATCAGAATTTACATTATTAACTATTAGTTAAGCATTCACATAATCATACTGTCCTATTACGACCTGCTAAGACGTCGGACAGCTTCGTTACGCTCCTCCTCTATTATGCGGGACATAGTCCTACTGATCTAACATATACCCAGGCAGTCCCTCGAACTGAATTGGATATCTCAAAACTCGGTCCTGGGCCTCATCAATGGCCCTCAAAATCAGTGTAGCACGTCTCTGCAACCTTAACTTTCTTTGCACGCTCCTCATCCTCTGCCCAAGCTTCCTCTACTATGATGAGTCTTTCTGATTTCTCTTTTATCTCATTCTTCAACCTTTCTAACTCCTTCGACTTCTGCTCACTTTGGCCCCCCTCATGAACCAAATCCCACTCCATATTTCCAAGATGGTTGTGGAGTGTCTCAACCTCACCATCATTCTGCTCGATGGTCCACCGTTGAGTGACTGTCTGCTCCCTCAACTCCTGAATCATATCTCATAACTCTATGTTGCGATCATACAATAAATCGAACATATCAGCGCTGACAGAGTTCGGTGGGAACTCCTCAAGGTCTTCCTCCTCCTCCTCCTCCTCGGCTGCCTCAGCCGGGATCTCAAACTCCTCAGGGTCCTCCTCTGAGTCAATCTCTGGCTCATGCTCCCAACCAATGACTGTGATCAACGAAGATGGCTTTGGCTATACTAACTGCTCCCAGACTGTTTGTATGTCTCGGGGCTCCTCATCTCTAGTCTCTAGGGGTACAATATCCCTGGGCTGACTAGCTCCTCCAATATTTGACATCTCGACAAAATAAGTTTTATGTCTTAGTTATTAAGTTATATTAATCGATACTCGAGCAAGTATATAATTAAAAACACATAGCACATAAGGGAATTTTATAATCTTTCTTAGAATTTCAATAAGAGTTATCATTTCTATGTTCTCGAAGGCTACTATCCTAAGGTTTTCCCCCACCTAAGGTTCATAACATATGGCTCTGATACCAACTTGTGACACCCCCAAATCCGGCATCTTAATTTTCACAGGATTTGGTGTTCACTGTTCAAATATCATATGACTATCTACCCATAAAAATAGAAATTCATTAAATAGATAAATAATACATCATCTCCCTATAATAGGGTTACAACATCTGAAATAGTAAATACATAATCAATCCCAGGTTATACTTAACCTTAAATCTCTATTGCCGGAAACGTAAATAAATAACTCTTAATAAATACACATAAGTCTTTAACTTTAACATTTCAATAACACCACAAGTCTTCAACACTTGTTAGCTTTTCCTTTGCCCTTTCTACCAGAAGGTTCATCACATCGTTCATTCATAGCTGCAACGTTATTATGCAAGAGTGAGCACGAATGCCCGCAAGTATAAAAATATAATAGTAATAACATGCGAGTGAAATCAAAGAAGTCTGAATAACAGAAAGCTCAACTTTTGAATCAAGAATAATAATCGAGAATCAAATTACTTCTGAGGATCATAAGACCTTGAACTATGTCCTAGGCTCAAGTATATTAACCTTTAAACCTTTAACAGTCATAAGCTTATGGACTTTACTTCTCGTACTTAGGGAGATCAGCCCTTCGTACCGATACTGTGCACAATACCTCAACGCTTAAAGCATCATCAATTCCCCCTTTAATAGGGTTGTTCATCTCAGTTTTGACATCAGAGTCCGCACGAAATAAAGTTTGGTTTGGATAACTCAATTGTAGTTCTGGAATTTTGAACGCTCATTAACCATGAACTAGCCTAATCAATAAGGGTTCACTAGTCTTAAAGGATTCATCAATATATGATATTCAATTTGAATAATAACTTCTCAAGGGTATACAATCGAATAAGTGTTGTATACTGAAATAATACTTTTTTAAAAAATCATAACATCTCATATGAAATTCTGAACTTGAATAATCAAGAGTAAGTACTTTGCTTGATATAGAATTTAGGTCTATAACTTGCTCAATGTAAATGTAAGGTTTAGAAACTTGCTCAAATGTAAAGATTTGAGTTTAGGAAACTTGCTCAATTTAAAGAGTATAGTTAGGAAACTTGCCTCGTGCGTAAGCTACAATTATAATTCTCATTCTTTAATTACTTTTACCTATCAATATATTCATAATATAAATTAATCACAGGTTCGATATGATTATCAATTCACTGACAGTGTTCTTCGAACTCATTATTAGGTTTTTCAAATAATGGTTTCAAGTCAATTAATTAACTTATTAATCAATCACATAAGCTAAGTTATTAATCTTGTATTAACATCTTATCATATACATAACATGTCTTCATATTTATTAGATTTAAAACACATTACTGAAAATTTAAAACTTAGAAATTTTTTTTGAATTTTTCCAGACAGGTGCGGCCGCGCGGCGACGAATTTCCAGAATTTTTAGTTCGCGAAGAACACAGAAACTCGCCCCTTTTTTCTAATTTTACACCAATATACTGATTCATATTGTTACCCATGAAGTATAAACTTCATAGGAACATCGCAAATCACTACTAGCACGTTCTTAACACTTCAAGTCATGTAATTCCACAATTTAAGACTTTTAATTTCACTATTCTTCAAAATTTTTGTAAAGTTTAATGAAAAATATAAAATCTATCATTACGAATTCGTTACAACACCAAATCTGCTCATTCCAATTCCATTTTCTTTGTTTAAACATATGTAATCAAAATCAAACGTCAATTTTAATTTAAACATACTTTAAAAGTATTTAATTTACCCATATGGGTTATACACACAACATTTATACCTTGTCTTTTCAAGAAACCCAATTCTTAACAAAATTACATGGTGTGATCACTGTAAATCATGGATACATGATCCAACACATAATACTAACATATACGGTCACATATATGATCATATCTTGCCAGATCTGCACATCGTGCATTGCTCACCCAAGGTTCCTCTACTATGGCGAGTCTTTCTGATTTCTCTTTTATCTCATTCTTCAACCTTTCTATCTCCTCTGACTTCTGCTCAATTTGGCCCCCCTCATGAACCAAATCCCACTCCATATTTCCAAGATGGTTGTGGAGTGTCTCAACCTCACCATCCTTTTGCTCGATGGTCGACCGTTGAGTGACTGTCTGCTCCCTCAACTCCTGAATCATATCTCATAACACTATGTTGCGATCATACAATAAATCGAACATATCAACGCTGACAGAGTTCGGTGGGAACTCCTCAAGGTCTTCCTCCTCCTCGGCTGCCTCAGCTGGGATCTCAAACTCCTCAGGGTCTGAGTCAATCTCTGGCTCATGCTCCTAACCAATAACTGTGATCAACGGAGATGGCTCTGGCTGTACTAACTGCTCCCAGACTGTATGTATATCTTGGGACTCCTCATCTCTAGTTTCTAGGTGTACAATATTCTTGGGCTGACTAGCTCCTCCAATATTTGACATCCTGACAAAATAAGTTTTAAGTCTTAGTTAATAAGTTATATTAATCGATACTCGAGCAAGTATATAATTAAAAACACATAGCACATAAGGGAATTTTATTATCTTTCTTAGAATTTCAATAAGAGTTATCATTTCTATGTTCTCGAAGGCTACTATCCTAAGGTTTTCCCCCACCTAAGGTTCATAACCTATGGCTCTGATACCAACTTGTGACACCCCCAAATCCGGCATCTTAATTTCCACAGGATTTGGTGTTCACTGTTCAAATATCATATGACTATCTACCCATAAAAATAGAAATTCATTAAATAGATAAATAATACATCATCTCCCTATAATAGGGTTACAACATCTGAAATAGTAAATACATAATCAATCCCAGGTTATACTTAACCTTAAATCTCTGTTGCGGAAACATAAACAAATAAGTCTTAATAAATACACATAAGTCTTGAACTTTAACATTTCAATAACACCACAAGTCTTCAACACTTGTTAGCTTTTCCTTTGCCCTTGCTACTAGAAGGTTCATCACATTGTTCATTCTTAGATGCAATGTTATTATGCAAGAGTGAGCACGAATGTCCGCAAGTATAAAAATATAACAGTAATAACATGCGAGTGAAATCATAGAAGTCTGAATAACAGAAAGCTCAACTTTTGAATCAAGAATAATAATCGAGAATCAAATTACATCCGAGGATCATAAGACCTTGAACTATGTCCTAGGTTCAAGTATATTAACCTTTAAACCTTAAACAGTCATAAGACTATGGACTTTACTTCTCGTACTTAGGGAGATCAGCCCTTCGTACCGATACTGTGCACAATACCTCAACGCTTAAAGTATCATCAATTCCCCCTTTAATAGGGTTGTTCATCTCAGTTTTGACATCAGAGTCTGCACGAAATAAAGTTTTGTTTGTATAACTCAATAGTAGTTCTGGAATTTAGAACGCTCATCAACCATGAACTAGCCGAATCAATAAGGGTTCACTAGTCTTAAAGGATTCATCAATATATGATATTCAATTTGAATAATAACTTCTCAAGGGTATACAATCGAATAAGTGTTGTATACTGAAATGATACTTTTTAAAAAAATCATAACATCTCATATGAAATTCTGAACTTGAATAATCAAGAGTAAGTACTTTGCTTGATATAGAATTTAGGTCTATAACTTGCTCAATGTAAAAGTAAGGTTTAGAAACTTGCTCAAATGTAAAGATTTGAGTTTAGGAAAGATGCTCAATTTAAAGAGTATAGTTAGGAAACTTGCCTCGTGCGCAAGCTACAATTATAATTCTCGTTCTTTAATTACTCTTACCTATCAATACATTCATAATATCAATTAATCACAGGTTCGATATGATTATCGATTCACGACAGTGTTCTTCGAACTCATTATTAGGTTTTTCAAATAATGGTTTCAAGTCAATTAATTAACTTATGAATCAATCACATAACCTAAGTTATTAATCTTGTATTAACATCTTATCACATACATAACATGTCTTCATATTTATTAGATTTAAAACACATTACTCAAAATTTAACACTTAGAATTTTTTTGAATTTTTCCATACAGGTGCGGCGGCGCGGCGACGAATTTACAGAATTTTTAGTTCGAGAAGAACACAGAAACTCGCCCCTTTTTTCCAATTTTACACCAATATACTGATTCATATTGTTACCCATGAAGTATAAACTTCATAGGAACCCCGCAAATCACTACTAGCACGTTCTTAACATTTCAAGTCATGTAATTCCATAATTTAAGACTTTTAATTTCACTATTCTTCAAAATTTTTGTAAAGTTTAATGAAAAATATAAAATCTATCATTACGGATTCGTTACAACACCAAATCTGCTCATTCCAATTCCATTTTATTTGTTTAAACATATGTAATCAAAATCAAACATTAATTTTAATTTAAACATACTTTAAAAGTATTTAATTTCCCCATATGGGTTATACACACAACATTTATACCTTGTCTTTTCAAGAAACCCAGTTCTTAACAAAATTACATGGTGTGATCACTGTAAATCATGGATACATGATCTAACACATAATACTAACATGTACGGTCACATATATGATCATATCTTGCCAGATCTGCACATCGTGCATTGCTCACCCAAGCTTCATCTACTATGTCGAGTCTTTCTGATTTCTCTTTTATCTCATTCTTCAACCTTTCTATCTCCTCCGACTTCTGCTCAATTTGGCCCCCCTCATGAACCAAATCCCACTCCATATTTCCAAGATGGTTGTGGAGTGTCTCAACCTCACCATCCTTCTGCTCGATGGTCGACCGTTAAGTGACTGTCTGCTCCCTCAACTCCTGAATCATATCTCATAACTCTATGTTGCGATCATACAAAAAATCGAACATATCAACGCTGACAGAGTTCGGTGGGAACTCCTCAAGGTCTTCCTCCTCCTCCTCCTCCTCCTCGGCTACCTCAGCTGGGATCTCCAACTCCTCAGGGTCTGAGTCAATCTCTGGCTCATGCTCCTAACCAATGACTGTGATCAACGGAGATGGCTCTGGCTGTACTAACTGCTCCCAGACTGTATGTATGTCTCGGGGCTCCTCATCTCTAGTCTATAGGGGTACAATATCCCTGGGCTGACTAGCTCCTCCAATATTTGACATCCTGACAAAATAAGTTTTAAGTCTTAGTTATTAAGTGATATTAATTGATACTCGAGCAAGTATATAATTATAAACACATAGCACATAAGGTAATTTTATTATCTTTCTTAGAATTTCAACAAGAGTTATCATTTCTATGTTCTCGAAGGCTACTATCCTAAGGTTTTTCCCCACCTAAGGTTCATAACCTATGGCTCTGATACCTACTTGTGACACCCCCAAATCCGGTATCTTAATTTCCACAGGATTTGGTGTTCACTATTCGAATATCATATGACTATCTATCCATAATAATAGAAATTTATTAAATAGATAAATAATACATCATCTCCCTATAATAGGGTTACAACATCTGAAATAGTAAATACATAATCAATCCCAAGTTATACTTAACCTTAAATTTCTATTGCAGAAACGTAAACAAATAAGTCTTAATAAATACACATAAGTCTTGAACTTTAACATTTCAATAACACCACAAGTCTTCAACACTTGTTAGCTTTTCCTTTGCCCTTGCTACTAGAAGGTTCATCACATTGTTCATTCTTAGCTGCAATGTTATTATGCAAGAGTGAGCACGAATGCCCGCAAGTATAAAAATATAACAGTAATAACATGCGAGTGAAATCATAGAAGTCTGAATAACAGAAAACTCAACTTTTGAATCAAGAATAATAATCGAGAATCAAATTACATCTGAGAATCATAAGACCTTGAACTATGTCCTAGGTTGTCAAGTATATTAACCTTTAAACCTTTAACATTCATAAGACTATGGACTTTACTTCTCGTACTTAGGGAGATCAGCCCTTCGTACCGATACTGTGCACAATACCTCAACGCTTAAAGCATCATCAATTCCACCTTTAATAGGGCTGTTCATCTCAGTTTTGGCATTAGAGTCTGCACGAAATAAAGTTTTGTTTGTATAACTCAATAGTAGTTCTGGAATTTAGAACGCTCATCAACCATGAACTAGCCTAATCAATAAGGGTTCACTAGTCTTAAAGGATTCATCAATATATGATATTCAATTTGAATAATAACTTTTCAAGGGTATACAATCGAATAAGTGTCGTATACTGAAATGATACTTTTAAAAAAAAATCATAACATCTCATATGAAATTCTGAACTTGAGTAAGTACTTTGCTTGATATAGAATTTAGGTCTATAACTTGCTCAATGTAAAAGTAAGGTTTAGAAACTTGCTCAAATGTAAAGATTTGAGTTTAGGAAACTTGCTCAATTTAAAGAGTATAGTTAGGAAACTTGCCTCGTGCGCAAGATACAATTATAATTCTCGTTCTTTAATTACTCTTACCTATCAATACATTCATAATATCAATTAATCACAGGTTCGATATGATTATCGATTCACGACAGTGTTCTTCGAACTCATTATTAGGTTTTTCAAATAATGGTTTCAAGTCAATTAATTAACTTATTAATCAATCACATAATCTAAGTTATTAATCTTGTATTAACATCTTATCACATACATAACATGTCTTCATATTTATTAGATTTAAAACACATTACTCAAAATTTAACACTTAGAAATATTTTTGAATTTTTCCAGACAGGCGCGGCGGCGCGGCGAGGAATTTACAGAAGTTTTAGTTAGCGAAGAACACAGAAACTCGCCCCTTTTTTCCAATTTTTCACAAATATATTGATTCATATTGTTACCCATGAAGTATAAACTTCATAGGAACACCGCAAATCACTACTAGCATGTTCTTAACATTTCAAGTCATGTAATTCCATAATTTAAGACTTTTAATTTCACTATTCTTCAAAATCTTTGTAAAGTTTAATGAAAAATATAAAATCTATCATTACGGATTCGTTACAACACCAAATCTGCTCATTCCAATTCCATTTTCTTTGTTTAAACATATGTAATCAAAATCAAACGTCAATTTTAATTTAAACATACTTTAAAAGTATTTAATTTACCCATATGGGTTATACACACAACATTTATACCTTGTCTTTTCAAGAAACCCAGTTCTTAACAAAATTACATGGTGTGATCACTGTAAATCATGGATACATGATCCAACACATAATACTAACATATACGGTCACATATATGATCATATCTTGATTTAATTTACCAAAATAATTCTTAACAGAGAATTTGTAAAAGACGTATAAAAACTCTATAACTTTTTCAAAAACCAAATTAAGACCAAATTATATAATTTTGGTCATTTTAAATCATTCATACCAAATATCAAACACGATATAATCACACACCCATATAGATATAGCCATATCATAACTTAATTATGAAACCCAATTTTCATAGAAACTTTAAAAATACGTAATGAAGAACTTTAAGAAATTTAGATTTTGAAAACATAAATGAAGGATTACCCTTTAATAATGAATATGATACAATCAAAGATCACATAGTATTTTTCTTAAATTCTCTTCTCTCTTTCTCCAACTTTTCTCTCTGACTTGAAATATGAAACACCAAACGTCTGACACAAGCAATATACATATATATTATATTCGTTGTACTAATAACTGCTAACTCCCACAAGGGCCTTGTTTGGCAACACCCCTAATTCCTTTGTTTTTATTTATTTTAATTAACTAGTTTAGTATATAGTTAATTGTAACACTTTAATTAATTCAATTAATCTTATTTAAATCAATTAAATAAAATAAGATAATTCACATTAAATCACATTGTCACATAATTAATATTCTTATTTATTAATTATGTCAATTCACTAATTCTCTAATTAATTATAAATTAATTAGAATAACATTATGCTTATTTAATTAATTCATTTAATCAAATAAACTCAATTAAATATATACTTTGAACTATAAAATTACTACACATTAATTTAATTAATGTAACACATATAATTAAATTAATCTACCACAAATTCATGAATTAATTATTTAACTCAATAATTAAATCATCAAAAATATTTATTTATTTCAAATAATATTTAAATAACTGTACAAAATTCTCGTTCGTCACATCTTTCCCCCCTTAAAAGGATTCTGTCCTCAGAATCATGGTTCGATTAATAATTTCGTCCCGTCACATTCTCCCCCCTTACAAAGATTCTGTACCCAGAATCACGTTCACCTATTCAGGAAATAAGTGTGGATAAGTTTTCTTCATATTCTCCTCGAGTTCCCATGTAGCTTCTTCAGCATTGTGGTTCCTCCAAATTACCTTAACAGAAGGTATTACTTTATAACTGAGAACTTGCTCTTTCCTGTCAACAATCTGAACGGGAACTTCTTCGTATGATAAATCCTTCTCGAATTGTAGGGGTTCATATTCTATCACATGTTTGTAATCGGGTTTATAAGGTCGTAACACTGACACATGGAAGACGTTGTGGACATGCTCTAATGCCGGAGGTAAAGCTACCTCATAGGCTACTTCTCCAATTCTTCGTAGTACCTCAAAGGGTCCAATGAACCTCGGGCTCGATTTTCCCTTTTTATCGAATCTGATCTTTCCCTTCCAGGGAGAGACCTTCAAAAATACAAAGTTACCCGATTCAAACTCAACATTCTTGCGGTGTGGATTGGCGTATTTCTTCTGCCTATCTTGAGCCGCTACTAGCCTTATCTGGATTACTTTAACTATCACTGCTGTCTGCTGTACCAACTCTGGACCTAGCAACTGTCTCTCGCCAACTTCATCCAAGTACAATGGAGTTCTGCACTTTCTACCGTATAACGCTTCGTAATACGGCATATCTGGATTACTTTAACTATCACTGCTATCTGTTGTACCAACTCTAGACCTAGCAACTGTCTCTCGCCAACTTCATCCCAGTACAGTGGAGTTCTGCACTTTCTATCGTATAACGCTTCGTAAGGCGACATACCAATACTAGCGTGGTAACTATTATTATAACCGAAGTCTACAAGCGGTAAGTGATTGTCCCAATTGCCTTTGAAATCCATGATGCATGCTCTCAGTATATCCTCTAATGTCTGGATCGTACATTCGCATTGCCCGTCAGTCTGAGGGTGATAAGCTGTACTCATTCTCAATTGTGTCCCCACGCAATTCCTGTAGTTGTTTCCAGAACTTCGACGTACAGCGCGGATCACCGTCAGAAACAATTGACACCGGCACCCCGTGGCTCGAAACAATCTCTTTCACGTATAACTTTGCCAACTGTTCTAAGTTAAATCTGATTCTGATCGGAAGAAAGTGTGCGGATTTCATTAATCGGTCAACGATAACCCATACTGCGTCGTAGCCTTTCTGGGTTGTCGGAAGGCCAACTACAAAATCCATTGTAATATGTTCTCATTTCCATTTTGGGAAGGGTTGTAGCAAACCACTTGGTCTCTGATGTTCTGCCTTGACCATTTGACAAGTCAAACACCTGGCAACACAATCGGCAACGTCCCTCTTCATATTTGGCCACCAAAAGTGTTGTCATAAATCCTAATACATCTTTGTACTTCTGGGATGAATAGAATACCTCGAACTATGAGCCTCCCTCAAAATGTCCTCCTTGATTTCTAGTACTGGCGGTACCCAAACTCTGCTTTCAAACCTCAACAATCCCTCGCTGTCCATTTTAATTTTAAGTTCAGTCCCTTCAGATATCTTTTTCTTTACTTCCTCACATTCCTTATCCAGGATTTGAGCTTCCTAAACCTTATCCAAGATAGTTGTACCAGCTTGCATCTGGAACAACTTCTCATCAGTCTCCATTGGACATCCTACTTCCAATTCCAGCTTTTCCATTGTTGAAATCAATTCTTCCTGTGTTGTCAACATCATTAACTTCTCCCGATCCTTTCTGCTTAAGGCGTTGGCTACAACATTTGCTTTACCCGGGTGGTCTAAGATATCACAATCGTAGTCCTTAATTAGTTCTAAGCATCTTCTTTGACGCATATTCAAATCCTTATGGGTGAAAATATATTTCAGACTCTTATGGTCTGTATATATTTCACCCTTCTCCCCGTAGAGATAGTGTCTCCAAATCTTTAAGGCGAATACCTCCGTGGCCAATTTTAGATCATGGGTTGGATATCCCTTTTTGTAATCCTTCAATTATCGTGACGCATACGCAATGACTCTGCCGTTTTGCATAATTACACAGCCCATCCCTTTATGCGACGCATCACTATATACTACAAAGTTTCCTGTGTCATCCCGAAGGGACAACACAGGTGTTGTACTCAACCTTTTCTTAAGTTCTTGAAAACTTTTCTCGTACTTCTCCGTTCAAACGAATTTCAAAACTTTCCTAGTCAAATTCGTTAGCGGAGTGGCGATCTTGGAAAAATCCTGAATGAATCTTCTGTAATAACCTGCTAATCCAAGAAAACTTCTTACTTTCGACGGTGTTTTCGGCTGATCCCAATTCATCACTGCTTCGACTTTGGAGGGATCCACCGAAATTCCGTCCTTATCAATCACGTGTCCAAGAAATTTCACCGTTTCAATCCAGAATTCACATTTTGAGAATTCAGCGTACAACTTCTCTCTTCTCAACACGTCCAATGTTAACTTCAAATGCTCAACATGCTCTTCTTTGGTCTTAGAATATACCAATATATCGTCAATAAACTCCACTACGAATTTGCTCAGAAAAGGGCTTGAACACTCCATTCCTTAGGTCCATAAATGCTGCCGGCGCATTCGTTAGACCACATGACATAACCAAAAATTTGTAGTGACCATATCGTGTCCTAAACGCTGTCTTCGAGACATCTTCTGGCCTCACCTTCAGCTGATGATAACCACTTCCCAGGTCTATCTTTGAGAAATATCTTGCTCCCTTTAATTGATCAAATAGATTGTCAATTCTTGGTAACGGATACCTGTTCTTAATGGTAATCTTGTTCAACTCTCTATAATCGATGCAGAGTCGCATCGTCCCATCCTTCTTCTTTACGAATAACACCGGCTTTCCCCACGGTGATACGCTCGATTGAATATATTTCTTGTCTAGTAGCTCTTGTAGCTGAACCATCAATTCTTTAATTTCTACTGGAGCCATCCGGTATGGTACTTTCGATATTGGAGCCGTTCCTGGCACCAAATCGATAACAAAATCTACTTCCCTATCCGGCGGAAGTCCTGGAAGATCGTCCAAAAACACATCCACGAAGTCCCTTACGACTGGTATTTCCTCTAACTTTGGATTCTCTTTACGACTATCAACTATGTAGGCTAAATACCCCACACAGCCTTGACTTAATAACTTCCTGGCTTGCATCATCGTCAGACAACTCGCTTGCCTAGGCGACTTGCTATCATAAAACCCAATCTTTGACGGAGTCATAAGGTTAATACATTTCTTCTGGCAATCAATTACAGCCCCATAATTGAATAACCAATCCATTCCCAGGATAACGTCAAATTTCCCAAGTTTAATTGGGATAAGATCTACATTCATAATGTTACCCTTAATATCCACTTTATAGTTCTTGTGTATATACCTAATAGGAATCACTTTCCTGTTCGCAATCTCTATGTTCATAGGGATTTCTAACTCGTCTTTATGCAATTCTTAGTTCTTTGCAAAGTCATCGGAAATAAATGAACAAGTAGCACCCGAATCAAATAAAACATAAGCATTGACTTTATTGATCGGAATGATACCTGACACCACATCATGAGACTGCACCGCATCGTGTTCGGTCATGTTGAATGTCCTTCCAGTTGGTCGGTTTATCGAAGTCGGTCCAGTAATTATAAGAGGATTTCCACTGTTATTTCCCTTGTTTCCACCTGACCCTGCCCCTCCCGATGCCTTCTTGGGACAGTCTCTATCCAAGTGATCCTTTGACCCACATGTGTAGCAGGCGCCCTTCTTAGGGTTAGGGCAGTTAGGTGCTATGTGACCCTCCTGACCACAATTATAGAAAACTCTTTTCCCCTTCATGCAGACTCCCAAGTGAGTCTTTCCATAGGTTGGGCATGGTTCTATCCTTTTCTTCTGACTCCCTTGCTGATTTATGGACGACGGGTTGTCATTCTACCTTCGTTTATGATTATTGGTTCCTACCGTGTTACTACCACTAGCCTTATTATTTCCTTCACTTTCACTTCTTTCTCTTCTTCTGATCCTGATTGTACTTGGTCACCACTTCTCTTCCACCTTCAGCGAGGATGGCCTTTTCCAGAACTTCAGCAAAAGTGTTCAATTGAAACATTGACACTCTGCTATACAACCAGGGTTTCAGTCCCTGCTTAAAATGCTTAGCCTTTCTTTTGTCAGTATGCACATGATATTGGGCAAACCTAGCCAATTCGTTAAACTTCGCCGCGTCGTCGGGCACATACATATTTCCCTATTTTAACTCCAGAAACTGCACCTCCATTTGATTCTGGGAGCTGATGGGAAATACATCTCGAAAAATATCTCCTTAAACCTTTCCCAGGTTACTATACCTTCTCCTCCCTGACCTTATTTGTCTGCCACCAGTAGTTGGCTTCTGATTTTAACATGAACGTTGCGTAGGCGGTCTACTGGTCCTCCCTATCTCGGGCGACCTCAAAAACTTTCTTTATCTCCATAATCCAAGTCTGAGCGTCTACCGGGTTTGTGGAGCCTTTAAACTCCGGCGGTCCCACTGCCTTAAATTCCTTAAACGAAGTGTTCGGTGGAGCTTGAGGCTGATTATTCATCACTCCAGCTAACAGATTTACCAACTGCTGAACGGGGTTCGCATTGGCATCATTGTTGTTATTGTTATTCGTTGACCCTTCTTGGGCATGTCGACGATTTTGTCTCCTTCTTGGCGGCATATTTCTGTTAAGATATATGCTCATTAGATCTTTATTCAATCTCTTAAATACTTAAGACTTAACTCAAATATTTAACATAATCACTTTAACTCATATCATCTCAAAAAACATTGATATTGTATTAAAATTAAATGTTTTATCATTGTATGATAGCATTTCTGCCATTTACATCAACTATCCCGAGATAAAGTATCTACAGGATTTAAAACATCATAAGATTCCTTTGTTTGTAATCACATCGGATTTACATTATTAACTATTAGTTAAGCATTCACATAATCATACTGTCCTATTACGGCCTGCTAAGACGTCGGACAGCTTCGTTACGCTCCTCCTCTATTATGCGGGATATAGTCCTACGATCTAACATATACCCAGGCAGTCCCTCGAACTGAATTAGATATCTCATAACTCGATCATGGGCCTCATCAATGGCCCTCAGAAATGTGTAGCACGTCTCCGCAACCTTAACTTTCTTTGCACGCGCCTCATCCTCTGCCAGATCTACACGTCGTGTATTGCTCACCCAAGCTTCCTCTACTATGGCGAGTCTTTCTGATTTCTCTTTTATCTCATTCTTCAACCTTTCTATCTCCTATGACTTCTGCTCACTTTGGCCCCTCTCATGAACCAAATCCCACTCCACATTTCCAAGACGGTTGTGGACTGTCTCAACCTCACCATCCTTCTGCTCGATGGTAGACCGTTGAGTGACTGTCTGCTCCCTTAACTCCTGAATCATATCTCATAACTCTATGTTGTGATCATAAAATAAATAGTACATATCAGCGCTGAAAGAGTTCGGTGGGAACTCCTGAAGGTCTTCCTCCTCCTCCTCCTCCTCCTTTTCCTCGGCTGCCTCAGCCGGGATCTCAAACTCCTCAGGGTCCTCCTCTGAGTCAATCTCTGGCTCATGCTTCTAACCAATGACTGTGATCAACAGAGATGGCTCTGGCTGTACTAACTGCTCCCAGACTGTATGTATGTCTCGGGGCTCCTCATCTCTAGTCTCTAGGGGTACAATATCCCTGGGCTGACTAGCTCCTCCAATATTTGACATCCTGACAAAATAAGTTTTAAGTCTTAGTTATTAAGTGATATTAATTGATACTCGAGCAAGTATATAATTATAAACACATAGCACATAAGGTAATTTTATTATCTTTCTTAGAATTTCAACAAGAGTTATCATTTCTATGTTCTCGAAGGCTACTATCCTAAGGTTTTTCCCCACCTAAGGTTCATAACCTATGGCTCTGATACCTACTTGTGACACCCCCAAATCCGGTATCTTAATTTCCACAGGATTTGGTGTTCACTATTCAAATATCATATGACTATCTATCCATAATAATAGAAATTTATTAAATAGATAAATAATACATCATCTCCCTATAATAGGGTTACAACATCTGAAATAGTAAATACATAATCAATCCGAAGTTATACTTAACCTTAAATTTCTATTGCAGAAACGTAAACAAATAAGTCTTAATAAATACACATAAGTCTTGAACTTTAACATTTCAATAACACCACAAGTCTTCAACACTTGTTAGCTTTTCCTTTGCCCTTGCTACTAGAAGGTTCATCACATCGTTCATTCTTAGCTGCAATGTTATTATGCAAGAGTGAGCACGAATGCCCGCAAGTATAAAAATATAACAGTAATAACATGCGAGTGAAATCATAGAAGTCTGAATAACAGAAAGCTCAACTTTTGAATCAAGAATAATAATCGAGAATCAAATTACATCTGAGAATCATAAGACCTTGAACTATGTCCTAGGTTGTCAAGTATATTAACCTTTAAACCTTTAACATTCATAAGATTATGGACTTTACTTCTCGTACTTAGGGAGATCAGCCCTTCGTACCGATACTGTGCATAATACCTCAACGCTTAAAGCATCATCAATTCCCCCTTTAATAGGGTTGTTCATCTCAGTTTTGACATCAGAGTACGCACCAAATAAAGTTTGGTTTGGATAACTCAATAGTAGTTCTGGAATTTAGAACGCTCATCAACCATGGACTAGTCGAATCAATAAGGGTTCACTAGTCTTAAAGGATTCATCAATATATGATATTCAATTTGAATAATAACTTCTCAAGGGTATACAATCGAATAAGTGTTGTATACTGAAATGATACTTTTTAAAAAAAATCGTAACGTCTCATATGAAATCCTGAACTTGAATAATCAAGAGTAAGTACTTTGCTTGATATAGAATTTAGGTCTATAACTTGCTCAATGTAAAAGTAAGGTTTAGAAACTTGCTCAAATGTAAAGATTTGAGTTTAGGAAACTTTCTCAATTTAAAGAGTATAGTTAGGAAACTTGCCTCGTGCGCAAGCTACAATTATAATTCACGTTCTTTAATTACTTACCTATCAATACATTCACAATACCAATTAATCACGGGTTCGATATGATTATCGATTCACGACAGTGTTTTTCGAACTCATTATTAGGTTTTTCAAATAATGGTTTCAAGTCAATTAATTAACTTATGAATCAATCACATAACCTAAGTTATTAATCTTGTATTAACATCTTATCACATACATAACATGTCTTCATGTTTATTAGATTTAAAACACATTACTCAAAATTTAACACTTAGAATTTTTTTTGAATTTTTCCAAACAGGCGCGGCCGTGCGGCAATAACCCTTTGGAACGGCGCGGCCGCGGGGCGATGAATTTCCAGAATTTTCAATTCGCGAAGAACACAGAAACTCGCTCCTTTTTTCTAATTGTACACCAATATACTGATTCATATTGTTACCCATGAAGTATAAACTTCATAGGAACATCGCAAATCACTACTAGCATGTTCTTAACATTTCAAGTCGTGTAATTCCACAATTTAAGACTTTTAATTTCACTGTTCTTCAAAATTTTTGTAAAGTTTAATGAAAAATATAAAATCTATCATTACGGATTCGTTACAACACTGAATCCGCTCATTCCAATTCCATTTTCCTTGTTTAAACATATGTAATCAAAATCAAACGTCAATTTTAATTTAATCATACTTTAAAAGTATTTAATTTACCCATATGGGTTATGCACACAACATTTATACTCTGTCTTTTCAAGAAACCTAGTTCTTAATAAAATTACATGGTGTGATCACTGTAAATCATGGATACATGATCCAACACATAATACTAACATATACGGTCATATATATGATCATATCTTGATTTAATTTACCAAAATAATTCTTAACAGATAATTTTTAAAAGACGTATAAAAACTCTGTAACTTTTTCAAAAACCCAATTAAGTCCAAATTATATATTTTGATAATTTTAAATCATTCATACCAAATATCAAACACGATATAATCACACACCCATATAGATATATCCATATCATAACTTAATTATGAAACCCAATTTTCACAGAAACTTTAAAAATACGTAATGAAGAACTTTAAGAATTTTAGATTTTGAAAACTTAAAAGAAGGATTACCCTTTAATAATGAAGATGATACAATCAATGATCACACAGTGTTTTTCTTAAATTCTCTTCTCTCAATCTCTCTCAATCTCTTCTTCTCTCTTTCTCCAACTTTTCTTTCTGACTTGAAATATGAAACACCAAACGTCTGACACAACCAATATATGTATATATTATATCCGTTGTACTAATAACTGCTAACTCCCACAAGGGCCTTGTTTGGCAACACCCCTAGTTCCTTTTTATTTATAAATTTTAATTAACTAGTTTAGTATATAGTTAATAGTAACACTTTAATTAATTCAATTAATCTCATTTAAATCAATTAAATAAAATAAGATAATTCACATTAAATCACATTGTCACATAATTAATATTCTTATTTATTAATTATGTCAATTCACTAATTCTTTAATTAATTATAAATTAATTAGAATAACATTATGCTTATTTAATTAATTCAGTTAATCAAATAAACTCAATTAAATATATACTTTGAACTATAAAATTACTACACATTAATTTAATCAATATAACACATATAATTAAATTAATCTACCATAAATTCATGAATTAATTATTTTACTCAATAATTAAATCATCAAAAATATTTATTTATTTCAAATAACTATACAAAATTCTTGTTCGTCACATATATCGTGACGACCGAATCGGGGTTAGAGACCCGGATTTGGGGGTGTCACACCCGATATAAAGGCTAGTTGATCTATTAGGGGAAGCCCTTTGGGAAAGGAACAACGAACCCGTTCGCCCCACTACGAACTTTAAGGACGTTAGGAGCGTAGGACCGCCAGAGTTTGAAGGTACTACCGATCCGATCATGGCGCAAATATGGATCAAGGAAATAGAGAAGGCTTTCACCATTGCTCATGTGGGTGAAGATCAGAAGATAGTGTTTGCTACGTACATGATGAGGGGCGAAGCGAACTACTAGTGGGAGGCAAATCAACAAAGAGTGGGAGAAGGGATAATAGCATAGGAGAGGTTTAAGACTTTGTTCGTCGAGAATTATTTCCCGAAGAGCATAAAAATAGGCTGGAGGTGAAATTCCTAGAACTTAAGCAAGGAGATATGACAGTGGCAATACGCGGCTAAGTTTAATGAGCTAGCCCAGTTTCCAGAACACCAAGTAGGGTATGAAGAGAGGAAAGCCAGACGATTTGAACAAGGACTGAAACCTTGGTTGTTTAACAAGGTGTCGGTTCTTCAGATTGATTCTTTTGCCACGCTATTGGAAAAGGCTATTATTGTAGAGGGAGGTAGTGAAGCCCTAAGTCAGTATAACAAAGAGAAGAAGGGTAAGAACACTGGGGGAGAAATCCGTGGAGGAAGCAACTGCAGGGAAGTAATCTAGGAAAGAGAAAGTGGGATAACAAGAACAACAACAAGAATAACAATCAAGCGGGAAGTTTTCATGGAGGATTTAAGAAGAGGACTGAGGGATGTCCGAAGTGTGGAAAGAATCACCAGGGTGAGTGCTGGAAGGGGCGCAGTACCCGCTACAACTGTGGCCAAGAGGGACACATTTCACCCAACTGCCCGAAGCCAAAGAAGATTAAGGGATGTTTCACTTGTGACTCAACTGAGCATCAGATCAAGGATTGCCCAAAGAAGGGGTACTGCGGAGGAAGTGGCCAACAAGGGGTGGCAGCAAACTAATGATCGGCAGACCGACGCAATCCAACTGCCTAGCCGCCAGAACCTTTAACATTAAAGTCCAAGATGCAGTTGCTGCAAAGGACGTGGTGTCAGGTATTATCCCAATCAATAACATAAATGCTTATGCATTATTTGATTCGGGTTCTACCTGTTCATTTGTGTCTGAAGAATTTGTTAGTCGACTAAACTTACCCCGAGAATAATTAGGAAATCCTTTGAACATAGAAGTTGCGAATAAGGAAGTAATCCATGTAGAACTCATATATCAAAATTATCGCGCAAACATTATAGATTATAACTGAGCGTAGACTCAATCCCGATTAGATTGGGAGAATTTTACGTAATACTGGGAATGGATTGGTTGTATAACCATGCTGCGATAATTGACTGTCAGAATAAAAGTGTAAATTTTTAGACTCCGAATAAGTTTAAGGTAGTGTTTTATAGTAGCTCATTGCTTAAGCAATCGTGTTGTCTTACTATAATGTAGGCTAAGAAATTATTTAGAAAGGGATGTGTAGGTTACTTAGCTTATATTGTAGATACTTGGAAGAAAGGAGTAGAGATTAAAGATATATCCGTAGTAAGAGAATTCCAAGATGTGTTTCCAAACGATAGTGCTTAGTCTTCCTCCAGACAGAGAAATTAAATTCGTAATAGACTTAGCACCGGGAACTGCACCGATTTTGAAAGCTCCATATCGTATGGCACCTGTAGAAATGAAAGAATTGATGATACAATTGCAAGAGTAACTAGATAAGGGTTACATACGGCCAACTGTGTCTCCATGGGGAGCACCAGTGTTGTTTGTTAAGAAGAAGGACGGATCGATGAGGCTCTGTATTGATTATTAAGAATTGAACAGTGTAACGATCAAGAATAGATATCTTTTACCGAGGATAGATGACCTTTTCGACCAATTGAAGGGAGCGAAGTGTTTCTCTATAATAAATCTGCGAATAGGTTACCACCAATTGAAGGTACGACAGGAGGACATACCAAAGAGAGCATTTCGAACTCGTTATGGGCACTACGAATTTTTGGTAACGTCATTCGGGTTGACTAATGCTCCGGTAGCATTCATAGACTTGATGAACAGAGTTTCCAAGCCATATTTTGATTAGTTTGTGGTAGTTTTCATCGATGACATCTTGATCTACTCGAAGATAAAGTAAAAGCACGCCGAACATTTGAAAATTATTTTGGAAGCGCTAAGGAAAGAGAAAATGTATACGAAGTTTTCAAAGTGTGAATTTTGGATGGAGAAGGCTCAATTCTTCGGACACGTGGTAGACAAGGAAGGAATTTCAATGGACCCTGCAAAGGTAGAGGCAGTGAGTAATTGGGAGCAGCCAAAGATACCATCAAAGATAAGAAGTTTCTTAGGGTTAACTGGGTACTATCGAAGATTCATCCAAGATTTTTCTAAGATAGCAACCCCGTTGACCAATATAACGAGAAAGACGGTGAAATTCGTATGGACGAAAAAATGCAAAGAAAGTTTTCAGGAGCTGAAGAAGAGATTAAGCGAAGCTCCTGTATTATCATTACCAGACGATGCGAGAGGTTTCGTGGTGTATAGTGATGCATCGCATAAAGGACTTGGTTGTGTGCTAATGCAACATGGCAAGGTCATTGCGTATGCATCACGACAATTGAAGGGTTACAAAAAACAATACCCTACTCACGACTTAGAATTAGCAGGAGTAGTTTTTGCGTTAAAAAATTAGAGACATTATCTGTTCAGAGAGAAATGTGAGATATACACGGACCACAAAAGTCTGAAATATATCTTCACATAGATGGAGTTGAACATGCGACAAAGAAGGTGGTTAGAATTAATCAAGGATTATGACTGTGAGATTCTTTATCACCCGAGAAAGGCGAACGTAGTTGCCGACGCGCTAAGCAGAAAAGGAAGGGAGAAATTTTTCCAATTGACGACTCAGGAGGAGTTAATAAGAGAAATGGATTAATTGGAAATAGATGTAAAGGGACTGGGAAGGTCTGAGGAGAAAGTATTTGCAATGGAAGCTTGTCCAACATTATTGGGTAGAGTAAAGAAATCATAAGAAAAGGATGAGGAATGAGAGAAAATAAGAAAGAGGATAGTAGAAAATAAAGAGGAAAGATTCAGAACGGATAAAGACGGTATCTTGAGATTCGAAGGAAAATTATGGGTATCAGCGGTAATCGAATTAAGAGAGGAAATTTTGCACGAGGCACACAATACGATGTATTCTGTTCATCTAGGAGGCACAAAGATGTACCGAGATCTGAGATAATAATTTCGGTGGATCAATCTGAAACGAGAGGTTGCAGAGTGCCTCAGCAGATGTCTCACTTGTCAACGAGTCAGAGAAGAGCACCAAAGGCCGAGTGGTCTACTTCAACCATTGGAGATACCAGAATGGAAATGGGAGCACATCATGATAGATTTCGTGGTGGGACTTCCAGTCACGCATAAAGGTTATATGCCATTTGGGTTATCGGGGAACGACTAACGAAGACGGCTCATTTCCTACCGATCAAGATCAGATATAATTTGAATCAGTTAGCGAGTCTATACGTAAAGCAGATTGTTTCACGACATGGAGTGCCGGTGTCAATTGTGTCTGATCGAGATTCGCACTTCATGTCAAACTTCTGGAAAATCTTACAAGAGAGGATGGGAACACAGTTGAGATTTAGTACTGTGTATCATCCTCAGACAGACAAATAGAGTGAGCGGACTATACAAATGCTGGAAGACATTCTTAGGACTTATGTGATGGACTTCAAAGGTAATTGGGACGATCACCTACCCTTAGTAGAATTTGCTTATAACAAAAGTTATCATACAAGTATTGGCATGCCACTGTACGAAGCTCTTTACGGGGGAAAGTGCAGAACGCCGTTATATTGGGACAAAGTCGGAGAACGACGAATTTTAGGACCAGAGTTAGTGCAATAGACAGCAGGCTTGGTGACAGTAATAAGAGCCCGATTGGTAGCAGCTCAAGATCGCCAGAAAAACTACGTAGATTTGCATCGACAAGACTAGGACTTTAAAGTCGGTAGTTTAGTTTTCTTGAAGGTATCTCCATGAAAAGGAAAGATATGATTCGACAAGAAAGGAAAATTGAGTTAGAAATTCATAGGACCATTCGAGATATTAAAGTGAGTGGGCGAAGTGGTATACAAAGTTGCATTACCACCCGAGTTGGAGCACATGCACAACGTGTTTCACATTTATTTGTTGCGTTAGTACAAGCCCGACTATAAGCACTGTGATATCCTATAAACCGATTCAAGTAGAGAATAATCTGACTTACGAAGAGATTCCTGTCCAAATAATATATAGGAAAGAATAGACTTTGAGGAATAAAGTTATATCTTCTGTAAAAGTAGTTTGGCAAAACCACAACGCCGAGGAGGCTACGTGGGAATTAGAGGATAAGATAAGGAGGGACTATCCCCATCTATTTGTATAACCTTGTATCAATTCCGAGGACGAAATTTTTATAAGGGGGGAGGATGTAATACCTGAGAATTTTATAATAATATTAGAATTTAAAATAAATGTTATTGCAATTAATTGTGTATATGAATATATTTATATATATATATATATATGTGTGTGTGTGTGTGTGTGTGTGTGTGTGTGTGTGTGTGTGTGTGTGTTATGATTAGTAATTAAATCAAGTGTGAAATGATGAAGAAGTATGATGATGATAAAGATAAGCTTAATTAAGCTTAAATGTTAAGCCTTATGTGGCATAATTAATTTCTTAATGGGATTAGTTGGGTCATTGAATTAATAATGTATTGGACTTAGGTTATATCAAAGCCCAACAAGATTAATATGACATGTTATAAGAGTTAGGAGATGTGGCCCAATCAATTTATGTGTTAGATTAAATAATAAAGTCCATATGCTTTAGTGTATGCCTAGCCCAATTGATTTAATTTGATATGGCCCAATGTGTAATATAGGTTGATGGATACATGTATACGTATATGAATAGGTATATAAGTATATAAATGTATAAGGGAGGTATTTAAATACATATGTGTGTATAAAAACATGTATGCTAGCATTACGTACAATGAGGGATTTAAAAATGTAACATGGTGCAATAAGACCACTCCCATGACCCTTATTCTATGCCCAAATGCTGATTGTTTTTGTGCCTTAGTGAAGTTCACAAGCTAAAGCCATGTGGGGAGAATGATGAAGAAGTACCATGAATAGTAGTAGTTGGTGGAGTTAGCCACCAACTCCATTCTTTGCCACTTTTGTATTGTCCATAGGAGGATAATAAATTGGCTATAAATAGAGACCATGTATTAGTGTTGGAAGTTTGTTAGTTCATTTGCTAAGTGTAGAGAAAAAGAAAGAGAGAGAGAGAGTTGAGAGAAAAAGAAAAAAACTAAGAGAGTTCTTACTAGTTGGTGGTTCAAGGAGACAAAGTGGAGCCCTACTCAAGATTCCTAGCAAAGAGAAAAAGAGCTATCAAGAGGTAGGAACATCATTAACTTCACTTTATATTTGTCAAGTTGAGTTAGTGTATGTTAGTTAAGTAGAAATGCATATTAAGCTTGAAACCTAGTTAAAACACTTATTAGCTTGAGATATGTTGTTAAGAGTCCTAAAATATATAAGCCTTATATATGATCCAATAATGTTATGTTAAACCTATATGAAATACAGACATAACTCAAGTGGAATCAGAGTAATTGGACATAAAACGAACCTGTAGCGGAACTTTCCGTAAAACATGTCAATATGCAAACCCTAGCATGGAAATGCAATAATATTAATTAAATAAACATTTTTGAAATTTGTGAAAGATATCAAATATTGTAGATATAAAAGTTTATGAGATAATGGAAGTGGGTTCAACTCATTTGGTTATAAAATGAACAAGTAGTGAAAGATTAAATCAAGAGGTAAGAACTCAAAATGCTGGAAAACCTCAAGC
The DNA here is from genome assembly GCA_020205555.1 of Panax stipuleanatus. Lineage (NCBI taxonomy): Eukaryota > Viridiplantae > Streptophyta > Magnoliopsida > Apiales > Araliaceae > Panax > Panax stipuleanatus. The sequence goes on from CM035123.1 coordinate 47,684,906, forward strand.
TTGGACAATCTGCCAGGCCGGCGCGCTCCGCGCCAACAAGGAACAAAACCCAGCGCGCCCCACGCTAGGGACAGATTTGGGGATCTATAAGGGCAGCACGTGCCGCCCGACCCATAGGTTTGAACCGGCGCGCCCCGCGCTAGGCCTTGTTCACAGTTGACTCGGATCCTGGTCAAACCGGGTCAGTTCATGGTGGACCGGGTCGGGTCAAACTGGATCAGAAAATCAAAATTTTCTAAAATTAAAATAATAATTAATTAAATAATAAAAACACTTAATTTGTTAATATTTATAGATTTTATTAATCAAAATAATTAAACAATCAAAACAATTTAATTATGAGTTAATTAAATACAAGTTGGACTTTAAAAAGTCTAAGACTTGTTTGACTTAAAGAATGTTAAACAATTAAAATAATTTTAATTGTTAAGTGATAATTAACTTAATATTCTTAAGATATAAACAATTAAAACTAAATAAGATTTTAATTGTGAAATGAATAAACAATTAAGGTAATACCTAATTGTAAAACTATAAGACTTAGACTAATTGGTAATGGTGAAGATTATTCCCAATTATATAAGTATGAACAATTAAAGTGACATTAATAAACATTTTAATTGTGAATAATAATTAAATACTTTCATAGATTATTTAATTGTGAACCAATTAGAAATTAATGTGAATATCCATAACTAAGATTAAGGGAATTACTCAGATAATAATGGAATACTATATTAATGATAGGGTTATATGTTTATATGTTGATAGAGATTAACCGTTACGATAATAATAAGTTAATCAAAATGATAAGAAGTCGAGGTTGAATTTAATCAACGACTCAGGTAAGTATCTTAACCTATGCATTTACTTTATGCAAGGAATCTATGATTATGCAAGTTCTTAACTCTACTTTTTATCAAGCAAGTTTCCTAACTTCATTTGATTTTACATTGAATGCAAGTAATCAAACCTTACTCTTTATAGAGCACTACTTAAGCTTGTACTATTATTGATCGTACGAGTGAACAATTGATAGTATGAATCATGTCTTACAAATTAATGATTCATAAATTAATTTATAGTCTATTGATATTCTTCGAACTATATTGTGAGTATTGAACATATAAATTGTTCTTATATACCTTGAAAGAGCGGTCTATGCCACTCGATTCGGCTAGACCTATATCATAAATTTTAAAGCTATCCAAACCACTTGACCTTGTGCGGACTCTTATAAATCTACTGAGATGAACAACCCTCATGGAAGGGGAAATTATATATAACTGTCGAGAAATCGACGTGCGAACACAAGTATGATTAAATGTTATACATGACGTAGGGTACTTTAGGCTGATCACCTGTTGTACTTGTTTTATTGGATTATCAGCATATTACTGTTAATTCTAGTAAGAGTTCATAGTCCTTAGTGACTGCCCAGTGTTCATTATTCTTGAACTTTGAAAAGGTTAACATTTTGAATCTTGTTGATATCTTTTGTCCATAGTGACTATTATTGAGAACTATTGATACTTCTTGTTGTTCTTGAACTATCATTTACTGTTGTACCCTTGGGGTTCGAAATCTATATTATTCACCCTTATTGCTATATTACTTGCTGAGCAAACTTATTGCTCATTCTTGCTTTCCCTAAAATATTTCAGTTAAAGTAGAGCAAGGTGGACCCTCGGGCACAGATAAGGACAAGGGCAAGGCTATAGAGTAGCTTTGTACTTAGTTAGAATTATTATGATGATGTAATAAGACTTAATTCGTATTTATGTATTAGCTATGTTTAATCTATGTTTAAGTTACAAGACCTTGGGGCATGAATAATTATATTAAATAAATGTAATTTAATCTGTCTTTCTGTTGTGTGAGATGATATTATGTTATTAGATATTTAGAAAGTGGCAAACCAAATTTGAGACGCGAGTGGTCTGAATTTGGGGCATCACAGGTTGGTATCAAAGCCTTAGTTATAAATCTTAGGAGCGAGAGTCCTTGGATTATAACTTTGGAGAACTTAGAAGATAGAGGGGAATAAAAACTCATGTAGAGTTTTCCTGGAGAGAATTAGTGTGTTATAAAATATAATTTCATTCTATACAATGAATTTATATTTTATTCAACATTCTAATGGAGTTGTTGTTTGTTTGTCTTATGTTTGTGGTTGTAGGATGACAAACATGGGAGGACCTAGTAGAGTGGCAGAGGAAGAGCCTAGGATATACATGTTGTATATGAGGCACCTTTGATAGGCTGAGCCTGTGTAGGAAGTTACACCGTCCAAGTTTGACGACGAGGACGAGATGGAGGTGGAGTCTGATCCAGAAGAGGAGCTTATGGAGGATGAGCCCATGGAGGACTCGGACAAGGCTACAATCGAGGAGAGGATGTTGGGATAGTATGAGGAGCGGATCTTAGAGTTAGAATGCAGAGTTTAGGAGCTAGAGGCTGAGGCTCAATAGAGGGAAGCTGAGTTTTTGAAACTGAGGGACGAGGACCACCAGAGGAAGTTAGTGATGCAGGATATGGAGGTAGAGATTGCTTACCGTAAGGAGGCAGGGATACAGATGGGGACTATTTTCCACAGGTCGGTATCTAGGAATGTTTACTTGGCGGGAAAACTAGAGGAAGTTTAATAGAGAGAGTTGAGCGAGAAGACAAGAAGGAGGCTCTCCGTACTTAGCTCGAGCTGGAGGTGATGGAAAGGATCCACTTCGAGGAGAAGTGGGAAGCAACTAATGACAGGGTAGTGGACTTAGAAGATGAGGTGAGGTGTAAGAAGAGGAAGATGAACTAGATGGGGTATATGTTTCGCTCGGCCATAAAGAAGGTGATTTATTGTGTATACCACTACCCAGTGGAGTAGGGAAAGACCCGACACACTATGAGCAGGGAATTGGTGGCTTACATATCACAGATAGAGTACAAGAGCGCTATGAAGCGCGGAATCACCCTCTCTATGGCCGTGAGAGGGATATATATGTAAACCCCAAGTAGGGATATGTTAGAGGGGTAGTATGATAGTGTATTCCCCGTCTTTTGTTATATTAGGGGATATATGTTGACATTTATAGAAGAATGCTAGGGATGATCATATTGATGTAATGATTTGGTATATGAATATAAATGATCCTATTTCTGAAACGTGTTATAAAATATTACTCCTTTTACATTTGAAAAATGTTTAAGTAATATAATTAAAATAATAAAAATGGAAATTTTGTGATGCAGATAATGGCACCCAGATGTAGACTAGCTGCACCTGAAGAGTCAGTTAACAATGAGAGGGAACAAGTATACAAAGGCTAGTTTATCTGTTAGGGGAAGCCCTTCGGGGAAGGAACAACGAACCCGTTCGCCCCAATCCCTAAGCAGTTCTAGTTACAAACTTTAAGGACTTTAGGAGCGTAGGACCTCAAGAGTTTGAAGGTACTACCGATCCAATCATGGCACAAACATGGATCAAGGAAATAGAGAAGGCTTTCACCATCGCTCGTGTGGATGAAGATCAGAAGACGGTGTTTTCTACCTACATAATGAGGGGCGAAGAGAACTACTGGTGGGAGGCAAATCAAGAAAGAGCGGGAGAAGGGATAATAGCATGGGAGAGGTTTAAGACTCTGTTCTTCGACTAATTATTTTCCAAAGAGCATGAAAAATAGGATAGCGGTGAAATTCCTAGAACTTAAGCAAGGAGATGAAGAGAGGAATGCCAGACGATTTGAACAAGGACTGAAACCTTGGTTGTTTAACAAGGTGTCGGTTCTTCAGATTCATTCTTTTACAACGCTGTTAGGGAAGGCTATTATTGCAGAGGGAGGTAGTGAAGCCTTAAGTCAGTATAACAAAGAGAAGAAGGGTAAAAATACTGAGGTAGAAAGCCTTGGAGAAGCAGCAGCGAGGGAAGTAATCTAGGAAAGAGAAAGGGGGATAACAACAACAATAAGAATAACAATCGAGCGGGAAGTTTTTATGGAGGATTTAAGAAGAGGACAGTGGGATGTCCGAAGTGTGGAAAGAATCACTAGGGTGAGTACTGGAAGGGGCACAGTACCTACTACAACTATGGCCAAGAGGGACACATTTTGCCCAACTACCTGAAGCAAAAGAAGATCAAGAGATGTTTCTCTTGCGCTGAGCATCAGATCAAGGATTGCCGAAAGAAGAGGAACAGCGGAGGAAGTGGCCAACAAAGTGGAGGCAACAAACTAATGATCGGCGGACCGATACAATCCAATCGCCCAGCCGCCAGAACCTTTAACATGACAGTCCAAGATGTTGTTGCTATGAAGGACGTGGTGTCAGGTATTATCCCTATCATTAATATAAATGCTTATGTATTATTTGATTCGGGTGTTACATGTTCATTTGTGTCTGAAGAATTTGCTAGTCGACTAAACTTACCCCAAGAATGATTAGGAAATCCTTTGAACATAGAAGTTGCGAATAAGGAAGTAATCCCTACAGAATTCATATACCAAAATTATCACGCAAATATTACAGATCATAAACTGAGCGTAGACTTAATCCCGATTAGATTGGGAGAATTTTACATAATACTGGGAATGGATTGGTTGTATAACTAAGATGCAATAATTGACTGTCAGAATAAAAGTGTGAACCTTCAGACTTCGAATAAGTCTAAGGTAGTGTTTTATGGTAGCTCATCGCTTAAGCAATCGTGTTGTCTTACGATGATGCAGGCCAAGAAATTGTTAAGAAAGGGATGTGTAGGTTACTTAGCTTACATTATAAATACTCAGAAGTAGGGAGTAGAGATTAATGATATATTCATAGTAAGAGAATTCTAAGACGTGTTTTTGAACGATCTGCCTGGTCTTCCGCCAGACAGAGAAATCGAATTCGTAATAGGCTTAGCACCGGGAACTGCACCGATTTTGAAAGCTCCATATCGTATGGCACCAGTAAAAATGAAGGAATTGATGATACAATTGCAAGAGTTACTAGAGAAGGGTTACATACGGCCAAGTGTGTCTCCTTGGGGAGCACCAGTGTTGTTTGTTAAGAAGAAGGATGGATCAATGAGGCTCTGTATCGATTATCGAGAATTAAACAGAGTAACGATCAAGAATAGATATCCTTTACCTAGGGTAGACGACCTTTTCAACAAATTGAAGGGTGTGAAGTGTTTCTCTAAGATAGATCTGCGAACAGGTTACCACCAGTTGAAGGTACGAGAGGAGGACATACCAAAAAGAGCGTTTCGAACCCGTTATGGGCACTACGAGTTTTTGGTAATGTCATTCGGGTTGACTAATGCTCCGGCAGCATTCATGGACTTGATGAACTGCGTTTTCAAGCCATATTTGGATAAGTTTGTGGTAGTTTTCACCGACGACATCTTGATCTACTCGAAGATGAAGGAAGAGCACACCGAACATCTGAAAATGGTTTTGGAAGCGCTAAGGAAAGAGAAAATATATACAAAGTTTTCAAATTGTGAATTTTGGATGAAGAATGTTCAATTCTTAGGACACATGGTAGACAAGGATGGAATTTTAGTGGACCCTGCAAAGGTAGAGGCAGTGAGTAATTGGGAGCAGTCGAAGACACCAACAGAGATAAGAAGTTTCTTAGGGTTAGCTGGGTACTATCGAAGATTCATCCAAGATTTTTCTAAGATAGCAACCCCGTTGACCAATCTATTGAAGAAGACGGTGAAATTCTTATGGACGGAAAAATGCGAAGAAAGTTTTCAAGAGCTGAAGAAGAAATTAAGCGAAGCACCTATATTATCATTACCAGACGATGCGGGAGGTTTCGTGGTGTATAGTGATGCATCGCATAAAGAACTTGGTTGTGTGCTAATGCAACATGGCAAGGTCATTGCGTATGCATCACGACAATTGAAGGATTACGAAAAATGATACCCTACTTATGACTTAGAGTTAGCGGGAGTAGTTTTTGCATTAAAAAATTGGAGACATTATCTGTACAGAGAGAAATGTGAGATATACACGGACCACAAAAGTTTGAAATATATCTTCATACAGAAGGAGTTGAACATGCAACAGAGAATGTGGTTATAATTAATCAAGGATTATGACTGTGAGTTTCTTTATCACCCTGGAAAGGCAAACGTAGTTGCCGACACGCTAAGCAGAAAAGGAAGGAAGAAATTGTTCCATTTGACGACTCAGGAGGAGTTAATAAGAGAAATAGAGAAATTGGAAATAGAGGTAAAGGGACCAGGGAGGTCTGAGGAGAAAGTATTTGCAATGGAAGCTCGTCCAACATTATTGGATAGAGTGAAGGAATCATAATAAAAGGACGAGGAATGCTGAGAAAATAAGAAAGAGGATAGTAGAAAATGAAGAGAAAAGATTCAGAATGGATAAGACGGTATCTTGAGATTCGAAGGAAGAGTATGGGTTCCAGGGTAACCAAATAAAGAGAGGAAATTTTGCACGAGGCACACAATACGACGTATTCTGTTCATCCAGGAGGCACAAATATGTACCGAGATATGAGATAACATTTTCGGTGGCCCAATCTAAAACGAGAGGTCGCAGAGTGCCTCAGCAGATGTCTCACTTGTCAACGAGTCAAAGAAGAGCGCCAAAGGCCGAGTGGTCTCCTTCAACTGTTGGAGATACCAAAATGGAAATGGGAGCACATTATAATGGATTTCGTGGTGGGACTTCCAGTCACGTATAAAGGTTATGATGCCATTTGGGTTATCATGGATCTACAAACAAAGACGGCTTATTTCCTACCGATCAAGATCTGATATAATTTGAATCAGTTAGCGAGTCTGTACGTAAAGGAGATTATTTCACGACATGGAGTGCTGGTGTGAATTGTCTCTGATCGAGATCCGTGCTTCACGTCAAATTTCTTGAAAAGCTTACAAGAGAAGATGAGAACACAGTTGAGATTGAGTACTGCATATCATCCTCAGACGGACGGACAGAGTGAGCGGATTATACAAACGCTGGAAGACATTTTTAGGACTTACGTGATGGACTTCAAAGGGAATTGGGACGATCACCTACCCTTAGTAGAATTTGCTTATAACAAAAGTTAACATGCAAGTATCGGCATGCCACCGTAAGAAGCTCTTTACGGGAGAAAGTGAAGAACGCCGTTATGTTGGGAAAAAGTCAGAGAACGACGAATTTTAGGACCAGAGTTAGTGCAACAGATAGCAGACGTGGTGACAGTAATAAGAGCCCGATTGGTAGCAACTCAAGATCGCCAGAAAAAGTACGCAGATTTGCATCAACAAGAAGAAGACTTTAAAGTCGGTAGGTTCATTTTCTTGAAGGTATCTCCCTGGAAAGGAAAGATACGATTCGACAAGAAAGGAAAATTGAGTCCGAGATTCATAGGACCATTCGAGATATTGAAGCGAGTGGGCGAAGTGGCATACAAAGTTGCATTATCACCCGAGTTGGAGCACATCCACAACATGTTTCACATTTCTGTGTTGCGTCAGTCCAAGCCCGACTATATGCATGTGATATCCTACGAAGAGAAGAATATGACTTACGAAGAGATTCATGTCCAAATAATAGATAGGAAAGAACAGACTTTGAGGAATAAAGTATATCTTCTGTAAAAGTAGTTTGGCGAAACCACAACACCGAGGAAGCTACATAGGAATTATAGGATAAGATGACGAAGGACTATCCCCATCTATTTGTGTAACCTTATATCAATTCCGAGGATGGAGTTTTTATAAGGGGGGATGATGTAATACCCTAGAATTTTATAATAATATTAGGATTTAAAATAAAGGTTATTGCAATTAATTATGTGTATATTAATATATATATATATATATATATATATATATGTGTGTGTGTATGTGTGTGTGTGTGTGTGTGTGTGTTATGATTAGTAATTAAATCAAGTATGAAATATTGAAGAAGTATGATGATGATAAAGATAAGCTTAATTAAGCTTAAATGTTAAGCCTTATGTGGCATAATTAATTTCCTAATTGGATTAGTTGGGTTATTGAATTAATAATGTATTGGACTTAGGTTATATCCAAGCTTAACAATATTAATATGACATGTTATAAGAGTTAGGAGATGTGGCTCAATCAATTTATGTGTTAGATTAATAATAGAGTCCATGTGCTTTAGTGTATGTCTAGCCCAATTAATTTAATTTGATATGGCCCAATGTGTAATATAGGTTGATGGATACATGTATACATATATGCATAGGTATATATGTATATGGATGTATAAGGGAGGTATTTAAATACTTATGTGTGTATGAAGACTTGTATGCTAGCATTATGTACAATGAGGGATTTAAAAATGTAACATGGTGCAATAAAACCACTCCCATGACCCCTATTCTATGCCGAAATGCTGACTTTTTGTGCCTTAGTGCAGTTCAAAAGCTAAAGCCATGTGGGGAGAATGATGAGGAAGTACCATGAATAATATTAGTTGGTGGAGTTAGCCACCAACTCCATTCTTTGCCCCTTGTGTATTGTCCATAGGAGGATAATAGATTGGCTATAAATAGAGACCATGTATTAGTGTTGGAAGTTTGTTAGTTCATTTGCTTAGTGTAGAGAAAAAGAAAGATAGATAGAGTTGAGAGAAAAAGAAGAAAACCTAGAGAGTTCTTGCTAGTTGGTTGTTCAAAGAGACAAAGTGGAGGTCTACTCAAGATTCCTAGCAAAGAGAACAAGAGCCAACAAGAGGTAGGAACATCATTAGCTTCACTTTTATACTTGTCAAGTTGAGTTAGTGTATGTTTGTTAAGTAGAAATGCATGTTAAGCTTGAAACCTAGTTAAAACACTTATTATCTTGAGATATTTTGTTAAGAGATCTAATATATATAAGCCTTATATATGATCCAATAATGTTATGTCGAACCTATATGAAATACGGACATAACTCAAGTGGAATCATAGTAATTGGACATATAACGAACCCATAGCGAAACTTTTCGTAAAACATGTCAATATGCAAACCTTAGCATGGAAATGTAATAATCTTACTTAAATAAACATTTTTGAAAACTATGCAAGATATCATATATTGTAGATATGAAAATTTATGAGATATTGGAAGTGGGTTCAACTCATTTGGTTATAAAATGAAGAAGTTGTGAAAGATTGAATCAAGAGGTAAGAAATTAAAATGCTGGAAAACCTCAAGCTTGGACACTCTGCCAGGCCGGCGCGCCCAGCGCCAACAAGGAACAAAACCCTACGCACCCCACGCTCGGGTCGGATTTGGGGATCTATAAGGGCAACGTGGTTCGCGCGACCCATAGGCTTGAACCGGCGCGCATCGCGCTAGGCCTTGTTAACAGTTGACCCGGATCTAGATCAAACCGGGTCGGGTAATGGTGGACAGGGTCAGGTTGGGTGAAACTGGATCAGAAAATCAAATTTTTCTAAAATAAAAATACTAATTAGTTAAATAATAATAATAATACTTAATTTGATTAATATTAATACATTTTATTAATCAAAGATAAATAAACAATTTAAGTAATTTAATTATGAGTTAATAAAATACAAGTTGGACTTTAAAAAGTCTAAGACTTGTTTGACTTAAAGAATGTTAAACAATTAAAATAATTTTAATTGTTAAGTGATAATTAACTTAATATTCTTAAGATATAAACAATTAAAAATACATAAGATTTTAATTGTAAAGTGAATAAACAATTAAGGTAATACCTAATTGTAAAACAATAAGACTTAGACTAATTGTTAATGGTGAAGATTATTCCCAATTATATAAGTATGAACAATTAAAGTGACATTAATAAACATTTTAATTGTGAATAATAATTAAATACTTTCAAAGATTATTTAATTGTGAACCAATTAGACATTAATGTGAATATCCCTAACTAAGAATATGGGAATTACTCAGATAATACTATATTAATGATAGAGTGATAGAAGTAACGATTAAAGAAATAATATAGAATTATTTTAAGAAGTCTTAGATATCTAAGGCTAATGTGTTAGATCGATTTAGAGTTATATATTTATATGTCGATAGAGATTAACCGTTACGATAATAATAGGTTAATCAAAAGGATAGGAAGTCGAGGTCGGATTTAATCAACGACTCAGGCAAGTATCCTAACCTATGTATTTACTTTATGCAAGGAATCTATGATTATGCAAGTACTTAACTCTACTTTTTATCGAGCAAGTTTCCTAATTTCATTTGATTTTACATTGAATGCAAGTAATCAAACCTTACTCTTTATTGAGCACTACTTAAGCTTGTACTATTATTGATCGTACGAGTAAACAATTGATAGTATGAATATTGTCTTACGAATTAATGCTTCATAACTTAATTTAAAGTCTGTTGATATTCTTTAAACTATATTGCGAGTATTGAACTTATAAATTGTTCTTATATACATTGAAAGAGCGGTCTATGCCACTTGATTCGGCTAGACCTATATCATAAATTTGAAAGCTATTGAAACCAATTGACTTGGTGTGGACTCTTATAAATCTACTGAGATGAACAACCCTCAAAGAAGGGAAAATTATATATAACTGTCAGGAAACCAACGTGCGCACACAAGTATGATTAAATGCTATGCATGACGTTAGGTACTTTAGGCTGATCACTTGTTGTACTTGTTTTATTGGATTATCAACATATTACTGTTAATTCTAGTAAGAGTTCATAGTCCTTAGTGACTGCTCAGTGTTCATTATTCTTGAACCTTGAAAAGGTTAACATTTTGAATCTTATTGATATCTACTGTCCATAGCGACTATTATTGAGAACTATTGATACTTCTTGTTATTCTTGAACTATTATTTATTGTACCCTTGGGGTTTGAAATCTATATTCTTCACCCTTATTGCTGTATTACTTGCTGAACAAGCTTGTTGCTCATTCTTGCTTTCTCTAAAATATTTCAGTTAAAGTAGAGCAAGGTGGACCCTCGGGCACAGATAAGGGTAAGGGCAAGTCTACAGAGTAGCTTTGTACTTAGTTAGAATTATTATGATGATGTAATAAGACTTAATTCGTATTTATGTATTAGCTAGGTTTAAGTTATGAGACATTGGGACATGAATAATTATATTAAATAAGTGTAATTTATTCTATCTTTTCATTGCGTGAGATATTTTTATGTTATTAGATATTTTTATGTTATTAGATATTTTGAAAGTGGTGAACCGACTTCAAGACGCGAGTGGTCCGAATTTGGGGGCGTCACACTTGGTCCTTCTAGTTTTTTCTCTAGAGATGTTGTAAGGCTTCAGGATTATTTCTGAAGTTGACCTGACCTCCCGGGTTGAGACCGGGGCAGACCTGTATCTCCTGATTGAGATCAGGGATAATATGTACCTCCTGGGTTAAGACTGGGTCTGACCTATACCTCCTGGGTTGAGACCGGGGCTGACCGGTACCTCCCGGGTTGAGACCGGGGCTGACCTGTACGTCCCGGGTTGAGACCAGGGCTGACCTGTACCTCCCGAGTTGAGATCGGGGCTGACCTGTACCTCTTGTGTTGAGACTGGGGCTAACCTTTACCTCCCAGGTTGAGACCAGGGCTGACCTGTACCTCCCGGGTTAAGACCGGGGCTGAATTGATGACCTAGTATTGAGACCGGGGTTGAATTTACTGGGGTTGAATTGATGGCCTGATATTAAGATCGGGGTTGAATTAATGGCCCGGTATTGAGACCGAGGTTGAATTGATTGCCCGATATTGAGACCGGGGTGGAGTTAAAAAGATAATTTTAGCCTCCTATAGTGTTAGTAACAGGGGAAACGAAATTTTGAGTGTCTACAGATGCCCCTTTTTATCATGTTCATGCAATGTAATGAAATTAACAGGATAAAGATCTCTAGACACTGAAAATATGACAACTGCGAGATATGTTATGAGGGTTAAATACCTTTGAGTGGTATGGGGCTATCACTGAGTTACATCACTGATAGGCTATCATAACTTTTCCTCATCACTTTCTGTTGGGGATTACGTTATCCGTGCCGGACTTGTCGACTCTGATAGGGATGATATTTTTGATGCTACATTGGCTTGAGACCAATGGTTCCCTACATCTTTGATACTCTTCGTAGGGCATATTTTCCTTCGGCCGATGCCGTTGTACATTCATGAAAGCTCCTCCGCGGGGGATACATCTTTGCCGCCGAGTTACTTCAATAGGTGTTCCCGATCCCTATCTTGATGATAATTTGCATCGTCAGTTTGCTACAGAAGGTTGAATCACCAATCCATCTCGGTGCTCCCTCTAAGGATTTGTATAACAGATTCCATCATCTGTCCTCTGTGGGGATGGATTATTATATTATTTCCGTCACCGGATCATTTCTGATGCTTCGCGGGGGTTGCGCCAACGACTGAGACGTCGCTGGGGTTAAGCCAATGACTGATACTTCGTTGGGGTTGAGCCAACGGCTGATACTTCGTTAAGGTTGAGCCAACGGCTGAACTGTCACCGGTCTGTACCCGACGCTTCGCTAAGGTTGAGCCAATGGTTGAACTGTCGTCGGTTTGTACCTGACTCTTCGTTGGGGTTGAGCCAACGGCTGAATTGTCATTGGTCTATACCCGAGGCTTCACTGGGGTTGAGCCAACGGCTGAACTGTCATCGGTCTGTACCCGACGCTTCGCTGGGGTTGAGCTAACGGCTGAACTGTCATCGGTCTGTACTCGATGCTTCGCTGGGGTTGAGCCAACGGTTGAACTGTCATCGGTCTGTTACGAATGAGATTTTGTGTATTAATTTTAAATATTTATTGAATTAAACAAATATTTTAATTGGATTATTTACTGAGTTAAATAAATAAATTATGTGAGTATGTTATAAAGTAATTTAATATAGTGCAATATGGTAATTAAATTAATGTGTAATGATTTTGTGGTATAGTTCTAATTTAATTGAGATAATTAAATTAGAAGAATATTATGTGGTATTTGTTACATGAGATTATGTTTAATGAGTAATTATAATTGTTACGTGGCAATTTTATTTAGTTAATGGATGTTAATTTTAATTTAATTAAATTAGAATGTTGGGATTTAATTAAATAAAGTGTGTTATTAAAAACTATGTGTTAAATAATTATTAAAATAAATTAAAAGAGTTTTTAATTAGTTTTACCAAACAAGTCCCTTAAATCTGTTTTAAAGAGTTTTTACCAAACAAGGCCTTAAGTTCCTAAAAATCTATTTTTAAAATTAAAGGGGTTTGCCAAACAAAGCCTTATGGCTTTTGAATTTTAAAACTGATGAATTGATTTTCTGTTTATGTAACTGATATAACATAAGTAGACTTTAAGTTTTTTTTTTTAACGTGTTATATCATATATCAGTTTTATATGTTATGTAATATAGCTAAGTTAGTATAAAGGGAGAGAAGAGAGAAAAATAAAGAGTTTGAAAGAGAGAAAAATATACTCTGTGAGTTTGGAAGAGGAATATTGAGAGGAGTTTGTGATTCTGAGAATCAAGAGGAGATTATCAGAACTGTTCTCATCATCTAACAAAGCATAATCAAGGATTAAGGTAGTAATTACACTCTTTGTTCTTAGTTTTTCTTGTGTTCTTGAGTTTTCATAATAATTGGAAATTTTAGTTGATGATTTAGTTAAATAAATGTTACATGAATTAGTAGATGTTTATAATTCATTATATGTATGCTATAAACGATTTTTAGAAATTAAAATATTATAAAAACAAGTTTTAAATGAAGAATTTGTGTCCTTATGGAGTTAACATGTTTTGGTTGAGGTTTAGAGTAAAAATTGATGAATTAATTATGTTTTAATCTGCAAAATTAAAGTTGTTTATGATACTATCTTTAATAATGAAAAAAATGCATGTGTTATGGATTGATTTGGTTGAAATTTGAATCCATGATGAATTATTTAGCTAAATGAATGAGTTTCATGAAAATAGCAAAAATTAGATTTAAAAACCTTTGATTTTGATTGATTAGATGGTTTTGGTGGTTGGAGTCATGTTATACATGTGTGTTGTTGCATATATGTGGGTTATATTGTTTGGGTAGCTTTGAATTGCTGATTGTTGGAGTTTTGGGGAAGAACAGTGTAGCAGAGAGCAGTCTGCAACGTTCCTGTCTGCATTTCGGCGCAACTACGTCGACAACAAAGGCAGGAACAGCGCAGCTGCGCTTGCTGAGCTTCTTGAGTTGAGCACTAGCGCAGCTGTGCCAGTGCCAAGGCTTAGGGAAGCGCAGCTGCACCAGACTCTGAGCAGAGGCAGTTTACTTTAATTGTTTGTTCAGCTTTTAAAACCTAATCTGATTTGGTCTAATGGTGATGGTTATGTGTTAGACACGTAAGAAGTTGCTATAACATATTCTTAATATGTATTTGACGATTTCAAATTGAAAAGTAAGTAAGTTGTGAAAACTTTAAGTTATTATTTGATAAAGTCTAGAGATCTGATTAAGTGTTGTATTGCTTTACTAAGACTTGTGATTGGAGTTGTGTATGATGATGGTCAGAATTTGAACTAAGATAACGAGTTCAACTAAGATGGAATTTAAATTGTTAAGCTAATGTTAGTGTAGCTAATCGGCATTACAATTCTAATGGTATGTGTAGGGTATTCGAGAAGCGTGAATATTAATTGTGTAGCTTGCGCTCGGGGCAAGTTTCCTAAACCTTTCTTCTTAAGTTTACGCAAATTTTCTTATCCCTAAACTTGTTATTGATATGCAAGTTTTCTAAACTCAAACTTTACTTGAGCAAGTTGTTCTATCCTTTCTTGTTATATTTATGCGAGTTATTGTATTCTCTATATTGAATAAATATCTTATTGAAGTTCATTATTGAGTTAATGTGACCTTGATTTAATTGTTCAAGCAAGGTCTATCTTATCTTTCGAATGCTTTAAGTTAATTCTAAAGCATAAGTTATTTCGTAATTATTTATTGTCAAATTATTATTTACTGTAAGTTGATTCAACTACTCCTTAGTTGATGATAGTTGAACTCAAAATTTCATTTTTAGCTTATCCAAACCAAATTCTTTTTTGTGCGGACTTGTATCAAATAAATGAGATGAACAACCCTATTTAAATAGGGGAATACCATGCAATAGCGTTAAGATGTTTGTGCACAATACATGGTACGAAGGGCTGATCCTCCTAAGTACGAGTTAAGAGTCCATATAGTCTAAATAACTGTTAAAGGTTTTAAATAGAAATGTTTATAACCTAGGACATAGTTCAAGGTCTTATTACCCTCAAATGATTTCTATATTTGAATTCTAAATTTTGATGAAAGAATTATTATTCAATTCTTTATTATTGATGAAAGAAATGTTATTCAATTCATTTGAAGATATTTAGTAATGTATCATCACTATTATTGTTATTCCAAGTGGGCTTTTGTTTGCTCACTCTTGAATTATATAACCCTTGCAGCTAAAGTCGAAAAAGTTGACGAACCGTCAACTAGTAAGGGCAAAAGCAAGATGAACAAGTGAAGACTTGTTTATGATTATGATGTGCTTGTAATAAGACTAGATTTTTCTTATGTTATGATGTTTTTCGCATTTATTGTTTATGTTAAGGTTAGATAACCCTGGGATATTTTTTAACAAGGTTGTAATCCTTTTGATAAGGAAGATTTTAATTTTTATTCAAGGTTGTAAATTATTTTGCATTCCTTGTTATGGACAGTAGTTATATTTTATTTAGATAGTGAGCACCAAATCCCGTGGAATTGAAGTACCCGGATTTAGGGGTGTCACTGGTCTGTACCTGATGTTTCACTAGAGTTGAGCCAACGGCTGAACTGTCATCGGTCAGTACTCGACGCTTCGCTGGGGTTGAGCCAACGGCTGAACTATCATCGGTCAGTACCCGACGCTTCGAAAGTGGCAGTTTTCGGCAGTTTTGCGCAGTTTTTCAAGCAATTTTCATCATTAGTCCCTAGATATTTCTTCGGGATGAATACCAATGGCTTTCAGGAAGTTTCTCTTTCTGTCAGTATATCACTGCTTAAAAGCGGGATTTCAGGACAAACCTCTCAATCGCGTAGCGATTTTTTCTCAGATTTGACTTTTTAGCTCATATAAACTCTGTTTTAACTCGAACTGGACTGAGCCGGAGGGAGCTGGGAGCCGCAGGTAGGGGTGAGGCAGCCGCAGGTGGACCCACTCCTTCCTGCGGTTTTAAAATGGGCAGCGGGAGCTCTCATAAGTTATTTTTAGTTTTGATTCCAAATAGAAATCCGATTTTCTTTTTTAAATCTACAGAGTTCGGGCAGCTTTTTTTAGATTTGTCAGCGGGTACGCGTTCTGCAAATCTCAAGTAACATTTAGATCCTTTCTTTTTAAGTTTTGACCGTCAGAAGTATGTAAACCACGTTGGGTGCTTTTGAACGCAATGCATCAAAACTGTATGCTTATATGGCTTGCTAAAATTTTTTTGACTTCATAAGTATGCATATTTTACTATAATGCACGTTTTGATGTAAGAAAATTCAGATTTTGAGAGTGTCAATTTTTGCACTTTTTGATCAGTTTACTCATCCTTTTTGAGGCCTAGTGAGCCTGGATTTTCAACTAAAAATGTTCATGGTAATTTGGCTACCATGTGAAGTTTACTTTTGATTTTATTTCATAAATATGAACTTTTTCTCTTTTTGGGAAGGTGTGCTACTGAATGGCCATCTAAACATGCCAATGTGCATGCGGACAGTCCATTTTATAAAGGAGACTATAGAGAAATTATTTCAAAAGTTTTGGCATTTACAAACATGCCATTTTGACTCTATTGAGGATTTTTGACTGACCCATGCATGTTTTAGAACTTAGAAATGCATAAAATACTGATTTAAATTAATAAGCCATGGGTTTTAGGCTTACCACACCCTTTCTAAGGTGATCTGGAGACTTTGTCCCGTCTATGGACCGAGATAGACCTGGTAGTGCTAGCAGGATCGTTTCAGGAGTTAGGCGGAGGAGAGCTTCTTATGTTCCTCAGCCACGTCCAGCCCGGCCGCCTCGCAGGTTAGTGAAGTCGGTGATTCTTCCGGCCCAGGATGAGCCGTCGATCGATATAGATGATGAGGATGCTCCATTTGTTGCTCCCGTTCTAGGCCAGGCCCCATGTGCAGAGCTTTCAGGCATTATTGTGCCAACCTAGGATCTACTGGGAGATTTGAGTCGTCATCCCTCAAGGTTCCTTCATGCCAAAAAGGTGACTGAAGCTTTTCTGTTTGGATTTTCTTTCTTTCTTTTATCATTCTTGGGGCACAGGTTTTTGATATGGGTTGGCTTTTGATGCAGGTTCTTAGCTTTACGCAGCCCAGAGGGAACTGGTTTAATGTCCACTCTCTTTACCACACTCTGCACCAGGATTAAAAGGACATTGTTGATACCTAGGGGTTTCAGGCATTCTTTTTTATTCTTCCCCGCCATTGCCCAAGGGTTATATAAGGGCTTTGTCTGAGCACTGGTTCCACCAGACTCAGCCTCTCACTTGTTGGACTGTGAGGTGATGATGACACCTATGGATTGGAGGTTCATCATCGGCATAGAGTTCGCTGGTGAGCCAATACCTGTTGTGGCCGACATTACATCCACTACCGTTCAATCCCTCTTGGGAGTTCCTGCGACGGCCATCAAGGGACGGATAGTCCAGTTCTGGTCCCTTGAGCGTAGATGCCCAGAGTGCGACTTTGCTTGAGCCTCTGCCTGATGATCAGAGGGTTAGGGATCGCATCCTGCGGAGATTATTTTTGGTGATCATCAGGCGTTATTTTCTGGCGGACAACTCCTCGACGATGTCCTTTGCCCTGGTCAGTGCCTCTCGACATGTGGAGCACCTCAATGACTTTGATTGGGGTACCTACACCTTTGCCTATTTTCTTCGAGGCATGCACATGCGCTTGGAAGGTGTGACGGAGGCTTGGTTAGGGTTCTACCCATTTCTGCTGTTGAGTACATCTTTCTTGTACCTTTTTAATTTCTGCATTTATATTTGTCAGTCTTTGTCACTGAGGACTTTTGATATTTATATGGCCAATTTTGGGCATATGAGAGGCTTCTTTGCCTACGTCACGCTACCACTTTAGGCCTGGAGACTTATCCTCGGGGACTGCATTGGCACCACTCCACTTGATGGAGGTCCCTGTTGCTGAGGGATTCATCCATTCCCACCTGCAGCTTGTGCTTTTGATAGCTGGATCGATATCGTGGATCCCATATACCTCAGACCTTTTTACTGTTGGGTTTGAGGGAGGTTTCCCCACTAGCCGGTAGTTTGTATTGTCGACCCACAGAATCCCATTTTTGACAGAGGGAGGTTGTGAGCTCTATTTAAGAGAGCTTGCTATCAGGAGCATCATAGGGCAGATCCGCATTCCCTTTGTTCCTCCGGTTTGGCTTCATTGGCTACTAGTTCAGCTGCTGAAAGACATCCCCATGGAGGGCGGAGATGGCTTTACCCTGTTAGAGGGACCTTACAGCCAATAGCCTTTTAGCAGCTGGTGGAGTCCTCACACTATTGCAGCTCAGACTCAGGCTACCCAGTTCATGGCAGATATGGTGCTGGGGTCTGTGATGATGATAAACTGGATAGCGTGACTCAGGGAGCCTACTAACTTGGACCAGATTACAGGACTGACCCAGCAGTTGGAGAGAGCTCATTTGTATATCAGGCATCTTGACCGAGATTCGTCAGAGGCATCTTCTTTTATCCATCCAGCTCCGGAGCGGGCCCCTCTTCAGGTCTAATTTCCAGCAGTTTTACAGGGGCTGATCCTCCCTTGTACCGTCCTGACATTCTTGATGGCCGAGACTTTGTGTCCACGGAGGAGATGGAGCAAGTTAACAAGCTGAGTGTAGATATTTTGGATCTTTTTGGATAGCTCTTCCAACTATATTTTTTGATTAGCCGCTGTTTGGCTATTGGGCGGCTGTGCCCCATTTCCCTGTACTTTTTATTTTCGATTTTATTATTAGACAAGGATGATCCTTGCAGTAGATAGTTTATTCTAGATATGCATGATATTTTCTATCTATTGCATCATGTTTATTATTGTTATTATGCATGTATTATGTCATGGATATGGACTTAGACAGATTAGTTCAGATTTGACCCCTGGATGGTCTTATAATACGGTGATATAGATGTCGTCCTCGACAGTCAACTGCATTGAGCACTTACCGCCATCCGCGGTAGCATCGTTCTTGAGATCGTGGTATGATAGCCTGCCCTTCCTAGCCAGAGGGACAGTGGACCGGATGATGGGGCACTCATTGGCCCTTGTGGACTTTCAGGTTCCGTATGGATTCCTAGATGGTATTTTATCCTATTGGATACCTGAGAGATAGGTTTTCTGCTTTAGGCAGCACGAGATGACTCCAACTTTGGAGGAGTACGAGCGATTTACTAGTTTGGCTTTAGACTTACCTTGCGCTCATACTGCGATCAGAGACATGAGGAGACTGTTCCTATGGATGTCGGGTTTGTGTCAGAGTGTAGTTACGGATGAGATCATTTTTGGACGTGTGATCTCTTTCAACTTTTTGATCGATCGTTTCAGTAGACGGGATAGCTATGATCGATACGCTAGGGATTTAATTATTTCAGCAGAGGCATGACATTTGGCCCGGATAGATGTCTTGCTGATGTGCATCGTGGCCTACGTCTATATGCCACTACACTTGGACCACTTGGATGTCGGATTGATGGTCGTGGTTCGGGTCCTTAGACATGGTTGCACCATCCTGCCGATGATATTGGCTGAGACACTGAGGTCAGCTACCTACTACAGTACCCATCCAGAGAGGTTTTTAAAGGTAGCTCTGTCTTGTTGTACGTATGGCTCATATCCCATTTGCGTTCGATTGGCTTCTTCAGACACCAGGGGTACTTTTTCACCCATGAAATAGTCGTGTCATGCTCCTTTTAGACAGCAGAGTGTTCGGATGCAGAGACATGATCAGCCTTTCTGCCCGATATTGCGATCCTTTTTCAATTTTGCCATGCTCAGGGCTAGTCTCCCCTTATAGCTTTATCACCCACGCATCTGGCATGGACTATTTGCCCCTAGCGAGATTGACGTGAGTGACCACTTACCATCCTCTGGCAATTATGGATTAGTTCGATCAGTTCTAGAGCGTGCACCAGTTTGAGGGGGCTATTGATCAGCGCATGTCAGCTTCTTTTATGTCGTCAGCCGACCTGATCAGGATTTACGAGTGTTGGACTCATAAAGAGAGGGCTTATTTCTCCAGTAGCCATCTGGATCGCACTCCAGAGTATGCGGCATGGTTAGAGGCTGATATAGCAATAGCTGCATTAATCCAGTTAGCTCCGATAGTGGATTCAGACGAGGAGGAGCCTATAGAATATCTTGATTCACCTACAGAGGACAAGTTGTTTATGGGTATGATAGCAGCGTTAGTTAATGACCCACCGATCATTCCCGTCGAGACAGATCCAGCTATGGCTGATTCACTAGCTAGGATGACTTTCGAGAGAGATCAGTCTAGGGCACTGATGTTGATTTCCTTGTCTAGCAGACATATAGCTTTTGCTGAGAGAGATAAGGCTCGAGCCACTCGAGATACGACATTGGTTGAGAAAGAAGAGGCTCAATCTTCTCGAGATGCTGCTTTTGTTGAGATTGAGGAAACTTTAATTGCCAAGGATGCAACTTTTGTAGAGAGGGATGAGATCTGATTTGCCAATGACGCAGCTTTTGAGGAGATTGAGGAGGTTTTGATGGCCAAGGATGCTACTTTTGTAGAGAGGGATGAGGCCATAGCTTCCTGGGATTTCCACATTGCCGAAAGTACTGCTCTCCGATCATATACCCATGGCCTGGTTGTTGATATGAGTGTTTACATTGATGATAATAGTGCCACTATGCAGATGGCTGTGGATGTTTTGGTTAGTATAGAGGCTGAGGGTATTGCGCTTGCAGCGGCTCCTCCATCTTCAAAGAGAGATGCCATGTTGGCATTGCTGTCCCGCTTGTCCATGAGTCCATAGACTAGCTTTATTTTTCCTACACATACTAGATCAACCATTTTTGTCATGTACAGGACACATTATATATATCAAACAGTATTATATATTAGAGAAATATATTTTGATTCACTTCCTTATTGGATATGTATTGCCATTACTGAGTGATTACCACTTTTTTCATGACTTATTGTTGTTAATTTATCATAAGCTTTTCCTTAATGGACTGACATTGAGATGTCAGAGAGTATCTCAGATGGGTCTACTGACCATGAAGGCTTGCTAGGATTTAGGCTTCGGTGTCTTGGGACAGGTTTTTATTTTGGTTTTTTGTATTTTCTTGAAGCTCAAACCTCACCATAAATGGTTGCCTATGTACTTCCGGGCTGAGGGAGATCGGGTCATTTGTAGTTCCTTCCTTGTATGAGAGAGGTTTCGATAAGTGTTTACCTTGGATCTTGAGTTTTGTTTGATGTATTTTTGACTTTTTTGTTTGTTTTGACCGCATCAGGAATGGCTTTCTACGTACTCCCGGGTTGAGGGAGATCAGGTCATTCGTAGTTATTCCTAATAAAAATCGCAACGGATTTGATCGATTTGCAGGGCTAGGATGCGGATATACATGTATCTCAGACATAGTACCTTTTCACGGTGTCTGAATTGATGAGTTAGGGAAATTCATTCCCGTCCATTTCTTGTAATCTGATAGCTCCTCCTGTCAACACCTCCTTGACAATGAAAGGACCTTCCCAATTCCGGGCTACCTTTCCTTTGGCTTCTTCTTGACTGGCCAAAAATTTCTTCAGCAATAGGTCGTTCTCTTTGAATTGTTGAATTCGGACTTTTTTGTTGTATGATCGAGCAATCCTTTGCTGAAATAACTACCCGTGGAAAATGGTTGTAGCCCTCTTTTCATCTATAAGGGACAGTTGGTGGTACCAGTCTTGCAACCATTAATCTTCGTCCACTTGAGCATCTATTAACACTTGCAAGGACTCTATCTCTCCTTCTATGGGAAGGACTTCTTCTATGCCACAGACCAATGAGTAGGGGGTAGCTCCAGTAGAGGTGTAAGAACCCAGAATTTCACATAATTCAAATTTTTTGAATAATTTTTTTTAATATTGATATTGATTATCAATATTGTGTTGAGTATCTGTGATACGAGTTTATCAAAGTGGTCAAACTGTGTATTGACTGAGAAATATGAGTACAATTTTGTGTAACAGAGAATAGAAACTCTAACCCTAGTTACGAATAAGGATTCGATAGAAAATACAGTTATAATAATTGTATTGATGAATATGTGATTGTTTATAACTTAGTAAGTCAATTAGGGCTATTAAGTTAATACACTAGGGGAATATGTTATGACATATGTGGATTATGTTTGCGACTAAATAAATATATATTATTTAATGTGTATATATTTATTTAGCTTCTAAAGAGAATTAAGAATTAATTTGTAGCCCAATTATTTATTTAAGCATAGGACGCGTAGCCAATTTGATTTAAGAACAATTAAATCATTAAGCGAGCCCAATATATCACATATGGGAGATGGACTAGGATGGCCCAATTTAATTTTTGTTGGAATTCCAAATTTATTTTAGTTAGTAAGTAAATTAGGAATTTAAAGGAAGGCCCAAAGAAATTAAAATAAAAGCCCAAGCTTAGTCCTATAGGAGAGAGGCCTTAGTGGACCTTAATTAAGTTAATTAAGCATTAAAAAGAAAACCAAGATTGGGCCAAAGGAGGCCCAATTCGGCTAAGCTAGGAAGAAATGGGCATGAGAATTAAATCTTGTGGATAAAGATATTTGATAAGATTTGGAAAGATATTTGATAAGATTTGGAAAGATATTGGATAGATTTGGGAGGATATTTGATAAGATATGAAAAGATATGGTAGATATAGAGAGATTTGGTGTGATATGCCAAGATATGTTGGGATATTTAGTATAGATAGATGAGTTATATCTACACATATTGCTAGCTTATAAATAAACCCATCTCATTTGCAAATAAAGAGTTTACTCATTTTTCATTTCATTCTCCCAAGTTAGCTAGCAAAAGAAAAGCTAGAGAGAGGCAAGAGAGAGAGAGAATTCGGTTGGGAAGAAAAGGAGAAAGAGGCGATTTTGATCTTCCTTCTACCTAAGATCAACATCTATTTGAAAGAACAAGGAAGGGTAGCAAGAAATAAAGGTATAAACCATATTTAATTTAAGTTATTCTTAGTTGTTTCAAACCAAAATTTGGATTTTTGTTCTTGAACTTCAAAACTCTATATCTACATGATCTAGAGTGTGTTATGTGTAGATCTAACTATTTGGTGTGTCAAAAATTAGATCAAAAACAAGAAGGATGAAACTATGTTTCAAAAAGTTGAAAATCTTGATTTTCTTAGCACAAATTATGTTTTGTTTGTGTTTGGTGGGTTTTGATGTAATAGATTATAGATCATGGTAGATCCATAAGTTTATGATATATGGGTATGTATTATGATGGTTTATGGTGGCTACAATTTGATTTATCAAGAGATCAAGAAAGTTTTTTTAAAAATCACCAATGGTTGAAAAACAGATTTTTGGGAAAACAAAGTATGAAATGGAAACGACCATATCTCTCAATATATTTTGAATTTTTGAGTGTGGTAAATTTTTAGACTTAGATCTATAAGTCTTCTAACTTTTTCAAGTGGAATCACTGAAAAAGGAGTTGTAGATTTTCGTGTGGACTGATTTTAGCAAAGTAGGAAAAATCTAAAAAATGACAAAAGTAGGCTGTCCAGAATTTTGAAGGACAGTTTTGTCCACTTAAACTATGAAATAAATTCCGGCCTTTTGGGACATGAAAATATGTGGAATGAATTAGCTTATGTCCAAAAATGAGCTAATTCCAACTTAAATGGAGCAAGTTATGGCCATTTCAATTTTTGGGATTTCCCGATAAAAAACGATATAATCGGAGTTCTATAACTACGATGGCCACGAAATTTAAACTGGAGACTCATGCTAACATGTATAAGATCCAGCCAAGAGTTGGGAATTTTTGGAGTTAAGCGTAAAGTAGTTATTTTCTTAAGGAATTAACTAGAGATGGATTTTTGAAAAATAATAAAGGAAATTGAAAAATTCCTGAAAATTATTTTTGTATATAAAATATATGTATTTATGTGTGGACAAAAGATAAAAAAATAAAAATATGATTAGATTAAAAAGGGGAATCCAGCTTGCTGGATTGGCCATCAGTTTGCTAGATTGCAATCTGGTTTGCTGGATTGGCCATAAATTTGTTGGATGAGATGTTTAGACAATCCAGGATGCTAGATTGGTCTGTTTGGATAATCCAGGTTACTGGATTGGATGTCAGTTTGAATCCAGATTGCTGGATTAGAAATTTGACTTACTTAATTGTAAAGGACTTATAAAATGAAAGACTAAGTGATTATTCACAAGTTATATGATACAGTAGTGTTAAGGTTATCTAATATTTGACTATGTGTTTAAATGTTAGATAGTTTACTTATAAAGTATGTTATGCTAATTGAAAGATCGATCTTATTAATGATAGGTCTTACAAAAGAAGTTTAACTTAAATTTCGTAGCAGTAGTCAACGAATCAGGCAAGTTTTCTTAACTCAATCTCGAGTTATTACTTTTCAAATATAGTGGTGGTTAATTATTGCTGATTATACCACGTTTGAGAATTATTGTTGATTATTCGCGGTTAGTGCATGTTTATTAATTCAAATTGAATTATTGATTTTGAGAATATGCTTGGGGAATAACTGTTGTTGGTTATTCACATCCGTAGAAGTTATTATTGATTGCAAATAGTACAGTTAATTTCTGTCTATTATTGAATCATTTTGACATATGTCGTAGCTAATTATTTTGGCTAGATAAACATTTGTTGAAACTTGATAGGTTCGAGAAGAGAACTCAATTATTATTGACAGATCAATGCCAATTATTTCGGCTAGATCGAGAAAGCGATTAGATATTGAAATCATTGTATTTCGTGGTTGTGATTTGAATTCTGATTATAAGACTGAGAAG
Organism: Panax stipuleanatus; assembly: GCA_020205555.1. Taxonomy (NCBI): domain Eukaryota; kingdom Viridiplantae; phylum Streptophyta; class Magnoliopsida; order Apiales; family Araliaceae; genus Panax; species Panax stipuleanatus. Next base: position 47,709,950 of record CM035123.1, read on the forward strand.
AACAACCTTTTTATATAAAAAGGGGTTTGTGGTCATATATTCGGCCGTTGCGCGTGTATAAGTATTATGCATAATATAGGGTATAATGAAGTTGATCACTTTATATACTTGCGGAGGGGTATGATTTAATCTTTATGGTTATCTGATACACCTGGCTACTTCAAAGTAAAACCTTTGACAGTTACTAGAGAAGTTCAAGATCCTATGGGATCGCTCAGCTTAAAAAAATCTGGATAATATTCCACTTTGTTATTGCGTAGAATTGATTCTTGTTATTCAATTGAGAAATTTCGAAAGCGTTTTACTCTTTCACTATCGAATTATTATTTTGCATAAAATGAGAGAAAGTCTTGTTATTGATTAACGCTTTATTTAGTTAATTCAAAGTCCTTTTAACTTTAGTGATATTCTATCGAATTGATAGTCTTATATTCTTAATTCTTATACTTTATTGTATGATTTAACTTGCGAAGCAAATTTGTTGCTCACCCTTGTTTAAATACAATATTTTAGCTAGGAACGAGGTAGCCGGATGGGCAGAGAAAGACAAAGGCAAAGGTGTATTGCTAGAATAGTTATAATGAACATATTTATTTTGTTATTTTGTATAACCCTTTTTGTATATCTAAGGGTATATTTGTTATGTTAAGGTTGGAAAACCTAGGACAATGTATTATAAATATCAATTAATGATATGTATATTTCTATCCATAAATAAATGAATAGTTAGATGATATTTAAATGTTCGATCGTGAGCACCAAACTCGGGGGTCAGGTAACCTGGATTTGGGGGCTTCACAAGAGGTACGCATTGACGTCCTGTATGCTAACAAGGTTAAAAGCAATAGGTCAAGCCATTCTTTATGATTGGCGGACATTTTATGCATAATCTTCTTGACGTTCTTGTTGGCTGTTTCGACAACACCATTCATCTTGGGCCGATAGATGACATAACTGATATGCTTGATGTGGAACTTACTGCATAGTTCTCTCATCATCTGATTGTTCAGGTTCTTGGAGTTGTCTGATACGATCACATCCGGTTGTCCATATTAACAGACAACATTATTTTTGATGAAACCAATGATTATCGTTTTGGTGACTTTGGGCAAAGAGGCCGCTTCAACCCACTTGGTGAAGTAATCGATCATGGTTAAGATAAAATGGTGACCATTATTGGCTTTGGGTTCTACTGGCCCAATCACATCCATTCCCCACATAGAGAAAGGCTATGTCGAACTCATGTTGTGTAGCTCATTTGGAGGAGCGTGGATAGTATTTCCATAGACTTGGCATTGATAGCACCTCTTGATGTGGTCATCACAGCCAGCTTTGAAAGAGATCCAATAATGTCTGGTTTTCAATATCTTCTTGGACAACAAATGCCAGCTCGTGTGTGGACCACAAACTCTGCTGTGGACTTCATCCATCAATCTTTGGGCTTTCTCTTTATCTAGGCATCGTAACAGGCCTATTCCAGCATCCTTTTGTAGAGTGCGTCTCCACTTAGATACAATTTCATAACCATCTTGTGAATCTACTTTCTCACGGCCTGGCTTGCCCCAGCGGGTGTGGATTCATCTCAGAGATATTCCTTGATATCTTGATACCAAGGCTGATTGATAGGAGTTATTTCATTTGATACTTCTCCAACATAATTCCTGTATATCTGGGCCTTCTGGCTTGTGAATTTGATGTAGGGAATCCCACTCCTATCAGATATGCAGATTATTGAAGCCAATGTTTCCAATGCATCTGCAAAGTCGTTCATCCCCCGAGGGATGTGGATGAAGGTTATGTATTCAAACTCCATGGATATGTTGATGACCTGATGGTGATAAGGCAGTAAATACAGTTCTTTGGTATGATATACCGCAGTGGTTTGTCTGATAACCAACTCAGAATCTGCAAAGACTACTAAATGTTTGAACCCCATTATGCAGCCTTCATATTCAGTTGTGTTGTTGGTGTTTCCAAATTGCAGTTTGGTAGCCACAGGATATTGCTCTCCTGTACCAGAGATAAGGACTGCCCCAGCTCCGGCACCCTCCATATTTACGACTCCATCGAAATACATTTTCCATGGTTGGACTAGTATTCTTTTGTCGGAGTTGTTGAATTTTCATGATCCCATCATCTGGGAAATAAGTCTCTAGAGGTTCAAACCCTCCTAACGGTGCTTCGACTAGTTGATCTGCAATGCCTTGACCCTTGATTGACTTCTGAGTCACGTAGGCAATGTCAAACTGCTGGAGTATCAATTGCCATTTGGACATTCGATAATTTAACATTGGCTTGTTGAATACGTACTTTAGGGATCCATGCGGGATGTGAGGTAGGTCGTATGCACATGATGATAATTTTGTAACGTCATGGCGGCCCATGCTAAAGCACAACATGTCTTTTCCATCAGAGTGCACTTTTGATCACCGTTTTGAATCTTTTGCTGATGTAGTAGATAGTTCTCTCCTTGCTACTATCATCCTTCTGCCCCAGCATACAGCCTATTGCAATGGCATTGACGGACAGGTACATGAATAGGGGAACTCCATTCCTTGGTGGTACTAAGACAGGCGCTTTGATCAACTACTTTTTGATGGCAAGGAAGGCTTTCTGACAATCCTCATTCCATTTTGTTGAAGAATTCTTCCTTAGTAGCTTGAAGATGGACTCATAGGTTGCTGTGAGCTGGGAAATGAATTGGCTTATGAAATTTATCCTTCCCAGGAACCCGCATATCTCCTTCTCTATTCGAAGTACTGGCATCTTAGTGATGGCTTTAATTTTGGCAGGATCCAACTCAATGCCTCTATTACTCACTAGGAATCCCAACAACTTGCCCGATTTGACGCCAAAAGCATATTTTCCTAGATTTAGTTTGAGGCTGTACTTGCGCAACCTGTTGAACAGCTTCCTGAGATGGTCAATGTGATCGTTTTCCTTCCAGAATTTGATGATGATGTCATCCACATAGACCTCTATTTCCTTATGCATCATGTCTTAAAATAGGGCCATCATGGAAAGCTGATATGTAGCTCCGGTATTGATGAGGCCGAAGGATAGTCGTCTGTAGCAAAAGGTTCCCCAGAGAGTGATGAAAGCTGTTTTCTCCCTGTCCTCTTCAGAAACCATAATCTGATGGTAACCAGCAAAGCAATCCACAAACGAATACATGTCATACTGCGCCGCATTGTTGATCAGGATGTGGATGAAGGGCAACGAGAAATTATCCTTAAGGCAGGCTTTATTCAAATCCTAGTAATCCACACAAACTCGCACCTTCCCTCCAGGCTTAGGCGCGGGAACTATGTTCGACAGCCACTCCGGGTATGTTGATACCATGATGATTCCGGCTTTGAATTGCTTGATCACTTCTTCTTTAAGTTTTAGACTCCATTCAGGTTTTAATCGCCTGAGTTTCTGCTTGACTGACTTGAATCCATCTTTAATGGGGAGTTGATGGATGCCAATGTCGGTAAACAGGCCAATCATGTCTTCGTGTGACCATGAAAACACATCCTGGTACTGAGTTAAGATTTCAACCAGGTCAGTTTTTTGGTCTTGTGAGAGGTTTATGCCTATCTGGATTTCTTAGAGGTTTTCGGAAGTTCCAATATTGACAGTGGTGGTTTGGTCGAGGTTTGGTTTAGGTTTATCTTCGACCTATTCTTTGATCTCATCGGGCACCTCATAGTCATCTTCCTCCTCTTGATCAATATCTATCAAGTCGAAGTTCAACTCTACATTAAAATTGTAGTCACTGTGACAGGTTGGCATCTCATCAACAGGAACAACAAATCCAACTCTGGAGTCCTGAAAACAAAATAATTTCACTTTAATATATGCAACTGCTTAAATATACAAAGCTTTTGGCAAAGCATGACAAAAGTTACTACTATAGATGTGCAATCAAAAATAAGCAGTAAATGAAAGCATGTTACAAGGCAGATGGACTTTCTGTCTTTTTACCCTTTTGGAATGAGGCAAGTGATATTGCTCGAGTTATCCAGGGTCAGATCCTCATGAACAGGGAGGATCAATGAATTATGCTCGTCTGCCTTATCTTGGATGATGACTAAGACATCCTTCAAAACATTGTCGGGGTTTTTCTTTGAATCTAATCCTCGTCATCACTGTCTGAGATATCATCATTCATACCTTCGTAGTTTATGATAACCCGCATGTTAGCAAATGGGTCTCATCCTTCGTACAGGAACTTTTCTTTTCCTTTTTTGCTATCCTCCTCAGCCTTTGGGTCTTACTCTCACATACCGATATGATTGGAGGAAACAGCATGGCTGATACCACAGTAGGGATCTTCCTCATTGGCTTCACAAACCCAGCATCAGTGAGGTTTGGTAACAGTATGGTGGAGGCATAAGCCTTAGGATGCTTATATGGATTCTAACGGTCTGACCTGGATGAATAACCTAGTTCGGCTTTCCCTGACTGCCTCGGGATTTGTACCAAACTCTTAATACCTTGTTGATTCTTTCCTAACCCTCTCCCAAGGTGGAAACCTAAAGATACCATTTCTTGGCCAACTATCATCACTTCGGGGGAGATTTTAGGCTTCAAGGATGGTGCCGCAACTGGTAGGTACTGAGTACGCTTACCTCTAAGGCTTGAAAACTAGCAGGTTCAATCCCTGCATCCAGGCTGATCACCGGTATGTCTCCCTGTATGCAGACATGATATTCTGGTTCAACATTCACCGTGATTAGATTGTCATTGATAATGTATTTGAGTTGCTGATGGAGGGTGGATGGCACTGCCCCTGCCATATGGATCCATGGCCTTCCAAGCAACAAGATGTATTTAGTGGCGATGTTGAGTACCTGAAAAAACACATAAAAAATGTGCAGACCAATCTCCAGAGGAAGCTCAATCTCTCACATAGCTTGTCAGCGAGATCCATCGAAAGCCCGGATGACCACATGACTGGTTTTGATTCGGTTCAGGTTAATCTTCATTCTCTCCAAGGTATCTAGGGACATATGTGGAGGGATGATCCTCCATCTATAAGCACCCCTCCGATCACATACTCGGATGACATTACCGCTATGTGTAGTGACTTACGATGACCCACCCCCTCTGCAGGTATGTCAACATCAGTGAAAAATATCACATTGCTATTGAATATATGTTCTACCACGAGACGGAATTTTTTGGCATCTACCATATGTGGCAGATGGGCTTCTTCCAGTACTTTCACTAGAATGTCACAATGCTCCACAGAGGATAAAATCAAGTCCAGGATGGACATTTGCTTGGGTGCGTCTTTCAAGCTCTGCACCACCTTGGTCTTATTATATCCCATTTTACTAAGGAACTCTTTAATTTTTTCTTCAGCCACCTTCCCCTTAGCCTTGATGACTGATTTGATCACCCGCTGAGGCAGATACAATGTATTCTCCTTAGGTACGATGGCAATGTTGTTTGAGGTGGACCCTTCATCATTCCCGTAGTTCCATGGGACTCTCTTCAGACTGATAATTGAATGCTGAGGTCTGAAGGGTAGTATCAAAGGTTCGAGCGCTGCCACCTTCACAGGATTTTGTGCTTTTTGGCTCCCTTTCCCTGGTAGCATTAGGGGTGTAAGGGTTGGTTCCTTATCACAGGAAATAACAACCACTGTATCCTGATTCCATACAGTGGGAATAAAGAGAGTTTCTTCATCTGGGAGGCCATAATCCTGATTCCCCCTTATTAATTCACCACTTTCAATCATATTCTGAATTAAATGACGAAGTGCCCAACAATCCTCAGTATCATAGCTGGGTGCATTGGAGTGGTACTGGCAGATCTTGTCAGGCTTGAATTTTCTAGATCGAGGGTTCAATGGGGGTAACAAATCTGTAACCATCCCCTCATTGATCAACATCTAGAGGATTTCCTTCATCGGCTGGTTTAGGTTGGTGAAATTCCTCTAGAAAGTGAATTCTCTATTAGCCTGAACTTCTCTTCTTTGGCCATCTTGTTGGCCCAAGGTTCATGTTGATGAAGATGGTAATGATCCCTCGTAGGAATGGGACTGATTTTTGGTGTGGAAGGACTAGCCTCATGCTGGTTGGATTGGTTGATCAGCTGTCTAGTGACCTGATGTTGGTATATGACCAGTTCTGCTAACTGTCCAATCTGTTCCTTGATAGACTTAATCTCTTTTTCTATCAGGAATCACCTTTTTGAGACTTCCCAACTGTTTAGGCTGTTATTTCTAGGTGGAGTTGACTCTCTGATGTATCGAAGTTACTTGGACCCTTCTCCATTTTTCATGTTAATCATGTTGACACCCTCCTCTTTGTGCTGAGGGAGGGGATTATCATGCACGTACGGTTACTCGGGCTTTATCACCACAATCTCTCCAAGGTCAATCAAGTCTTGAATTTATGCTTGAGAGACCAACAGTCTTGCGTATCATGTCCCGGAGCTCCGGAATGGTAGGCACATTTTTTACTTAGGTCAAAGTTCTTTCTCCCAGGGTTGGTTGGTGGAATGAGTTGCATCATTTTCTTCTGTGCGGTTAACAATTTTAGCACATTCTCGAGTGAATTCCCTAAGGGAGTAAATGTTCTCCGACGTCTGGCCTCCATAGTTTTCTAAAATGTAGGGTTCGAAGGTTGTGCAGGAGCTTGGAAAGGGGAATAGTTCCTCCTTTGAATGGGCATACTGTTTAACTTGCTTCTTTGATTCTATCCTTGCAATACCAAGGACACTTCTTCGTCTTTCTTCTTGTGTGCTCTCCGGGGATTACTCTTGTAATTTCGGACTAGATATGCTCGGCCACGGCTTCCAAGGCAGTCAGGTCCTTTATCTTTCCAGACTTTAGCCCCATTTTGGCCATCTCTCCGTGTTTGATCATCTCCGAGAATGGTTTTCCTATGCCTTCTAGGACCCTCTCGTAATACGGAGCTTCTTGAATAGCGATGAAGGTCATGACTATCTCAGACTCAGTCATGGATGGGGTGACTTGTGCTGCAACCCGCCTCCATCGTTGAGCATATTCTCTGACTGATTTGGTGTTTTGTTTCTTGATTTTGGTAATCTGGTATTTGTCTGGAGCCATTTGAGATTGAAAACTGTATTGACTGAGGAAAGCATGCGCCAACTCTTCCCAAATGTAAATTTTGGAGTTGTCTAGACGGGCATACCATGCTCTAGCCTCTCTAGTCAGACTTTTCTAGAATAACTACATTCAGAGTTTCTTACCCTCTGCATAGGATCCGATCTCTCCAGTGAATACTCTCAAGTGAGTGTAGGGGTCTCCCAATCCATCATATATCTCAAAATCAGGGACTTGAAATTTTTTAGGATATCGAGCTCCAGGGAATATACATAAGTCTGAATAATTGACACTACCAAATGCCCAGTCCCTTTGATAGACCGGATAGTTTCTTCCATCTGTTGTACTTTCTTTAGAATGTCACCCGCCACCTGCTCTTTGTTGAAGGTAGTGATTTCAGGGGTTTTGTTGGTTGTGTCCTTATTTTGTGTCTTAGGACCTTGAGTATCCTTTTTCCCAGTATCTTGATTGCCACCTGGTGTACCAAGATCTGCATTACCCTGTGCTTGTTTCCCTTTGAGGGATCTACTTTGTTCTCTAAGGAAAAGAGCTAATTCAGCTATCTGGTTCTTCAATCCCTCAAACTCCTCTCTAGAGATAAGGGTAGATTCTAGTTGAGCACTTGAAGCGATGTCCGGAGATGGACTTAGTGCTTTTTTAGATTTAGATCTAGTGACAGGACCAATTTTTCACCTACAATAAATATAGGTGTGTCAATTTCCTAAGGTAGATATGGATAGAATGCATTCCATAATGTGTTTTTTAAGGTTTTTTAATCTTATCCTGCAAAATAGAGGTCAGTTGTTTTGATGACAGGATAACATGATAGGATGTACAAAACATGGAATGTACATTTACATTGTGATATTTACATTGTGCTATTTACATTGGAATTAAAAACTTGACATTAAATTGAAGAGGAAGGCATGAAGAGACTTCCCTCGGCTTTGGTTAATCAGAGGCTGACCTATCTTAGGCTACTCTTTTTGGGTATGAAGGTCCCCAGATCATCGCAATCTACTAGAGGGGAAATTAATCCGATCTTTCAACTGGAGTGTATCTGAGTGGTGCTTTTTCATGATCCTCGAAGACTTAGACGTCCTCGAAGACATTACTCTGTCACCGACGGGTTTGCCTCCTGCTAGAGGAATCACATAACATACATTCACATACATCACGTCTGACCGTATTAATATGATGACATTGGTGCGGAGCACTAATAAAGCAGGAAAGCATTCATTCGCATTCATTCAATATAAAGATGCAGCATTTTTCTCATACGCATATATGAAAGGGAAATGTTTGAAAAGATTTGAACGCGGCCTAAGCCCTCTACTGTCCCTAACAGAATCGCCACATGTCGACGTCGGGAAAAAACTCGGGTCGGGTCAAACCTGAATCTTTCTCTCTTCCTAAGTTTTGTCTACCCTTATTCTTTTTATTGAAAAAAAAGGTTTTGAAGGGTTTTTTTGGAAAATGCCAACATGTATTATGTCGACGATTTGAACGTTGTACAGAGTCGCTTGTTAGTAGATTTGAAATGGTTCTACTAACTCAACCGAGTTTTGTTTGAAAAGAGGCCTAATTGCTGGACACTGTCGAAACTGAATCTTTGAAACCGAAGTTTTGAGATCGGGGGCTTGGTTAAGTGTGAGAAAGATGTTAGGCACCCCACAACTGCCATGAAAACACGGTTCCAAATCTTTTCAATATTTCCCTTTTAATCTGCAATATATGTGTGAATGCTGGAAGAAATTGGGCCTATGTTTGATTAATTGAAAGTATGTTTATACATCGTTGAACCTATATACGAAAGGTTTGTTTTGATTTGCAAAAGTCCTTTTTAAGACAAGATATGAAAGTGATGTTTTGAAAGCCAGTTTTCAAACCCTTATGCTAACATAGTAATTGAAGCATGTCGATACTTCTGTTTTATCTTTTTAGCCTTAAGGCTCAATTTGAATGGTGATTGTCGGGCTGCGAAACATCCTCGACCACAACAATATTTACATATGTCGGTCTTCTCATGGGCATGACTGTAATACCCGAGAATTTTTTAATATTATTAAATGAATATATTAATGAAAATGAATATTTGTTCGAATATAAATGATTATGCGTTATGAGTTGAGATTAATTCAAATGAATTCAAATTGAATTTATGTAATTAAGAGGATATGGAATTTTGATGAACACGTAGAATGCCCTTCGTGGCACGAGAATGAATTCGATGGGAAGCTTAACATAATGTTTATACGAATTGCCTAGTGTGGCAAGGAGATGAGATAAGTTTATAATCAAGATAAGTAAATTAAAATAAAATTCCCCATAGTGGCGCAGCTGCGCCACTTCTGTGTATTAAACCAGCGCAGCTGTGCCGGTAGTAGAATTTAAAATTTTATTTCTTGCAAGCATGATTATGATATGCTATTTATCCACATTAATAAGATGGGAGATTAATGATTAAAATGATTAACTAATAATGTATGTTTAATTAATTATCATTATGATTAATAGATTGTCAATGAGTAATTAATTGATAAGATAAGTAATTAATTATTATTGAGAATATTAAAATCAACGAGTAAATTATTAATATAACAAGATTATATTAATTGTTATATGCAATGTATACGATAATTAAACGTATGAAATATAGTGGTTACAACTATATTATATAATGCAATGAGACACTTATGTGTGACTATACAATATACGAGAACTATATATTTAGATTAAATAAGTTATATGAATACATCATGAAGTTGTGTGACAAGGTGAGTGTGTGGACATTAAATTAGTGCCTCATGATTATATTGTAAACAATTGTTGACTAATGAATATTTCAATATTTAATAATAGATGAGAAAATGTAATGTGATAATACCCGATTAAATTATACCGGTATAATAAAATGTACATGGATTATATATGGATGTGTATAACCCAACTTGCTATTATGTATTATGATATCCATGTGTATCCTCAAATAAAATTATAACCTAAAGTATATATAATAGGTATAAGTGTATAACCTAAGTAATTTTATTACAACACTTGCTGAGCTTTGTAATTGTTGTCCCAATATGAGAGTCACCCCTCATTCTCTCCTCACGTGTAAGCAAAAAGGCTAAGAGCCTATTCTTTCTTCTTCTCCCAAGCTCCACAACTAGCTCATGATCAATGGGGAGTGGGCTTCATGATGAACTCCAACAACTACCCACCAACTCCTCCATTGCCCAACACGTCTTCTCATCTTCTATTGGTTTCAATCCCTAAGGTAATGGTTTGACATGGTTAACAATTCTCCTATAAATACCAAGCTCAATCTTCTCATTTGAAGTTGCTAGAAATTGTTGCTAAGTGTTGAAGGAGTGAGTTGAGAGAGAATTCTAACATTTAGAGCAAGTCTTGTGCAATTTGAAGTTCAAGAGGTATAATCTTTAAACCCACTTCGAAGTTTAATTCATAGGAATTAGCATGAAATGGTTGGAATTAAAATGTGATAAGATACTAGTATGTTAGTTGAGTCTGTTTGCATGTTATAAATATAATATAGTTGATTTCTAGAACGTTTCATGAAGTGTAATAGGATTGGTTTTGAGACTCTGCAATAGCAGAGAGCATTCTGGTCTGGAACCGGAGTGGCGCGGCCGCGCCACTACCTAGTACAAACAGGGCGTGGTCGCGCCTTTCTGCAGAATTGAGTGACAATTTTTATGTCCTCTGAAATGATGAAGTATGCTACTTGAACTCAAATATGCCTATTTTTGTCCATGACATACTAACATAGGTGACCTTTCATAATATCACTTATCAAAGTTTGATTTTTCAAAGGGATATTGAATTTTTAAAAAATGAACTTTTCAAACTAGAACACTTTAAGTTCTGAGATTTCAAGCATGCTTATGTGGTCTATTTATGTGTATGTGAAAGCATGATATAAGACATATGGATTTACCTTGCACGCTTAACTGGCTTTGAGAACCCTCTAAGGAAAGATGTAGAGTTTCCAATATGTACTTGATAAGCTATATGTCCTTTAATTTCTATAATTTGTGAGCATGCTTAGGTGGTATGATTATGCATGAAATATGATATGCGTAGTAGCTTTGCATGCTTGGTGGGTTAATATAAGATTTTCAAGAGAAACCTTAAGAAGTTCATGAAACTTTTGGTTGATAAACACCTTGCATGTATTCTAAAAATTATGACCATTATGATAGGGACTCATATGCCTCTAGACATGATCAAGATGTATTCCTAGCTAGTCTTATGCATAGTAAACTAGTCAAACGTGAATTAAGACAAATTGAACGAACTTCATAACTTGAAATACATGACTAAGGTAACCTGAGCATATGTAGTTGAGACATATGGACCTCATTGCATGTGTATATTGAGTAAACGCGAGGAACATTGTAATCGAACACGTTAAGCCTCGTTAATGGAAAATTGTTAAGACTAGGTGGAAAGCATAACATAAGAATCAAACTTATCACAACATGTATGTTTTTGCATGTATTATCATATATATATGTGGGTGTGCAAGCTAGGCCAGGCATTGTGTAGCTCAGCTCTGATCTGAACTAGGAGTAGCACGGCTGCGCCACTCCTTATTTCAAATCAAGCGCGGCCGCGCCGACTTGCAGTGTTGTCTGACCATTCTGTTTGTGATCTGAGATTTGATGCATGCATGTATTGTTATTCTAATCGATAGTACATGTCCAGTACAGTGTTTAAGTAACAATGAGCATGTTATGGTGAGACCATATTGAATGGATAAAGTGCTTATAAACTTTCAAGTGTTGAGATAACAATTACGAACTATGTTATATGATGTCATAGTGTCTTATTAAACGAATGTGGTGATATGTGTGCGTAAAGTACATAATGACGTACTTATAGTTAGAATCATATGTGTATACTTGAATTTCATATCGAGCTTGTGTATCGAATGTACAATGCTAATGAATATCCGATATAAGTAAATATGTTATAATAGGGTTTGAAAAGTGTAGATAAGCTATACATTGGTAAACTACGCTTAGGGCAAGTTTCCTTGAACCCGTTCTTGTATTATTAATTGCAAGTATCCTAAACCCTTGCATTACTTTATTACACGAATATTATAAGCAAGTACTTGAACTCTATTCTTATTAAACATGTATTGAGCTTATTGTTGTGCAAATGAGTTATTCAAATTATGACTTATTGCTTCATAGTGTAGATAAAGTCGAACATATTCTTCAAACTTTAATATCAAGTATTGAACTTATAAAGAGTGGTCTATGCCATTTGATTCGGCTAGACTTATATCATGAGTAGAAAGCTATTCAAACCAATTGATTGGTGCGGAGTCTTATATTGACTGAGATGAACAACATTCTTTAAAGGGAAAATATATTTGTCGGGAGACTGACGTGCGCACTTGAGTACGATTGAATGTTATGCATAATATAGGGTACTTTAGGCTGATCACCTGTTGTACTTGTTTTATTGGATTATCAGTATATTTCTGTTAATTCTAGTAGAAGTTCATAGTCCTTAGTGACTGCTCAGTATTCAATTATCTTGAAATCTTAAATTGATTTAGCGTTGAATCATATTGATATTATTCTGTCCTTAGAGACTGTTATTAAGAACTGTTGATATTTCTTGTTGTCTTTAACTATCACACCTTGCTATACCCTTTTGGGATTCGAAAACTATAATACTCACCCTTATTGTCATATTACTTGTTGAGCAAATTTGTTGCTCATTCTTTCTTTCCCTAAAATATTTCAGTTAAGGCAGAGCAATGTGGACATTCGGGCACCGACAAGGGCAAGGGCAAGGCTACAGAGTAGCTTAATATTATATAGAACCTTATGATTGTAATAAGAACTTATGCTGTTATGTATTAGTTAGGTTTATATATTCTTAAGGTATGTTTAAGCTATGTAATTGACGTTTAAGTTACGGGACCTTGGGACATGAATAAATTATATTAATTAAATGTAATCTATTCGGTAGTAGTATTTCGTGTTATTCCGTTGTTCAATGCGATATTTAGTCGTATTATTATTATTATGGTGTTAGATTGTAGTACGTGACGAACCGAATTAGGGACGATGTGGCGATCCGAATTTGGGGGCGTCACAGGTTGGTATCAGAGCTGTAGTTATAAACCTTAGGAGCGAGTATCCTTACACTATAACTTAAGAGAACTTAGAAGTAGGAAGGAGATAAAACTCATGTAGAGTTTTCTTTGAGAGACTTAGTGTGTTATGAAATGTAACTTCATTCTATACAATAAACATATGTTTTATTTAACATTCTAATGGAGTTGCTGTTTGTTTGTCTTGTGTTTGTGATTTTAGGACGGCAGACACAGGAGTACCTAGTAGAGTGGCCGAGGAGGAGCCCAGAGATATACATGTAGTATATGAGGCACCTTTAGAGGCTGTGCCAGTGCAGGCTATTGCACCATCTGAGTCTGACGACGAGGAGGAGATCGAGGTAGAGTTTGACCCAGAGGAGGAGCCTATAGAGGACCTAGCCTATGGAGGACCAGCCTACGGAGAGCGAGCCCATGGAGGACTCTTACGAACCTAATCTTGAGGAGCATATACTGGGAGAGTACGAGGAGCATATTCTGGAGTTGGACTGCAGAGTGCAGGACTGCAGAGTGCATGAGCTGGAGACCGAGGCCTAGGAGAGAGAGTTTGAGTTCCAGAAGTTGAGGAACGAGCACCACCAGAGGAAGTTGGACATGCAGGAGTTGGAGGTGGAGATTGCCTACCGCATGGAGGCAAGGATCCAGATGGGGACCTTGTTTCACATGTCAGTGGCTAGGAATGTGGATCTGGTAGGAAAGATGGAAGATATAGAACAGAGAGAGTTAAGTGAGAAGGACAAAGAAGGAGGCACTCCGTACTCAGCTAGAGTTGGAGGTTATGGATAGGATTCACTTCGAGGAAAATTGGGAAGTGGCTAACGAGAGAGGTGACGACCTAGAGGATGAGGTCAGATGCAAGAAGAGGAAGATGAACAAGATGGGGTATATGTTCCGTTCATCTTTTGAGAGGGTGATCGATGGTGTATACCACTACCCAGCGGAGCAGGGACATACCCTACATACCATGAGCCGAGAGTTGGTTACGTACATAGCACAGATGGAGTACAAGAGCGCAGTGGAGCGCGGGATGATGGGATGAGATTTCCTTAGTCAGTCTAGTGGTAGTACTAGTTTTGTCTTTCATGTGATGTATATGCTATGTTGTAATCCCAACTTTTTGTGTATAGTGTGGGATAGTTATGTAAATCTCGAGTAAGCTTTTGTTAGAGGGGTAGTATGGTAGTATGTTAGTAGGTTCGCCGTCTTTCGTGATATTAGGGGATATATGTGATAACATTTATAGAAATATGCTAGGGAAAATCATGTAATGAAACGATTTGGCATAAAAATACAAATGATCTTATTTTAGAAACGTGTTATAAATTTATTATCTTGGTATTAAAGAAATACTTAAGTAATATAACTGAGCAATAACAAATGAAAATTTGTGATGCAGATAATGGCACCAAGACGTAGATTGACTGCAACTGAGGAATAGTTAATAATGAGAGGGCACAGGTAGACCCGATCCAGAAGTTAGTAGATTTGCTAGGAGAGGCTCTTAGGGGAAGGAACAACGAACCCGTTCTCCCCAACCCTCAAGCTGTTCCAGTGACAAGCTTTAAGGAATTTAGGAGTGTAGGACCCCCAGAGTTCGAGGGAACTACCGATCCAATCATAGCACAAACTTAGATAAAAGAGATAGAGAAAGATTTCACCATCGCTCCAGTGGGAGAAGATCAGAAGACGATATTTTCTACGTACATGATGAGAGGTGAAGCGAACTACTGGTGGGAGGTGAATCAACAGAGAGCTGGAGAAGGAATGATAACTTGGGCGAGGTTTAAGACTCTGTTTTTTGAGAACTACTTCCAGAAAAGCATGAAGAATAGGATTGAAGTGAAATTTTTAGAACTAAAGCAAGGTGACATGACGGTGGCGCAGTACGCAGCTAAGTTCAATAAACTAGCGCGATTTGCAGAACACCAAGTTGGAGATGAGGAAAGGAAGGCGAGACGATTCGAACAAGGGCTAAAGCTGTGGCTGTTTAATAAGGTATCAGTTCTTCAGATTGATTCCTTTGCAACATTGCTGGAGAAGGCGATCATTGCAGAAGGTGGCAGTGAGGCCTTAAGTCTGTACAACAAGGAGAAGAAAGGAAAGAATACCGGAGGAGAAAACCGTGGAGGAGGAAGCATCAATGGAGGAAGTAACTTGGTGAAGAGAAAGTGGGAGAATAACAACAACAACAAAAACATCAACAATCAATCAGGTAATTTTTGTGGAGGTTTCAAGAAGAGGGCAAAGGGATGCCCAAAATGTGGGAAGAATCACCAAGGCGAGTGCTGGAAGGGACGCGACACTTGCTACAGTTGCAGTCAGGAGGGGCACATTTCACCCAACTGCCCGAAACCTAAAAAGATACAAGGATGTTTTGCATGTGGCTCGATGGAGAACCGGATTAAGGACTGCCCAAAGAAGGGAAGTAGCAGAGGTAGCAGCCAATAAGGGGGAAACAAGCTGATGATTGGTGGACCGGCACAATCCAACCGCCCAACTGCCAGGACCTTTAACATGACCGTCCAGGACACAGTAGCTGCGAAGGACGTGGTGTCAGGTATAATCCCAATCAATGATATAAATGCATATGGATTATTTGATTCTGGTGCCACCTATTCTTTTGTGTCTGAAGAATTTGCTAGTAGACTTAATACACCCCGAGAACGATTATAAGATCCCTTGAACATATAAGTTGCAAATAAGGAAGTAATCCCTATAGAATTTGTTTATCGAAATTATCGTGCAAACATTAAAGAACATGAACTGAGCGTAGACTTGATTCCTATTAGATTGGGAGAATTTGACGTAATACTGGGAATGGATTGGTTGTATAACCATGCAGCGATAATTGACTGTCAGAATAAATGTGTGAACCTTCAGACTCCGAGTAAGTCTAAGGTAGTGTTTTATGGTAGCTCATCCCTTAAGCAATCGTGTTGTCTTATGATGATGCAGTCCAAGAAATTGTTAAAGAAAGGATGTGTAGGTTACTTAGCTTACATCGTAGATACTCAGAAAAAGGGAGTAGAAATTAAGGATATTTCCGTAGTAAGAGAATTCCAAGATGTATTTTCGGACGATCTGCCTGGTCTTCCGCCAGACAGAGAAATCGAATTCGTAATAGACTTAGCTCCGGGAACGGCACCAATTTCAAAAGCCCCATACCGTATGGCGCCGGTAAAAATGAAGGAATTGATGATACAATTTCAAGAGTTATTAGATAAGGGTTACATACGGCCGAGTGTGTCTCCTTGGGAAGCACCAGTGTTATTCGTTAAGAAAAAGGGCAAATCGATGAGGCTCTGTATCGATTATCGAGAATTGAAAAGAGCAACGATCAAGAACAGATATCTGCTACCAAGGATAGACGACCTATTTGATCAACTAAAGGGAGCAAAGTGTTTCTCAAAGATAGACCTACGGACATGTTATCACCAACTGAAAGCACAGGAGGAAGACATACCAAAGACTGCATTTCGAACCCGTTATGGACATTACGAGTTTTTGGTAATGTCATTCGGATTGACTAATGCTCCGGCATCATTCATGGACTTGATGAACCGAGTCTTCAAGCCATACTTTGATAAGTTTGTGGTAGTTTTCATCGACAACATCTTGATCTACTCGAAGACAGAAGAAGAGCACGCCGAACATCTAAAGATTTTTTTGGAAGCGCTAAGGAAGGAGAAGATGTATGCGAAGTTTTCAAAGTGTGAATTTTGGATGGAGAAGGTTTAATTATTAGGACACGTGGTAGATAAGAATGGAATCTCAGTAGACCCTGCAAAAGTAGAAGCAGTAAGTAATTGGGAGCAGCCAAGAACACCAACGGAGGTGAGAAGTTTCTTAGGGTTAGCTGGGTACTATCGAAGATCCATCCAAGATTTTTCTAAGATAGCCACCCCGTTGACCAATCTGACGAGGAAGACGGTGAAATTTGCATGGAAAAAAATGCGAGGAAAGTTTTCAAGAGTTAAAGAAGAGATTGAGCGAAGCACCTATGTTGTCACTACCAGATGATGCGGGAAATTTTGTGGTGTATAGTGACGCATCGCATAATGGACTTGGTTGTGTGCTAATGCAGCACGGCAAAGTCATTGCGTATGCATCACGACAATTAAAGGATTACGAAAAATGATACCCTACTAATGACTTAGAGTTAGCGGCAGTAGTTTTTGCGTTGAAGATTTGGAGGCATTATTTGTATGAAGAGAAATGTGAGATATACACGGATCACAAAAGTCTGAAATATATCTTCACACAGAAGGAGTTGAATATGCGTCAGAGAAGGTGGTTAGAATTAATCAAGGATTATGACTGTGATATTCTCTATCACCCGGGTAAGGCAAACGTAGTTGTCGACTCTCTGAGCAGGAAATGAAGGGAGAAACTGTTTCACTTGACGACTCAGGACGAGTTAATAAGAGAGAAACGGGAAGTCGTAGAGTGCGTTAGTAGATGTTTGACTTGCCAACGCGTCAAAGCAGAGCACCAGGGACAGAGTGGTTTACTACAACCATTGGAAATACCGGAGTGAAAATGGGAAGCACATTACGATGGACTTCGTGGTGGGACTTCCAGTCAAGCAGAAAGGTTATGATGCCATTTGGGTTATCGTGGATCAACTTACGAAGACCGCATATTTTCTACCAATTAAGATCCGCTATAGTTTGAATCAGTTAGCAAATCTGTACGTAAAGGAGATTGTTTCACGACATGGAGTGCCGGTGTCAATTGTCTCTGATCGAGATTCGCGCTTCACTTCAAATTTCTAAAAAAGCTTACAAGAAAGAATGGGAACACAGTTGACGTTGAGTACCGCTTACCATCCTCAGACAGAAAGACAAAGTGAGCGAACAATACAAACGCTGGAGGACATGCTCAGGACGTGCATGATGGACTTCAAGGGAAATTAGGACGATCACCTACCCTTAGTAGAATTTGCATATAACAATAGTTACCATGTGAGTATCAGCATGCCACCATACGAAGCTCTTTACGGAAGAAAATGCAGAACGCCATTATGTTGGGATGAAGTCGGAGAACGACGAATACTCGGACTAGAGTTAGTACAACAAACCGCGAACGTGGTGACAATGATAAGAGCCAGACTAGTAGCAGCTCAAGATCGCCAGAAAAAGTACGCAAACTTGCATCGACAAGACCAGGACTTTAAAGTCGGCAGTTTCGTATTCTTGAAGGTATCTCCATGGAAGGGAAAAATTCGATTCGGCAAGAAAGGGAAATTGAGTCCAAGATTCATAAGACCGTTCGAGATACTGAAGCGAGTTGGCGAAGTAACATACAAAGTTGCATTACCACCTGAGTTGGAGCACCATCCACAATGTGTTTCACATATCCGTGGTGCGTCCGTACAAGGCCGACTACAAGCACGTGGTTTCTTATGAGCCCATTCAAGTGGAGAATGTAAGAACCCGAATTTCCAAAATTTATATAATAAGAATTCAATAAATAAAATTCTTAAGACATGTATTGGATTTGAATATATATATATATATATATATATATGTGTGTGTGTGTGTGTGTGTTATGAGGAAGGAAGTATTGTGTTACATAGGGTAATATGAACTATGTAATATGTGATTTTGTGATTAATAGATATATTATTAATATATATTTGTTATTAATCGTAAAGACAATTGAGTTGAGGTAAAGGAGGTGGATAAGATTTCCTATCGATATTAAATAATTTATAGAATTATTTTATCATAGTAAGTTGGTGATATTAAATATTTTTAATGAATAATCGCCTTTTTCTTGAATAATATATGTACTAGTGAATAGTATGATGTAATATAGGTTATTTTTAATACTTAAGCTATCCATGGATGGATTTGGATAGTGAAGCATGAGTTAGTTAAGGGAATTAACTAATAAGAATAAATATTGGTTAATTTAAATTGGAAGTTATATTATGGAATAATATAATGCGAATATTAAATCTTAATTAACTATGGTGATATAGTACAGGGTTTAATTTACTTAAGTAAAGGGTGAATTAATATATGTGTTGAATATGAAATTATAGTTGGTACTTTTATATATATTACTTAGAATGGTAATATGTGAGAAAGTCTAATGTGCGAATAACGTTAATAAATATATATACATTATTAAAGGGAGATGGAAATCATTATATCTTTAAATGAATATGTAATATTTGAAGAAATTATTTTGGGGACAATTTATAGAAAAGAAAGAGAAATAATTATTATATATTTCTAATAAAGGAAATTAAAATAAATTCTAATATTGAATTATTTTAATAAAGGAGGAAACGTTATTTTTGAATAATAATATTACCTTATATATTTTTGTATGAGGTAATAGGTATGATTAATTAAATATATTAAAATGTATTTGCTATATGTAAATAAATTGATGGAAACGATTTATTATAATAGAAAATAAACTTATTATCTATTTTCTATATATAATATATGTACATGTGCCGTACACGTAATTATTTTAATAGATATTATATTAAGAATAATATCTTGAGACAAAAAGTAGATTATTTTCTGATAATGAATGTCTTTATTTGAAGAAAACATAATATTTTATGTTATGGTAAAATACATAAATTCTAATGTATTTTCAAGAGAGTTAATTTAATGAAAGAAAACTAAGTTATTTTAATATATTAAATAACTTAAGTTATTATTTTATCAGTGGATGTTATTATTTAAATAATTAATAGAGTAAATCTTAATTATTCTAAGCATAAAGGTTATACAAATTATAAGTGTATAATTAATTGAGGTAGCTTAGCATTAAAATGCTTGAGTCAAACAAGCATTATATTAAAAGAATATTAAGTATGGTGAAAGTGATAATAAGTTTAAGATTAAGCTTGTGAGAAATGCCTTGTGTGGCACGGTAATAGATTCCATGATGAATTAATTAATTCAAGGATGGAAGAGTTATTAATTAAACAATTAATCTATATTAATTGTTAATTGTTATTATAATAGTATGTTGATTTATTATTATGGGCAATGATAGTATAATAATAAAAAAATTGATTATAAATATAATCAGAATTGTAATTATTAAATTAATGAGGAATGAGATAAATTATCTTGTAATATTAATTATTGTTATGGACAATATACTATTATCAAGTAATTATTTGATAATATGTTGATTAATTATTATTTTGAATAAATAGTAAATCAATGTGCGAAAGATTTGTAAATATAATAAGATTATATTTAATCGATTAATTGTTTCAAACAAGCATGCGATAATTAAACCGTTAATATATGCTATCTAACTATATAATATATATATATATATATAGTACAAGGTGACTATACTATATATAAAAACCATGTATTAAGATTGATTAAATTGTGAAAGCTACATGAATATATCATGTGGTTATGTGACAAATTGTACGTGAGTATATAGTAAAATAATACATCATGAATGTACAGAGTAAACAATTTTAATTGATGATTACTTTAATATAAAATTGAATAATGTAATGTGAGGATATCCGGTTAAATTATATTGGTAAGATAAAATGTACATGGATTATATGTACGTACACTGCTTGATATATTAGAAACTACAATTGTAATTCATTTATAACCTAAGTGTTTATAAAATGAAATGTGATATAGCCTTAGTAAGAGGTAGACTATATATATTTGTAACATTAGCATGTTTCTTTCATGTTGCTGAGATTAATCTTTGTTCCAAATTGAGTGTCCACCTTCACTTCTTCTTCACGTGAATAACTCAATTGCTAGTCTACTCCCTATAACCTTAAAACTCAGCAAACATTTCATAGCTTCATAGCTCATCATGCAATGGGGAGTGGGTGTGATGATGGAATTCAACCACCAATTACCAACTCTTTCATAACCAACATTCAATCCTAATTCACGTTGGTTTAAATTGAAGAACAAATGCATTGTCTGTGTAATTGTTTTGCTATAAATATGAGCTCACTTCTTCTTATTCCATTGCTGAGATTTTACTTAAGTATTGAGAGGAAGAATACATTGATAGTATAGCAGCAAGTTCAGTTCACGATTTAGCCGAAGTATAATACCTGTTCTTCATCCTTATTCTCCATTTTGTTTATTGTCAAAGTTTTAAATCTTGATTATGCCAAATTGGATTGTAATTGGGTTGTAGAACACTTATATAGTTGTTATATAGACTTAGTAACATGTTAGTATGCAATGTGACATGCTTTGAATCAAATTCGTGAATGATTTCTGTGGTTGGGCTGGAATCCTACCGAAGCAGGCTGTTCTTGTCTTGAACCAGACGTGGCGCAGCTGCGCCGGTAATACACTAGGGGCGCAGCTGCGCTGCGCCGGCCTTTGGAAAATGTTTTCTGCATCCTGCTGCAATCTGTTAAGTCATGGCTTGCTCGTATAAGTTTAAACAAGCTTGGTGAGTGGTTAAACATGTATAATGATATACCTAGACCTAGTGTGAACATGTATTGTTATGTTTGCATGCAAAGTATATGAAACGACATGTAGTTGTGAAAATAAACTTAAAGTTTCATAAACGAACGTTAGCATATATGAAGCATGTTAGTATTCTGACTTTTGAGACACGTTAGAATGACGTAGAGATGCATGAAAGACATATTAATGGATTTCATAATATAATATGAACATGTGAAACTCACTAGTGCACATTCCTAACGAGAATGGAAGTTTTGAAAATAAACTTTGACATGTGCATGACACATTGAGGTACTGATTTTGCAAGCATGTTAGGATGGTTTAGAAATGCATGAATAACCCGTTAACTTCTGTTTATATGATTCGTAAGGAAGCATGAACACGTTGGACTTATTAGTAAGCTTTACTAATGAAAATACAAACTTTGAACGTGAATGTTAACATGCTACCTTGAGAGTTGGATTCTGAAATTTATGAACATGATAGATAGCACTCGTAGACCCACTCATGTATCATACATGTATATATACCATGATTAGGTGTCGTGATTCAAGTTTAGCGTAAACGAAGCATGTTTTTAAACTAATAACAATGATAGTTGCATGTATGTGATATGAATACTCATGAACATGCTTAATACAAGTTATATGAATACCTTATATGTTTAAAATAACAAGCATGATAGCTTACATGATTTCATGATGTTGTAAAGCCTTAATTTGTTCAAAATGTAGAACCTATACCATGTATGATTGGATTTGGAAAAGTTATACAAGCATAGATTATGTGATTAAGTATACATGTGTAGTACAAGCACGAACATTCCTACTTAGTATTGTTTAGCCTCTTTATATGGTAATATGACGTAGTGGTTGACCCTTGAGGCATGAACTTGATTTACTTGAAGTATATGAAAGTCCGGCACGAAAATCATATGATTTTAACTTGGAGTAGAATAAGCATGCTAGGTTTTAAAAAACTTGAGTTAATGCCCTTATAAACATGTATACATGATGAACATAGTAGCCTTGCAGGACTAGTTTAAGTATGACAAGGATTATGAAAGGTGAAACTTAGAAAGTTGAAAGTAATGGTTATATAAAACCCGAGAATTATAATTTTGGTAAGGTTTGAGAAACGTAAGAGTAATATAGATCATGTATCTATGAGTTTTAAATATATGTCAAATACATTTAGTTAAGTGTATGGTACGTGTATATGAAAGGTGATAGTAAGTACGTACGGTTAAGGAATACCTATAAGTACATAATTATTCTCAGAATGCGATGAGACAGTAAAACGAAGGTTCTAAGAACCAAGTTAGACAACAATGTAATCAATTGTTATTATATTAAGAATCTATGGATACGTATAACTGATATGTATAAATCCATAATTGAATGATTATGTAGGAATACACGAAGCGCAAATATCTTAAGCAGTTAAGTCGTAGTTGTTAAACCACACATCAGGCAAGTCTTTCAGTTCCTATTTGATATATGAATTCAATAACTATTAATTGAATTGTATTATGCCATGAGAATGTTAACTTATATATGAACTGTATATGAGATATGTATGAGGTTGAAAGTTGATCTTTGATGATATGCTTGTTATGTGAGAAGTAGCATGCTTAGTAAATATAAATTGATTATAAATGCATGACCTGCGTATGATGTTATATGCTATGTGATGCATGAAAACTATTAGAATTGTTGAGCTGTCGAGCTCACTCTTGCAAATAACCATTTTTACAAGTTAAGGACTTACGATAAAAATTTCGTGCTTCTTGATTGATAAAGTTAGATAGTATCGCAACGAAGAATACTATTTAGATTATCGTTTGAACCATGTTTAGGTTCTAGTAGTTGTACTTGATATTTGTTTACGAGGTTTAATGCTTGTCATACTGTAAAGATGTATTAGTTAATACATAGAGGATATCAAGTTAAGGTGCCATACGGTTATACAGAAATTTAAATAGAGTGAATTATAATATAGTTTGATTCAGGAAAATGTAATGGATTCAAGTTATGAAAGCAATAAAAGATTTTATTCAAAGAAGATTGAAAAAGGTTTAAATTATTTCGCATTTTTATAATATCGAATATGATGTAAAGACAGGAATGATAAATGACCAAGATTGTAACTTGTAAAAGTTTGGAGTCATTATACGAGATCTTGATAATAAAAAGAATGTATATTCTAAATTGTAATAAAGCAAGTTTTATTCTTAAGTAATAAATAAAAGATGTAATAGTTTGACGATGGTTGTACCGTGACTGCACCGGATCTGAGGTAATAATAAGGACCTGGATTTGGGGATGTTATAGAGAAGAACCTGACATATGAAGAAATTCATGTCTAAATATTAGATAGGAAAGAGCAAACCTTAAGGAATAAAATTATTTCATCTGTAAAAGTACTTTGGCGTAACCACGATGTCGAGGAGGCTACGTGGGAATTAGAAGATAGGATAATTGTAACGACCAGGAATTTTAAGCTCCTTATTAATTTTATATGTGATTTAAAATTTTTAAGAGTTAATTTTTCAAACTTATTTAAACCTTATGTGGTTATGTGCTTATGTGAATTTAACCTATGCGGATAAATGCTAGGATTTTTATTAAAGGGAATCACTAATGGTTATTTTAAATTAGTAGATTAACCCTGAGACTTTTATATCAGAATATTGATAAAAGTGTTAGTAATTATATATTCAAATTACGTGAATATAGTTTAGAGATTTAATCATGATTGATTAATTGATATTGGTGTAATTAATCGATAATGTATGAAATTATTATTGTTGATTAATTTATAATTATTATGAATAAATAATAGTTAATGAATTGGGAGTAATTAATTGATAATGTGATGATTAATTATTATTATGAATAAATAATAATTAATGAGTAAGAGATTAATAAATATAATAATATTATATTTAATTGATTAATTATTTTATACAAGCATGAGATATGTAAACTTTTTATATATGGTAGTTAACTATATATTATATAGTACAAGGTAACATATTAATGTGTCTCTATATTATATGTATAGACTATATAGTAAGACTAATGGCATTATTATAGTTACCTCATAATATGGCTTATGTGACATGATATGGGTGGAAAGACATTAATATGTATACCCTATTACTTAATATTTTATCAATAGCATTATTAATTGATAATGTTTTCCCATAAGTTATTATTATAATAACAGTTATTAAACACAATTATATTATATTTGGTGTTAATAGAAAATGTACATGGATTATATGTATGTACACTACTTGATACCTTGTAATTAGGAAATACATTGTATGCCCTTTAAATTATTATAACCTATGTTATATGAAATAAATTGTGTATGCATATTATATAACCAAAGTCTATATGATATGCCCCAAGTGTAGTATTTGCTAGTTGCTGAGAATTGTCCCAATATGAGAGCCCAGCTTTTTCTCCTTCACGTGAAACACCCACATGCCACTCTATCTTCTTCTTCTCAAATTCATCCAAGCTAGCCATAATCATTATAAGGGGAGTGGGATTCATGATGAGTTCCACCCACTCTCACCAACTCTCTCTTGTCTATTAAACAACCTTACAATCCATGTGTTTGATTTGGGAGAGTATTACATTAACTGGTTATCTTGTTTGCCTATAAATTGAACCTTTCCTTCCTCTTATTTCAATTGCTGAGGTTTTATATTGATTTAAGGGAGAGTAGCATAGTAGCATTATATAATTTGATAGCAACAAGTTCTGTTTCTATTTTGCAGAGGTATACTTTCTACCATTCTCATTCTTGTTCTTCAGTTTCTGAAAATTTATAAGTTCTTAATTCTTGATTCCATTTGAATTGAATGTTTATTGATTGGAGAGATGTTGTTAAGTGGTATATAAAGATTACAAGCATGATAAGAATGTATTATAGCATGGCTAGATAGGATTCGAAATTGTTTTCTGAGATGGGCTAAAGGAATTGCCGAAGCAATTCAGTCTCTGGTTGGACCAGACGCCGGCGCAGCTGTGCCGGGTTTATGCCTGGTAGCAGCGCAGCTGCGCAGGTCTTGGAAACCAGATTCTCATTTTCTGTTACAGCACCTGTTATGCCATCATGTAAGACCTTGTTATAACAAACATGTAAGTTAGATTAACACACATATATGAGTATATTAACATTGTGTAAACGTGTTTTGCTATGGTTGCATACAAGGTTTATGAAACAACATATAGTTATGAAAATAAACTTAAGATTTCATGAACGAACGTCAATATATGTGAAGCATGCTAGTATTCTAATTTTGCAAGCATATTAGTGTGGTTTAGAAATGCAGGAATAATCCATTGACTTGTGTTTATATGACTCGTAATAAAGCATTAGCATGTTGAACTCATTAGTGAACGTTACTAACAACAACATAAGCTTTAAATGTGAACTTTGACGTATACGTAGTATGTATGAATTTTGATTTCATGGTCATGATTGTGTGTTCTATAAACATGAGAACTTAGTCTAATATGATAAAACACACTAGCATACTTGATCGTAAGTTAAGAAGTTTTCAAAAAAGTGACTTAAGACTTTCAAAGAGAACTTAACCAAGACTTGTGTCTTTTAGATTGTGACCACTTAGATACATGTATGTGACTTATGTATGCGTTCTAATACCTGAGAATAATGGTTACGAGATGCTTTACATGTACCGTGTTGTCTTTTTGACTTAGTGTACTTTGCAAATGGAAACTTAGAATGTGGAAGCTAACTAGCATTGATTACCATGTGAATTATATTATAATCATGCAAGCATGTTTATTAGGATGTCATTATGCCTATAGACATATTAACATGAACCGCACTTGGTTTAACACAGATTTCAACTATGAACGCATACTCATAGAAAGTGGATTCCTAAGGCATGAGTTATGACGATTAAAGTGTACACTTGTAGTATACGCACATGCATAACTATTTAAGTATTGTTTGACCTTGTTATGTGATAACATGACTTTAGTAACCAATCTTGAAGCATGAACTTATATTGTTTAAAGTATGTGAATGTCCGACATAAAAATATGTGGTCTTGAAGTGAACATAGAATGAACATGTTAGCTTTCGAACTTGAGTTAGATAAACTTGATAAACATGTGTGTTGATTTATATCAATAACTGGAAGTGCTATGTGTTCAAGCCTATATTGATGCATGGTAACTAGATAATCTAAAGTTATTAAATCGAAGACATGAGTAGATTGACTTACGTGAACTATGTGCTAGAATTATATGATAAGTAGATGTTTGTTAAGTGTAAACTTATATTAGTTTATATATACTAATTGGAGAGATCAACTTGTTAATATTAGGTCATTCCAACGCCGTTTAATTAAAGCTAGAATTATTTGTACCTGAGCAAACAAGCAAGTTCCTTATCTTCCTCAAGTTATATTTGAGCAAGTATCCTATCCTTGTGTTTACTTTACTCAAGGAACGTTGTAAGCGAGTTTCTTAAACTTCACTTGATTTGAATGCAAGTCTCCCTAACCTTACTCAAATTTATATTGAGCAGGGTATTATCATATTGCAAGTTTTCCTGAACTACTCTTTTATTTGAGCAAGTTTTCTTGACTTATACTTATTTATTGTACAAGTATCCGGACCCTATTGTGCAAGTATTCTAAATTCTTGCACTACCTTATTCAATGAACCGTGTAAGCGAGTTTCTAAACTTTACTTGTTTTTGGTGAAAGTTTCATATCCTTCTCATATTGTATTGCGCAGGCTATTATTGTATTATGAAAGTTCCTCGAACTTCACACTTTGGTTATTGTGAAAGTTCCCCGAACTTCACATTTTGAGTATTGTGAAAGTTCCCCGAACTTCACATTTTGATTATTGTGAAAGTTCCCCGAACTTCACACTTTGATTATTTTGCAAATTCCAGAACTTCATTTCTTTATTATGCAAGTTCACTAAACTTATACAAACTCGTATATTATGCAAGTATCTTATCTTTGTGTTTACTTTACTCAAAGAACGTTGTAAGAAAATATCCTAACCTATGCATTTACTTTATGCAAGGGATCTATTATGGTGAAATTCCCCGAATTTCACTCTTTGATGTTGTAAGTGTCTAAGCCTATGCATTTATTTTATGCAAGGAATCTATTATTGTGCAAGTTCCCCGAACTTCACACGTTGAATATTGTGCAAGTTCCCCGAACTTCACACGTTGAGTATTGTGCAAGTTCCCCGAACTTCACACGTTGAGTATTGTGCAAGTTCCCCGAACTTACACAAATTCATATTGTGCAAA
The DNA here is from genome assembly GCA_020205555.1 of Panax stipuleanatus. Classification (NCBI taxonomy): domain Eukaryota; kingdom Viridiplantae; phylum Streptophyta; class Magnoliopsida; order Apiales; family Araliaceae; genus Panax; species Panax stipuleanatus. The sequence goes on from CM035123.1 coordinate 47,737,953, forward strand.
TTCTAAACTTCACTTTGTGCAAGTTCTCTATGCTTCTCATATTGTATTGAGTAGGTTATTGTTGAATCAAAAGTTGTTTACTTAATTGCTTGAACTTTATTTCCAAGCAAGTTATTTAGTGGTTTAATTACTTATCAATTATTCCACATTGATATTATTGATGTCCGCACCTAGTGCATTTGAGCTCGTACAGTCTTGGACTTGTACATTATTCAAGGTTCTAAATTTCTTGAACTGTTTCAGTAAGAGTCTGAACCTTTGCTCGGTCAGACTAGTGTATGAAGTTTTCTTTGTAGCTATCCAAACCAATTGATGGTAAGGATTCTTAGACGGAACAGAACACCCCTCATATATAAGAGTGTGCCCAGGTATCTAATATATATGATACGAGTAAGCAGATATAAGTGTTATGCATATTCACGTTGTGCCCGAGGCTGATCTCCTCGAGCTACTTAGTTTCTGTAGCCAGAAGCCAGTAATTCTAAAAGGGTCAATTAGCTATTGAACCCATTGGAAAGTTATAGTTCAGAGTCTACTCGACTTTCAGTCATTCTAAAGGCAATTATTATCTTTGCTTTTAATAGTCATATTATTGAATCTTTCAGATATTCATAGTGTTGAATCATGCAGGTTGTTGAATCTTACAGATATTCATATCGTTGAATCATACAGATATTCATAGTATTGAATCATATAGATTGTTGAATCATTATAACATTCATATTGTTGAATCTTTAAGATATTCATTTTGTTAAAATTGTTGTCAGATATTTTTCCATTCATCATGATATATCCTTTATTGTTGTATTTAAACTTGCTGAGCAAACTTGTTGCTCATTCTTGCTATATCATGATTTATATTGAAGTTAAGCCCGAGCCCTCAGGGAAGGACAAGGGTAAAGAAAAGATTTTGGATGGTTTGCAAGGAGCAGACTTTGTCTTTGTGATTTATTTAATTACTGTTAATGTAATATGAACCCTAATATTTATTCTAGGGTATATTTGTATTGATGTATTAAGGTTATCAAATCTTGGGACTAGTAACACCTTTTGAATGAACGACGTACGTTTATTATATTCCGCATTTTAGTTATCGTATGTTACTTAAAGGTGGATGTTAGTATTATTTCGTGGCGACCGGACCGGGGTCAGAGGACCCGAATTTGGGGGTGTCACAATAATGAGGGACTATCCCCATCTATTTGTGTAACCTTGTAGCAATTCCTAGGACGGAACTTTTATAAGGGGGGAGGATGTAATACTCGAGAATTTCTGAATATTATAAAATGAATATATTAATGAAAATGAATATTTGTTCGAATATAAATGATTATGCGTTATAAGTTGAGATTAATTAAAATGAATTCAAATTGAATTTATATAATTAAGAGGATATGGAATTTTGATGAACCCATAGAATGTCCTTCGTGGCACGAGAATGAATTCTATGGGAAGCTTAATATAATGTTTATACGAATTGCCTAGAGTGGCAAGGAGATGAGATAAGTTTATAATCAAGATAAGCAAATTAAAATAAAATTCCACAGAGTGGCGCAGCTGCGCCACTTCTGTGTATTAAACCAGCATAGCTGCACCGGTAGTAGAATTTAGAAATTTATTTCTTGCAAGCATGATTATGATATGCTATTTACCCACATTAATAAGATGGGAGATTAATGATTAAAATGATTAACTAATAATGTATGGTTAATTAATTATCATTATGATTAATAGATTATCAATGAGTAATTAATTGATAAGATAAGTAAATAATTAATATTGATTAATTGTTATTGAGAATATTAAAATCAACGAGTAAATTATTAATATAACAAGATTATATTAATTGTTATGTGCAATGTATGAGATAATTAAACGTATGAAATATAGTGGTTACAACTATATTATATAATGCAATGAGACATTTATGTGTGACTATACAATATACGAGAACTATATATTAAGATTAAATAAGTTATATGAATACATCATGAAGTTGTGTGACAAGGTGTGTGACGCCCCCAGGATAGGTCCAGTCAACCCAACCCATTCTGAGTCGCCAAATACATGGTATAGAATTCAAATACAAACTTTATATCACACGATTGTGCAAAATACGACCACACAACTGTGAGTGTCAATACAAATATGTAGAAAATATTAATATTCAAACTAAGTCCTCATTATAATTATTATCACACTATTTATTAGAAATAGTGAGGACTACTACTGCTCTAACTCGGACCATCACTCTGTCCCCCGACTAGTTCCTGCGACATTCTCATTTTCTGAAGAGGACAATAGATAAAAATGGTGAGCTCAACTAGCCCAGTAAAGAATATTATGACTAAGATAATGGAAAATAAATTATCGTTAGTCTTCAACAATTCAGATAAAATATTATGGACAACAAGTTTTAGATCAATATTCGCAGCGAAAATAACAATTCATTAGAAGAGTTAAGTACAGAATGAAGTCTACTATCTTCTATGATTGAAAAGTTCATCATCAATATTTTATCCCTGTAACATCAATCAATATTCATCTCGAATCAAATATTCATCTTTGCACTACGGGCCAAAGATATTCATTTGTATCACCAGTGGTCATGTTCATCTCAACACCTATCCATGTTTGCACTACGGCCAAAGATATTCATCAGGTAATCATTCATCTTTGCTCTACAGGCCAAAGATATTCAGTTATATCACCTTTTAGGACTGAGGATGATGAAAAATATTTTAAAGAATGAATCCAGTGAGATAAAGGACAAAGATTAAGGATTTGTATTTTAGTTTATCCAATTCAAAAATACTTCGTAATAATCAATTGTGGAGCAAAATTCAAGAATAAAGCTCAAAACTTAGATCCAATTAAAGATAGTAACCATAACAGACAATTTGGACAAATAGAAGAAAATTTAATTTTTTCATGAATAGTACCGTATACGTGAATAGTAACTCCGAAGAAAAAGTAAGAATTTTATAATAAAATTCATGCCAATATTTTGGTATAATGATATTGAAAAGAATAACATTATTTACGAAAGAAAATAACATCCCTTACCTCAAAAGAATAGTACTTTTGACTGGAATATCGGATATAATACCGAAAAAAACTTGCACTGAATACTAACACTCAAAGTATCTAACTACTCGCAAAAATACGCTCGATATTATAGAGAGAGAAAACTTCTGATTCTGGTGTGATTTTCAATTCTAACATAAGCACCCTATTTATAGGAAAAGCTTAGGATGCCAAAGTAGACTAAATTAATAAAATATTAATAAAAAAAATTCTACGCACACTTCCTTGACCAGAATATCTGTCACCACAAGTGGGGCCCACCAAAATCAGCATTTTCCACACCAACCAAAAGTGGGGCCCACCATTTTATAAAAAATATTTATTTTTTGAAACTTCAATAATTCATAATAAATAGCCCTTTTGTCAGAAAAATACAAATTCTATGTCCTTTTCATAGGAAATTTAATTCTCTACAACTTTGTAGAATGAAGTTTTTCCAAATTCCAAATATAAATTATCCGAAATCCATAAACGGATGATTTTTCACACCAAAATACTGATAAAAACACATCAGCACTAATTCCTTCTTTTATATTCACAAAATAAATATTTCCATATCATATAAATTAATAATTAATTATTCAGAAATAATATTACAGAACTACAATATTGACAATCAGGTCGTTCCTAGGAAAGAGTGGGCCTTCCGATAAAGATTTCTTCTTACTGGCGCGCAATTAAATAACCCCTCCTAGACAGAACTTCCTTAGACATTGTCAATAATGCTATCTAATAATATTATTCAAATAATATGAATTATTGAGTTGATAATGTGAAATACTGTGCAGTGACAATTATTGAATCAATAATACAAAATATTAACGGTAGCAATTATTGAATCAATCATATAAAATAGCAACGTAGTAATTATTGATATAAAATATCAACATAGCAATTATTGAATCAATAAAATATCATGCAATTATTGAATCAATAATATAAAATATTGAACAGTACTTGAGTAAGTGCCTTCTTACGTAAGAATCAATAATTTAAAATGTTGTGCAATACCGCGTGCTACTGTGCAACACTGCGTATTACTGTATTTTAACCACCGAGTATTTCAACAGTACTAATGGTAGCAACTACACCGTTATTTTATAAAAAGGTTATTTCTGTCGCTTTCTATATCCGACAGTTATTCCGTTATGGGGCCCATAAATAGTTGCGCTGTTGTACGAATATTCCCCGACAACAAGAATATTCCACGACCAAACGAATATTCCCCAACAACAATGAATATTTTATAACCACTTGCTTATTTTGAAATATTTGCACATTTCACCCATAATTTTTCACATTTATCAAATCAACACCTTACTATTTCGAAATAATATATAAAGAAAATTAAATCTTTATTTATAAAATTCGGGGTCTTACAACCTCCCCTCCTTATGGAATTTCGTTCTCGAAATTAACGTATGTACCTGGTATGTCGAAAAGGTGAGGATACCTCGCTTTCATTTTCGATTCCAACTCCCAGGTCATTTCCTCAATAGCATGGTTTCTCCACAAAACTTTAACTTGAGGTATAATTTTCGAGCGTAGGACATGCTCCTTCCTATCCAAAATCTTGACAGGTACCTCCTCATACGTTAAATCTTCAGCTACCTCGTTCAGTTCTAACTCAATAATGTGGTTTGGATCTTTCACATATTTACGAAGCACGGATATGTGAAAAACGTTTTGAACACGAAACATGCTTGGAGGTAAAGCGAGTTTATAGGCCACATTTCCTATTTGGTCAAGAATCTCAAATGGACCAATGAATCGTGGATTGAGCTTACCTCTCTTGCCAAACCTCGTAACTCCCTTCCATGGAGCAACACGTAACAATATATGATCCCCAACATTAAATTCCACGTCCTTTCGATGAAGATCCGCATAACTCTTTTGTCGATCTTGTGCGGTTTGTATCCGTTGCTGGATCATTTGAATATTTTTTGTAGTCATACGTACCAACTCCGGTCCCAACAATGTTGCTTCACCCACCTCATTCCAGCATACCGGAGAGCGACACTTTCGTCCATACAACTCTTGGAATGGAGCCACGCCTATACTTGCTTGATAACTGTTATTGTAGGAGAATTCCACCAATGGTAAGTACTTATCCCAACTCCCTTTGAAGTCTAGAACACAGAGTCTCAATAGATGTTCAAGAGTTTGAATAGTCCTTTCTGATTGTCCAGTCTGTTTGAGGATGATAAGCCGAACTGAATCGTAAATCCGTGCCCATAGCTTTCTGTAAACTGATCCAAAATCGTGAAGTAAATCTGGGGTCACGATCCGAAACTATGGATACTGGCATGCCATGCAATCACACAATCTCATTCACGTACATATGAGCAAGACGTTCAAGGGAATAAGTTTCTCGTATCGGCAAGAAATGAGCAGACTTGGTTAATCTATCAACAATAACCCAAATCGCATCTATGCCTTGAGAAACCTTGGGAAGACCCGTAACAAAATCCATCGTAATGTGTTACCACTTCCATTTCAGAATCTCCAGTGGTTGCAATGGACCCTTCGGCACTTGATGACGCCTTTACACGTTGACAAGTTAAACATCTCGAAATAAACTCCACGATCTCTCTTTTCATGTTGCCCCACCAAAATGTATGTCGAAGATCACGATACATTTTGGTACTCCCAGGATGGATTGCAAACGGTGTGTTGTGTGCCTCCATCATGATTTTATGCTTCAAGTCAGAATCGTTAGGAACACAAAGTCTGGAGTTGACTCAAAGTATTCCCTCTTCATCGATTCTTGCTTCTGGAATGGCACCTTCTTGCACCTTCTTCTTCATCTTCATCAGCTCTGGATCCGTAGCTTAAGCAGCTTTAACTTTATCAATCAAAGCTGGTTCTACGCGTATACTTGACATCATTGCACTCGTTCCCACATATGATCTTCTACTCAACGCGTCAGCTACCACGTTTGCTTTTTTAGGATGGTATTGGATGATATGATCGTAATCTTTCAACAGCTCAAGCCAACGTCGTTGCCGCATGTTGAGTTCCTTTTGAGTGAAGAAATATTTAAGGCTCTTATGATATGTATAAATCTCCACTTTCTCCCCGTACAGGTAATGTCTCCAGATTTTTAACTCAAAAACGACAGCTGCCAACTCTAGATCATGAGTAGGATAATTTCTCTCATATTCTTTGAGTTATCGCGTGGCATAGGCTATGACTTTCCCATGTTGCATGAGAACACATCCTAACCCTTTGACCGAATCGTCGCTGTAAATGACAAATCTATCCGAACCAGATGGTATTGTCAGAACAGGTGCCGAAATTAGTCTCCTCTTGAGCTCTTGGAAGCTCTTCTCGCATTCCTCGCTCCAAACGAATTTTATATCTTTTCGAGTCAACTGAATTAATGGAATAGCGATTCGAGAAAATCCCTCTACGAACCTCCGATAATAACTAGCTAAGCCCAGAAAGTTTCGTACTTCGGTCACCGACTTAGGTTGCTCCCAACTTTGTATTGCTTCAATCTTCGTCGGGTCAACAGATACTCCACGTTTCGATGCCACGTGCCCAAGGAACGCTACTTCCTCAAGCCAAAACTCGCACTTTCTTCAGCTTGGCATATAGCTTGTTCTCACGAAGCTTTTGAAGTACCAACTTCAAGTGGTGCTCATGATCTTCACGGCTTTTAGAATAGATGAGGATGTCATCAATAAAGATAACAACGAACTGATCCAAATATTCCTTGAATACACGGTTCATCGTATCCATAAAAGCAGCAGGAGCATTAGTCAATCCAAAAGACATGACTAAGAACTCATAATGCCCGTACCGAGTTCTAAAGGCAGTCTTCGGAATATCCTCAATTTTAATCTTTAGCTGATGATATCCAGAACGAAGATCGGTCTTTGAAAAGAATTGTGCTCCTTGCAACTGGTCGAACAGGTCATCAATACAAGGTAGCGGATACCTATTCTTGATGGTGACATGGTTCAACTCCCTATAGTCAATACAAAGTCGTATACTCCCGTCTTTCTTCTTTACGAATAAAAAAGGAGCACCCCAAAGAGACGTACTAGGACGAATAAAATCGATGTCTAACAGTTCATGTAATTGGACCTTTAACTCCTGAAGTTCAATAGGAGCCATTCGATATGGGATTTTAGAAATGGGTTTTGTACCGGGCTCAAGGTCAATAAAGAATTCAACTTCACGTTCTGGGGGTAGACCGGGAAGTTCTTCGAGAAATACATCAGGAAACTCATTAACAACGGAAATATTATTCAGATCTGATGTATTTTGGTTTAGATCAGTGACATGAGCTAAGAAAGCTTGGCATCCATTTTTCAATAAACGAATAGCTTTGTGACTTGAAATGATATTGACTGATTTTAGTGGTTTGGTGGTTTGGATTCGCACAACAGGTTGATTAAGAATATGAAAACTAACAACCTTACCAAAATAATCAATTTTGGCATGGTAAGTGGTTAACCAGTCAATTCCTAAAATCACGTCAAATGCAAGTATTTTCAAAGATATAAGATCAACAGGTAAGGTAAGGGTACCAATCTGAATCAAGCAAGATTTGTAAACTGTAGATGTAACGAAAGTTTCTCCTAACGGAGTTTCAACAGATAAGTCAAAGTCTAATTTATCAGAAGTCAAGTTCAAACGTTGAGCACAAGCAGGTGGAATAAAGGAATGGGTAGCACCGGTATCTAACAAGGTGTAAACTTCGCAAGAGTTTATGATTAGCTTACCCGTAATCACCTCGTGTGGATTCCTCGCATTTTGGGCTGTCACGACAAACGCTCTTCCAGGAATCACCGACTTTGACTTGTCCAAAACCGCCTTTGGAATCACCACCCCCGCTGGACTTGGTTTCGGTATAGGACAATCTCGAGCTATATGTCTTTTTCCATAGTTATAGCATGCTTCGAATTATTGTGGGCATTTTGGGTTGATGTGTCCCTCTTTCTCGCATTTATAGCATACGACCGGTGGTCGTTCTCCTCCCCTGGAAACAGTTGATGCTGGTGCTGATGTTGACGTCTTCACATTCTCATTGTTATACCTTCTCTTCTTGAAATCTCCCCCCGATTCGCTTTTTCTACTATCATGGCCACGATTACCACCGGAGTAGTTACCACTTCTGTCATACTTTCCTCCCCGCTAGTTGTCATTGCTCCGATGATTGCTGCCACCGGTACGACCTTGGTTGTTGTCCCTTGGTTGAACATAATCATTATCTCGTTCTAATAACTGGGCCCTGTTCACTACATCCGAATATAGAGAAAATTTGTGAGAAATGAGGTATTGACGTATTTCGGGTTTCAAACCTCTCAGAAACATCCGCGTCAGACGTTCCTCATTCTCTACCAAATGAGGTGCAAACCTGGACAACTCCGCGAACTTAGCCTCGTACTGGGACACAGTAATGTTATTTTGTTCTAGTCGGATAAACTCTACCTCCTTCATATGACGAATACTTTCAGGAAAGCACTTGTCATTGAATAGTTTCTGGAATGCTTCCCAAGACATCTTGAGTGCGGCAGGCTGGGTACGCTTCACAGATTCCCACCAGTAATCTGCCTCTCCACGGAACATAAAGGTGGCAAATGGAACCTTCTGTTCCTCCGTGCATCCCAAGACATCAAATATCTTGGTAATTTGCTTAACCCACGTCTCCGCCTTGATCGGATCCGGCTTTCCCTGAAATTCTGGTGGTCCCAATTCTTTGAACTGCTTGGCACTGACAAGCCGCGAGTTGTTATTATCTCCACCTGTATTTTGCACACGAGTCTCCCTCGTCTGGTTTTGCATGAACTGCAAAAAACTTCTAAACATCTCATCGTTTATCGTCTGACCAGCGTTGTTTTCAGGATGAACATTGCGTTCCTGTTGCACGTTCTCCTGGTTGGTGATTAAAGGTGTCTCCACAGTCTCATTCACTTCATTGTTAACATTCTCAGCTGCCATTCTCAAATACTGTCATAAAATAAGGGTTAATTAAACAAATTAACATATCACATATTAACCATATGCTCCGACTGACCAATTAAATACCACATAAGCTTAGGTAGGATATATTAGTGAAGGATTTACTCGTCTCTCCCCTCCTAGTTCTATTCTTCCGATCTCCGCCAGAGATCATATCCCTAAGCTCTGATACCAACTGTGACGCCCCCAGAATAGGTCCAGTCAACCCAACCCATTCTGAGTCGCCAAATACATGGTACAGAATTCAAATACAAACTTTATATCACACGGTCGTGCAAAAAACGACCACACAACTGTGAGTGTCAATACAAATATATAAAAAATATTAATATTAAAACTAAGTCCTCATTACAATTATTATCACACTATTTATTAGAAATAGTGAGGACTACTACTGCTCTAACTCGGACCATCACTCTGTCCCCCGACTAGTTCCTGCGACATTCTCATTTTCTGAAGAGGACAATAGATGAAAAGGGTGAGCTCAACTAGCCCAGTAAAGAATATTATGACTAAGATAATGGAAAATAAATTATCGTTTGTCTTCAACAATTCAGATAAAATATTATGGACAACAAGTTTTAGATCAATATTCGCAGCGAAAATAACAATTCATTAGAAGAGTTAAGTAGAGAATGAAGTCTACTATCTTCTATGATTTAAAAGTCCATCATCAATATTTTATCCCTGTAACATCAATCAATATTCATCTCGAATCAAATATTCATCTTTGCACTACGGCCAAAGATATTCATTTGTATCACCAGTGGTCATGTTTATCTCAACACCTGTCCATCTTTGCACTACGGCCAAAGATATTCATCAGGTAATCATTCATCTTTGCTCTACAGGCCAAAGATATTCAGTTATATCACCTTTTAGGACTGAGGATGATGAAAAATATTTTAAAGAATGAATCGAGTGAGATAAAGGACAAAGCTTAAGGATTTGTATTTTAGTTTATCCAATCCAAAAATACTTCGTAATAATCAATTGTGGAACAAAATTCAAGAATAAAGCTCAAAACTTAGATCCAATTAAAGATAGTAACCATAACAGACAATTTGGACAAATAGAAGAAAATTTAATTTTTTTCGTGAATAGTGCCGTATACGTGAATAGTAACCTCGACGGAAAAGTAATAATTTCATAATAAAATCCATGCCAATATTTTGGTATAATGATATTGAAAAGAATAACATCATTTACGAAAGAAAATAACATCCCTTACCTCAAAAGAATAGTACTTCTGACTGAAATATCGGATATAATACCGAAGAAACTTGCACTGAATACTAACACTCAAAGTATCTAAATACTCGCAAAAATATGCTCGATATTATTGAGAGAGAAAACTTCTGATTCTGGTGTGATTTTCAATTCTAACAGAAGCACCCTATTTATAGGAAAAGCTTAGGATGCCAAAGTAGACTAAATTAATAAAATATTAAAAAAAAAAACTTTTTACGCACACTTCCTTGACCAGAATATCAGCCACCACAAGTGGGGCCCACTAAAATCAGCATTTTCCACACCAACCAAAAGTGGGGCCCACCATTTTATAAAAAATATTTATTTTTCGAAACTTCAATAATTCATAATAAATAGCCTTTTGTCAGAAAAATACGAATTCTATGCCCTTTCCATAGGAAATTTAATTCTCTACAACTTTGTAGAAGGAAGTTTTTCCAAATTCCAAATATAAATAATCCGAAATCCATAAACGGATGATTTTTCACACCAAAATACTGATAAAAACACATCAGCACTAGTTCCTTCTTTTATATCCACAAAATAAATATTTTCTTATCATATAAATCAATAATTAATTATTTACAAATAATATTACAGAACTACAATATTGACAACCAGGTCGTTCCTAGGAAAGAGGGGGCCTTCCGATAAAGATTTCTCCTTACTGGCGCGCAATTAAATAACCCCTCCTAGACAGAACTTCCTTAGACATTGTCAATAATGCTATCTAATAATATTATTCAAATAATATGAATTATTGAGTTGATAATGTGAAATACTGTGCAGTGACAATTATTGAATCAATAATACAAAATATTAACGGTAGCAATAAATGAAAAGGATGAGCTCAACTAGCCCAGTAAAGAATATTATGACAAAGATAATGGAAAATAAATTCTCATTAGTCTTCAATAATTCAGATAAAATATTATGGACAACAAGTTTTAGATCAATATTCGCAGCGGAAATAACAATTCATTAGAAGAGTTAAGTAGAGAATGAAGTCTACTATCTTCTATGATTTAAAAGTCCATCATCAATATTTTATCCTTGTAACATCAATCAATATTCATCTCGAATCAAATATTCATCTTTGCACTACGGGCCAAAGATATTCATTTGTATCACCAGTGGTCATGTTTATCTCAACACCTGTCCATCTTTGCACTACGGCCAAAGATATTCATCAGGTAATCATTCATCTTTGCTCTACAGGCCAAAGATATTCAGTTATATCACCTTTTAGGACTGAGGATGATGAAAAACATTTTAAAGAATGAATCGAGTGAGATAAAGGACAAAGATTAAGGATTTGTATTTTAGTTTATCCAATCTAAAAATACTTCGTAATAATCAATTTTGGAGCAAATTTCAAGAATAAAGCTCAAAACATTAGATCCAATTAAAGATAGTAACCATAACAGACAATTTGGACAAATAGAAGAAAATTTAATTTTTTCGTGAATAGTGCCGTATACATGAATAGTAACCCCGACGGAAAAGTAAGAATTTTATAATAAAATCCATGCCAATATTTTGGTATAATGATATTGAAAAGAATAACATCATTTACGAAAGAAAATAACATCCCTTACCTCAAAAGAATAGTACTTCTGACTGAAATATCGGATATAATACCGAAGAAAACTTGCACTGAATACTAACACTCAAAGTATCTAAATACTTGCAAAAATACGCTCGATATTATTGAGAGAGAAAACTTCTGATTCTGGTGTGATTTTCAATTCTAACAGAAGCACCCTATTTATAGGAAAAGCTTAGGATGCCAAAGTAGACTAAATTAATAAAATATTAATAAAAAACTTTTTACGCACACTTCCTTGACCAGAATATCAGCCACCACAAGTGGGGCCCACTAAAATCAGCATTTTCCACACCAACCAAAAGTGGGGCCCACTATTTTATAAAAAATATTTATTTTTCGAAACTTCAATAATTCATAATAAATAAACTTTTTGTCAGAAAAATACGAATTCTATGTCCTTTCCATAGGAAATTTAATTCTCTACAACTTTGTAGAAGGAAGTTTTTCTAAATTCCAAATATAAATTATTCGAAATCCATAAACGGATGATTTTTCACACCAAAATACTGATAAAAACACATCAGCACTAGTTCCTTCTTTTATATCCACAAAATAAATATTTTCTTATCATATAAATTAATAATTAATTATTTACAAATAATATTACAGAACTACAATATTGACAACCAGGTCGTTCTTAGGAAAGAGGGGGCCTTCCGATAAAGATTTCTCCTTACTGGCTCGCAATTAAATAACCCCTCCTAGATAGAACTTCCTTGTACATTGTCAATAATGCTATCTAATAATATTATTCAAATAATATGAATTATTGAGTTGATAATGTGAAATACTGTGCAGTGATTATTATTGAATCAATAATATAAAATATTAACGGTAGCAATTATTGAATAAATCATATAAAATAGCAACGTAGCAATTATTGATATTAAATATCAACGTAGCAATTATTGAATCAATAAAATATCATGCAATTATTGAATCAATAATATAAAATATTGAACAGTACTTGAGTAAGTGCCTTCTTACGTAAGAATCAATAATTCAAAATACTGTGCAATACCGTGTGCTACTATGCAACACCGCGTATTACTATATTTTAACTACCGGGTATTTCAACAGTACTAACGATAACAACTACGCCGTTATTTATAAAAAGGTTATTTCTGTCGCTTTCTATATCTGACAGTTATTCCGTTGTGGGGCCCACAAATAGCTGCGCCGTCGTATGAATATTCCCCGACAACAAGAATATTCCATGACTAAACGAATATTCCCTGACAACAATGAATATTTTATAACCACTTGCTTATTTTGAAATATTTGCACATTTCACCCATAATTTTTCACATTTATCAAATCAACACCTTACTATTTTGAAATAATATATAAAGAAAATTAAATCTTTATTTATAAAATTCGGGGTCTTACAAGGTGAGTGTGTGGACATTAAATTAGTGCCTCGTGATTATATTGTAAACAATTGTTGATTAATGAATATTTCAATAGTTAATAATAGATTAGATAATGTAATGTGATAATACCCGATTAAATTATACCGGTATGATAAAATATACATGGATTATATATGGATGTGTATAACCCAACTTGCTATTATGTATTATGATATCCATGTGTATCCTCAAATAAAATTATAACCTAAAGTATATATATTAGGTATAAGTGTATAACCTAAGTAATTTTATTACAACACTTGCTGAGCTTTGTAATTGTTGTCCCAATATGAGAGTCACCCCTCATTCTCTCCTCACATGTAAGCAAAAAGGCTAAGAGCCTATTCCTTCTTCTTCCCCTAAGCTCCACAAATAGCTTATGATCAATGGGGAGTGGGCTTCATGATGAACTCCAACAACTACCCACCAACTCCTCCATTGCCCAACATGTCTTCTCATCTTCTATTGGATTCAATCCCTAAGGTAATGGTTTGACATGGTTAACAATTCTCTAAAAAATACCAAGCTCAATCTTCTCATTTGAAGTTGCTAGAAATTATTGGTAAGTGTTAAAGGAGTGAGTTGAGAGATAATTCTGACATTTAGAGAAAGTCTTGTGTAATTTGAAGTTCAAGAGGTATAATCTTTAAACCCACTTTGAAGTTTAATTCATAGGAATTAGCATGAAATGGTTGGAATTAAAATGTGATAAGATGCTAGTACATTAGTTGAGTCTGTTTGCATGTTATAAATATAACGTAGTTGATTTCTAGCATGTTTCATGAAGTGTAATAGGATTGGTTTTCAGACTCTGCAATAGCAAAGAGCATTCTGGTCTGGAACCGAAGTGGCGCGGCCGCGCCACTCCCTAGTACAAACAGGGCGCGGCTGCGCCCTTCTGCAGAACTGAGTGACAATTTTTATGTCCTCTAAAATGATGAAGCATGCTACTTGAACTCAAATATGCCTATTTTTGTCCATGACATACTGACAGAGGTGACCTTTCATAATATCACTTATCAAAGTTTGATTTTTCAAAGGGATATTAAAGTTTTCAAAAATGAACTTGTCAAACTAGAACACTTTAAGTTCTGAGATTTCAAGCATTCTTATGTGGTCTATTTATGTGTATGTGAAAGCATGATATAAGACATATGGATTTACCTTGCACGCTTGAATGGCTTTAAGAACCCTCTAAGGAAAGATGTAGAGTTTCCAATATGAACTTGATAATCTATATGTCCTTTAAGTTCTGAAATTTGTGAGCATGCTTAGGTGGTATGGTTATGCATGAAATATGATATGTGTAATAATGTTGCATGCTTGGTGGGTTAATATGAGATTTTCAAGAGAAACCTTAAGAAGTTCATGAAACTATTTGGTTGATAAACACCTTGCATGTATTTTGAAAATTATGACCATCATGATAGGATCTCATATGCCTCTAGACATGATCAAGATGTATGCCTAACTAGTCTTATGCATGATAAACTAGTCGAACGTGAATTAAGACAAGTTGAACGAACTTCATAACTTGAAATACATGACTAAGGTAACCTGAGCATATGTAGTTAAGACATATGAACCTCATTGCATGTGTATATTGTGTAAACGTGAGGAACATTCTAATCGAACACGTTAAGCCTCGTTAATGGAAAATTGTTAAGACTAGGTGGAAAGCATAACATAAGAATCAAACTTATCACAACATGTATGTTTTTGCATGTATTATCATATATATATGTGGGTGTGCAAGCTAGGCCATGCATTGTGTAGCTCAGCTCTGATCTGAACTGGGAGCAGCGCGGCCACGCCACTCCTTAGTTCAAATCAAGCGCGGTCGCGCCAACTTGCAATGTTGTCTGACCATTCTGTTTGTGATATGAGATTTAATGCATGCATGTATTGTTATTCTAATCGGTAGTACATGTCGAGTATAGTGTTTAAATAACAATGAGCATGTTATGGTGAGACCATATTGAATGGATAAAGTGCTTATAAACTTTCAAGTGTTGAGATAACAATTACGAACTATGTTATGTTATTTCATAGTGTCTTATTAAACGAATGTGGTTCTATGTGTACGTAAAGTACGTAATGACGTACGTATACTTAGAATCACATATGTATACTTGAATTTCATATCGAGCTTGTGTATCGAATGTACAATGCTAATGAATATCCTATATACGTAAATATGTTATAATAGGATTCGAAAAGCGTTGATAAGCTATACTTTGGTAAATTACGCTTCAGGCAAGTTTCCTTGAACCCGTTCTCGTATTATTAATTGCAAGTATCCTAAACCCTTGCATTACTTTATTCAACGAATATTGTAAGCAAGTACTTGAACTCTATTCTTATTAAACATGTATTGAGCTTATTATTGTGCAAATGAGTTATTCAAATTATGACTTATTGCTTCATAGTGGAGATAAAGTCGAACATATTCTTCAAACTTTAATATCAAGTATTGCACTTATAAAGAATTGTCTATGCCGTTTGATTCGGCTAGACTTATATCATGACTAGAAAGCTATCCAAACCAATTGATTGGTACGGAGTCTTCTATTGACTGAGATGAACAACCTTCTTTGAAGGAAAAATATATTTGTCGGGAGATCGACATGCGCACTTGAGTACGATTGAATGTTATGCATAATATAGGGTACTTTAGGCTGATCTCCTATTGTACTTATTTTATTGGATTATCAGTATATTTCTGTTAATTCTAGTAGAAGTTCATAGTCCTTAGTGACTGCTCAGTAGTCAATTATCTTGAAATCTTAAATTGATTTAGCATTGAATCATACTGATATTATTTTGTCCTTAGCGACTGTTATTAAGAACTATTGATATTTCTTGTTGTCTTGAACTATCACGCCTTGTTATACCCTTTTGGGAATCGAAAACTATAATACTCACCCGTATTGTCATATTACTTGCTGAGCAAACTTGTTGCTCATTCTTGCTTTCCCTAAAACATTTCAGTTAAGGCAGAGTAATGTGGACCTTCGGGCACCGATAAATGCAAGGGCAAGGGCAAGGGCAAGGCTACAGAGTAGCTTAATATTATGTAGAACCTTATGATTGTAATAAGAACTTATATTGTTATGTATTAGTTAGGTTTATATATGCTTAAGGTATGTTTAAGCTATTTAATCGAAGTTTAAGTTACGAGACCTTGGGACATGAATAAATTATATTAATTAAATGTAATCTATTCGGTAGTAGTATTTCGTGTTATTCCGCTGTGCAATGCGATATTTAGTCGTATTATTATTATTATGGTGTTAGATTGTAGTACGTGACGAACCGAATTCGGGACAATGTGGCGATCCGAATTTGGGGGCGTCATAATGACAGTCATCGGAGTGACTCTGACACGACAAACCATATTTTCACTATGTTGAGACCTTAAATCCGGATAACTGTTTTAAGGTCTTTTGTATGTACATTTTTTAAAAAAAATTGGCAGGGTACATTCGTAAAATGGAGTTGTCCATCGTGGGAATCAGATTCTGATCAGTTTGATCATGAATCCCAAGATTCCTAGGCTCACAAAGGGAAGCTAATAAAACTTGCACAGATCAAACTATGAACAGAAATACATATATTTGCATCCAAACGCTTCAATAACCAAGTATTCATTAGTAAATCCTGGCTTGTGCATATCCAAAGCTTCTCGTTCCCACTAGATAGCGATCTAAGGGCCGCAGGGTTTCTTTCCGAAGTGAAACTAGAAAGATAACTAGATTTAAGTAAATCTCAGTCATTCTAGCTTCCCAGTTCTGTCTGAACCTATTTTAAACCATTTGAAAGATAGAATTGGCGAGATTTAAATAAATCTAATTGGCCAAAAGAGATGTCAATGTCGATTCATATCAAATGATTATTTAAAGCAGCAGTTTGATCACAACGAAAAAAAGATATATATATATATATATATATATATAAAAGCAGTAAAGGACGACGGATAGTCTATCCTTTGCCCGGATTGGAATGGAAATATATATATATATAAAAGCTTTAAAAAACCACAGAATAATTCAGGCTTCACATAATGGAAATATATATATATATAACTGTAAAAGAGCCACGGGGTGATCCAGGCTTGACAGAAAGTATATATATATATATATATAAAACTGTAAAGGGCGACAGATATTCTATCCTTTGCCTGGACAGAAATGTAAATATATATGTATATATAAAAGCAGTAAAAGGCCACATAATGATCCAGGCCGAACTTGAATGTAAATGTTAGTATATATAGTTAGTGTATATATATATATATATATATATTAAATCAATAAAAGAGCCACGAAGTAGAAATCCAGGCCCAAATTAGTTAGAAATTATATATATATATATATATATATAAGCGGTAACCTACCACGGATTTGACATCTGGGCTTGACAGAATTGAAAAGCTAGTATATATACAGTTAAATATATACAAAAAAAAAAAAAACCAAACCCGGACTGGGAAGATAACCCAGTCCAGCGAAGTTGCTAGACATGAATATATATATATATATATATATATATATATATAAGAGCTATTAAAAGTATCAGATCGACGATTTGAGTTGTAGAAATGCCAGAAATGAGTTTATGTACTAAAATGTACCAAAAGCTAGCAAAACCGACTACGCAACTGAGTTTCGGGCATATTCAGAAAGTGAAACTTAAAGTGCAAGTGTATAAAAATGCAATGAAGTAATATAAACTTCCTGATTATAAAAATACTCACAATGGATTGCAACACGGGCTTTTTGCCAAATTATAGGCTTCAAACGTCCATTTCTACCGGTTAATTTTTGATATGTGGTAGTATGTGGGTATATGTACGTGTTAGAGTGAAAAAATTTGGGTTTGGACGACAAGAATATGGCTGAGAAACGAAACGGGCAGAGGTTGAGAGCGTTTTTCGATTATCAAATGAGCTGGGGGTCACCTCATATATATAGACCAAGGTGAAGAGCTCTTCCTATGGCAGCCATAGGTAGAGGTACGGCTCCACATGGAGGGGCCCACGTGGCGGGTCCCGTTGCATCAAAGTACGTGCACTCCGAGTAACGCGAGGTCAGATTCAAAACTTTCTAACTTTTGATCGGAGCGTCCGTTTGAGGGGTGCTATACCTTTCTGAAAAGCCCTCACTGAGAGTGTCCCAATGACATGAGAGTAAACCTTTTTTGAGTCAAAAAAGATGGGTTCATAACCAAGTCTTCGATTTTTCGCAGTTTGTCCGTTGAGCTGTCTTGCGCTGTTTCCACTCGAGATCATTGTTATGGTTCGTTCTGACCTTAGTAGCATCAATTTGGCTTGAGTTTGACCGAATCGGCTTAAAGTTGGTAAAATGTTCGTTTTACCACTCTCAGGGTTGTCTTCAATGCTGGCATGGCCTTCAGCTGACTTCCTGGGGTTCTTTCCAAGGTTTGGATCCCAGTCGATTATGTTTGTCCTCAGGGTTGTCTCTGAGGCTGACTTGGTCCTTCCATGTATTTCTCTGGATATGTTATGAGTGAAAGTAGTATGCATACAAGTCAATCATGTATTATGATAAAGCATCTACTTTGGAGACGATCTTATTTATTTATTAATAAAAGTATTAACTTATTAAAGGCATTTACTTATCAGCATGATGCTGTTTTATAATATGTAAATAATCTATAGTTTTAAGTAATGCTTTTAGAATCATAATGATGATCATGCTAATGAGATCAAAATTCTTAGAAAGCTTAAAACCAAAATAGTTCCCAATCGTGGGATTACTAAAAAGGGGATTAGTAAATCCTGATAGATTGGCACATATGTTGTTTGCTCATTGGATGAGGATGATTGATGTCATGATCATTTGTGTGGAGACACTAAAGCAAGTATGTAGGTGCTTATTGGAGAATAAGTTCAATGAATGTGACTCGCTATGGAATACCTAATAGAGTTTTAATTGTCTGTCAATAAAAATTCCTAATATGATAGTAGTACAAGTGATCCTTGGACTTGAGATCATCATAATCTCTTGTACATAATGAATTATACTTTGACTTATTCCTTAAAAACCCTTAGGGTATATCAAAGGGTATGCTTGGGTATAATGAGTTACATATAGAGATAATAAATGATCAATAAAGAATCTACCACTTCTAATAAAAGAAGAGATATGTCCTATGTGATTCGTTAAATGACAACCCAGTAGTCCTTTGCCAAGGAAGAATCAAATTAGAAAGAAGTTTCTAATTTGCATTATTTGGAGTTGTGCATTTTTTAATCGAAATACATATAATTAAATAGGATAAGACTTGACAGTAATTTCATGTCTTATATTTAATTAGAACATTATATGATGGAAGGATTGAATTGTACGGTAACTATTTACTCACAAGTTCTTTTATAATTAATGTTGAAATCTATATTATCTAGAAAGTCGTTGATCGCTAAGGAGGCTTATCCCTATTGTAGAATAAATATTATTTATTTAAATAGATTATTAGTTTAATTTATTTATTTAAATAAGATTAGAATTATTCTAATTAATTTATTCACAACCGATTTAATATGGAGAACCTAAAGGGTCACACCATAAAAGAAAGAATAATTATTTTAGAAGGTAATGACATAATCGTAATAATTCATTAAGTGTAATTAATTTAATCTATGGTGATAGAATAAATTAAATAGCTTAATATTTATTATTTAATATTTTGAAAATATTAAATATAAATTAATAAGAGGAGTGTTATTAATATTATTACAATTATTATTATTTTAATTTCTAAAGAAGTTTAGAAATTATTTTAATATTAGTACTCTCATTTATTCCTAATAAGATTAGGAGGCAAATTAATTAAATAAATTTAATTAATTATTCCCAATGTGATGGGAAGCCTAAATTAATTAAAAGAGTTTAATTAATTAAATGAGATCCCGTGTCTAACAGGATTAGAAGGGTTGACCTATATCTATATAAATGGAGTCTTATAATAGATATCGGTTGATGCAATTCTAATATTTGGAGAGTACTTTTTTTATATAGAGGATAGAAACCTAGGGTTTAGCCAACCACCCTCCTTCTTGATAATTCTTTTTTCTTGGTGGATCACCTCTAGAGGCCAAACACTTGGGTGCTAACGTTGATCAAAGAAAGGAATCTACCCCGGATATGCAAGGAGATCGCGACGAACGAACAAGGAGTTGAACTTGTACCTGTGGAAGTTTCGTTCTACAAGGGTATGATTCCAAAACTTCTTATTTATTGTTTTAAATTAATAATTTGCATAAAGGATGATCCAGGTAATAGTTTTGTAGAATTTTTTTAAACTCTTATATACTATGCTTCCGCTGATTTTGCAATTTAATTGCGCCCACGATTTCATACAAACCCAACAGTGGCATCAGAGCTAAATATTTGTGCAATTATTAATTATTTTAATTCTATATATGTATGGGTATATATTTAGAATAATTTATTGGGCATAATTTTTTTGTATAAAATTATTTTTATGGAAAAAAGGCCAATTCGCGAACTATAAATATATATATATAAACGCAAAAACTGCTTTTGGCGAGTTCTCCTAATCACGTTACTGCTTGGGGAATTCTTTTGAAAGTAGATGCTATGCTTTTTAAAAAGGTTACAGGTTATCATATATATAGTGTATATTAAGTAGACATGGCAAATGGGTCGGGCCAGCCCAAACGGGCTGCGCCGTAGGTGGGGCGAGTCAAATTTGGGCCGAGCGAAAATGGCCCGGGTTTTGCTGGGCCAAAAATATGAGGCCCGTGGCCCTGGTTGGGCAGGGCCGAGCCGGCCCACAGGCTTCTTCTTCTTTTTAATAAAAAAGGACAACTGCCGGAGATGCTTTAGCACCTGAAACTTATTCTAATTACAGGAATTAGATAATTAAAACATATTTTAATTAGTATATGAAACTCTACTTTTTAACCACCTGCAAAAGACCAGATTTTCGGTTATTGTTTGGCCCTGCGTATTCATAGTCCAACTCCATCATCTCCCTTGAATCATATCTTCCACTTCCCTAACAAAATCAAAACAACATTAATTTAATTACTTAATTCTTCCCATCAACAACTATATACTAACAAATAATTTATTAACATTACACAAAAGTAATTAACATAAAACCTCTAATAGAACAGTAGCTTATTCTTCATTCTCATAACTTTCCAGCAATTTTCTTCCACGTCCTACAAAAATATTAAAAAAAATGAAACTTTGTGCGAGAGAAACAAAAATAAAATGAAGTGTGTATAGTTATAGTGTTTGAATGTTTGTTACAAAAAAATACAAACATTACGTGCCATGGGAAGAGGAAAGAATGAGAAAAGATGTAACAAGAAAAGCCACAAGTAAAGATGAACGATATATGACGATTTATGTTCTGAGTCTCAAACAAACTGAAGGCATAACAAATAAATCAGCCAAACAATTGTTTAAAAAAAAAAGCTTGCGGGGCGGGACGGGCCACCCGCGGGCGGGCCAAAACGGGTCGGGCCAAAATGGCCCAAGTTTTCATGGGCTAAAAAATATAAGCCCAAAGCCCAATTTTTACAGGCCCAGCCCGCAGGCTTGGGCCAATTTTGCCAGGTCTAATATTAAGTAATTCTAAAAGTGGTGAACCTGCAGGATTTCTAAAAAGGTTATATATATATATATATATATGATGTATATATATAAAGTTACTATATATATAATATATATATTATATATATATATATATTTATATATAATATTCTTAATAATTTTATAATTAAAATAAAAAATTTATTTTAATCTTGAAATTGGATTTCATGCAATTTAAAATTGCCCATTAAATGAAATAGAATATTTTAATTCATGAGATGAATGTTTATATATTGTTGCATATGGTGATATGTATGATAATAAATGGGATTGATTAGGGGACTATTGACCAATGTGATTGGATTTTATTTTAGTTGAATGCTTGAATGAATGGGTTTTATTAAATGTGGCCTGCGCATCTCGTCTTCTCTGATTTTTTTTATTGATGTAAAATTCTATCTCCCTCCTATGTACTTCACCTTGACTGCTGATCAATGTTTCTATTTAATTTTAAAATAGTTTATGAAATAGGATTAGTTAGAATTATATTGAAGAATTGGAGACCAAGGAACAAGAAGCGCTTGAAGACCCGTTTGTATGGAGCCAGGGTTTAAATGTAATAGTTACGTTTAAATTTAAATTCTTGCACTCCTAGGTTTGACCTTTTGGTTCACTTAGTGGCTTGAGTGAACCAAACTAGAATAAAAGTCTATAATCAATCTGGGTAGAATATAGTATTCTATATGTGCATGCTAATTATTATATATATTATATTTTATGCAAACATGCTTAGCATATTTAATAAAATAACGCGTATTATATATATATATATATATATATATGTGTGTGTGTGTGTGTGTGTGTGTGTGTGCATGCGCGCTAAACAAGATGAGACAAATAATAACAAACCCTCAAAGAAATTATATTAAGTCCAAAGCGTTCAAAGATATTTTGAATATCAAACGTCGTCTTCTAGCATGATAAATTAATAGAGTATTAAATATTTAATACGAGTTTGTTGTGTTGGGTTTGTTTGTATCGCAAACATGCAATCAAATAACACAATTAAGGGGCGGAATCGCGAAACATAGGTTTTTAAAATTTTTATACAAACTCATATCGTGATCATGCTTTGTGCTCAATTATCAATAACAGAAAAGTAAGGATGAATCATAATCATCTTCTTGTAGATTCTAGCTTCCAAAGGTACGAATTATACTCCTTACTTCTCCTTGATCTCCTTGAATATCCTATAGTGGCTCCTTCCTTTGATCAACGTTAGCCACCCAAGTGTTTGGCCTCTAGAGGTGATCCACCAAGGAAGATGAATTATTCATGAAGATGGGTGGTTGGTTAAACCCTTTTTCTATTCTCTTTAGAAAATATTTGGTACTCTCCAACTCTTGGAATCACGTATGTTTTATATCTGATATAAAACTCTCTTATATAGATATTAGGTTAACCCTACTAATCTAATTAAAATTGTGTTTTATTTAATTAATTAATTAAACTCTTTTAATTAATTGGCTTCCAAACATATTGGGATTAATTAAATAAACTCTTTAATTAATTTGCCTCCTAATCTCATTAGGAATAAGTGAGAGTTCTTATATTAAATTAATTCTTAAACTCCTTTAGAATTAAAATATTAATATTAATATTAATATTAATATTAATAAGACTCCCCTTATTAATTTATATTTAATATTTCTAAAATATTAAATAATAAACAGTAAGCTATTTAATTTTTTCTATCACCATAAATTAAATTAATTGTACTTAATGCATTATTACGATTATGTCATTTTTCTTCTTAAATAATTCTTCTTTCTTTTATGGTGTGACCCTTTAGGTTCTCTATATTAAATCGGTTGTGAATAAATCAATTAGAACAATTCTAATCTTATTTAAATAAATAAATTAAACTAATAATCTATTTAAATAAATAACATTTATTCTACAATAGGGATAAGCCTCCCTAGCGATTAACGACTTTTCAAATAATATAAATCTCAACATTAATCATAAAAGAATATGTGAGTTAATAGTTACCGTACAATTTAATCCTTCCACCTATACAATGTCCCAATTAAATATAAGGCATGAATTTACTGTCAAGTCTTATTTTATTTAATTATATGTATTTCGATTAAAAAATGCAACTCCATATAATGCAAATTAGAAACTCCTTTCTAATTTCATTCCACCTTGGCTAAGGATTCCTAGGTTGTCATTTAACGAATCACATAGGACATATCTCCTCTTTTACTAGAGGTGATAGATTTTTTATTGATCATTCATTATCTTCATATTTAACTCATTATACCCAAGAATACCTTTTTATATACCCTAAAGGGCCTTAAGGAATAAGTCAAAGTATAATTCATTACATACAAGATACTATGATGATCTCAAGTCCAAGGATCACTGGTACAACTATCACATTAGGAATTCCTATTAACATCATCTCTTTTCCTTTTCTTAGTTTGTTCTATTTGAAGTATATTTTCATACAAGTCAAGTATATAAAGTCCATTTCACAGGTTACCAATACCATATAAAACATTGTCTTTAATAATAGAACAACTGTTGTTCTTTATAATAACGTCAAATCCTTCCATATCTAATACAGAAATAGAAATAATGTTTCTAATGATATTCGAAACAAAATAACAATTATTTAAATAAATGAACTTGCCCGAAGGCATTGCTAAACAATAAGTCTCTATAGCTAATGCAGCAACCTTTGCTCCATTTCCAACTCGTAGGATAACCTCATTATTGCTCAACTTTCTACTTCTGACTAGTCTCTTCACATTATTACATATATGAGAACCACAGCCGGTATCCAATACCCTAAGTAGAATTATGACTTTCAGAAAAATTAATTTCAATCATGAACAAACCTTGATTGGAAGTCGAAGCTTCTCCAAGCTTCTTCTCTGCCAGAAACTTCTTACAGTTCCTCTTCCAATGTCCCGGCTAGTTGCAATGGAAGCACATTCCTTTGTCAGCTGGATCAGGTTTCTTTTGTTCATTTTCTGTCCCTTTTCCCTTAGCCTTCTTAGATTTCTTCTTTTTAGAAGACACCTTAGGCCTCTTCCTTTTATTGGAAGAATCCACCATCAAGACATGGTTCTTCTACTAGTAGTGTGCATACAAGCCAATCATGTATGATGATAAAGTACATAATTTATAAATAATTTTATTTATTTATTAATATAATATTCATTTAAGGCATTTAATTATCTACATGGTACTGTTTTTTTTAATATGTATATAACCCATAGTTTTAAACAATGCTTTTATAATCATGATGAGATCATGCTAATGATATCTAAATTCTTAGAAAGCTTAAAAACTAAAATAGTTTCCAGTCGTGGGATTACTAAAATGGGGATTAGTAAATCCAGATAGATTGGTACATACGTTTCTTGCTCATTAAATGAGGATGACTGATCTCATGGTCATTTGTGTGGAGACACTAAAGCAAGTATGTAGGTGCTTATTGGAGAATAATTTCACAGAACGTGACTCGTTATGGAATACCTAATGGAGTTTTACTCGCCTGTCAATAGGAATTCCTAATGTGATAGTAGTATAAGTGATCCTTGGACTTGAGATCATCATAGTATCTTGTATATAATAAATTATACTTTAACTTATTCCTTAAGGCCCTTTAGGGTATATATATAGGGTATGCTTGGGTATAATGAATTACATATGGAGATAATGTATGATCAATAAAAAATCTACCACCTCTAGTAAAAGAAGAGATATGTCCTATGTGATTCATTAAATGACAACCCAGGAATCCTTGGCCAAGGTGGAATAAAATTGGAAAGGGGTTTCTAATTTATATTATTTGGGGTTGTGCATTTTTTAATCGAAATACATATGATTAAATAAATTAAGACTTGACAGTAAATCCATGTCTTATATTTAATTTGGACATTGTATGGTGGAAGGATTGAATTATACGGTAACTATTAACCCACAGGTTCTTTTATGATTAATGTTAAAATCTATATTATCTGGAAAGTTGTTGATCGCTATGGAGGCTTATCCTTATTGTAGAATAAATGTTATTTATTTAAATAGATTATTAGTTTAATTTATTTATTTAAATAAGATTAGAATTGTTATAATTGATTTATTCACAACCGGTTTAATATGGAGAACTTAAAGGGTCACACCATAAAAGAAGGAGAATTATTTAAGAAGAAAATGGCATGATAGTAATAATGCATTAAGTGTAATTAATTTAATCTATGGTGATAGAATAAATTAAATAGCTTAATATTTATTATTTAATATTTTTAAAATATTAAATATATATATTAATAAGAGAAGTCTTATTAATATTATTATTATTATTACTATTTTAATTCTAAAGGAGTTTAGGAATTAATTTAATATCAGTACTCTCTCTCAATCCTAATAAGATTAGGATGCAAATTAATAAAAAGTGTTTAATTAATTGAATAAATAAAATCCTATTCTAATTAGATTAGTAGGGTTAACCTAATATCTATATAAGAGAGTCTTATATCATAATAAGATACGTGAATTTTTCAAGAGTTGGGAGTACACATATTCTATACAGATAGAAACAAGGATTAAGCCAATAACCCATCTTCTTGAGTTCTTCATCTTCCTTGGTCGATCACCGTTAGAGGCCAAACATTTGGGTGGCTGACATTGATCAATGGAAGGAGCCACAAATAGAGAATTCAAGAAAATCAAAGGAGTAGAACTTGTACCTGAGGAAGCTTGGATCTTCAAAGGTATAATTCTGTTTTCTCCTTCTCTATATTGATTGATAATTAAAGCACAAGAATGATCATGGTTAAGGGTTTGTAAGAAATTTTAAAATCTGATTTTTCATCCCTTCCGCTGCGTTTATGTAATTTGATTGCATGCTTATGTTTCTAGCAAGCCCCAACAGTGGTATCAGAGCCAATCTTGTGCTAATTATCAGTCTATGTGATTCCATACATATATAATATGTGATTAGATCGAGTTATTGGGCAACAGAAAAATTTCTATTTCTGCGATGCTGCGCAGCTGCGCCGGTGCTAGCTCTTCTTACTGCGCAGCTGCGTCGGTGTCAAATCCCAATTTTTATGCTGCGCAGCTGCGCCGGTTCCCTATGCTTTCCTGGCGCAGCTGCGCCCCTAGACAGATACAAAAATTTGTTTTTGTTTTCTTTAATTAAATAAATAGTTTATTTAATTAATAAAGGTTTAAAATAAAGATGTTTATTTTATACGAAATATAATTTCAGAATTGCTAAAATTAAAGAGTTTAATTTGGATTTGTTTTTTAATGAAATAAAGGAGTTTATTTTTCCAAAAACAAAGTTTAGCAAACTTTTGCCCATTAATTGATATTAATACATATATGGAATGAATTTACTTTCATGAGATGAATAATTTTTATTGATACGTATGATGATATGTATGTTAATAAAAGGGATTAATTATGGACTATGACCAATGTGATTGGATTTTATTTTGGATGAATGCTTGAATGTATGAGTTTTATAAAATGAGGTCTGCGTACCTCGTCTTTTCTGGTTTTCTTCTTATTGTAAATTCTATCTATCTCTTATGTACTTTCCCTTGACTGTTGATCAAGGTTTCTATTTAAATGAAATAGTTTATGTAATAAGATTAGTTAGAATTTTTTGAAGAACTAGAGATCAAGGAGTAAGGAGCGCTTAAAGAACCATTTGTATGGAGCACATGTTTAAATGTAATAGTTACATTTAAATTTAAATTCTTGCACTCCTAGGTTTGTCCTTTTGGTTCACTTGGTGGCTCTAGTGAACCAAACTAGAATAAAAGTCCATAATCAATTCGGATAGAATATAGTATTCTATATTGCATGCTAAATATTATATATATTATATTTTATGCAAACATGCTTCGCATGTTTAATAAAATGACGCGTATTTTATATATATGTGTGCATGCGCGCTAAACAAGATGAGACAAATAATAACAAATCACTCAAAGAAATAATATTAAGTCCGAAGCGTTCAATGATATTTGGAATATCGAACGTCGCCTTCTAGCATGATTAATTAATAGAATATTTAATATTTAATATGAGTTTGTTGTGCTATCCACAAGGCGAGTATTGAGTATTTAAGATGTTAATTAATCACATTTGATGCTTATCAAAAAAATTGAACGATCTAGTCTTGTTGTACTATCCACAAGGACGAACATTTTTCTTTTTTGAATTTATGGAAGTGCTAGGTTGGACTTAACTTAAATCATTTTAGTTCGGATGTGCACACACTTGACCATTATGATTTAAGAGACAAAATAAAAGGAGTTACATGGTGATGTAATTGACAAGAGTTGTCTACCTATTTATTTGCATATCGCTTGTTGTGCTATCCACAAGGTTATATACATTTGAAATGGGATCCTTAATCTCACTAGCAAATCTTTAATTAGATATTGTCGAACTATATAAATGAGGGTAATATAGTTTGATGAAAATAGTAGAATATACCAATTTAAAATAAAGACCTAAATTTATTTTGGTATGCAAAAATTAATAAAAATGAATGTTTGCTAAAATATTGTCTTTTCACATGCAGAATTTAAAAAAATTATCAAAATCACTAATCTCACTACAAAGCATACTTGATGCAAATAAGCTTATCGGGCCGAATTATGAGGACTGGCTAAGAAATCTGAGAATTGTTCTTATTGCTGAAAAGATTTCTTATGTCCTAAATTCAACTGTCCTTGAATCTGTTTTGAAAATAGCCTCTGACGAAGATATTGCCACTTTCAATAAGTGGCAAGATGATGCATCTGTGGCTCAATACATCATGCTCGCATCCATAAATAACGAGCTTTAGCGTTAGCACGAAAAAATGGATGCTCCTGCTATGCTGCTTCACGTCAAGGACTTGTATGGTGAACAGAGTAGGACTGCTAGATATGAGATATCTAAGGAGCTCTTCCGATCTCGGATGACCGAGGGCACTACCGTCGAGACTCATGTCCTAAAGGTGATCAATTTGATTGAACGCCTTGGACAGCTTGGGTTCGTCATGGATGGGGATTTGAATTAAGACTTGGTCTTGCAGTCACTCCTTGAGACCTCCTCACAGTTTGTGATTAATTTTCACATGAATAAGCTAGATGTCAGCTTGCCTGAGCTGCTTAACATGCTAAAAAGTGCAGAAAGTCACTTCCCATCTAAGAAGAACCATGTCTTGTTAGTGGATTCTTCCAATAAGAGGAAGAGGCCCAAGGTATCTTCGGAAAAGAAGAAATCCAAGAAGGCTAAGGGAAAGGGGAAAGAAAAGGAAAAAAAGAAACTTGAACCAGCTAAAGGAATGTGCTTTCATTGCAACGAGCCGAGACATTGGAAGAGGAACTGCAAGAAGTTTCTAGCAGAGAAGAAGCTTGGAGAAGCTTCGACTTCCAATCAAGGTTTGTTTATGACTGAAATTAATTTTTTTGAAAGTTATAATTCAACTTGGGTATTGGATACCGGCTGTGGGTCTCACATATGTAACACTGTGCAGGGACTGGTCAGAAGTAGATAGCTGAACAATGATGAGGTGATCCTACGAGTGGGGAATGGGGCAAAGATTGCTGCATTAGCTGTATGAACTTATTGTTTAGCAATGCCTTCGGGCAAGTCCATTTATCTTAATAATTGTTATTATGTTTCGAATATTATTAAAAATATTATTTTAATTTATGTATTGGATATGGAAGGATTTAACGTTGTTATAAAGAACAATGGTTGTTCTATATATAAAGACGATGTTTTATATGGTATTGGAAATTTGCGAAATGGACTTTATACACTTGACTTACAAGAAAATATATTTCAAATTGAACAAACTAAGAAAAGGAAAAGAGATGATATTAATTATACCTGCATGTGGCACTGTAGACTCGGTCATATCAATGAAACAAGAATATCCAAGTTGCATAATGATGGGCTCCTACAGCTATCCGATTATGAATCATATCCAACTTGTGAATCTTGTCTCATGGGTAAAATGACTAATTCTCCTTTTAGTGGAAACAGAGAACGAGTTATAGAGTTGTTGATATTAATTCACACAGACGTTTGTGGACCTATGACAGCAAGTGCACGGGGTGGGTATTCTTATTATATTACTTTCACTGATGATCACTCAAGATTTAGATATGTGTATTTAATGAAATACAAGTCAGAATCATTTGAAAAATTCAAAGAGTTCAGAATTGAAGTAGAGAAACAAACGAGCAAGTGTATTAAGGTACTTCGATTAGATCGAGGTGGAGAATACTTAAGCAGTGAGTTTCTTAATTGTCTCAAAGAAAATGGTATAATCTCACAATGGACTCCTCCAGGTACACTACAATTAAATGGAGTATCTGAAAGGAGAAATCGAACACTATTGGACATGGTTCGATCCATGATGAGTTTTACCAACCTTCCAATTTCTTTCTAGGGATATGCCCTAGAAACGGCTGCATACCTACTTAACAAGGTACCTACCAAATCCGTCCCAAAGACTCCATATGAGATGTGGAAAGGGAGGAAACCAAATCTTAAGTATGTTAAGACTTGGGGTTGTCCAGCTTATGTCAAAAAGTTTGAGCACGATAAGCTACAGACTAAATTAGATAAGTGTAGATTTGTGGGATACCCTAAAGAAACTGTAGGGTATTATTTCTATCATCCAACTGATCAAAATGTGTTTGTTGCGAAACATGCTGCCTTCTTGGAAAAGGAGTTTATCCATGAAGGGGTCAGTGGAAGTAAGATATATCTTGAAGAAGTTTAAGAATCACAAATTACCACGGATCAAAGTTAGGTATCTGACCAAGTAGAAGAACGTACTATACCACACCCTGTTCGTAAATCTGGAAGAGTACCGAAGATACCTGAGAGGTATGAATTCGTTATAGAGGATGATGATGAGATACACATCATGAATAATGATGATCCATTGAATTACGAACATGTTATGAGTAATAAAGACTCAGGAAAATGGCTTGAGGCCATGAAATCCGAAATGGACTCTATGAAAGTAAACCAAGTATGGACTTTGGTTTCACCACCTGAAGGTATTAAGCCTATTGAGTGTAAATGGGTCTTTAAAAAAAGACTGGAGCAGACGGGAAGGTAGAGACCTATAAAGCCAGATTGGTTGCAAAAGGTTTCAAACAAAGACAGGGAGTTGACTATGATGAAACCTTCTCACCAGTAGATATGCTCAAGTCCATTCGGATTTTGCTTGCGATTGCAGCTTATAACTACTTTGAGATCTGGCAGATGGACTTGAAAATGGCCTTCCTCAATGGGAAACTTGAGGAGGATGTGTATCTGACACAGCAAGAGGGATTTGTTTCAAAGGTTGGAACAAATCAAGTCTGTAAGCTATAACAATCCATTTATGGATTGAAGCAAGCTTCTCGTAGATGGGACATTCATTTTGATGAGACAATCAAAGAGATTGATTTTATCAAAAACGAGTATGAACCATATGTATACAAGAAGGTTAGTGGGAGCGCAGTATCATTCCTTGTACTATATGTTGATGATATATTACTGATAGGGAATGACATTCCTATGGTACAATCAATTAAAATCTAGTTATCTAAAAACTTCTCCATGAAGGACTTGGGTGAAGCTATTAGAGTTTATGCCCTAGAGGCTAATTCTTTGATGTAATTGCTTAACATTTTTGATATTATATTTGATTGAATAAATGAATTATTTTATTATGGTTTTATTTACTGCGTTATATAAATGTTAACATAATAAAAGTCCTTAGAATAGTGATACAAATTATATGGCTTCAAGTATGTGACTTGAACATGAGATCATATAATTATAATTAGTATCATTACTCTTAAATGTCCCTAGTCGAGTGTCATTGTTAATGGGACAACAATGATACATTGAGACTAGTATGTGGATTGACTGATGGCCAAATCTCATTAGTCATAAATATATGAGATATTGAGTCAATGCAAAGGTACATATTAGAGAACAATGTACTGGACAGACCCACTATGAGAATTCTACATGGAGCATTATGCAAAGTGTCATAAGCAATTCTCATAGTGACAATGATGTAATGATCCTCCGACTTGAAATCACTATATTACTACACGAGAATTTATGTACTTTGATATCATCAAAGGCCACCTTTAATAGGGTGGACGATAAAGGTGATTATTGGGTACATCATGAATCGTGTGAGGAATATGAGTGATCTAGATGGAATTTAACCCTCCTATATATTAGGGGTGATATCCATAGGCCTCTTGATTGAGTAGGACTATGAAATGCATGGCCATGCTCAAATAGTGATTTGTTTCATATAATCTACTCATCGATCAAGAAAACTCAGATTAACTTATGAAGAGGATGACACATTCCATGCCTCAAGTTTAATCTAGGATGTCAAGGTTAAAAGGATTAAATTACATTGAAACATTGGTCACGAAAAGGTTGTATCGAATCACCGATCTTATTATTATTTGGGTAGCAGTGATGCATTACTAGATGCCGCTCACTGTTTATAATTTTATAATATAATTTTAAAATTATTGCCAACATAATAATAACCTATAGGGTCACACACTTAGAACGTAATTAAAAGGGAATTAATTTAAATTGTATGGATTTAAATATATCAATATGATTGATAGTATTTAAATTGCGAATTTAAATTAATAGGATAATTTTTATATATATGTATATTAATTAAGTAAGACTTAATTAAGATATAATATATATATATATATATATATATAAATTCGGATTTTATTTTTCTAATTAGATTAGGTTTTGGTTAATTCCTTTAACTGTTATATATATAATATATCAGCCGTTTAGGATATTATCGATATAAAAACCCTAGCCGCTCTTAAAGAGAGACTAGAGAGAAAAATTTCAAAAGTCCATATCCTTGGCGGCTAGTACTGCAGCTTTCCTTGCTGCAGATCGTGTGACGATTCGTGGGACGTTCGTGTGGATACCGTAGAGGCGCAGTTCCGTTGGATTGCGTTGAGGATTCGAAGCAGTTCCAGAATCTCCATCGTCTCCGTTCAGGCTTGAATAATCGGTAAAACAAATCTAAACCTCTGAATTAATATGTTTTTCGCATGGATCCTGTTTTAGGGTTTCAAATATTTTTTAATTTCTGTTGCGTTTATGTGCCGAAATCCCTACAGAAGCATCGTATATTTTGGGGATAAAGATCTATAGAGATAGATCTAAAAGGATGCTCGGCTTATCCCAAGGAATATACATTGATACAATGCTAAAGAGGTTTAGTATGGAAGATTTCAAAAGAGGTCTCATGCCGAAGAGCCATGGAATACATCTCTCCAAGAAACAGGCCCCAAAGACACCTGAGGAGAGAGACCATATGAGTAAGATCCCTTGTGCTTCTGTAATAGGATCTATCATATACAGTATGATATGTACTAGACCGGATGTTGTTCATGCACTTAGTGTAACGAGCAGATACCAGTCGAATCCAGGAGAAGAGCACTGGAAGGCAGTGAAGAATATCCTAAAGTACTTGAAAATGACTAAAGATATTTTTCTTGTCTACGGTGGGTCTAAATTAAAACTCGAGGGATTCACGGACTCAAGTGTTCAGACAGACCAAGATGACAGTAAATCTGTTTCAGGGTATGTGTTTACCTTGAACGGAGGCGCAATGTGTTGGAAGAGTTCCAAGCAGCAAATAGTTGATGATTTAGTGACAAAGGAAGAATATATAGCTGCAAGTGTAGCTGCAAAGGAAGCTGTTTGGATGAAGAAGTTCATAACTGAACTTGGAGTG
Organism: Panax stipuleanatus; assembly: GCA_020205555.1. NCBI lineage: Eukaryota > Viridiplantae > Streptophyta > Magnoliopsida > Apiales > Araliaceae > Panax > Panax stipuleanatus. The sequence goes on from CM035123.1 coordinate 47,771,712, forward strand.
GTTCCTAGCATTGGAGAAGCAGTTCCTGTTTACTGTGACAACACTGGAGCGGTTGCACAGGCTAAGGAACCCAGGTCTCATCAGAAATCCAAACACATATTGCGGCGATTTCACTTGATCAGGGAGATCATTGAAAGAGGAGACGTCACCTTGGAGAGTGTAGACTCTCAAGACAACATTGCAGATCCATTTACTAAAGCTCTGACACAACAGTAGTTTGATCGTCACTTAGAGAATATGGGTATAAGATACCATGGCGATTGACTTTAGTGCAAGTGGGAGATTGATAGTAGTGTGCATATAAGCCAATCATGTATGATGATAAAGCACATACTTTGTAAACAATCTTATTTATTTATTAATATAATATTCATTTAAGGCATTTAATTATCTACATGGTGCTATTTTTTTTAATATGTATATAACCCATAGTTTTAAGCAATGCTTTTAGAATCGTGATGAGATCATGCTAATAAGATCTAAATTCTTAGAAAGCTTAAAAACTAAAATAGTTCCCAGTCGTGAGATTACTAAAATGAGGATTAGTAAATTTGGATAGATTGGTACATACGTTGCTTGCTCATTGGATGAGGATGACTGATCTCATGGTCATTTGTGTGGAGACACTAAAGCAAGTATGTAGGTGCTTATTGAAAAATAAGTTCACTGAACGTGACTCGCAATGGAATACCTAATGGAGTTTTACTCGCCTGTCAATAGGAATTTCTAATGTGATAGTAGTACAAGTGATCCTTGGACTTGAGATCATCATAGTATCTTGTATGTAATAAATTATACTTTGACTTATTCCTTAAGGCCTTTTAGGGTATATATATAGGGTATGCTTGGGTATAATGAATTACATATAGAGATAATGTATAATCAATAAAGAATCTACCACCTCTAATAAAAGAGGAGGTATGTCCTATGTGATTTATTAAATGACAACCCATGAATCCTTGGCCAAGGTGGAATGAAATTAGAAAGGGGTTTCTAATTTGCATTATTTGGGGTTGTGCATTTTCTAATCGAAATACATATGATTAAATAAATTTAGACTTGACAGTAAATCCATGTCTTATATTTAATTGGGACATTGTATGGTGGAAGGATTGAATTGTACGGTAACTATTAACTCACAGGTTCTTTTATGATTAATGTTGAAATCTATATTATCTGGAAAGTCGTTGATCGCTAGAGAGGCTTATTCTTATTGTAGAATAAATGTTATTTATTTAAATAGATTATTAGTTTAATTTATTTATTTAAATAAGATTAGAATTGTTCTAATTGATTTATTCACAACCGGTTTAATATGGAGAACCTAAAGGGTCACACCATAAAAGGAGAATTATTTAAGAAGAAAATGGTATGATAGTAATAATGCATTAAGTGTAATTAATTTAATCTATGGTGATAGAATAAATGAAATAGCTTAATATTTAATATTTAATATTTTAGAAATATTAAATATATATATTAATAAGAGGAGTCTTATTAATATTAATATTATTTTAATTCTAAAGGAGTTTAGGAATTAATTTAATATCAGTACTTTCTCTCAATCCTAATAAGATTAGGATACAAATTAATTAAAAGTGTTTAATTAATTGAATAAATAAAATCCTATTCTAATTAGATTAGTAGGGTTAACCTAATATCTATATAAGAGAGTCTTATATCAGAATAAGGTACGTGAGTTTTTCAAGAGTTGGGAGTACATATATTCTATACAGATAAAAACAAGGGTTAAGACAATAACCCATCTTCTCGAGTTCTTCATCTTCCTTGGTACATCACCGTTAGAGGCCAAACATTTGGGTGGCTGACATCGATCAAGGGAAGGAGCCACAAACAGAGAATTCAAGGAAATCAAAGGAGTAGAACTTGTACCTGAGGAAGCTTGGATCTTCAAAGGTGTAATTCTATTTTCTCCTTCTCTATATTGATTGATAATCAAAGCACAAGAATGATCATGGTTAATGGTTTGTAAGAAATTTTAAAATCTGATTTTTCATCCCTTCCGCTGCGTTTATGTAATTTGATTGCATGCTTATGTTTCTAGCAAACCCCAACATCTTCTTGAATGGGAACTGACCTTCTGTAGTTTTCAACATGTTAAGTAATTCAGGTAAGCTGACATCCAACTTATTCATGTTGAAATTAACAACAAACTGCGAGAAGGTCTCAGGGAGTGACTGCAAGACCAAGTCTTGACTCAACTCCCCATCCATGACTAACCCAAGCTGTCCAAAGCATTCAATCAGATTGATTACCATAAGGACATGAGTCTCTACGACGGTGCCCTCGATCATCCAAGATCGGAAGAGCTCTTTAGATATCTCATATCTAGCAGTCCTACTTTGTTCACCATACAACTCTTTGAGGTGAATCAACATAGTAGGAGCTTCCATGTTTTCATGCTGACGCTGAAGCTTGTTATTCATGGATGCGAGCATGATGCATTGAGCCACAGATGCATCATCTTGTCACTTTATAATTGTGGCAATCTCTTCCTCAGAGGCTAATTTTGGAACAGTTCCATGGACAGATGAATTTAGGACATAAGAAATCTTTTCAGCTGTGAGAACTATTCTCAAATTTCTTAAACAATCCGTATAATTCGGCCCGGTAAGTTTATTAGCATCAAGTATGCTACGCAGTGAAATAAGTGATTTTGACATTTTTAAAATTCTGCATATAAAAAGATAATATTTTAGCAAACATTCATTTAATTAATTTTACATACCAAAATAAATTTAGGTCTTTATTTTAAATTTGTATCTCCCACTATTTTCATCAAACTATATTACCCTCACTTATATAGTTCGGTAATATCGAATTAAAGATTTGCTAGTGAGAATAAGGATCCCATTTCAAATGTATATAGTGCAACGCCCCCAAAATAGGTCCAATCCACCCAACCCATTTTGGGTCGCCACGAAATACATTCAACAAAAGTTCTAAATATAAATCTTCAAATTCTAACTTTTAAACTGTCGTACAAAATACGACCACAATTAAAATGTGAGTTTCAATACAAATACAGAGTCCATACTCCAAATCAATAATACGTTACAGAAAGGTACAGTCAATAACTGTTTTAGAAATTAAAATCTTTGGAAAATACTCAAGGAAACCTTCGTACATGGGAGGCCATGCGTCTAAGTTATAATAGATATCATATGACTTGAGAATTATCCTTGGTTGACCCAACAGACCCCAAAGAAAAATGAGAAGATTACTATCATGTTCTTTCCAATGGTGGATCTTCTCTTGCCATATAATTATTTCCATTGTCTCCAATTGAGAATTATATTTCAACCAAACTCCAATATTATATAGGTAATGCTCATAGATATAATCAGCAAGTGGATGTGCACAACCATGTCTTATGATAACCCGAAGTTGTAGGTGATTAGACATCTTGTATGATAGTGGCAAAACACCCTTCCAAAGTTGGGTTCACCTCAGCCTATTTGGTTCACCAAAATCAACTGTTAAAATGACGTATAAAATACGACACACACATTTTAAATTCTCAATATAATTCTTCTCATACTGTTTTATGGAAAATCTCAACAGCTAAAGACCATCGTTCTATTCCCCTGTTATCCCTGCTCGACCCCGTTATACTCTTATTACCTGAAAGGAATTGTGAAGCAAAAGGGTGAGCACAAATAGCCCAGTAAAGAATATCATGACTAAAGATAATTATATTATCAATAGTTTTCATCAGTAATAAATCTGAGATTTAAACATATGGTAAAACTTTTCAATCATAGTTGCAGCGGAACGAGCAATCCATTAGAAGAGTCAAATAGACTATAATGTCTATTATCTTCTCCATGTTAAAAGTCCACCAATAATATTTTATCCCTGTAACATCAATCAACAATTCCTGTCCACAATCATGTAAGTTCATGATCATAATTATCTTGATGAATTCTTATTCGCACTCAGGACGAAGATAAATCTCATCACCTGTCTTTACCTGAAACACCAAAGATCATGGTTATACCAAATCACAGTTCCTGTTCATAATCATGCTAATCGATTCATCTCTGCATTACAAGCCAAAGATATTCAACAATTAATCATTCATCTTTGTACTACAGGCCAAAGATATTCACAAATCAACCGCTCATCTTTGCACTACAGGCCAAAGATATTCATCAATAGTTCATCTTTGTACTACGGGCCAAAGATATTCATCAATAGTTCATCTTTGCACTACGGCCAAAGATATTCGTATCTCAAAAAAATATCTAATCATTCCAGAATTTATAAACAATAATTATAACCATGTTGATCAGTTCATCTTTGCCTTTAAGCTAAAGATATTCAATTGTAAATTCAATGGTCATGAACATACCAGTCAACAATCCATCTTTGCATTACTGGCCAAAGAGAATCTATAGTCATGATCATACCAATAATCTACCCATCTTTACACTCAAGTCAAAGAGAAATTTCATCACCAGGTTTATAAAATTGTTATATATGAGAATAAGAACAATACGATCCAATTGTCAATATGATAACCAATTGTGGAGTAAAATTCAAGAATAAAGCTTAAAACTTAGATCCGATCAAAGGTAGGAACTATAACAGACAATTTGGACAAATAGAAGAAAATTTAATTTTTCCGTGAATAGTGCCGTATACGTGAATAGTGCCGTATACGTGAATAGTAACCCTGACGGAAAAAGTAAGAATTTCATAATAAAATCCATGTCAATATTTCGGTATAATGATATTGAAAAGAATAACATCATTTACGAAAAAAAATAACATCCCTTACCATCCCTTACCTCAAAAGAATAGTACCTCTGACTAGAATATCGGATATAATATCGAAGGAAACTTGCACTGAATACTAATACTCAAAGTATTGAAATACTCACAAAAATACGCTCGATATTATAGAGAGAGAAAACTTCTGATTATGGTGTGATTTTCAATTCTAACCTAAGCACCCTATTTATAGGAAAAACTTAGGATGCCAAAGTAGACTAAATTAATAAAATAATATTATTTTTTAAAATTTCCGCCGCCGGCTGCTACAACAAAATCAGAATTTTTTTTTCAACAAAAGTGGGGCCCACCCATTAAAAAAATATTTATTTTCCGAAACTTCAATAATTCATAATAAATAGCCCCTTTGTCAGAAAAATACAAATTCTATGTCCTTCTATAGAAAATTTAATTCTCTACAACTTTGTAGAAGGAAGTTTTTCCAAATTCCAAACATAAATTATCCGAAATCCATAAACAGATGATTTCTCACACCAAAATACTGATAAAAACACATCAGCACTAATTCCTTCTTTAATATCCACAAAATAAATATTTCCTTATCATATAAATCAATAATTAATTATTCACAAATAATATTATAGAACTACAATATTGACAACCAGGTCGTTCCTAGGAAAGAGGGGGCCTTCCGATAAGGACTTCTCCTTACTGGCGTGCAATTAAATAACCTCTCCTAGACAGAACTTCCTTAGACATTGTCAATAATGCTATCTAATAATATTATTCAAATAATATGAATTATTGAGTTGATAATGTTAAATACTGTGCAATGACAATTATTGAATCAATAATACCAAAATATCAACTGTAGCCATTATTGAATCAATCATATAAAATGGCAACGTAGCAATTATTGAGTCAATAAAATATCAATGTAACAATTATTGAGTCAATAATATAAAATATCAACGTAGCAATTATTGAGTCAATAATATAAAATATTGAACAGTAATTACTGTAACAATAATTGAATAAGTTTCTTCTCACGTAAGACTCAATAATTCGAAATACTATGCAATACCGTGTGCTACTGTGCAACACCGCGTATCACTGTATTTTAACCACCGAGTATTTTAACAGTACTAACGGTAACAACTACGCTGTTATTTTATAAAAAGGTTATTTCTGTCGCTTTCTATATCCGACAGTTATTCCATTGTGGGGCCCACAAATAGCTGCGCCATCGTACGAATATTCCCCGACAACAAGAATATTCCACGACCAAACGAATATTCCCCCGACAACCAGAATATTTTATAACCATTTGCTCATTTTAAAAATATTTGCACATTTCACCCATAACTTTAAACTTTTATAAATTTAACCATTTACTAAATAGAAAAATTGAATACTTCTATTTCATAAAATCTGGGGTCTTACAATCTCCCCTCCTTATGAAATTTCGTCCCCGAAATTTACGTACCTGGTAGTTCGAAAAGTTGAGAATACCTTGCTTTCATTTCAGATTCAATCTTCCTTATCATCCTGATTTCTCCATTGCTCATTCTAGAATACCGCTTCAAAACAAGGTTAATTGATATATAACAATTGTCAATTTATTAAGTAAGAAAATTCAGCTTAGGTAAGTCACACACAAGCGAAGTATATTATTTGTCCTTCCCCTCCTAGTTCTAGACTCCAATCTCCGCCAGCGACCATATCCCTAAGCTTTGATACCAAAATGTAACGCCCCCAAAATAGGTCCAATCCACCCAACCCATTCTGGGTCGCCACAAAATACACTCAACAAAAATTCTAAATATAAATCTTTAAATTCTAACTTTTAAACTGTCGTACAAAATACGACAACAATTAAACTGTGAGTTTTAATACAAATACAGAGCCCATACTCCAAATCAATAATACGTTACAGAAAGGTACAGTCAATAACTGTTTTAGAAATTAAAATCTTTGGAAAATACTCAAGGAAACCTTCGTACATGGGAGGCCATGCGTCTAAGTTATAATAGATATCATATGACTTGAGAATTATCCTTGGTTGACCCAACAGACCCCAAAGAAAAATGAGAAGATTACTATCATGTTCTTTCCAATGGTGGATCTTCTCTTGCCATATAATTATTTCCATTGTCTCCAATTGAGAATTATATTTCAACCAAACTCCAATATTATATAGGTAATGCTCATAGATATAATCAGCAAGTGGATGTGCACAACCATGTCTTATGATAACCCGAAGTTGTAGGTGATTAGACATCTTGTATGATAGTGGCAAAACACCCTTCCAAAGTTGGGTTCACCTCAGCCTATTTGGTTCACCAAAATCAACTGTTAAAATGACGTATAAAATACGACACACACATTTTAAATTCTCAATATAATTCTTCTCATACTGTTTTATGGAAAATCTCAACAGCTAAAGACCATCGTTCTATTCCCCTGTTATCCCTGCTCGACCCCGTTATACTCTTATTACCTGAAAGGAATTGTGAAGCAAAAGGGTGAGCACAAATAGCCCAGTAAAGAATATCATGACTAAAGATAATTATATTATCAATAGTTTTCATCAGTAATAAATCTGAGATTTAAACATATGGTAAAACTTTTCAATCATAGTTGCAGCGGAACGAGCAATCCATTAAAAGAGTCAAATAGACTATAATGTCTATTATCTTCTCCATGTTAAAAGTCCACCAATAATATTTTATCCCTGTAACATCAATCAACAATTCCTGTCCACAATCATGTAAGTTCATGATCATAATTATCTTGATGAATTCTTATTTGCACTCAGGACGAAGATAAATCTCATCACCTGTCTTTACCTGAAACACCAAAGATCATGGTTATACCAAATCACAGTTCCTGTTCATAATCATGCTAATCAATTCATCTCTGTATTACAAGCCAAAGATATTCAACAATTAATCATTCATCTTTGCACTACAGGCCAAAGATATTCACAAATCAACCGCTCATCTTTGCACTACAAGCCAAAGATATTCATCAATAGTTCATCTTTGTACTACGGGCCAAAGATATTCATCAATAGTTCATCTTTGCACTACGGCCAAAGATATTCGTATCTCAAAAAAATATCTAATCATTCCAAAATTTATAAACAATAATTATAACCATGTTGATCAGTTCATCTTTGCCTTTAAGCTAAAGATATTCAATTGTAAATTCAATGGTCATGAACATACCAGTCAACAATTCATCTTTGCATTACTGGCCAAAGAGAATCTATAGTCATGATCATACCAATAATCTACCCATCTTTACACTCAAGTCAAAGAGAAATTTCATCACCAGGATTATAAAAATGTTATATATGAGAATAAGAACAATACGATCCAATTGTCAATATGATAACCAATTGTGGAGTAAAATTCAAGAATAAAGCTTAAAACTTAGATCCGATCAAAGATAGGAACTGTAACAGACAATTTGGACAAATAGAAGAAAATTTAATTTTTTCGTGAATAGTGCCGTATACGTGAGTAGTAACCCCGACGGAAAAAGTAAGAATTTCATAATAAAATCCATGTCAATATTTCGGTATAATGATATTGAAAAGAATAACATCATTTACGAAAAAAAATAACATCCCTTACCATCCCTTACCTCAAAAGAATAGTACCTCTGACTGAAATATCGGATATAATACCGAAGGAAACTTGCACTGAATACTAATATTCAAAGTATTGAAATACTCACAAAAATACGCTCGATATTATAGAGAGAGAAAACTTCTGATTCTGGTGTGATTTTCAATTCTAACCTAAGCACCCTATTTATAGGAAAAACTTAGGATGCCAAAGGAGACTAAATTAATAAAATAATATTATTTTTTAAAATTTCCGCCGCCGGCTGCTACAACAAAATCAGAATTTTTTTTTCAACAAAAGTGGGGCCCACCCATTAAAAAAATATTTATTTTCCGAAACTTCAATAATTCATAATAAATAGCCCCTTTGTCAGAAAAATACAAATTCTATGTCCTTCTATAGAAAATTTAATTCTCTACAACTTTGTAGAAGGAAGTTTTTCCAAATTCCAAACATAAATTATCCGAAATCCATAAACAGATGATTTCTCACACCAAAATACTGATAAAAACACATCAGCACTAATTCCTTCTTTAATATCCACAAAATAAATATTTCCTTATCATATAAATCAATAATTAATTATTCACAAATAATATTATAGAACTTCAATATTGACAACCAGGTCGTTCCTAGGAAAGAGGGGGCCTTCCGATAAGGACTTCTCCTTGCTGGCGTGCAATTAAATAACCCCTCCTAGACAGAACTTCCTTAGACATTGTCAATAATGCTATCTAATAATATTATTCAAATAATATGAATTATTGAGTTGATAATGTAAAATACTGTGCAATGACAATTATTGAATCAATAATACCAAAATATCAACTGTAGCCATTATTGAATCAATCATATAAAATGGCATCGTAGCAATTATTGAGTCAATAAAATATCAATGTAACAATTATTGAGTCAAGAATATAAAATATCAACGTCACAATTATTGAGTCAATAATATAAAATATTGAACAGTAATTACTGTAACAATAATTGAATAAGTTTCTTCTCACGTAAGACTCAATAATTCGAAATACTATGCAATACCGTGTGCTACTGTGCAGCACCGCGTATCACTGTATTTTAACCACCGGGTATTTTAACAGTACTAACGGTAACAACTACGCCGTTATTTTATAAAAAGGTTATTTCTGTCGCTTTCTATATCCGACAGTTATTCCATTGTGGGGCCCACAAATAGCTGCGCCGTCGTACGAATATTCCCCGACAACAAGAATATTCCACGACCAAACGAATATTCCCCGACAACCAGAATATTTTGTGACAAACAAGATTTTTGTAATTTATTTTGAATATTTATTGAATTAAATAAATATTTTTTGATGATTTAATTATTGAGTTAAATAATTAATTGATGAATTTGTGGTAGATTAATTTAATTATATGTGTCACATTAGTTAAATTAATGTGGTGAATTTTTATATTCAAAGTATGTATTTAATTGAGCTTATTTGATTAATATATTAATTAATAAGCATAATGTTATTCTAATTAATTTAATAATTAATTAGAGATTTATGATTAGACATAATTAATAAATAAGAATTTTAATTATGTGACTATGTGATTTAATGTAGATTTATGCTATTTTATTTAATTGATTTAAATAGGATTATTGATTAATTAAAAGTGTGACATTATTAAACTATATTATAGTAAGTTAATTAAAATAAATGAGAAAGGATTCCTTAAGCTAGCCAAACAAGGCCTTAAGGGGAGTTGGTCAGTTAACCCACTAAGGGACCAACTGACAACCACTCACCCATTATATATTATACGTATTATACTTATATACATATATACTATATCAATTCATATATTCATATCAGAGAGAATTTTGAGAGAAAAGATTGAGAAAGAAGAATTGGAAAAGTTTATATCATCATCCTTGAATCATCTTCACAAACTAGCAAGGGTAATTCCTTCTCCTAAGTTTTTAAATTCAAGTTCTTAAAGTTTTCCATTAACGTATGTTAGATTCTCTGTGAATAACTAATTTGATAATTAATGTATGATATGATTTTATATGTGTTATTGTATGATCATAACATGTTGTATATCATGTATGCATGATTTAGTGCGATTAAATCCATGTAGTTATGCTTAATTTGATTTTTCAAAAGTTACAGAGTGTAGAAATTGTACATATGGCCCATATGGCCCTTACGTACAAAATTTACACACCTTATGCGTTTATTTAACTTAAATTAACACTTGAATGTGATTGTGTACATTTAAACGAACAAAATGGAAGTTAAACGAACGGATTCGGTGTTATAACGAATCCGTAACGTTGAATTCTTGTTTTCTTTCAAAACTTTATAAAATATTGAAAATAGTGAAATTAAATGTTGTGATTTGTGTAATTCCGTGATTTAAAGTGTTAAAAGCATGCTTAGAACATGGTATGATGTTTCTGTAAATTCTATATCTCATGGGTAGCCTTAAATTCATTTCGTTAGTTTAATTTGGATTTATTTGGGTTGCTCTGTGTGTCATTCGCGAACTGGAAATCTGGGTCTGCGTTTCCGCGCGGCCGCGCTGGTCCCAAGGGTAACTGGCGCGCGGCCGCGCCCCTTGCAGAAATTTGAAATTTTTTTTTTGCTAAGTGTTCGTGTGTTCTAAGAGGTGGTTTAAAACCTAATGTAATGAACATAAAGATATGCTAAACATATAATAAGAGGTTAATAACTTATATTACGTGAGTAATTAATAAGTTAATTACATGACTTGAATCGTTAATTGTATAGTCCAATAACGTGCTCAAGACCGATGTGTGTGATTCGATACGTATATCGAGTTATTGATTAATTTGTATTGTGAACGTATTGATGTGTAGGGTTTAATAAAGAACGTGAATTATAATTGTAGCTTGTGCAAGAGGCAAGTATCCTATCCCTAATTTATTGATTTAGCAAGTTCCCTAAATTCTAATTTATTCATTTATTAAGCCTTAGACTTGTGTTTCTATATCGAGTAAGCTCGTGTTTTTAATTGTTCAAGTTCGAAATTCATATTACATATTGTAACTCTTTTAAAAGCATGATTCAGTGATACAATACTTATTCGATTGTATACTCTTGAGATTTATTATTCAAGTTGAATATCGATGTTATTGTTGAACCTTATAGGACTAGTGAACCCTTATTGATTCGACTAGTCCATAGTTGATGAACGTTCTAAATTCCAAAATACTTATTGAGCTTATCCAAACCAAACTTCCTTTGGTGCGGACTCTGATGTCAAAACTGAGATGAACAACCCTGTAAAAGGGGATTATTTACGCTTTAGCGTTGAGATATTGTGCACAATATGGTACTAAGGGCTGATCCCCCTAAGTACGAGAAGTAGAGTCCATAGTCTTATGACTGTTAAAGGTTTTAAGTATAAACACTTTACAACCTAGGACATAGTTCAAGGTCTTATGACCCTCAGATGATATTTTGATTCCTGTTATTTATCCTCGAGTCAAAAGTTGAGTTTCTTTATTCAGATGTCCTTGATTCACTCGCATGTTATTATATTGTTGTCATATTATTATACTTGTGGGCAACCGTGCTCACTCTTGCGTAATAATAACATTGCAGTTAAGAACGAAAGGTCTGACGAGCCTTCTACTAGCAAAGGCAAGGGCAAAGTCAACAAGTGATGAAGACTTGTTGTTTATTTTATGTGTTTATGTTTCAGACTTATGTTAAAGTTGTGTAAAACTTATTTAATTAGTTATATTTCCGCATTTGATATTTAAGGTTAAGTACGACCTGGGATTGATGTATTTCTTTTCAGATGTTGTAACCCCATAAGGGGAGGATTATTTCTATTTATTTCATGGTTTGCATTTACTATGGGTAGATAGATAGATGATATTTGTACAGTGAACACCAAGTCCCGTGGAAATTGAAGTACCCGGATTTGGGGGTGTCACAGGTTGGTATCAGAGCCGTAGGTTATGAACCTTAGGTGGGGAAAAACCTTAGGATAGTAGCCTTTTTAGAGATCGAGAACATAGTAATGATAACTCTTATCGAGTTCTAAGAAAGATAATAACTTACCTTATGTGCTACGTGTTTATACTTATATATTCGAGTCTCGATTAGCATCACGTAATTACTAAAACTTAAAATTTTATTTGTCAGGATGACGAATGCTGGAGAACCTAGTCAGTCCAGGGACCTTGTACCCCTAGAGGCTAGAGAGGAGGAGCCCCGAGATATCCACGTAGTTTGGGAGCAGTTAGTCCGACGAGAGCCATCACCCTTGATCACAGTCATTGGTCAGGAGATTGTGCCGGTGTCTAATTCAGAGGAGGACTCTGAGGAAGACCCTGAGGAGATTGAAGTTCAGGCTGAGGCAGCTGAAGAGGAGGAGGAAGACCCTGAAGAGTTCCCGCCGAGCTCTATCAGTGCTGAGATGTATGACGAGCTGTATGACCGTAACATAGAGTTACGTGATACTGTTCAGGAGCTGAGGGAGACTGTTCAGGAGCTGAGGGAGCGGTCGGTTACTCAACAGTCTACCATCGAGCTGAGGGATGGAGAGGTTGAGGCTCTTCACACACGTTTGGGAAATGTAGAGTGGAATTTGGCTCACGAGAAGGGCCAAACCGAGCAGAAGTCAGAGGAAATTGAGGAATTGAAGAATGAACTAAAAGAGAAATCAGCAAGGCTGGCCATAGCAGAGGAGGCTTGGGTAAGGGAATCACGACGAGCAGATCTCGCAGAAGATAATTGTCGGGCGAAGAAGGCCAAGCTTGAAGAGACGTACTCTATACTTCAGTATGCAATTGACGAGGCCCAGGATCGGGTTACGAGGTACCCAATTCAGTTTGAAGGACTACCGTCGTACATGCTAGATCGCAGGACGATGTCTCGGATTATGGAAGAAGAGCGTGGCAAAGCTGTTCGTCGCCTTAATGGGCAGTGATAGGAACATTTGATTTTGTGAAACCTATCTGGTAGTTAATAATGTAAATTCCAATGTGTTTATAAACAGAGGAATATTTTATGTTTTAAATCCTGTAGATTCTTTATCTCAGGATAGTTGATGTAAATAGCAGTGATGCTATCGTATTATGTTAAAACTTTTGATTTAGTAATATATCAGAGTTTATTTGAGATAATGTGTTGACTGATTGTGTCTAAATGTTTAAGTTAAGCCTTAGATATTTAAAAGATTGAATAAAGTTCTAATACGCGTATTTCCTAACAGTAAAATGCCGCCAAGGAGACGATCTAACCGTCAACAGGCCCAAGAAGGGTCAACTAACAACAACAACGACGCCAATGCTAACCCCGTTCAGCAGTTGGCGAACTTACTTGCTGGAGCGCTTAACAACCAACCTCAAGCTCCACCGACCACAACGTTCAAGGACTTCAAGGCGGTGGGACCGCCAGAGTTTAAAGGCACCATGAACCCGATAGAAGCTCAAACCTGGGTCATGGAGATGGAAAAAGTTTTTGACGTCGCCAGAGTCAGAGAGGACCAGAAAACCGCCTATGCAACGTTCATGCTGAAATCTGAGGCCAGCTATTGGTGGCAAGCGAATAAGGTCCGGGGAGGTGAAGGTGTGATTACCTGGGAGAGGTTCAAGGAGATGTTCTTCGAGATGTACTTTCCGACCAGCTCGCAGAATCAAATGGAGGTCCAGTTCTTGGAACTGAAACAGGGAAATATGTCCGTACCAGAATATGCGGCGAAATTCAATGAGTTGGCTAGGTTTGCCACGTATCAAGTGCACACCGATCAGAGGAAGGCAAGGAGGTTTGAACAGGGCCTGAAGCCCTGGTTGTATAGCAAAGTGTCAATGTTCCAATTGAACACTTTTGCTGGGGTGTTGGAGAAGGCCATTCTCGCTGAAGGCGGGAGTGATGCAGTTACAAAGTATAACGAAGATCAGAAAAAGAAGAAGAGTGAAGGTGAAGGAATTAACAAGGCTAGTGGTAGCAACACGGGAGGGAGTAATAATCAGAAGAGGAGGTGGAATGATAACTCATCGACTGGGAATCAGCAAGGTGGTCAGAAAAAGAGGATCGAAGCTTGTTCGACCTGCGGGAAAGCTCACCTGGGGGTCTGTATGAAGGGAAAACGAGTATGTTATAATTGTGGTCAGGAAGGCCACATAGCACCTAACTGTCCGAACCCAAAGAAGGGCGCTTGCTTCACTTGCGGCTCAAAGGACCATCTGGCAAGGGACTGTCCCAAAAAGGGATCTGGAAGGGAAGGATCAGGTGGAAACAGGGGAAACAGCGGTGGAAGTGCTTTAACTATCACGGGACCAACCGCAACCAACCGACCAACCGCCAGGACCTTCAACATGACCGTGCAGGATGCTGTGCAGTCTCGCGATGTGGTGTCAGGTATCATTCCGATCAATAAAGTTAATGCTTATGTACTATTTGATTCGGGTGCTACTTGTTCATTTATATCCGATGACTTTGCTAAGAACTTAGAACTTCCTATGGACGAGTTAGAATACCCCATGAATATAGAGATTGCGAATAGAGAAGTAATCCCTGTTAAGTATGTACACAAGAACTGTAGAGTAGATATTAAGGGTAACATTATGAACGTAAATCTTATCCCGATTAGACTTGGGGAATTCGATGTTATTCTGGGAATGGATTGGCTAGTCAATTATGGGGCTGTAATTGATTGCCAGAGGAAGTGTATCAACCTTATGACCCCGTCAAAGGTTGTGTTTTATGGCAGTAAATCGCCTAGACAAGCGAGTTGTCTGACGATGATGCAGGCCAGGAAGTTGTTAAGACAAGGCTGTGTAGGATATTTAGCCTACATAGTCGATAGTCGTAAAGAAAATTCGAAATTAGAAGATATACCAGTCGTGAGGGACTTCTTAGACGTATTTCCGGATGATCTGCCAGGACTTCCGCCAGACAGAGAGGTTAAGTTTGTGATCGATTTGGCGCCAGGGACGGCCCCAATATCGAAGGCACCATACCGGATGGCTCCGGTAGAGATGAAAGAGTTAATGGTACAACTACAAGAGTTACTGGACAAGAAGTACATCCAACCGAGCGTATCGCCGTGGGGAGCGCCGGTGTTATTTGTGAAGAAGAAGGACGGGACGATGCGGCTTTGCATCGACTACAGAGAACTGAATAAGGTCACAATTAAGAATAGATATCCATTACCGAGGATCGACGATCTGTTCGACCAATTGAAGGGTGCAAGGTACTTTTCAAAGATAGACTTGAGGAGTGGCTATCATCAGCTGAAGGTGAGGCCAGAGGATGTTCCAAAGACAGCATTTAGGACTCGATATGGTCACTACGAATTTTTGGTAATGTCATTTGGTCTAACGAATGCTCCTGCAGCATTCATGGGCTTAATGAATGGAGTGTTCAAGCCGTTTTTGGACAAATTCGTGGTGGTCTTTATCGACGATATTTTGGTATACTCGAAGACCAAGGAAGAACATGTAGAACATCTGAAGTTAACATTAGAGGCGTTGAGAAGAGAGAAGTTGTACGCCAAATTTTCTAAATGTGAATTCTGGATTGAAAGAGTGCAATTTCTTGGACATGTGATCGACAAGGACGGAATTTCGGTAGATCCCTCTAAAGTCGAAGCTGTGATGAACTGGGATATGCCGAAAACACCGTCGGAAGTGAGGAGTTTTCTTGGATTGGCGGGTTATTATAGAAGATTTATTCAGGACTTTTCCAAGATCGCAACTCCGCTGACAAATTTGACTAGAAAATCGGTGAAATTCGTTTGGACAGAGAAGTGTGAGGAAAGTTTCCAAGAGCTCAAGAGGAGGTTGAGTTCAGCACCTGTGTTATCCCTTCCGGACGACACAGGCAATTTTGTGGTTTATAGTGATGCGTCGCATAAAGGACTTGGCTGTGTGCTTATGCAAAACGGCAGGGTCATTGCGTATGCGTCACGACAATTGAAAGACTATGAGAAGGGGTATCCGACCCATGACTTGGAGTTAGCTGCCGTGGTATTTGCTTTAAAAATTTGGAGACACTATCTCTATGGGGAGAAGTGTGAAATATATACAGACCACAAGAGTCTGAAATATATCTTTACACAGAAGGACTTGAATATGCGCCAGAGAAGGTGGCTGGAGTTAATTAAGGATTATGACTGTGAAATCTTATACCATCCGGGTAAGGCTAATGTGGTTGCCGACGCCTTAAGCAGAAAGGGTCGGGAGAAATTGATGATGTTGACTACTCAGGAGGAACTAATTTCAGCAATGGAAAAGCTGAAATTGGAAGTGAAGTATTCGATGGAGATTGACGAGAAGTTGTTTCAGATTCAAGCTGGTACAACCCTATTGGATAAAGTTAAGGAAGCTCAACTTCAGGACGAAGAATGTGAGAAGGTTAAGAAAAAGATATCTGAAGGAACCGAACCGAGATTCAAGATAGACAGTGAGGGACTACTGAGATTTGAGAATAGAGTTCGGGTACCGTCAGTGCCAGAAATTAAGGATGACATTTTGAGAGAGGCTCATAGCTCACGGTATTCAATTCACCCCGGTAGTACCAAGATGTACCAGGATCTTCGACAGCACTTCTGGTGGCCAAATTTGAAACGAGATGTTGCTGAGTGTGTTGCAAAGTGTCTAACCTGTCAGAAAGTGAAAGCAGAACATCAGAGACCAAGTGGTTTGCTACAACCCCTGGAAATCCCAGAATGGAAATGGGAACACATTACGATGGATTTCGTGGTTGGCCTTCCGACGACTCAGAAAGGCTACGACGCAGTATGGGTTATCGTTGACCGACTGACGAAATCCGCACACTTCCTTCCGATTAAAATCAGATTCAACTTAGACCAGTTGGCAAGGCTATATGTGAAAGAGATTGTTTCGAGGCACGGAGTTCCGGTGTCAATTGTTTCCGACAGAGATCCGCGTTTCACATCGAACTTCTGGAAGCGACTACAAGAATGCATGGGGACACAGTTGAGAATGAGTACGGCTTATCACCCTCAGACAGATGGGCAGAGTGAAAGAACGATCCAGACATTGGAAGATATGTTGAGAGCATGCATCATGGATTTAAAAGGAAATTGGGATGATCACCTACCGCTTGTGGAATTCGGTTACAACAACAGTTACCACGCTAGTATTGGCATGCCGCATTACGAAGCGTTGTACGGAAGAAAATGCAGAACCCCGCTATACTGGGATGAAGTTGGCGAGAGACAACTATTAGGTCCAGAACTGGTACAGCAGACAGCAGAGATAGTCAAAGTGATCAGAACAAGACTGGTAGCAGCTCAGGATAGGCAGAAGAAATACGCCGATCCACACCGTAAGAACGTTGAGTTTGAATCGGGTAGCTATGTGTTCTTGAAAGTCTCTCCCTGGAAGGGGAAGATCAGATTCGGTAAGAAGGGAAAATTGAGCCCAAGGTTCATTGGACCCTTTGAAGTACTGCGAAGGATTGGAGAAGTTGCGTATGAGGTAGCCTTACCTCCGGCGCTTGAGAATGTCCACAACGTCTTTCATGTGTCAGTTTTACGCCCCTACAAACCCGATTACAAACATGTGATTGAATATGAACCCCTACATTTTGAGAAAGACTTATCCTATGAAGAAATTCCTGTTCAGATTGTTGACAGGAAAGAGCAAGTCCTCAGAAATAAAATTATACCTTCTGTTAAGGTAATTTGGAGGAACCACAATGCTGAAGAAGCTACGTGGGAACTCGAAGAGCATATGATGAAGAATTACCCAGATTTATTTACTTAATTTTTTTGTTTATGCGATTCTGGGGACAGAATCTTTGTAAGGGGGGGAGAATGTAACGGGACGAAATTTAATTGAACCGTGATTCTGGGGACAGAATCCTTTTAAGGGGGGAAAGATGTGACAAACAAGATTTTTGTAATTTATTTTGAATATTTATTGAATTAAATAAATATTTTTTGATGATTTAATTATTGAGTTAAATAATTAATTGATGAATTTGTGGTAGATTAATTTAATTATATGTGTCACATTAGTTAAATTAATGTGGTGAATTTTTATATTCAAAGTATGTATTTAATTGAGCTTATTTGATTAATATATTAATTAATAAGCATAATGTTATTCTAATTAATTTAATAATTAATTAGAGATTTATGATTAGACATAATTAATAAATAAGAATTTTAATTATGTGACTATGTGATTTAATGTAGATTTATGCTATTTTATTTAATTGATTTAAATAGGATTATTGATTAATTAAAAGTGTGACATTATTAAACTATATTATAGTAAGTTAATTAAAATAAATGAGAAAGGATTCCTTAAGCTAGCCAAACAAGGCCTTAAGGGGAGTTGGTCAGTTAACCCACTAAGGGACCAACTGACAACCACTCACCCATTATATATTATACGTATTATACTTATATACATATATACTATATCAATTCATATATTCATATCAGAGAGAATTTTGAGAGAAAAGATTGAGAAAGAAGAATTGGAAAAGTTTATATCATCATCCTTGAATCATCTTCACAAACTAGCAAGGGTAATTCCTTCTCCTAAGTTTTTAAATTCAAGTTCTTAAAGTTTTCCATTAACGTATGTTAGATTCTCTGTGAATAACTAATTTGATAATTAATGTATGATATGATTTTATATGTGTTATTGTATGATCATAACATGTTGTATATCATGTATGCATGATTTAGTGCGATTAAATCCATGTAGTTATGCTTAATTTGATTTTTCAAAAGTTACAGAGTGTAGAAATTGTACATATGGCCCATATGGCCCTTACGTACAAAATTTACACACCTTATGCGTTTATTTAACTTAAATTAACACTTGAATGTGATTGTGTACATTTAAACGAACAAAATGGAAGTTAAACGAACGGATTCGGTGTTATAACGAATCCGTAACGTTGAATTCTTGTTTTCTTTCAAAACTTTATAAAATATTGAAAATAGTGAAATTAAATGTTGTGATTTGTGTAATTCCGTGATTTAAAGTGTTAAAAGCATGCTTAGAACATGGTATGATGTTTCTGTAAATTCTATATCTCATGGGTAGCCTTAAATTCATTTCGTTAGTTTAATTTGGATTTATTTGGGTTGCTCTGTGTGTCATTCGCGAACTGGAAATCTGGGTCTGCGTTTCCGCGCGGCCGCGCTGGTCCCAAGGGTAACTGGCGCGCGGCCGCGCCCCTTGCAGAAATTTGAAATTTTTTTTTTGCTAAGTGTTCGTGTGTTCTAAGAGGTGGTTTAAAACCTAATGTAATGAACATAAAGATATGCTAAACATATAATAAGAGGTTAATAACTTATATTACGTGAGTAATTAATAAGTTAATTACATGACTTGAATCGTTAATTGTATAGTCCAATAACGTGCTCAAGACCGATGTGTGTGATTCGATACGTATATCGAGTTATTGATTAATTTGTATTGTGAACGTATTGATGTGTAGGGTTTAATAAAGAACGTGAATTATAATTGTAGCTTGTGCAAGAGGCAAGTATCCTATCCCTAATTTATTGATTTAGCAAGTTCCCTAAATTCTAATTTATTCATTTATTAAGCCTTAGACTTGTGTTTCTATATCGAGTAAGCTCGTGTTTTTAATTGTTCAAGTTCGAAATTCATATTACATATTGTAACTCTTTTAAAAGCATGATTCAGTGATACAATACTTATTCGATTGTATACTCTTGAGATTTATTATTCAAGTTGAATATCGATGTTATTGTTGAACCTTATAGGACTAGTGAACCCTTATTGATTCGACTAGTCCATAGTTGATGAACGTTCTAAATTCCAAAATACTTATTGAGCTTATCCAAACCAAACTTCCTTTGGTGCGGACTCTGATGTCAAAACTGAGATGAACAACCCTGTAAAAGGGGATTATTTACGCTTTAGCGTTGAGATATTGTGCACAATATGGTACTAAGGGCTGATCCCCCTAAGTACGAGAAGTAGAGTCCATAGTCTTATGACTGTTAAAGGTTTTAAGTATAAACACTTTACAACCTAGGACATAGTTCAAGGTCTTATGACCCTCAGATGATATTTTGATTCCTGTTATTTATCCTCGAGTCAAAAGTTGAGTTTCTTTATTCAGATGTCCTTGATTCACTCGCATGTTATTATATTGTTGTCATATTATTATACTTGTGGGCAACCGTGCTCACTCTTGCGTAATAATAACATTGCAGTTAAGAACGAAAGGTCTGACGAGCCTTCTACTAGCAAAGGCAAGGGCAAAGTCAACAAGTGATGAAGACTTGTTGTTTATTTTATGTGTTTATGTTTCAGACTTATGTTAAAGTTGTGTAAAACTTATTTAATTAGTTATATTTCCGCATTTGATATTTAAGGTTAAGTACGACCTGGGATTGATGTATTTCTTTTCAGATGTTGTAACCCCATAAGGGGAGGATTATTTCTATTTATTTCATGGTTTGCATTTACTATGGGTAGATAGATAGATGATATTTGTACAGTGAACACCAAGTCCCGTGGAAATTGAAGTACCCGGATTTGGGGGTGTCACATATTTTATAACCACTTGCTCATTTTAAAAATATTTGCACATTTCACCCATAACTTTAAACTTTTATAAATTTAACCATTTACTAAATAGAAAAATTGAATACTTCTATTTCATAAAATCTGGGGTCTTACATATAGTCTTGTGAATAGCACAACAAATGATATATAAATAAATAGGTAGACAACTCTTGTCAATTACATTAACATGTAACTCTTTTTTTTGCCTCTTAAATCATAATGGTCAAGTGTGTGCACATCCGAACTAAAATGATTTAAGTTAAGTCCAGCTTAGCACTTCCATAAATTCAAAAAAAAAAATTATTTGTTCTTGTGGATAGCATAACAAAATAATATTGTTCAATTTTCTTAATAAGCATCAAATGTGATTAAATTAATATCTTTAATACGCAATACTCGTCTTGTGGATAGCACAACAAGCTCATATTAAATATTTAATACTCTATTAATTTATCATGCTAGAAGGCGACGTTCGATATTCCAAATATCATTGAACGCTTCAGACTTAATATAATTTTTTTAAGGGGTTTGTTATTATTGTTTCATCTTGTTTAGCGCGCATGCACACACACACATACAGATATATATATATATATATATATATATATATATATATATATAATATGCATTATTTTATTAAATATCCGAAGCATGTTTGCATAAAATATAATATATATAATACTTACCATGCAATATAGAATACTATATTCTACCCGGATTGATTATGGATTTTTATTCTAGTTTGGTTCACTATAGCCACCAAGTAAACCAAAAGGTCAAACATAGTTGTGCAAAAATTTAAATTTAAATGTAACTATTACATTTAAACCCGTGCTCCATACAAACGGGTCTTCACGCGCTCCTTGCTCCTTAGTCTCCAATTTCTTTTAGATAATTCTAACTATCTCTATTACATTAACTATTTAAATTAAATAGAAACCTTGATCAGCAGTCAAGGGGAAGTACATAGGAGGGAGATAGAATTTACATCGAGAAAAACTAGAGAAGACGAGGTACGCATACCCCATTTAATAAAACCCATTCATTCATGCATTCAACTAAAATAAAATCCAATCACATTGGTCAATAGTCCATAATTAACCCCATTTATTATCATACACATTAACATATGCATCAATAAATAACCATTCATCTCATGAATTAGAAAGCCTTTCCATATATAGATCGATGTCATTTAATGGACAAAAAATTTGCAAAATTTTATTTTTGAAAAAAAATAAACTCTTTTATTTTAATCAAAAACAAATCCAAAGTAAACTCTTTAATTTTAACAGTTTGAAATCATTTTTCAAATAAAATAAACTACTTTATTTTAAACTTTTATCAACTTAATAAACCATTTATTTCAATTGAATGAAAAATAGAATTTCAGTTTCTATTCAGGGGCTTGCGCAGCTACGCCCAGAATGAACTGGGGCGCGGCGTAGCTGCGCTACCTTTTTGAATAGAACAATTTTGCTGAACGGCGCAGCTGCGCCCAGAATGAACTGGGAAGCGGCGCAGCTGCACTATTCGTCGCAGAATCTGCAGAATTCGATTTTTGTCAAGAAAATTTGATTCAATCCTACATTAATTCATACATGGAATCATAAAATTGATAATTAGCACTAAGTTAGGCTCTTATACCACTGTTGAGTTTGTATGTAATGCAAACATGCAATCAAATTACACAATTAAGGGGCGGAAGCGCGAAATATAGGTTTTTAAATTTTTTATACAAACTCATACCATGATCATGCTTTGTGCTCAATTATCAATAACAGAAAAGTAAGGATGAATTAGAATCATACCTTTGTAGATTCTAGCTTCCACAGGTACGAGTTATACTCCTTGCTTCTCCCTGATCTTCTTGAATATCCTGTAGTGGCTCCTTCCTTTGATCAACGTTAGCCACCCAAGTGTTTGGCCTCTAGAGGTGATCCACTAAGGAAGAAGAATTACTCAAGAAGATGGGTGGTTGGCTAAACCCTTTTTCTATTCTCTGTAGAAAATATTTGGTATTCTCCAACTCTTAGAATCACGTATGTTTTATATCTGATATAAGACTCTCTTATATAGATATTAGGTTAACCCTACTAATCTAATTAGAATTGAGTTTTATTTATTTAATTAATTAAACTCTTTTAATTAATTAGCTTTCCAATATATTGATATTAATTAATTAAACTCTTTAATTAATTTGTCTCCTAATCTCATTAGGAATGAGTGAGAGTACTTATATTAAATTAATTTCTAAACTCCTTTAGAATTAAAATAATAATAATAATATTAATAAGACTTCTCTTATTAATTTATATTTAATATTTCTAAAATATTAAATAATAAATATTAAGCTATTTAATTTATTCTATCACCATAGATTAAATTAATTATACTTAATGTATTATTACAATTATGCCATTTTTCTTCTTAAATAATTCTTCTTCTTTTTATGGTGTGACCCTTTAGGTTCCCCATATTAAACCGGTTGTGAATAAATTAATTAGAATAATTCTAATCTTATTAAAATAAATAAATTAAACTAATAATTTATTTAAATAAATAACATTTATTCTACAATAGGGATAAGCCTCCCTAGCGATCAATGACTTTTCAAATAATATAGATTTCAACAATAATCATAAAAGAACCTGTGAGTTAATAGTTACCGTACAATTCAATCCTCCCATCATACAATGTCCTAATTAAATATAAGACATGGATTTACTGTCAAGTCTTATTTTATTTAATTATATGTATTTCGATTAGAAAATGCACAACTCTATATAATGCAAATTAGAAACTTCTTTCTAATTTCATTCCACCTTGGCCAAGGATTCATGGGTTGTCATTTAACGAATCACATAGGACATATCTCCTCTTTTACTAGAGGTGGTAGATTTTTTATTGATCATTCATTATCTCTATATGTAACTCATTATACCCAAGCTTACCCTTTTATATACCCTAAAGGGCCTTAAGGAATAAGTCAAAGTATAATTCATTACATACAAGATACTATGATGATCTCAAGTCCAAGGATCACTTGTACTACCATCACATTAGGAATTCCTATTGACAGGCGAGTAAAACTCCATTAGGTATTCCACAGCAAGTCACGTTTAGTGAACTTATTCTCCAATAAGCACCTATATACTTGTTTTAGTGTCTCCACACAAATGATCACGAGATCAATCATCATCATCTAATGAGCAAACAATATATGTACCAATCTATCCGAATTTACTAATTACCTTTTAATAATTCCACGATTGGGAACTATTTTAGTTTTAAGCTTTCTAAGAATTTAAATCTCATCTGCATGATCAACATCATGTTTCTAAAAGCATTGCTTAAAACTATGGGTTATTTACATATTATAAAAATAGCATCATGTAGATAATTAAATGCCTTTAATGAATACTTTTATTAATAAATAAATAAAATTATTTACAAAGTATGTGCTTTATCATCATACATGATTAGCTAGTATGCACACTACTATCATGTTATGCACACACAAGGCGAGTATTGCATATTTAAGATATTAATTTAATCATATTTGATGCTTATAAAGTTAATTGAACAATATTATTTTTTTGTGCACACACAAGGAAAATATTATTTTTTCGAATATATGGAGTGCTAGGTTGGACTTAACTTAAATCATTTTAATTCGGATGTGCACACACTTGACCATTATGATTTAAAAGATAAAATACAAGGAGTCACATGTTGATGTGATTGACAAGAGTTGTCTACCTATTTATTTATATATTGTTTGTTGTGCACACACAAGGCTATATATATTTGAAATGGGATCCTTATTCTCACTAGCAAATCTTTAATTAGATGTTGTCGATCTATATAACTGAGGGTAATATAGTTTGAAGAAAATAGTGGGAGATACCAATCTAAAATTAATTAAATAAATATTTTCTAAAATATTGTCTTTTCACATGCAGAAATTTTAAAATATCAAAATCACTAATTTCACTACGTAGCATACTTGATGCTAGCAAACTAACCGACCCGAATTACACGGACTTGTTAAAGAATCTGAGAATAGTTCTCACTACTAAAAAGATTTCTTATGTCCTAAATTCACCTGGTCCTGGAACTGTTCTAGAACCAGCCTCCGAGGAAGAGATTGTCAATATTATTAAGTGGCAAGATGATGCATCGATGGCTCAATGCATCATGCTCGCATCTATGAATAACGAGCTTCAGCGTCAGTATGAAAACATAGATGCCCCTACTATGTTACTTTACCTCAAGGAGTTATATGGTGAACAAAATAGGACTTCAAGATATGAGATATCTAAGGAGCTCTTTCGATCTCGGATGACCGAGGGTATAACCGTTGAAACTCTTCCTTAGGGTGATCAATCTGATTGAACGTCTCGGACAGCTTGTGTGACGCCCCCAAAATAGGTTCAATACTCAACCCATTCTGAGTCGCCAAATACATGGTACAGAATCCAAATACAATCTTTTATAACATATGGTCGTGTAAAATACGACCACATAAACTATGAGCTTCAATACAAATCGTATATAATACGAAATATAAACACTCAAATTCATTCCTTATTCATTACAATTATTATCCCACTATTTTATAGAATAGTGAGGACTTCTACAGATCTAACTCTGATCATCACATTGTTCCCCGACTAGTCCCCGCGATATTCTCATTTCCTGAAGAGAACAATGGAAGAAAAGGGTGAGCTCAACTAGCCCAGTAAAGAATATTATGACTAAGATAATGAAAAATAAATTATCGTTAGTCTTTAACAAATCAGATAAAATAGTATGGACAATAAATTTTAGATCAACAACTGCAGCGGAAATAACAATTCATTAGAAGAGTGAAGTAGAGAATGAAGTCTATTATCTTCTATGATTTAAAAGTCCATCATCAATATTTTATCCCTGTAACATCAATTAATATATATCTCGAACCAAATATTCATGTTTGCACTACGGCCAAAGATATTCATTTGTATCACCAGTTGGTCATGTTCATCTCAACACCTGTCCATCTTTGCACTACGGGCCAAAGATATTCATCAGGTAATCATTCATATTTGCACGACAGGCCAAATATATTCATCAAGTAATCATTCATCTTTGCACTACAGGCCAAAGATATTCAATTATATCGCCATTTAGACTGAGGATGTAACGATTGAGAATTTTATATATTAATTGTGAATATTTATTGAATTAAATAAATATTTTATTGAATTTATTTGTGGAGATAAATAAATAAATTGTGTGATTGTTGTTGATAATTTAATTAAGTGACATATATTTAATTAAATTGATATGTTAGCACTGGTGTAGCATAATTTTAATTTAGTTGAGAATAATTCAATTATATTTAATTTTATGTGCTAAGTGTTAAGAATAATTGTTACATGAATTATATTTAATAAAGGAATTTCAATTGTGTAACAATTTGGTATTATGTGTTTTATTAATTAAATAGGTGTAGTATTTAATCTATGGAGTAAAAGATTTATTAAAAGAATGGAAAAGAGTTTTAAGTGGTTTTACCAAACAAGGCCCTTATACTTGTTTAATCTTATTTTACCCAAACAAAGCCTTAACACTAAAACTATTTTTTTAACTAAGAGTTTGCCAAACATGGCCTTGGGCTTTTCAAATTTTGTAACTTATGTTATTAATAAGAATTAATATGGTTATAAGTATTATACTTATTATTTATAAGTTACATATATATTATATATGTATATGTATATTATAATATATGTCAGATAGTTAGTACGTTAGTTTTACAAACAAAACAAAGAAAACAAGAGAAGAGAGTTAGAGAGTTATCAGAGAAGAAGAAGAAGAAGAATCTTTGAGAAGACAAAACAAGCCTCATCATCATCATCATCATCATCATCATCTCCATCTCTTTCTCTTTCTTAAGTTAGAACTAGTAAGGTTATAATCTTAACCCTAGAATTAATTCATATGCGTTTTGTTTTCTTCTTTGTCAAATTCAGTTTGTGATAATCATGAAATTATATGTATATATGGTGTTCATATGTAATTGTATGCCATGAAAGGGTTTTCAAAATACAATTGTTGTAAAAATAAGTTTTCAAAGCATGTTCTTCTATATTTTCATGGTTTTAGAATTCTTTGTAAAAATCTCTTTGTGAAAGTTATTTATTTTGATATGTGAATGGGATATGTACATATATATCTATATATATATATATATATATATATATGTTTACATATAACGGTTATAGTTATTTAAGAGTTTCAATTCACAAGTATATGATGAATACTATGAAATCATGTTCATAGTAATCTTTTATGAATTTATGTTGAAACTTTTCTTGAATCATTGATGTTAGCATGAAGATGTGTGTAATATGTGATATAACATGATTATATATGAGTTATATGGTTGTGTTAGCAATTCAAACCATGAATTTTTGATAAACAATAGGAATTGTGTTCATAGTGATTTTCTTTGAATTAATTTTTGAAAAATGGCTTTTTATACTATCAAATTGATTTTTGATTTTGAGTTATTGTTGAAATTGATCATGTATTATGTTAGTATGTTAAGAATATGAGTTATTACAATTGGAATCACTTGAATTGATTTAAAAACGAGTTCGTAGTAACAATTTTCGTCAAGAACGCTTAAAATTGTGTTTTTCTTCAAAAATCATGAAATCTTGATTTTGATTATGTGTTATATGGATTTTAAATGTTATAAGCATTTTAATAAGTTTAAAATATTGTTTGTATCAAGTTTCATATTTATCATGTTGGGAAAAATCAAATTCGGTGTGAAGGAATGAGCCAAATTAGCTTATTTCTCCACCAGTTCGCGAGCTGGGAGGTGCACCAGGGGGTGACCCACCCCAGTAGGGCTTGTAGGCCTATAGGACCCTCCCCATCTGGTTAGCCTGCTGTCCAGGAAAGTTTGGTTTTTGGTTTTGAGTTTTCATGCCCCGTTTGTTTAGCTAACTTATTTCTATGACTTGGAAAGTGAAATATATTATAATTTAACATATTTTTGATGTGTTTAAGTTTGATTGAAGTGTTATATGAGTATGTTACATGTGTGTGTGTGTGTTACTTTCCTAAGTTACACAACACGGTTCATTAAATTATAAGTTTATGAATGTACGCCGTGAGTATAGACTCACATACTTGACTAGTTAGCAACCAATGTGATAAATTACATGGTGAATTGGACTTGAGTATGAAGTTCAATGGTTTAAATGTTGTAGTTGGATACTAATAGATGGTTTGAAGATAATACAAATGTGTAGGGTATTTGTGGAGTGATTGTAATTGTGTTTCAAGTGTAGCTTGCGCTTGAGGCAAGTTTGCTATCTCTAAACTTATTATTGTGCAAGTTTTCTAATTCTTATTTCTTTTATGATAAGCAAGTTTCCATTTTGAACTTGTTATTCACTTTGTACAAGAGTTGTTGTATTCTAATATTCCTAATGCTCTAATAATGAAGCGTTATTGAGGTATTATGATCTTGACTTAGTTGTTCAACCAAGATTCACTTATTCTTTCAATTGCTTTGAGTTACTTCTAAAGCATGCCTATCTATTATAAAGTTTATTGTCATATCTTGTAATTGGTTCATGATTCTTATATCATTGAACTATTAAAGTGTTGTGAGTCGATTCAACTACTCCTAGTTGGATGATAGTTGAACTCTAAAGTTCCCTTATCTATCCAAACCAAACTTTTTTTTGGTGCGGACGTGAATTCTATTTCTGAGAATGAACAACCCTATTTGTTAGGGGATATTTATGCGAAAGCGTTAAGATGGTTGTGCACAATTCATGATACCAAGGGTTGATCTCCCTGAGTACGAGTTAAAGGTCCATAGTCTTATTGACTGTTAAAGGTTTAGATAGAAATATATATAACCTTGGACAATAGTTCAAGGTTTTATGACCCTCAGATGTTTCTATATTCGAATTCTATGTATTGATGAAAGAATTATAATTCAATTCTTTATTTTGATGGAAGTAAAGTTATACAAACTCTTTTGAAATTATTCATATATGTCATATCACTGTTGTATTTTCAAGTGAGCTTTTGTTTGCTCACTCTTGCATGTTTTACCACCACTTGCAGTTGTGAACAAGAATGTTGACATACCGTCAACAAGTAAAGGAAAAGGAAAGGCGAACAAGCGAAGACTTGTTGTTTTAAGTTACTTTTGTAATAAGACTTAGTTGGTTATGTTTTAATTCCGCATTTATTTGTTTGATGTTAAGATTTAGTTAACCCTGGAATTTTTACTGGTCAAGTTGTATTCCTTTTAAAAGGAAGATTTTATTAAGATGTTATAAAGGTTGTAAATTACTTTGCAAGTCTTTATATTTGGGTAGATGCATGTTTTAATTAGAAAGTAAAAACCAAATCATGTGGAAACGAAGTACCCGGATTTGGGGGTGTCACAAAGGATGATGAAAAATAATATAAATTACAAATCTAGTGAGATAAATGACAAAAATTAGGGATTCGTAATTTAGTTTATCCAAGTTCAATAATACTTCGTAATAATCAATTGTGGAGCAAAATTCAAGAATGAAGATCAAAACTTGGATCCAATCAAAGATAAAAAAAATATTTTTTTATCGTGAATAGTAACTCGTGAATAGTAACTCGTCATGAAAAGTTGTAAATTGTCATAAAAAGTTTAAAAAATTATTCCGGTGAAATGATACTAGATGAAGCGCAAAACTCAAGAAATTTTTGATCATTTCAAGAATTATAGAAGCAATACTTACCGTAGTAAGTTCAGATTTAGGAATATGAAATAAAATATTATTACTTCCATAATATGAAATATGAAAGAAAATAATATTCATTATGAATATTGAAAGAAAATAACATTATTTACGAGAAAAATAACATCATTTACCTTAACAGGAGAGTAGTTTTAACTGGAATATCAGATATTATGCAGACAAAAACTTGCACTGTTATCAACACTCAAAGTATCTAAATACTTACAAGAAATAAGCTTGATATTATAGAGAAAAAATTTTCTGATTCTGGTGTGATTTTCATTTCGAATTAAGCACCCTATTTATAGGAATTGTGTGGCACACCAAGATTGGAAAAAAAATCCCACAGATGATTTTCAAGCCCCCAACTTTTGACAAAGCTTAGCACACCAAGGATGGTTTCAACAAAGTCTCCACCAATTTGTCCCACGTGTTTATATAATATATATATATATATATATATATTAAAACATTTATTGTTGAAACTTCAATAATTCATAATAAATAGCCTTTTTATCAGAAAAATACGAACCTTATGTTCGTTCCATATGAAATTTAATTCTTTACAACTTTGTAGAAGAAAGTTTTTCCAAATTCCAAACGAAAAATGACTTAAATTTACATACTTATGATTTTCTCACACCTCCATTCCGACAAAATACATATACTGATAAAAACAACCATCAGCACTAATTCCTTCATTTATATCCACATTAAATAAATATTTCCTTATCATTTTTGTCAATAATTAATTATACCCAAATAATGTTATAGAACTACAATATTGACAACCAGATCGTTCCCAGAAAAGAGGGGGCTTTCCGATAAAGATTTCTCCTCATTGGCGCGCAATTATATAACCTAACATTTTTTCTCGACAGAACTTTCTAGACATTGTCAATAATGCTATCTAATAATATTATTCAAATAATATGAATTATTGATTTGATAATGTGAAATAATGTGCAGTGGTTACTGTAACAATTATTGAATCAATAATATAAAATATCAACGTAACAATTATTGAATCAATAAAATATTATGTAATTATCAATATATCAATTATTGAATCAATAAAATAAAATATTGAACAGTAATTACTGTAACAATTATTGAGTAAGTGACTTCTTACGTAAGAATCAATAATTAGAATTACTGTGCAATACCGTGTGCTACTATGTAACAACGCGTATTACTGTATTTTTTATCACCGGATATTTCAACAGTTTAACGGTAACAATTTTACCGTTATTTTTATAAAAATTACTTCTGTCGCTTTCTATATCCGACATTCATTCTGTTATGGGGTCCACCAATGACTGCGCCGTCGTACGAATATTCTCCGACAAAAAGAATATTCCTCGACCAAACGAATATTCCCCGACAACAATGAATATTTTATAACCACTTGCTTATTTTGAAATATTTGCACATTCCACCCATAACTCACCACATTTATCAAATTAACACCTTACTATTTCAAAATAATATATATAAAGAAAATTAATTCTTTATTCATAAAATTTGGGGTCTTACAACCTCCCCTCCTTATGAAATTTCGTCCTCGAAATTGACGTACGTACCTGGTATGTCGAAAAGGTGAGGATACCTTGGTTTCATTTTCGATTCCAACTCCCAGGTCATTTCCTCAATATCATGGTTCCTTCACAAAACTTTAACTTGAGGTATAATCTTTGAGCGTAAGACATGTTCCTTCTTATCCAAGATCTTGAAAGGTATCTCCTCGTATGTTAAATCTTCGGCTATCTCGTCTGGTTCTAACTCAATAATGTGGTTTGGGTCTTTCACATATTTACGTAGCACGGATATGTGAAAAACGTTATGAACACGAGATATGCTTAGCTGTAAAGCGAGTCTGTAGGCCACATTTCCTACTCGATCAAGAATCTCAAATGGACCAATAACTCGTGGATTGAGCTTTCCTTTCTTTTCGAATCTCGTAACTCCTTTCCATTGAGCAACACGTAACAATACATGATCTCCGACATTAAACTCCACATCCCTTCGATGAAGATCTGCATAACTCTTTTGTCGATCTTGTGCGGTTTGTATCCGTTGCCGGATCATTTGAATCTTTTTCATAGTCATACGTATTAACTCCAGTCCCAACAATGTTGCTTCACCCACCTCATCCCAGCATACTGGAGAATGACACTTTCATCCATACAATGCTTCGAATGGAGCCACGCCTATACTTTCCTGGTAACTATTATTGTAGGAGAATTTCACCAATGATAAGTACTTATCCCAACTCCCTTTGAAGTCTAGAACACAGAGTCTCAATAGATCTTCAAGAGTTTGGATAGTCCTTTCTGATTTCCGGTCCGTTTGAGGATGATAAGCCGAACTGAATCGTAAATCCATGCCCATAGCTTTTTGCAAACTGACCCCAAATCGTGAAGTGAATCTTCGGTCACGATCCGAAACTATGGATACTGGTATGCCATGCAACCTCACAATCTCATTCACGTACATACGAGAAAGACGTTCAAGGGAATAAGTCTCTCGTATAGGCAAGAAATGAGCAGACTTAGTTAATCTATCGACAATAATCCAAATCGCATCTATGCCTTGAGAAACCTTGGGAAGACCCGTAACGAAATCCATGGTAATGTGTTCCCACTTCCATTTTGGAATCTCAAGTGGTTGTGTTGGATACTGACCCCAAATCGTGAAGTGAATCTTCGGTCACGATCCGAAACTCTAGATACTGGTATGCCATGCAACCTCACAATCTCATTCACGTACATACGAGCAAGACGTTCAAGGGAATAAGTCTCTCGTATAGGCAAGAAATGAGCAGACTTAGTTAATCTATCGACAATAACCCAAATCGCATCTATGCCTTGAGAAACCTTGGGAAGACCCGTAACGAAATCCATGGTAATGTGTTCCCACTTCCATTTTGGAATCTCAAGTGGTTGTGTTGGTCGAAAACCCAATCACTAAACACGCGCAAGTATACGCGGTATAACAAGTAAGACAGTGATAAGGAAAGTGTCGTACCCACGAGGAACTATCACTAATATTTACCAAATACCAACTTTGTATCGCTTAAGTCTTATTCGAACAGCAAACTAATAAGAGTGTGGTTAATTTAGTTATAACTAATTATCAAAGCAAGTAAATGGATAACAAATGGCAATCGAAGGCACTACAAGCTAAGGTCACAACTTCCCCCCACACAGGCATTCTGTCGAACACCTGGCGTGTTATGCTTCATCAAACTTCATACCCTTCTCTCTTTGGTCTTAATGGTCACGACAGTTTGTCGACCGAGAACACACAGGTGCTCATACACCTCTGTCGAGGTATGCACAAACATTTCCTCTCCAGATCCACCCGATAGGGAATAGAACAAAAAAGAACGTCCAAGCTAGGTGATAATCCTACACATGTCTATGCAAATTAACCTAACAAGGATTTAAGCATAAGTTCTCTAGTAGGTCGCGCGAGGCACATAGATATATGTCTATTCTACGAACAACTTAAGTAGTCGAAACACATAATCACATGCCAATATATTTAGGTGTAAGTCTATAATCCTTCTTTCAATATCATATAGATTACCAAAATCATCACAAATATCTTAGCGAGAATCATTAAGCATGAATATATTAAACCAAACCATATGGTGCCAATCAAAGAGATAAGACAGTCAATTTAAATAACAAAGGGTTCCATTGTAACCTTAGAGCCAATACTTAGTTCATAGCTATTGAACAAAATATAAGTAACAATAAAGTCAACATTTATGGATTATAAAATCAGAGGAAATAAATGGATAAGAATAAACTCTATCGAAGCCCTTCAGTCTCCAAACATTTTGCTCCTTTCAAGCTCTCCAATTCGTGTAGCTCACTGCTCTTGTTGCTCCAAGGAAATCCCAGACTTTTCCCTAATATACCTAATCTATATTTACAAATATTACCTAATAACTAGAGAGAGAAAGTACAAAAGAGGAGAGAGAACTATATTGTTCTAATCTATCCTAAGCTATCCGATTATATCCCCGTATCCCCTCTCTGGTATACAGAGGCTCTCTTGATATATATATATATATATATATATATATATCTGTTTTCTTCTTTAGCTAGGTCAAAAGCAAGCCTTCTCTGCGATGCCACGTTAGCACCAAAAGACCAGAGGTCGCGCTGCAGCGCGAGTCCATAAAGGAACTGTGGCGCTGCAGCGCTAGGATGACATCAGCAAGGACCAGGGGGCGGCGCCGCGGTGCGAGATTAAGAATAGTCATTGGCGCTGCGGTGCCAGTGTATGTAAATTGTCCGTTTTGTCCCCTAAAAGCTAGAAAAGTCCTGTATAGCCCTGCAATACGTCGGTTAAGCATAATAATACTATAAACATATAAAACTATATAAAAACTACGAAGATCAGGCAACTATTTAAGCCATAAAGTATCCGATTCGTGGGTATAAATCCCACTCATCAAATACCCCCAAACTTAAGTCTTTGCTTGTCCTCGAGTAAACTATCTAACATAAAACTCACAATAGTAAAACACACGCGAAAGAACAATAAAACTGTATACTAGTATCATGGCTTCTAAGCTCGAACATAGCTACTCCCAGAGAACAGGGCAAACATATATATTAGTAAGGGTTCATTCATTTTTAAGCATATGACTGTATTCGATCCATTCTATGTGTGTGTGTGGAGACCAACCATCCTAACTAATCATAGCTCAAATAAGTTCGCATAGTCAATTGTGAATACCAATATGCACACTTCATAACTTAAACATTCAACAAGCATTAAGACTAAGATGCAAGTGCAGGAAAGGATCAAAAGGCTCTAGCATGAAGACAGTAAAATCTGACTCGGACAGTCCTTAATTACCTTAGGCTATTCAGAGCTACCCATTAATGAGCTTTTGATCAGTGAATCCCAAGTCAAATGACTTTAGGGCACTAGGTGTGGAACACCCCTATGAATCTAATAACTCGAGCAGCAAAGGCCACGTAATCAACATAAGCCAAATTAGACTTTACGAAATCCGAAGATTATTTGGCGAGTGCATTTTATGCTCCATCTCAACATCGGTCCTGCGTTTATGGGCGAGTGCGTTTCACGCTCCATCTCGACCCACCGCAAGACTTTCGATATTCAATCTTCTTTTCTTTTTATTCTTTAATTACATTTTTGTATATGTCAACATGCCAGAATCCAAGATCCAAAACTGTATAAGCGTCTAAGTCTTTTATTACCTTGTAAAAATGAAAGTTTATAAAAGTGAACAACTCTCAAAGCAATAAACGGCGAACTACATTCGAAAAATAACTAGTAAACACAGTTGGTCGGTGCTTGCTAAGAAGGACGGATCAATAACAGTCTCAACTTATAGATTGAATAACCCCTAGCTCATACATGCTTTACAAGACTCTAAGAGATAAACATAATTACTTGGCTCTTATCATTAGCCACAATAAAAAATTAGTGATAAATATACCACCCTTGCATAATAGCAGCTCAAAATAGGGTAATAAAGCCATTAACATGGCACAAGCATATAAATCTGTAAAAGCCCCAAAAAGATGGCTATAAACCACAAACATGCTAAACATAATAAAAGCATTAATAAATAACCAAAAATTGTTCATGGCATCCATAATAATAAACCCCAAAACATAAAATCGCAGTTCAAAATGACTGCACTACAATCCTGATAAAAACATAAGCAAAGTACTAAAATAGCAACCTATCATAGCAATAGACAGAAATAAAGCAGATAATAAACAATAACACCCCCAAACTTAAGGTGAGCAATGCCCTCATTGCTAAACATATATCAATCTATACAAGAGCGCTTCTCTGAACTCTGGTCACTCGGCAGCAGCAACGTCCTCGTCAGCTTCGGCGGGCGGTGATGGTGGAGGGTATGGTGGGAAGACAAGAGGCTCTGGGAACTAGAATGGCGTGAACTCAAAATCCTCGCCACTATACACAGTGTATATGCTCTGCATCGTGTTAACCAGCTCAGCCTGATACTGCATCGCTATGTCCTTCCTCTGGGCCACTACTGCAATGTGCCTCTGCTGCCTCTGAGCATCGGCGTCGTGTTTCTGATGTAGCAGGGTGAGGGATGCAATTATCTCTGCCAGTAGTCCCTGTGAAGCTGGGCCTGCATCTGGTGGCTGTGAGGGCTCGGACTCTGCTGTAGGAGGTGACTCAGTAGGTGGCCCGAATCCTTCGCCTCTGACATGAGAAACAGCCCCGTCCCACACATCAAAATGTGAGATGGTCTGATGGCCAATGACTGACATGGGCGGCAGAGCTATCTCTTCTAGCCCCCAATGGATACCTGCCCTCTTGCATAGCCAGGTGATCAAGGATGGATGTGGAAGTCCTGCAGAGATGTTACTCTTGATCGCCTTCAAGATGGACTCATATATGAGAACTCCGATGTCCACGTTCAGACCCGTGACAATGGCAAATAATAGGATCGCTCTATCCTTAGTCACGTTGCTCAGGTGACGAGTCGGGATCATGTTGGCACAAATAAAGCTGAACCATGCCTTCCCATAGCGACTGAGTGCAGCATGCGGGAAACTGGTCCTCTCACCCGTGAAGTCATTTGTCTTCCATGCAGTCCCGGGCTTGCAGAGCTTCCTAATAATATCCTCGAGGTCATAGCTGCGGAGTCCCTGCTCTATATAGTCCCTACCCTCAAAATCGGACGTTGCGAACAATGCATTGATGGCTTGGCTTCCAAACGCCACTGACCGCCCCCTAACTTGAACAACAACAGGACCTTCAGGATTGGCATTTGCATAGAACTCTCTGACCACAGATACAATGGCCGACTCAGGAGGTTTTGTAAAGTGCACCCACTGGCGCCCCGCAATCATGTCCAACAACTCGCCATCCTATGTTTTGTCAGGCCTCAACCCCCGCTCAAGAATCAAATTTCGGGCGGCAAAAGAGCTTTTGTATCATTTCCATGCCTCTTCGTTCATTAATTTGGTGTTGTCCCAAGCCGCTGGTGCTGCGGACGATGAACCGCCGACGCTCAAGCGTTGCCTTTTTGAAGCCATGTAAGAATTTGCAGCAATTGGTTTGAACACAAGCAGAACTCGATTACAAACTCCGACAAACTTAGGCTAAAATAATCCCCAATGCAACTTCAATGTCAAATAGCCCCAAACAGTCAAATTATCTCCCAGTCAATTTATCAAACACCTTGTGCGTGCTCTCAAAACCCAACTAGATAGCCCTTTGTTTGTGAATGCTCTAACCAGATTTTCGTCAGTGGAAATCACCCAAACAAATAACAAGAGATGGACAATCCTAACAATTCGATCCAAATACGTTAATGAATGAAATCTAAAATTACCTCGAGTGGGAAATCCTTGCTCGATTATGGTCTCCTCTTGATAGTCCTTAGTTGTGTAATCAATTAGGGCCAATTTGTATGTTAGTGGGTGTGGAGCAGAAATTGGCTGGAGTATTGAGGAGTCATACTGGTAGGTGTGGAGAAGAGGTAATGTTTGGGGTTTGCCGAAACTGCCGAGAGAGAGAGGGGAGGTGAATGGCTAAACTGCTGGCCTCAATCTGTTTTTAAAAACCAAAACTCGCTACCGGCGCTGCGGCACAGACATTCCTTTGTATCTTGGCGCTGCGGCGCGACTTAACAGGGGATGAGTGTTTTGGCTCGCTTGTGGCGCTCTGCGGCGCGAGCCCCCCTTTGTTCCTGGGCACTGCGGCGTGAGACAGGAAATTTAAATTTTTAGCATGGCGCTGCGGCGCGAAGTTCAGTGTATATGCTGGCGCTGCGGCGCCAGCCTTGTATCTGAGTTTTTCCTGCATAAAAACCATGTATTAGCCAACATATATTACACATATATCATGCTAAGTAAACAACATGCTAGATACTAATTTCTAACTAAGATATACACTAGCAACATACTAAATAACATGCTGCCTGCATCCTATAATCACAAAAACATGTGCATTGGCAGCAATGTTTACATAATAAAAAGAAAAGACACAATATAAACTAGACATAAGTAAAGAAAAATAGAGAAAATTGATACTGAGATGGGGTTGCCTCCCCACCAAGCGCTTGTTTTAAAGTCGTCGGCTTGACTATACCGATGCCGCTCAATCTGGCTCATAAGCAAAAATAACCATTTCATGACGCCTATTTGTCAATTCCTTTAAATTTGTGGCGGACATGGATGATTGATCATCCTCATTTTCTTCACCCATTAGCACGAAGAATCTTTCACCACTGGAATTATCCACTAATTCGCCTTTTTGATCAAGTTGAAAGCGTTCTTTGTGCACTAGTGGGCCCTCCAGGGTTTCCACAATCGTGAGCGTGGTTTCCGGTTGTTGATTAGTCTTGACAATACAACCACTCTTGACCCTCTCTTCTCCTACTTCAGACTCCACCGGTTGGACAATTTGCACCATGACATCTCCATCAATAACTTTGTGAGACTCATCTCCTTCTCCTTGCGTATCCTCCGTACAATGCTCTATTGCTTCATCATTGAGATCAATTATGACCGGTAGATTGCCTTACGTTGGATTTATGATGGCATTGACGAGTTGTCCCAATTAATTTTTGAGGCTTTGCAATGCGGCGTCTTGGCTTGCCATTCAAACCTCATTTCTCTCTATAAAGTTGGTGAGGAGCTCTTCAAGCCTTTTCTCTTCTTATGTTGAGTCTACCGAAAAGCTCTCATTGGGTTGGAATGTGACCTTATACTGCGGCGGAGACGGATATTCAAATCGATTCGGATAGGAGTAATTCGGATTATAATATTTCTCTTGACTGTAGTCCCAAGAGTTTGGATAACCCTGACAGTTTGGATGATAGGAAATCTGTTCAATGTCAGCTAGTTCCTGACAGTAGGCAGTCTGAGTGGACTGACACTCAAGATTGTCAGAAAATTTCAAGACATTTGCAATTTGAACTCGCAATTGCTCTAGTCCTTCTTCCGAGCATGGTTGTGTCTTCCTCTCACAAGGCCATTGATAACATTGATCGTCCATAACCTGTAAACTTAAAAAAAAAAGGAAGATCAAACAAATAAAAGAAATATAAACACGTTCAAATTAAAACTAAATTGATTTAAATCAATATTGGACAATATTAGAACAATAGTTCCCCTGCAACTGGCGCCAAAAACTTGTTGGTCGGAAAATCGATCACTAAACACGCGCAAGTATACGCGGTCTAACAAGTAATACAGTGATAAGGAAAGTGTCGTACCCACGAGGAACTATCACTCATATTTACCAAATACCAACTTTTTATCGCTTAAATCTTATTCGAACAGCAAACTAATAGGAGTGTGGTTAATTTAGTTATAACTAATTATCAAAGCAAGTAAATGGATAATGAATGGCAATCGAAGGCACTACAAGCTAAGGTCACACTTCCCCCCACACAAGCATTCTGTCGAACACCTGGAGTGTTATGCTTCATCAAACTTCCTACCCTTCTCTTTTTGGTCTTAATGGTCACGACAGTTTGTCGACCGAGAACACACAGGTGCTCATACACCTTTGTCGAGGTATGCACAAACATTTCCTCTCCAGATCCACCCAATAGGGAATAGAACAGAAAAGAACGTCCAAGCTAGGTGATAATCCTACACATGTCTATGCGAATTAACCTAACAAGGATTTAAGTATAAGTTCTCTAGTAGGTCGCACGTGGCATATAAATAGATGTCTATTCTACGCACAACTTAAGAAGTTGAAACCCATAATCACATGCCAATATATTTAGGTGTAAATCTATAATCCTTCTTTCAATATCATATAGATTACCAAAATCATCACTAATGTCTTAGCGAGAATCATTAAGCATGAATATATTAAACCAATCATATGGTGCCAACCAAAGAGATAAGACAGTCAATTTAAATAACAAAGGGTTCCATTGTAACCTTAGAGCCAATACTTAGTTCATAGCTATTGAACAAAATATAAGTAGCAATAAAGTCAACATTTATGGATTACAAAATAAGAGGAAATAAATGGATAAGAATAAACTCTTTCGAGGCTCTTCAGTCTCCAAACATTTCGCTCCTTTCAAGCTCTCCAATCCGTGTAGCTCACTGCTCTTGTTGCTCCAAGGAAATCCCAGACTTTTCCCTAATATACCTAATCTATATTTACAAACATTACCTAATAACTAGAGAGAGAAAGTACAAAAGAGGAGAGAGAACTATATTGTTCTAATCTATCCTAAGCTATCCGATTATATCCCCGTATCCCCTCTCTAGTATGTAGAGGCTCTCTTGATATATATATATATATATATATATATATATATATATCTGTTTTCTTCTTTAGCTAGGTCAAAAGAAAGACTTCTCTATCTGGGCACCGGAGGTCGCGCTGCGGCGCGGGTAATAGAGCTTATGGATGGCGCTGCGGAGCTACGTTAGCACCAAAAGACCAGAGGTCGCGCTGCAGCGCGAGTCCATAAAGGAACTATGGCACTGCAGCGCCAGGATGACATCAACAAGGACCAGGGGCGGCGCCGCGGCGCAAGATTAAGACTAGTCATTGGCGCTGCGGTGCCAGTGTATGTAAATTATCCATTTTGTCTCCTGAAAGCTAGAAAAGTCCTGTAAAGCCCTGCAATACGTTGGTTAAGCATAATAATACTATAAACATATAAAACTATATAAAAACTACGAAGATCAGGCAACTATTTAAGCCATAAAGTATCCGATTCGCGGGTATAAATCCCACTCATCAGGTTGCAACGTACCCTTTGGCACTTGATGCTCCGCCTTGACACGTTGACACGTTAAACACCTCGAGATAAACTCTGCAATCTCTCTCTTCATATTGCTCCACCAAAATGTATGTCGAAGATTATGATACATTTTGGTACTTCCAAGATGGATTGCAAACGGTGTGTTGTGTGACTCCATCATGATTCTATACTTCAAATCAGAATCGTTAGGAACACAAAGTCTGGAGTTGAATCGAAGTATTACTTCTTCATCGATTCTTGCTTCTGGAATAGCACCTTCTTGCACTTTCTTCTTCATCTTTATCAGGTTTGGGTCTGTAGCTTGAGCAACTTTAACTTTATCAATCAAAGCTAGTTCTACGCGTATACTTGACATCATCACGTGGGTCCCCGGAGTCTTGAACTCTATCTCCATCCTTTGTAAGTCACACAAAATGGGCCTTTATGTTGACATCATCTCATTCATTCCCGCATATGATCTTCTACTTAATGCGTCTGCTACTACGTTCGCTTTTTCAGGATAGTATTGGATGGTATGGTCGTAATCTTTCAACAGCTCAAGCCAACGTCGTTGTCGTATATTGAGTTCCTTCTGGGTGAAGAAATATTTGAGGCTCTTATGATCCGTATAGATCTCCACTTTCTCCCCATACAGGTAGTGTCTCCAGATCTTCAACGCGAAAACGACAGCTGCCAACTCTAGATTATGAGTAGGATAATTTCTCTCATATTCTTCGAGTTGTCGCGAGGCATAGGCTATGACTTTCCCATGTTGCATGAGAACACATCCTAATCCTTTGCCCAAAGCATCGCTGTAAATGATAAATCCAACCGAACCAGATGGCATAGTCAGAATAGGTTCCGAAATGAGTCTCCTCTTGAGCTCTTGAAAGCTCTTCTCGCATTCCCCGTTCCATACGAATTTTGTATCTTTTCGAGTCAGCTGAGTTAATGGAG
The DNA here is from genome assembly GCA_020205555.1 of Panax stipuleanatus. NCBI lineage: Eukaryota > Viridiplantae > Streptophyta > Magnoliopsida > Apiales > Araliaceae > Panax > Panax stipuleanatus. The sequence goes on from CM035123.1 coordinate 47,813,172, forward strand.
TAGAGATTCAAGAAAATTCTTTCACGAATCTCTGATAATAACCAGCTAAGCCCAGAAAGCTACGTACTTCGGTCACCGACTTTGGTTGCTCCCAACTTTGTATTCCTTCAATCTTCGCCGGGTCTACAGATACTCCACGTTTTGATACTATGTGCCCAAAGAATGCTACCACCTCAAGCCAGAACTCACATTTCTTCAACTTGGCATATAGTTTGTTATCACAAAGCCTTTGAAGTACCAGCTTCAGGTGGTGTTCATGATCTTCACGGATTTTGGAATAGATGAGGATGTCATCAATAAAGACAACCACGAACTGATCCAAATATTCCTTGAATACACGGTTCATCATATCCATGAAAGCAGCAGGAGCATTAGTCAATCCAAAAGACATGACTAAGAATTAATAATGCCCGTACCGAGTTCTAAAGGCAGTTTTCAAAATATTCTCAGTTTTAATCTTTAACTGATGATATCCAGAATGGAGATCAATCTTTGAAAAGAATTGTGCACCTTGCAACTGGTCGAACAGGTCATTAATGCAAGGTAACAGATACTTATTCTTGATGGTGACATGGTTCAACTCTCGATAGTTAATACAAAGTCGTATACTTCCGTCTTTCTTCTTTACGAATAAAACAGGAGCACCCCAAGGAGACGTACTAGGACGAATAAAACCGATGTCTAACAACTCCTGTAGTTGGACCTTTAACTCTTGAAGTTCAATAGGAGCCATTCGATATGGGGTTTTAGAAATGGGTTTTGTACCGGGTTCAAGGTCAATTAAGAATCCAACTTCACGTTCTGGGGGTAGACCGGGAAGTTCTTCAGAAAATACATCAGGAAACTCATTAACAACAAAAATATCATTCAAACCTAACGTACTCTGGTTTAGATCAGTGACATGGGCTAAGAAAGCTTGACATCCGTTTTTCAATAAATGAATAGCTTTATGACTTGAAATGACATTGACTGATTTTAGTGGTTTGGTGGTTTGAATTTGCACAACAGGTTGGTTAGGAATATAAAAACTAACAGCCTTACGAAAACAATCAATTTTGGCATGATAAGTGGTTAACCAGTTAATTCCTAAAATCACATCAAATGCACAAAGATATAAGATCAACAGGTAGGGTGAGGGTGCCAATTTGAATCAAGCAAGATTTGTAAACTGTAGTTGTAACGAAGGTTTCTCCCAACGGAACTTCAGCAGATAAGTCAAAGTCTAATTTATCAGGAGTCAAGTTCAAACGTTGAGCACAAGCAGGTGAAATAAAAGAATGAGTAGCATCGGTATCTAATAAGGTATATACTTCGTAAGAGTTTATGATTAGCTTACCCGTAATAACCTCATTCGGGTTCCTCGCTTGTTGGGCAGTTACGACAAAAGCTCTTCTAGGAACCACTAACTTTGACTTGTTAGGGATAGCCTTTGGAGTCACCATCCCTGCTGGACTTGGTTTCGCTACAGGACACACTCAAGCTATGTGCCCTTCCTTTCCACAGTTATAAAACACCTTGAATTGTTGTGCGCAGTTGGGACTGATGTGTCCCTCTTGCCCGCATTTATAGCATACGACCGACGGTCGTTCTCCTCCTCTAGAAACAGTTGATGTTAGTGCTGCTGTCGATGTTTTCACGTTCTCATTGTTGTACCTTCTCTTCTTGAAATCTCCCCCCGACTCACTTTTTCTATTATCATGGCCACGATTACCACCGGAGTGGTTACCGCTTCTGTCATGATACTTTCCTCCCTGTTGGTTATCATTGTTCCGATGACTGCTGCCACCAGTACGACCTTGGTTGTTGTCCCTTGGTTGAACATAATCATTATCTTGTTCTAATAGTTGGGCCCTGTTCACCACATCTGAATATAAAGAAAGTTTGTGAGAAATGAGGAACTGACGAATTTCGGGTTTCAAACCTCTTAGAAACATCTGCGTCATACGTTCCTCATTATCAATCAAATGAGATGCGAACCGGGATAACTCCGCGAACTTAGCCTCATACTGGGACACAGTCATGTTGTTCTATTCCAGTTTAATAAACTCTATCTCCTTCATATGACAAATACTTTCTAGCAAGTACTTGTCATTGAACAGTTTCTGGAACTCCTCCCACGACATCTTGAGTGCGGCAGGCTGAGTACGCTTCACAGATTCTCACCTGTAATCTGCGTCTCCACGGAACATAAATGTGGCGAATGGAACTTTTTGCTCCTCCGTGCATCCCAATACATCAAATATCTTGGTAATTTGCTTAACCCATGTTTCCGCCTTGATTGGATCTGGCTTTCCTAAAAACTCTGGTGGTCCCAACTCTTTGAACTGCTTGGTAGTGACAAGCCGCGAGTTGTTATTATTTCCACCTGTATTATGAACACGAGTCTCCCTCGTCTGGTTTTGCATGAACTGCAAAAAGCTTCTAAACATTCCATCATTCATTGTCTGATCGGTGGTGTCGTTTCCAGAAGGAATATTGCCTTTCTTGTTGCACGTTCTCCTGGTTGGTGATTAAAGATGTCTCAAAGGTCTCATTCACTCCATTGTTTATATTTTCAGCTGCAATTCTCAAATACTGCCACAAAACAAGGGTTAATCAAACAAAATAACATATCACATATTAAACCTATGTTCCAAACGACCAATTAAATACCAAATAAGCTTAGGTAGGACACACACTAGCGAAGGATTTACTCGTCTCTCCCCTCCTAGTTCTATTCCCAGATCTCCGCCAGAGATCATATCCCCCATTCTGAGTTGCCAAATACATGGTTACAGAATCCAAATACAATCTTTTATAACATACGGTCGTGTAAAATATGACCACACAAACTATGAGCTTCAATACAAATCGTATATAATACGAAATATAAACACTAAAATTCATTCCTTATTTATTACAATTATTGTCCCACTATTTTATAGAATAGTGAGGACTTCTACAGATCTAACTCTGATCATCACACTGTTCCCCGACTAGTCCCCGCGATATTCTCATTTCCTAAAGAGAACAATGGAAGAAAAGGGTGAGCTCAACTAGCCCAGTAAAGAATATTATGACTAAGATAATGAAAAATAAATTATCGTTAGTCTTCAACAAATCAGATTAAATATTATGGACAACAAGTTTTAGATCAACATATGCAGCGGAAATAACAATTTATTAGAAGAGTTAAGTAGAGAATGAAGTCTACTATCTTCTATGATTTAAAAGTCCATCATCAATATTTTATACCTATAACATCAATCAATATACATCTCGAACCAAATATTCATGTTTGCACTACGGCGAAAGATATTCATTTGTATCACCAGTTGGTCATGTTCATCTCAACACCTGTCCATCTTTGCACTACGGGCCAAAGATATTCAAGAGGTAATCATTCATCTTTGCACTATAGGCCAAAGGTATTCTTCAAGTAATCACTCATCTTTGCACTACAGGCCAAAGATATTCAGTTATATCACCGTTTAGGACTGAGGATGATGAAAAATAATATAAATAACGAATCCTGTGAGATAAATGACAAAAATTAGGGATTTATAATTTATTTTATCCAAGTTAAATAATACTTCGTAATAATCAATTGTAGAGCAAAATTCAAGAATGAAGATCAAAACATGGATCTAATCAAAGATTAAAAAAATGTTTTTTTTCATGAATAGTAACTCGTGAATAGTAACTCGTCATGAAAAGTTGTAAATTTTCATAACATGTTCAGAAAATTATTCCGGTGAAATGATACTAGATGAAGCGCCGAACTCAGAAAATTTCTTATCATTTCAGGAATTATAGAAGCAATACTTGCCGTAGTAAGTTCAGATTTAGGAATATGAAATGAAATATTATTACTTCCATAATATGGAATACGAAAGAAAATAATATTCATTATGAATATTGAAATAAAATTGTAATATTCCAAACTTTAAATAGGAATATTAATATAAACAGTAAATATAACTATGTTTAATATTTTGTGTGATGTGTATTTAATTTTATTATTAGTGTATATAATTATATATCAACACATAAGATATAACTATGTACAGATATATAGAAAGTTTTATAGGTAAACCCTAATGTAGGATTTTAATTAAATAAGGAATCCGAACCCTAATTGTAATAATAAAGGGGAATTATAGTATAATACATTGATAAGGTTATATATGATTATGAACATATACATATATTAATTTAATATGATGTATTATAGAAAAAGATTGTAAGAAAATCCTAGTTATGGATTAGAAAACCCTAACCTTAATTATAAACCCTAATTTATATTATAAACCCTAATTCTAAACCAACAAAACCTAATTGTTCATCATTGTTTTTTTTAATTTTCTAAGGATAATATGAAATGACCAAATTAGCCTTGGATTTAAGTGAGAAATTACCAAAATACCCTTAGTGTATGCGAAAAGACCAAAATGCCCTTATTTAGTTCTCTTATTAAAACAAGATAGGAACAAATCTTTTGCTTGCAAGCAAAAGATTTGTCACATGGTATTAGCACTCTTGGCATGACAACACAACCCATATCATTAAAGCTATAAGCTTCCTTGTCAAAATGAGAGAGTAACTAGATTTTTACCCTCACTTGGACTTTTCATATAAGGATAGAAATTAAGAACATAAGGCCACGTTTTTCTTACTTAATATATACACCCAACTGACTCACAAACAACACTCAACAGTCCAGAAAAGGAATCAGAAAGAGAAAAAATCAAAAAGTACACAAAAAGGGTAAAACCCTAACCCTTTCTTAATTTTTAAAATTTGAAATTTTAATTGTTGTTGTTATTGGTTAAATATGTTCATTACAAAGTTATTTAGTGATCTGGGCTGCTAAAACATGGATCCATAACATTTAAAAGCATCAAAATGGAATTTTAAACAAAACTGTCGAAGTTACAAAACAAGGTCTGACAACGAATGTCAGCCCTTATATCTCGTTGATTATTTGTTGTTTTGATGCTTTAAGAGTTGGTAGTCATAGCTTGCAAGGTAGTTAATAGATTAGTAGTGGTAGATTAGACCTCAGAACACTGGATCGGAAGTTATAATGGGTTCAAACCCGTTGACCGGCATTGATCGCCCGTTTTTTGGGTAACCCAGAAAACGTATGAATGAGCCTGACAGCCTCGTTTGACCGCCTGTATCTCTTTCCTGACAGGTTGTTTAAGTGTTAGATGTTAGTAGAGTTATACCTTGACATGAGTACTACACAAACATAGAACTCTAAAACCATAGATAGTCACTGGTCGGGAAATATAAACGGTCAAACCACGTTGACCGTCTAGAGTTGATTTCTGGGTAACCCATAAATTTCGAGCAACGGTCTGACAATTTGTTTGAGAGCTTATATGTTACTTATTGTTGAGATATAGACTTTGTGACTGCTCAAACCATGTACCCTTATAGTTCGTCTATAGAGCCCGACGACTAGAAAACCCAAACATTAATCGTCCGGCAAGATATAAGACCCTAAAGGTCATTGACCGGCGTTGACCATTCAATTCTGGGCAGCCTAGAATTGAAGAACAGCGTTGGTGTGCTAGTTTGACCGGCTGTGGGAACTTGTAGCAAGATTTCTAGGTACTGAAATGAGCATAAACATGTACTCCTACATTAGCACTACAATTCTATTACACTAGAATGCTCAGAAACCAATCCAGTTGATTGCAAGATCAAGTCAAACTAGAGACCAGAGCGTTGACCAACGTGTTCTTGGCTGGGCCAAGAACATCTATAGCGACACTTCTGTCGCTAAAGGTCTTTAGCGACAGGCAATTTTTGGAAATTAATTTTATTAATTAAAATAAATAGAAATAATTACCAAATAATTAATAAAAATTTTGAAAATTCATTTTTAATTATAATAAATAATTTTTAATATTTTGACATTAAATTTTATTAATATTTAATTTATTTAATATTAATGATAATAAAAATAATTAATAATAAATTACTTAAAAATAATATTAATGATTTAAATATCATTTTAAATAATAATAAATTATTTAAAAATGATATTAATGATTTTAAACATCATTATTAATAAAAATAAATTATTTAAAAATAATATTGATGATTTTAAAAATCATTTTAAATTGTTATTAAATATTTAAAAATAATATTAATAACTTAAAAATCATTTTAAATGATATTAAATTATTTAAAAATTATTTTAAGCATTTGAAAGTTATTATAAATAATAACTAAAATATCTAAATAGGATATTAAAACTTTTAAATAAAGTTGATCGAAAAACTAATTCGATAGCTATTCAATGAAGCTATAAAATACCGAACGGACTCCAAAATCAACCTAGACACTACTAGATTAATTAGAAATTAATTGTTATCATTTATAATGACTGTTATAACATATATAGGTTGCCAGTATACTTTTAAATAACTTAAGTAACCGATTGTGATAAAAGGCGAGTTTTTCTAACTTTATTTAATTTCAATATTAAATGTAAGTCTTGTAAATTGATATACGAAATTGTTATAACCATTATTCGTGATATCTGTAATTTAAAAAAGGTTATGACTTATTGTTCAAGCATAACCAAGACATATGAACTGTTACTTGCGTAAATTATTTTGATTTGATATCAAAGCATAGACTGTGGTGAAACTAATATTGTTTGATACAAATATATATACTGATACTATCAATGACCGGACAGTTTTACATTGACCGGGTGCTTATCAATGACCGACAGTTTTGCATTGACCGGGTGGTTATTAATGACCGGTAGTTTAACACTGACCGGGTGGTTGTATAGGATGATATGCATACTCCTAGTTGGTGTGGTTGGCAAAATCAACCCGGGTTGCTAAGTCTTTATGACTGACAGAAACTCGTAATATGTGGTGTTTGGCAGATCAAACCTCAGTATATATATGTGGAAAATACTCTGGGCTAAATGTTCCTTCATTTCAGATATTGTGTGAGTATAAACTGTAATTGTTTAAGACTTGTTGAGCTTTAAAGCTCATTCTTGCAAATATTCTTCTCCTTTGCAGCTGCGTCGAATATTCCAGGAAGTTAAGGAAATAATACTTGTGGGTAGAAGTCAGTTTATAAGAACAAATGTTTATTGTATTAAGACTAAGAATGTAACTTGGTACTTCTATGATGTAATCAGATATTATTATGTTGATAAGTTATTAGTTGTATGGTTTTACCTTATTCATAATGAATAGTATCAAGTACAATATCTATATGAACTATACATCTGAATGAGGGTATTGAATGATCTTGGGAGTTTTGTAAGCATTGAGGTCGCTCCTCAGTTCCAAGAATAATCTTATCATTTGTACTGTGAATGTCAGATAGATTGGAATTATTGATATGCAAGAAATATATGTAAGATTATACATCTATACATCCAAGTGAGGGTATCCAGATATGGTAATTGTTATGACGAGAACTCTTAACTGATTGGGATACTATGAATCTTGGATTTATAGAAGTTATTATCTTATAGAATATTTATGTGAGCACCGAATCTGGTACAGGCAATGTAGAGAATTTGGGGGTGTCACAATTTGGTATCAAAGCCTTAGGTGAGAAACCTTAGGTGGAAACCCTTAGGCCATAACCTCGGAAGTATTTAGACGATAAAGGATATAAGCTCAAATAGAGTTATTACGAGAGAGGAAAAGTTGTTAGGAAAGTTAATAGATAAGAATACTAATAAAGTATTAAGTTATGATTTTTAGATACTAATCGATTTTATTAATTTGATTGTAGGATGTCAGAAGAACATCAATTAATCATGGCAGAGCCAGTCATAGATGCGGTACCATTGCAGATAGTACTCCCTCGCAATGCCTGGATAGAAGGGATAGGGTCGTCGAGTTCCCGATCAGGATCTAGAGTGGCTCAAGAGGTCAAATTTTTAGAGGAGAGGTTGTTAAAGTTGGAGAAGATGGTGGCAAAGCTGAAGAAAAAGATAGCAACAAAGAAGAAAAAACTTTAGACTAAGGAAATTTCATAATATAGCCAGTGATAGGGATAAATCGCTAGTCGGATAGGCTATGTAGTTTATTTTCTGTCGTGTGTATAACTAGTGATCTAAAAGGAGTCACTAGATATGTATATATAGACTTTCAATGTGAAATACAAATTTTTGTTTATCAAACTGAGATGTTTAATTATTGAACTGGTATTCATACTTAGTTATTTGTTACATTTAGATAAATGGCACACAAAAGAAGAACTCGTGGAGAACTTGAGGAAGAACAGGCAGAGGAAAATCCAACCCAAACCTTGGTAAATATTCTGGTAGGAGCTTTACAATGAAGACAAGCTAACGCGATACCAGCTGTACCCAATAACCCAACTACAACTCAGTTTAAGGATTTTAAACTAGTGGGACCACTGGAGTTCAGAGGAACTGATGAACCCATAAAAGCTCAGACTTGGGTCACCGAGATGGAAAAGATGTTTAAAGTAACAAAGGTGAATGATGACCAAAAGGTAAATTTTGCCACTTTCTTTTTGAAGGATGAAGCTAAGCACTGGTGGGAAGCAAATAAGGGGAGAGCTGGAGAAGGTGCCACATATTGGGACAAGTTCAAAGAGTTTTTTTTGCCAATTACTTTCCAACTTCGATGCAGGATCGTATGGAAGTTCAATTCTTGGAATTGAAATAAGGGGAGATGACGGTGTCACAATACGTAACCAAATTCAACGAGTTGGCTAGGTTCGCATCACATCAGGTAGATACCGAGGTAAGAAAGACAAGGAGGTTTGAAGGGGGGTTGAAACCCCAAATTAGGAGCAGAGTATCGGCATTTCAGGTGAAGACTTTTGCTGAGATACTGGAGAAGGCCATTATAACAGAGAAGGAAGGAGAAGCTTTATTGCAGTTCAATAAGGAGAAGAGGGTTATTACCGAAAAGGGAAACATGAGTGGGAGCAGCAACAAGAGAAGGTGGGAGGTAGCTTTTCTAAACAACCCTGGAAAAGGAGGGTATAACCCTAACAACAATGCCAACAAAGGAGGTAACAACAACAACAACCAAAAGATGGAGTGCTGTCAGACATGTGGAAAGAATCATAAAGGGCATGTTATTTTAAAGGGATGACTTGCTATACCTGTGGAGAAGATGGGCATTATTCCAATTGGTGTCCTAAAAAGAAGTAGAAGAGCAAGAATGTCAAATGTTTCAACTGTGGGGAAGAGGGTCATGTGTCTAAGTTGTGTCCAAAGCCCAAGAAGGTGAATGTGGGAGGAGTCAAAATTTCAACAATAACCCAGGAGCAGCAGCTGCAGAAGTTGCTCAGAATCGTCCTAATGCAAGGACTTTTAACATGACAATGAGGGATGCAGTGGTGGCACAAGATGTGGTGACAGGTATCCTACCAATTGATACTGTAAATGCTTATGTGTTATTCAATTCTGGTGCTTCTTGTTCGTTTGCATCTATGGATTTTGTTAAAAGATTAAAAATGCCATGTGAAGATTTAGATGCACCTTTCAACGTAGAAATTGCTAATAAAGAAATAATCCCTGTTAATACAGTATATAAGAATTATAGTGTAGAAATTCAGGGACATACGTTACTGGTAAACCTTATACCTATACAACTAGGGGAGTTTGATGTAATATTGGGGATGGATTGGTTGGGCAGGCATAAGGCGGTAATTAACTACAAACAAAAACAAGTAAGTTTAAGGACATTTTTGAAAATAAAGGTAGTATTCAAAGGAAGTTGTTCACGAAAGCAAGTCCGATGTTTAACGGTTATGCAAGCTAAGAGATTGCTTCGAAAGGGTGGTACAGGGTATTTAGCCAATGTGGTGGATACAAGGAAAGAAGAGGGAAAGTTAGATCAAATACCTATAGTAAATGAGTTTCCGGACTGTGTTTCCAAGTGATTTACCTGGTCTTCCACCTGACAGAGAGATTGAGTTTGTAATTAACCTTGCACCAGGTACAACACCAGTTTCAAAGGCACCATATAGGATGGCACCGGTAGAATTAAAGGAGTTGCATGTTTAGTTACAAGAACTCTTAGATAAGAAGTACATACAACCTAGTGTTTCACCATGGGGAGCACCTGTGTTGTTTGTAAAGAAGAAGGATGGGACATTAAGATTGTGTATAGATTATCGGGAGTTAAATAAGTTGACCATTAAGAATAAGTACCCTTTATCAAGGATTGACGATTTGTTTGATCAGTTAAAAGGAGCGGAGCATTTTTTCAAAAATTGACTTACGATCGGGTTATCATCAACTGAAGGTAAGAAAAGAAGATGTACCAAAGACCGCCTTTAGGACCCGATACGAACATTACGAGTTTCTTGTGATGTCTTTTGGGTAAACAAACGCACCAGCAGCTTTTATGAATTTAATGAATCGAGTATTTAAATCATTCTTGGATAAGTTTGTGGTGGTGTTTATTGATGATATCTTAATATACTCTAAGACACGGGAGGAACATGCGGAGCACTTGAGAGTGGTATTAGAGATATTGAGAAAGGAAAAACTCTACGCAAAATTTTCCAAGTGTGAGTTCTGGTTAGAAGAAGTCCAGTTCCTAGGTCACGTAATTAATAAAAATGGGGTGGCAGTGGATCCAGCAAAGATAGAAACAATCATGAATTGGGATCAACCAACGACACCAACAAAAGTTCGCAGTTTTCTTGGTTTGGCAGGGTACTATCGTCGTTTTATAAAAGATTTTTCCAAAATAGCGACCCCGCTAACCAATTTAACTCGAAAGACTGTGAATTATAATTGGACGGACAAGTGTGAAGAGAGTTTTCAAGAATTGAAGAAATTATTGAGTAGGGCACCAGTATTATCATTACCAGATGAAACTAGGGGTCTTGTGGTTTATAGTGATGCTTCACACAGGGGTTTATGATGTGCGTTAATGCAACATGGGAAGGCAATCGCCTATGCTTCGTGACAATTTAAAGATTATGAGAAAAGATATCCTACTCACGATCTGGAGTTAGCCGCAGTAGTTTTTGCTTTGAAGATATGGCGACATTATTTGTATGGGGGAAAGTGTGAAATATACACAGATCACAAAAGTCTGAAATATATTTTTACACAAAAGGAATTGAATATGAGACAGAAAAGATGGTTGGAATTAATCAAGGACTTTGATTGTGAGATTCTATATCATCCTGGTAAAGCCAACGTAGTTACAGATACATTGAGCCGGAAGAATTGAGTGAGGTTGAATACCATCACAAACAACGAGGTACTGATAAAAGAGTTTGAAAAACTCTAGATTGAAGTAAGAGCTTCAAGTAACTCTAATTAGAAGCTATTTGTAATAGAGACAACTTTAACCTTAATGGATAAAATCAAAGAGATGCAGGAGAACGATGAAGCATGTCAATAATGTAAGGCCGATATAACTCATGAGAAGAACATTAAATTTTGACTGGATAAAGAAGGAGTACTGAGGTATGAGGATAGAGTGTGGGTTCCAGCGGTACAGGTATTAAAAGATGAAATCTTAGCAGAAGCTCATAGTTCTAAGTTTGCTGTGCATCCGGGGAGTACTAAGATGTATAAGGACTTGAGTCAGTATTTTTGGTGGTCGAACATGAAGAGAGAGATAACAGAATGGGTAAGCAAGTGTCTCACATGCCAGAGAGTTAAAGCTAAGCATCAAAGACCGAGTGGATTGCTACAACCTCTACCGATTCCTGAATGGAAGTGGGAGCACATCACCATGGACTTTGTGGTAGGACTTCCTATCATTCAGAAAGGCCACAATGCTATTTGGGTAATAGTTGATCGTCTCACCAAGTCAGTCCACTTTCTACCAATTAACGTTACTTATAATCTCGATCAGTTGGCCAAAGTTATACATAAAAGAGATTATTGCTAGACATGGAGTTCCTGTATCTATAGTGTCAGACCGAGATCCACTGTTTACTTCGAACTTTTGGAGGAGTTTTTAGGTACACTTGGGAACCTAGCTGAAGTTGAGTACATCGTATCACCCGCAAACTAATGGCCAAAGTGAGAGAACCATTCAGACGCTGGAAGACATGTTGAGAACCTGCATTATGGATTTTAAAGGGAGTTGGGAGGATCAATTGCCTTTGGTAGAATTCGCCTACAACAACAGTTATTATGCCAGTATTGGAATGCCACCGTATAAAGCCTTTTATGGTAGGAAGTGTTGAACACCTTTATGCTGGGAAGAAGTTGGGGAAAGGCAAATTCTTGGACCTGAGTTAGTTCAACAAACTACTAAGAAGATCCGAATTATACGACAACGATTGCGCGCAAGCGTCTCAGGACTGATAAAAAAAATATGCAGATCAACACAGACAACTACGAGAGTTTAGTGTTGGGAGTCATGTATTTATGAAAGTGTCTCCTTGGAAAGGCAAGATTCGTTTTGGTAAAAAGGGAAAGCTAAGCCCGAGATTCATTGGCCCATTCCAAGTATTAAGGAGAATAGGTGAGGTATCCTATGAGCTAGCTCTACCCCCAGAGTTAGGACACATCCATAATGTGTTTCATGTGTCTGTGCTACGCCTTTATAAATCTGATTATAAGCATGTGATAAACTATAAACCTGTTCAGATAGAGAAAGATTTATCATATATAGAAGTTCCGGTGCAAATAATTGATCAGAAGGATCAGGTGTTGAGAAATAAGGTCATATCATCGGTTAAGGTTGTCTGGAAGAATCATGATATTGAAGAAACTACATGGGAGCTGGAAGATAAGATGCGAGAAGACTTTCCGCATTTGTTTTCATAGGCTGTAATTTTAATTTCTGGACGAAATTCTTATAAGAGGGGGTGATTGTAATATTCCAAACTTTAAATAGGAATATTAATATAAACAATAAATATAACTATATTTAATATGTTGTGTGATGTGTATTTAATTTTATTATTAGTGTATATAATTATATATCAACACATAAGATATAACTATGTACAGATATATAAAAAGTTTTATAGGTAAACCCTAATTTAGGATTTTAATTAAATAAAGAATCCTAACCCTAATTGTAATAATAAATGGGAATTATAGCATAATACATTGATAAGGTTATATATGATTATGAACATATACATATATTAATTTAATATGATGTATTATAAAAAAAGATTGTAAGAAAACCCTAGTTAGGGATTAGGAAACCTTAATCCTAATTATAAACCCTAATTTATATTATAAACCCTAATTTATATTATAAACCCTAATTCTAAACCAACAAAACCTAATTGTTCATTATTGTTTTTTTTTATTTTCTGAGGATAATATGAAATGACCTAAATTAGCCTTGGATTTAAGTGAGAAATTACCAAAATACCTTTAGTGTATGCGAAAAGACCAAAATGCCCTTATTTTGTTCTCTTATTAAAACAAGATAGGAACAAATCTTTTGCTTGCAAGCAAAAGATTTGTCACACGGTATTAGAACTCTTGGCAAGACAACACAACCCATATCATTAATGCTATAAGTTTACTTGTCAAAATGAGAGAGTAACTAGATTTTTACCCTCACTTGGACTTTTCATATAAGGATAGAACTTAAGAACACAAGGCCACATTTTTCTTACTTAATATATCTACCCAACTGACTCACAAACAACACTCAACAGTCCAGAAAAGGAATCAGAAAGAGAACGAATCAAAAAGTACACAAAAGGGTAAAACCCTAACCCTAGCTTAATTTTTAAAATTTTAAATTTTAATTATTGTTTTTATTAGTTAAATATGTTCATTACTAAGTTATTTGGTGATCTGGGTTGCTAAAACATGGATCCATAACATTTAAAAGCATCAAAATGGAATTTTAAGCAAAACTGTCGAAGTTACAAAACAGGGTCTGACAACGAATGTCAGCCCTTATATCTCGTTGATTATTTGTTGTTTTGATGTTTTAAGAGTTGGTAGTCATAGCTTGCAAGGTTGTTAATAGATTAGTAGTGGTAGATTAGACCTCAGAACACTGGATCGGAAGTTATAATGGGTCAAAACCCGTTGACCGACATTGACGGCCCGTTTTCTAGGTAACCCAGAAAACGTATGAATGAGCCTGACAGCCCCGTTTGACCACCTGTATCTCTTTCCTGACAGGTTGTTTAAGTGTTAGATGTTAGTAGAGTTATACCTTGACATGAGTACTACACAAACATAGCACTCTAAAACCCTAGATAGTCACTGGTCGGGAAATATAAACGGTCAAACCACGTTGACCGTCCAGAGTTAATTTCTGGGTAACCCAAAAATTTCCAGCATTGGTCTGACAGATTGTTTGAGAGCTTATATCTTGCTTCTTGTTGAGATATAGACTTTGTGTCTGCTCAAACCATGTACCCTTGTAGTTCGTCTATAGAGCCCGATGACTAGAATACCCAAACATTAACCGGCCGACAAGATATAAGACCCTAAAGGTCGTTGACCGGCGTTGACCATTCAATTCTGGGCAGCCCTGAATTGAAGAATAGCGTTGGTGTGCTAGTTTGACCTGCTGTGGGAACTTGTAGCAAGATTTCTAGGTACTGAAATGAGCATAAACATGTACTCCTATACTAGCACTACAATTCCATTACACTAGAATGCTCAGAAATCAATCTAGTTGACAGCAAGATCAAGTCAAACTAGAGACCAGAGCGTTGACCAACGCGTTCTTGGTTGGGACAAGAACACCTGTAGCGACACTTCTGTCGCTAAAGGTCCTTAGCGACAGGCAATTTTTAGAAATTAATTTTATTAATTAAAATAAATAAAATAAATTAAAATAAATTGAAATAATTACCAAATAATTAATAAAAATTTTGAAAATTCATTTTTAATTATAATAAATAATTTTTAATATTTTGACATTAAATTTTATTAATATTTAATTTATTTAATATTAATGATAATAAAAGTAATTAATAATAAATTACTTAAAAATAATATTAATGATTTAAAAATTATTTTAAATAATAATAAATTATTTAAATATGATATTATTGATTTAAAAAACATTATTAATAAAAATAAAATATTTTAAAATAATATTGATGATTTAAAAATCATTTTAAATGGTTATTAAATATTTAAAAATAATATTAATAACTTAAAAATCATTTTAAATGATATTAAATCATTTAAAAATTATTTTAAGCATTTGGAAATTATTATAAATAATAACTAAAATATCTAAATAGGATATTAAAACTTTTAAATAAAGTTGATCGAAAAACTAATTCGATAGCTATTCAATGAAGCTATAAATTACCGAATGCACTCCAAAATCAACCTAGACACTACCAGTTTAATTAGAAATTAATTGTTATCATTTCTAATGACTGTTATAACATATATAGGTTGCCAGTATACTTTTCAAATAACTTAAGTAACCGATCGTGATAAAAGACAAGTTTTTCTAACTTCATTTAATTTCAATATTAAATGTAAGTCCTGCAAATTGATATACGAAATTGTTACAACCATTATTCGTGATATCTGTAATTTGAAAAGGTTATGACTTATTGTTCAAGCATAACCAAGACATATGAACTGTTACTTGTGTAAATTATTTTGATTTGATATCAAAGCATAGACTGTGGTGAAACCAATATTGTTTGGTACAAATATATATATACTGATACTATCAATGACCAGCAGTTTTACATTGACCAGGTGGTTATCAATGACCGATAGTTTTACATTGACCGGGTGGTTATTAATGACCAGTAGTTTAACACTGACCGGGTGGTTATATAGGATGATATGCATACTCCTAGCTGGCGTGGTTGGCCAAATCAACCCGGGTTGCTAAGTCTTTATGACTGACAAAAACTCGTAATATGTGGGGTTTAGCAGATCAAACCTCAGTATATATATGTGAAAAATACTCTGGACTAAATATTCATTCATTTCAGATATTGTGTGAGTATAAACTGTAATTGTTTAAGACTTGTTGAGCATTTTAAAGCTCATTCTTGAAAATATTCTTCTCCTTTGCAGCTGCGTCGAATATTCCAGGAAGTTTAGGAAATAATACTTGTGGATAGAAGTCAGTTTATAAGAACGAATGTTTATTGTATTAAGACTAAGAATGTAACTTGGTACTTCTATGATGTAATCTGATATTATTATGTTGATAAGTTATTAGTTGTATGGTTTTACCTTATTCATAATGAATAGTATCAAGTACAGTATCTATATGAACTATACATCTGAATGAGGGTATTGAATGAACTTGGGAGTCCTGTAAGCACAGAGGTCGCTCCTCAGTTCCAAGAACAATCTTATCATTTGTACTGTGAATGTCAGATAGATAGGAATTATTGATATACAAGAAATATCTGTAAGATTATAAATCTATACATCCAAGTGAGGGTATCCAGATATGGTAATTGTTATAACGAGAACTCTTAACTGATTGGGATACTATGAATCTTGGATTTATAGAAGTAATTATCTTATAGAATATTTACATGAGCACCGAATCTGCTACAAGCAATGTAGAGAATTTGGGGGCGTCACAGAAATAACATCATTTACGAGAAAAATAACATCTTTTACCTTAATAGAAGAGTAGTTTTGACTGGAATATCAGATATTATGCTGACGAAAACTTGCACTGTTATCAACACTCATAGTATATAAATACCTACAACAAATATGCTCGATATTATAGAGAGAATTTTTTTTAATTCTGGTGTGATTTTCATTTTTAACTAAGCACCCTATTTATAGGAATTGTGTGGCACACCAAGATTGGAAAAAAATCCGATGGATGATTTTCAAGCCCCCAACTTTTGACAAAGCTTACCACACCAACGATGATTTCAACAAAGCCTCCACCAATTTGTCCCACATGTTTATAATATATATATATATATATATATATATATATATATATATTAAAACATTTATTTTTGAAACTTCAATAATTCATAATAAATAGCCCTTTTATCAGAAAAATACGAACCTTATGTCCATTCTATATGAAATTTAATTCTCTACAACTTTGTAGAAGAAAGTTTTTCCAAATTCCGAACGACAAATGACTCAAATTTACATACTTATGATTTTTTCACACCTCCATTCCGACAAAATACATATACTGATAAAAACAACCATCAACACTAATTCCTTCATTTATATCCATATTAAATAAATATTTTCTTATCATTTTTGTCAATAATTAATTATTACCAAATAATGTTATAGAACTACAATATTGACAACCAGGTCATTCCCATGAAACAGGAGGCTTTCCGATAAGGATTTCTCCTCATTGGCGCGCAATTATATAACCTAACCCCTTTTCTCGACAGAACTTTCTAGACATTGTCAATAATGCTATCTAATAATATTATTCAAATAATATGAATTATTGATTTGATAATATAAAATACTGTGCAGTAGTTACTGTAATAATTATTGAATCAATAATATAAAATATCAACGTAGCAATTATTGAATCAATAAAATATTATGCAATTATCAATGTAGCAATTATTGAATCAATAAAATAAAATATTGAACAGTAATTACTATAACAATTATTAAGTAAGTAACTTCTTACGTAAGAATCAATAATTAGAATTATTGTGCAATACCGTGTGCTACTGTGCAACAACGCGTATTACTGTATTTTTTATCACCAGGTATTTCAACAGTTTAACGGTAACAGTTTTACCGTTATTTTTATAAAAATTACTTCTGTCGCTTTTTATATTCGACATTCATTCCGTTGTGGGGTCCACGAATGACTGCGCCGTCGTACGAATATTCTCCGACAAAAAGAATATTCCTCGACCAAACAAATATTCCCCGACAACAATGAATATTTTATAACCACTTGCTTATTTTGAAATATTTGCACATTCCACCCATAACTCACCACATTTATCAAATTAACACCTTACTATTTCAAAATAATATATATAAAGAAAATTAAATCTTTATTCATAAAATTTGGGGTCTTACAGCTTGGGTTCGTCATGGATGGGGAGTTGAGTCAAGACTTAGTCTTGCAGTCACTCCCTGAGACATTCTTGCGGTTCGTCGTTAATTTCCACATGAATAAGTTAGATGACAGCTTGCCTAAATTACTTAACATGTTGAAAATTGCAGAATGTCACTTCCCATCGAAGAAGAACCATGTCTTAATAGTGGATTCTTCCAAGAAAAGAAAGAGGCCCAAGGTATCTTCTGAAAAGAAAAAATCTAAGAAGGATAAGGGCAAGGTGAACTTGAAGGAACAAAAGAAACCTAATCCAGCTAGCAAAGGAATGTGCTTCCATTGCAATGAGCTGGGTCATTGTAGACTCAGTCATATCAATGAAATAAGATTATCCAAGTTGCATAAGGATGGGCTCTTAGAGCTATCAAGTTTAGAATCATATCCAACTTGTGAGTTATGTCTCTTGGGAAAATTTACTAAATCTCCTTTTAGTGAAAAAAGAGAAAGAGTTACAGAGTTGTTAGTGTTGGTTCACACAGACGTTTGTGGACCTATGACAACGAATACACGAGGATGGTATTCTTATTTTATTACTTTCACTGATGATCACTCAAGATATGGATATGTGTATTTAATGAAATACAAATCTAAATCGTTGGAAAAGTTCAAAGAGTTCAGAAGTGAAGTAGAGAAATAAACTGACAAAAGTATTAAGATTCTTCGATCAGATCGAGGTGGTGAATACTTAAGTGACGAGTTTCTCGATTGTCTCAAAAAAAATGGTATAATCTCACAATAGACTCCACCAGGTACATGAAGTATCTGAAAGGAGAAATTGAATATTATTGGACATGGTTCATTCCATGATGAGTTTCACCGATCTTCTAATTTCATTCTGGGGTCTTGCGCTAGAAACGACTACATATCTACTAAATAAGGTCCCCTCGAAATCCGTCCCCAAGACTCCATATGAGATGTGGACAGGGAGGAAACATGATCTTAAGCATGTTAAGATTTGGGGATGTCCAGCTTATATGAAAAGGTTTTAAAATAATGAGCTTGGGACAAGATCTGATAAGTGCACGTTTATAGGATATCCTAAAGAAAGTTTAGGATACTAATTCTACAATCTTACTGAGCAAAAGGTGTTTGTTGCGAAACACGTTGCCTTCTTGAAAAAAGAAGTTTATCCTTGAAGGGGCTAGTAGGAGGAAAATAGATCTTGAAGAAATTCAAGAACCACAAATCACTACAGATCAATTAGATGAACCTGTCCAAGTAGAGACACCTTCTGTATAACACCCTATTCGTAAATCTGGAAAAGTACCAAAGATACCTGAGAGGTATGGATTTGTCATAGAGGATGACGATGAGGTAAACATCATGAATGATGATGATCCATTGAATTACGAACAAGCTATGACTAATAAAGACTCAGGAAAATGGTAGATGACTATAAAATCTAAAATGGATTTTTAAAGCAATGCTCAAGTCCATTTGGATTTTACTTGCGATTGTAGTTTATTATTACTAGATCTGGAAAAATGGATGTGGAAACGCCCTTCCTCAAATATACATTATTATAGGATAATGTATGTATGATACATCAAGATAGATTTGTTTAAATAGTTGAAGCAAATCATATATATGAGCTACAACTATCCATTTATGGATTGAAGCAAGCTTCTCGTAGATGGAACATCCGTTTTGATGAGACAATCAAAAAGTTTAATTTTATCAAAAATGAGGATGAACTATGTGTGTACAAGAAGGTTAGTGGTAGCACTATTTTATTCCTTGTATTATATGTTAATGATATATTACTGATACGGAATGAGATTCCCATGCTACAATCGATCAAAATAAAGTTGTCTAAACATTCCTCCATAAATGATTTGGGTAGAACATCCTACATTGGGAATATAAATCTATAAAGATAGATTTAAAAGGATGTTCAGCTTAACCCAAGGAACGTATATTCATTAAATGCTAAAGGCGTTTAGAATGGAAAACTCCAAAAGGTGTCTCATGGTGATGAGCCATGGAGTGTATCTCTCTGAAATT
The DNA here is from genome assembly GCA_020205555.1 of Panax stipuleanatus. NCBI lineage: Eukaryota > Viridiplantae > Streptophyta > Magnoliopsida > Apiales > Araliaceae > Panax > Panax stipuleanatus. The sequence goes on from CM035123.1 coordinate 47,833,163, forward strand.
GTCCTCAAAAATAGAGAGATCACATGAATTACTATCATATATGCAATAAAATATACGAGACTTAATGTTGATCAGTCATATTTTGGAGAAGATCATTGTAAGAAAGTGATAAACATCCTAAAGTACTTAACTGACACTAAGGATGTAATCATGTCACTAAGGAGTTTTAGAATTAATTTAGTATTAGTACTCTCATTTATTCCTAATAAGATTAGGAGGCAAATTAATTAAATGAATTTAATTAATTATTCCCAATGTGGTGGGAAGCCTAAATTAATTAAAGGAGTTTAATTAAGTAAATGAACCCAAGTCTAATAGAATTAGAAGGGTTGACTAATATTTATATAAGTAGAGTCTTATAATAGATATCGGTTGATGCAATTCCAATATTTGGAGAGTACTCCTTTTCTATAGAGGATAGAAACCTAGGGTTTAGCCAACCACCCTCCTTCTTGATAATTCATTTTCCTTGGTGGATCACCTCTAGAGGCCAAACACATGGGTGGCTAACGTTGATCAAAGGAAGGAATCAACCCCGGATATTCAAGGAGATCGCGACGAACAAGGAGTTGAACTTATACCCGTGGAAGCTTCGTTCTACAAGGGTATGATTCCATAACTTCTTATTTATCGTTTTAAAATAATAATTTGCATAAAGGATGATCCGGGTACTGGTTTTGTAGAATTTTTTTTAAACTCTGATATACCATGCTTCCGCTAATTTTGCAATTTGATTGCGTCTAAGATTTCGTACAAACCCAACAGTGAGGCTTCAGGATTGTTTTCAAAATTGACCTGACCTCCTGGGTTGAGACCGGGGCTGACCTGTACCTCTCGGGTTGAGAATGGGGCTGACCTGTACCTCTAGGGTTGAGACTGGGGTTGACCTGTACCTCCTGGGTTGAGACCAAGGCTGATCTATACCTCCCGGGTTGAGACCGGGGTTGACCTGTACCTCCCGGGTTGAGACCGGGGCTGACCGGTACCTCCCGGGTTGAGATCGAGGCTGACCTGTACCTCCCAGGTTGAAATTGAGGCTGACCTGTACCTCCCAGGTTGAGGCCGGGGCTAACCTGTACCTCCTGGGTTGAGACTGAGGCTGACCTGTTCCTCCTGGGTTGATACCGGGGCTGACCTGTACCTCCCGGGTTGAGATCGGGGCTGAATTAATGGCCTGATATTGAGACTGTGGTTTAATTAATGGCCTGATATTGAGATTGGGGTTGAATTAATGGTCTAGTATTGAGACTGGGGTTGAATTGATGGCCCTGTATTGAGACCGGGGTGAATTGATGGCCTGGTATTGAGACCGGGGTTGAATTGATGGCCCAGTATTGAGACCGGGGTGGAGTTGAAAAGACAGTCTTGCCCACTTACAATGTTAGTAACAGTGAAATAAAATTTTGAGTGTCTACACCAAGAAGGTATCTGAAAAGGTAAGAGAAAGGGAAGTAGAGGAACTAGTGATGACAATGCTCTAACTATCGCGGGACCGACACCAACCAATCGGCCTACTACCAGGACTTTTAACATAACAGTGTAGGATGCTGTTCGGTCTCGCGATGTGGTGTCATATATTATTTCGATCAATAATGTTAATGCATATGTATTATTTGATTCGGATGCTACTTGCTCATTTATATTCGATGACTTTGCTAAGAACTTAGAATTGCCTAAGGACGAGTTAGAATACCTTATGAATATAGAGATTGTGAATAGGGAAGTGATCCCTGTTAAGTTGTACACAAGAACTGTAGGGTGGATATTAAGGGTAACGTGATGAACGTAGATCTTATCCCAATTAGGCTTGGGGAATTCGACGTTATCTTGAGAATGGATTGGCTATTCAATTATGGGAAAATAATTGATTGCCAAAAGAAATGTATTAACCTCGTGATTCAGTCAAAGGTTATGTTTTATGGAAGCAAGTCGCCTAGACAAGCGAGTTGTCTGACAATGATGCAGACCATGAAGTTGTTGAGACAAGGCTGCATAGGATATTTAGCCTACATAGTCGATAGTCGTAAAGAGAGCCCGAAGTTAGAGGAGATACCAGTCGTGAGAGACTTCGTGGACGTATTTTCGAATGATTTGCCAGGACTTTCTCCAGATAGGGAAGTGGAGTTCGTGATCGATTTGGTGCCAAGAACGGCCCCAATATCGAAGGCCCCGTACCGTATGGCTCCGGTGGAAATGAAAGAATTGATAGTACAGCTATAAGAACTATTGGACAAGAAATAAAATACAGCCTAGCGTATCGCCGTGGGGAGCGCCGGTGCTATTCATTAAGAAGAAGGATGGGACAATGCGGCTCTTCATTGATTACAAAGAATTGAATAAGGTCACAATCAAGAATAAGTATCCGTTACCTAGGATCGACGACTTGTTCTACCAGTTGAAGGGAGCGAAATACTTCTCGAAGATAAACCTAAGAAGTGATTACCATCAGTTGAAAGTGAGGATAGAGGACGTTCCGAAGTAAACGTTCAGGACTCGATATGGTCACTACGAATTTTTGGTGATGTTATTTGGTCTAACGAATGCTCCTGCAGCATTTATGGACCTAATGAACAGATTGTTTAAACCATTTTTGGACAAATTCATAGTAGTGTTCATCGACGACATTCTGGTGTATTCGAAGACCAAGGAGGAACACTTAGAGCATTTGAAGGTGATATTAGAGGCATTGAGAAGAGAGAACATGTATGCCAAGTTTTCAAAAATAGAATTTTGGATTGAGCGGGTGCAATTTCTTGGATATGTAATTGATAAGAACGAATTTTGGTAGATCCCTCTAAGGTCGAAGCAGTGACAATCTAGGATCAGCCGAAGACACCGTCAAAAGTGAGAAGTTTTCTTGGATTAGCTGGATATTACAGAAGATTCATTCAGAACTTTTCCAAAATTGCGACTCCGCTGATGAATTTGATTAGGAAATCGGTGAAATTCATTTGGACGGAGAAGTGTGAGAAAAGCTTCCAAGAGCTTAAGAAGAGGTTGAGTACGACACCTGTGTTATCTCTTCCGGATAGCACATAAAATTTTGTGGTGTATAGTGATGCATCACATAAAGGACTAGGCTGTGTGCTTATGCAAAATAACAAGGTCATTTGATATGCGTCACAACAAATGAAGGATTATTAGAAGGGGTATCTGACCCATGACTTGGAGTTGACTGCAGTAGTATTTACTTTGAAAATCTGGAGACACTATCTCTATGGGGAGAAGTGTGAAATATATACAGACCACAATAGTCTGAAATATATTTTTACACAGAAGGATTTGAATATATGCCAGAGAAGATGGTTGGAATTGATAAAGGACTATGATTGCGAGATCTTATATCATCCGGGTAAAGCGAATGTGGTTGCTAACGCCTTAAGCAGAAAGGGTAGAGAAAAATTGATGCTGTTGACTGCCCAAGAGGAGTTAACTTAAGCATTGGAAAAGTTAGAATTGGAAGTGAGATATCCTATGGAATCTGATGAGAAGCTGTTCCAGCTAGGAGCTGGTACAACTTTGTTGGATAAGGTGAGGGAAGCAGAACTTTAGGACGAAGAATGTGAAAAGATAAAGAAGAAGATATCCGAAGGGAGTGAATTGAAATTCAAGGTAGACAATGAAGGACTATTAAGATTTGAGAGCAGAGTTTGGGTACCGCTAGTGCCAAAAATTAAGGAAGATATTTTGAGCGAGGCTCATAGCGTATTCTATTCACCCAGGAAGTACAAAGATGTACCAGGGTCTCCAACAACATTTCTGGTGGCCGTATATGAAACGAGGCGTTGTAGATTGTGTGGCCAAGTGCCTGACTTGTCAGAAATTGAAAGCAGAACATCAGAGGCCGAGTGGATTGCTACAACCACTAAAGATCCCAACATGGAAATGGGAGCATATTACAATGGATTTCGTAGTAGGTCTTCCGACGACTCAGAAGGGTTTCGACGCAGTTTGGGTTATCGTGGATTGACTGACAAAATCAGCACACTTCTTACCAATCAAGATTAGCTTAACCCTGGATCAGTTGACAAAGTTGTATGTGAAGGAGATTGTTTCATGGCACACAGTTCTGGTATCGATTGTCTCCGATCGAGATCCGCGCTTCACATTGAATTTTTGGAAGCGACTACAAGAATACATGGGGACACAGTTAAGAATGAGTACGACATATCACCCTTAGACCGATGGGCAGAGTGAAAGAACGATCCATACATTAGAAAATATGTTGAGGGCATGCATCATGGATTTCAAAGGAAATTGGGATGACCACCTACCGCTCGTGGAATTCTGTTACAACAGTTACCACGCAAGTATTGGTATACCGCCTTACGAAGTGTTATACGGCAGAAAGTGTAGAACTCCATTATACTGGGATGAAATCGGCAAAAGATAATTGCTAGGACCAGAATTGGTACAACAGACAACCGAGATCGTCAAGGTGATCCGGACAAGATTAGTAGCTGCTCAAGATAGGCAGAAGAAATACGTCGATCCACATCGCAAGAATATAGAATTTAAATGGGGTAGCTTTGTTTTCTTGAAAATCTGTCCCTAGAAGGGAAAGATCAAATTTGGCAAGAAATGAAAATTGAGCCCGATGTTCATTGGACCCTTTGAGGTGCTAAGAAGAATCGGAGAAGTTGCGTATGAGGTAGCCCTACCTCCGGTGCTAGAGCATATCCACAACGTCTTCCATGTGTCAGTCTTACGACCATATAAACCCGATTACAAACATGTGATTGAATATAAACCCCTGCAATTTGAGAAAGACCTATCCTATGAAGAAGTTCCTGTTTAGATTGTTAACAGGAAAGAACAAGTTCTCAGAAATAAAGTAATATCTTCTGTTAAGTAATTTGGAGGAACCACAACGCTGAAGAAGCTACGTGGAAACTCGAAGAACATATGATGAAGACTTATCCACATTTATTTATTTAATCTAAGTGTAAGCGATTCTGAGGACAAAATCTTTGTAAGGGGGAGAATGTAACGGGACGAATTTAATTGAATCGTGATTCTGAGGACAAAATCATTTTAAGGGGGGAAAGATGTGACAAATGAGAATTTGTAATTTAATTTAAATATTTATTGAATTAAATAAATAAATATTTTTGATGATTTATTTATTGAGTTAAATAATTATTTGATGGAATTGTGGTATAATAATTTAATTATATATGTTACATTAATTAAATTAATGTGGATAATTTTTATAGTTCAAAGTATGAATTTAATTGAGTTTATTTAATTAAATGAATTATTTAATAAGTATAATGTTATCCTAATTAATTTAATAATTATTTAGAGATTTAATGATTTGACATAATTAATAAATGAGAATTTTAATTATGTGATGATGTGATTTAATGTGTAATATTATCTTTTATTTAATTGAATTTAAATGATAGTATTTGATTCATTAAAGTGTGACAAATAAACTATATAATAAATACTTTAACTAAAATAATGGGAAATGAGGAATAAAGAGGGACAAACAAACAAGCCCTTAAGGGAGTGGGTGTTAGTTAATTTGATTTAACTGCTCCACTATCCCTGACAGTTAAATATTATATACGTATACTATCAGACCTTATATAATATATGTAGACACTCAAACTTTTATTTCCATGTTACTAACACTGTAGAAGGGCAAAACTGTCTTATCAAATCAACCCCGGTCTCAATACCGGGCAATCAAATCAACCCCGGTCTCAATACCGGGCCATCTACTCAGCCCCGATCTCAATACCGGGCAATCGACTCAACCCCGGTCTCAATACCATGCAATCAAATTAATCCCAGTCTCAATACCGGGCCATCAAATCAACCCTGGTCTCAATATCGGCCATCAACTCAACCCCGGTCTCAATATCGGGCCATCAAATCAACCCCGGTCTCAATATCGGGCTATCAAATCAACCCCGGTCTCAATACTGGACCATCAAATCAACCCCGGTCTCAATACCCGGCCATCAACTCAACCCCGGTCTCAACCCGGGAAGTACAGATCAGCCCCAGTCTCAACCCGGGAAGTATAGGTCAGCCCCGGTCTTAACTCGTGCGGTACAGGTCAGCCCCAGTCTCAACCCAGCAGGTATAGGTCAGCCCCGGTCTCAATTCGGGAAGTATAGGTCAGCCTCGGTCTCAACCCGGGAAGTATAGGTCAGCCCTGGTCTCAACCCGTGAGGTACAGGTTAGCCCTGGTCTCAACTCGGGAAGTATAGGTCAACCCCAGTCTTAACCCATAAAGTACAGGTCAGCCCCGATCTCAACCCGAGAAGTATAGGTCAGCCCCGATCTCAACCTGGGAAGTACAAGCAAACCCTGATCTCAACCCGGGATGTACAGGTCAGCCCTGGTCTCAACTTGGGAAGTATAGGTCAGCCCTGGTCTCAACCCGGGAAGCACAGGTCAGTCACGATCTCAACTTGGGAAGTACAGGTCAGCCCCAGTTTTAACTCTGGAGGTACAGGTTAACCCCGGTCTCAACCCGGGACGTACAGGTTAGCCCCGGTCTTAACTTAGGAAGTACAGGTCAGCCCCCGTCTCAACCTGGAAAGTTCAGGTCAGCCTCAGTCTCAACCCAGGAGGTACAGTTCAGCCCCGGTCTTAACCCGTTAGATACAGGTCAGCCCCGGTCTCAACCCGGGAAGTACAGGTCGTCCCCGGTCTCAACCCAAAAAGTCAGGTCAACTTCAGGAATAAACCTGAAGCGCCACAATATTTCTAGAGGAAAACTTGGAGTGACCATGTCAAACTCAGAGACAACACTGAGGACAAACAGACTCGAATGGGATTCAAGTCTTGAAAACAACCCCAAGAAGTCAACCGAAGGCCATGCCGGCCCTAAAGGCAACCCCAGGAGGGGCAAAATAGTTATTTTACCAACTCTAAGTTGATTTGGTCAAACTCAAGTAGAATCGATGCCATCAAGTTCAGAACAAACCATAACAATGATCCCGAGTGCAAACAACGCAAGACAACTCAACGGACAAACTACGGGGAATCGAAGACCTAGGTTATGAACCTGTCTTCTTGGACCGGAAAGTTTTTTATTGCATGTCATTGTTACACTCTCGGCGATGGCTTTCCGTAAAGGTATCGTACACCTCAAATGGACGCTCCGATCAAAAGTTAGAAAGTTTTGACTTCAACCTCGCGTTGCTCGGAGTGCACATACTTCGAGATGACGGGACCCGCCACGTGGGCCCCACCATGTGGAGCCGCACCTCTACTTGTGGCAGTAGCAGGTAGAAGTGAAGGCTCCCTGGGCAATATATAGTGATACACCCCCTCTCATTTTCAAGTTGAAAATCATTCTGGAGCCCTGCCCGTTTCAGTTTCTCAACTAAACTTTTGTCTTCCAAACCCAATTTTTTTTAACTCTAACACGTAGATATACCTACATACCACCACATATCAAAAAATAACTAGTAGATTCGGACGTTTAAAGCCTACGATTTTGCAAAAATCCAGTGTAGTAATCCATTGTGAGTATTTTTACGATCAGCAAGTTAATACTACTTCTTGATACTGTTTTCCACTTGTGCATCAAATTTTATTTTCTAAATATGCCCAAAACTTAGTTCTGTGGCCGTTTTTGTCAACTTTTAGTATATTTTTGTATATACACGCATTTTCTTGCATTTTTAAAACTCGAATTGACGATCCGTCGCTTCCAGCAGTTTTTATACACTTGCATCTTTGTTATTAGCAACTTCGCCGGACTGGGTTATCTTCCTAGTTCTGGTTTGGCTTTTTTTGTATATATTTAACTGTATATATACTAACTTTTCAATTATGGTAAGTCCAGATGTTAAATTCGCTGTAGTTTATTGCTTTTATATATATTTATGCATATATAAGCAGCCTTCACCACACTGAGTTATCATCCCAGTCTTGGTTTGACTACGTTTCTGTCTATATATATATATATATTTATATTTCAGTTCGGCCTGAATCATTCTGTGGCCTTTTTACTACTTTTATATATATTTATGCCTATATAAGCAGCCTTCACCATACTGGGTTATCTTCCTAGTCTTGGTTGACTACTTTTCTGCACATTTACATTTCAGTTCGGCCTAGATCATTCTGTGGCCTTTTTACTATTTTTTACAACATTCACCACACTGGATTAGCTTCCTAGTCTTGGTGACTACTTTTCTGTCAATATTTAACTATATATATTTCAATTTCAGTCCGGGCACAGGCGTGAAAATCCATCGCCTTTTTTACTATTTTTCTGTATATATTTCAATTCTGTCCAGCCTAGATCATTCCGTGGCTTTTATACAGTTTATATATATATATATATATATATTAATTCTAGTCCGGGCACCGGCGTGAAAATCCACCGCCCTTTTATAGATTTTGTATATATATATATATTGATTTACTCATTTTTATTGAACTGCTGCTTTAAATATTCATTTGATATGAATTGGCACTGAAATTTCAGCAGGCGGACTAGATTTATTTAAATCTAGCTTTCTTTCTAGTTTCAGTTGTAAAAGCAACCTCGCGGCCCTTAGATCGCTATCTAGTGGGAACGAGACGCTTTGGCCACGCGCAGCCAGGATTTACTGATGAATCCTTGGCTCTAATGCGATGTGAGGATGTATTTATATATTTTTGTGCAAATTTGAGCAGTGCAGGTTTATTGGCTATTCATATGTGAGCCTAGGAATCGTGGGATTCATGATCAAACTGATCAGAATCTGATTCCCACGATGGACAAACTCTAGTTTACAAATGTACCATGCTAGTTTTTCTATAAAAATGTACATACAAAAGACCTTAAAACGGTTATTCGGATTTAAGGTTTCAACATAGTGAAAAAAATGGTTTGTCGTGTTAGAGGCGCTCCGATGGCTTTCATGCTCATGAGGAGACCAACACTTGTATATGTTTTTGTGGTCGAAAATGCTTCGCAGCCCGACAAATCACCTTTCAAATTGTGCCTTAAGGCTGAAAAGCTAAAAAAAATGAAAGTATCAACAGGCTTCAATTCCTATGTTAGCATTAGGGTTTGATAACCAGCTTTCAAAACATCATTTTAATAATCTTATCAAACAGAAAAGCTTTTGTAAATCAAATCAAACACTTTTACAAATCAAATTAAAGACTTTTTGCAAAATCAAATCAAACACTTCGTATATAGGTTTAATGAAGCAAAGCACTACTTTCAATTAATCAAACATAGACCCAATTTTAAAAGCAGCATACACACACACATCACAGATTTGAAAGGAAAATACTGAAAAGATGAGGTACCGTGTTTACATGGGAGTTCTGGGGTGCCTAACACCTTCCCTACACTTAATCAAGCCCCCAAACTCAAAACTTTATTTTCAAAGATCAAGTTTCAACAGTGTCTAGCAATTGGGCCTCTTTCAAACAAACTCGGTTAAGTTGGTACAACTATTTCAAATCTACCAACTGGCGACTCTATAAAACGAACAAATCGTCGACATGATACATGTTGGCCTTTTCCTAAAAAACCCTTCAAAACCTTTTTTGCAATAAAAAGAGTAAGGGTAGAGATAACTTAGGAAGAGAGAAAGATCTGGGTTATGACCCGACCCGCAGATTTTTTCCCGCCGTTGACAATATATCAGTTACTATTCATTATACCATATACATATTAGAAAGAAAAGTTAACAAAGAAAAAGTTAGAGAGAGTTAGAGAGAATTTGACAAAACTTGAATATTTAAAAGAAAAGTTCATATCATCATCGAACAGAGCTAGTAAGGGTATAATTCTTCATCCCGAGTTTTATAATTACGTTAGTTTTTTTTCTTTAACAAACCCAATTTTAAGCTCTCTGTAACTAATTTTGTTGATGATTATTGGATTTATGTTTGTTTACATGTAAATAAATGTGTATAACATGATTTACAACATTTATAACCTATTTTAGAGTAATCAAAAACCATAAAATCATGTTTTAATTAGAATTTCATAAGTTACAGAGTATAAACATATGAATATGGCCCTTATGTACAAATTTGCATGCTTTAATTATTTAATTAATTTTAAATTGATAGTTGATTATGATTATGCATCTTTAAACAAAGAAAACGAAATTCAAATGGACAGATTCAGTGTTATAACGAATCCGTAATGATGAATTTCATGATTTTGACGAAAATTTGCAAAAATACAAAAAATAGTGAATTTATGCGTTGTAATTTAAACGATTATATAATCTAAAGTGTTAAAAACATGCTATGTATGTTGTTACATGTTTCTGCTAAGTTATTAGTTTATGAGTAACATGAACAATCGTCGTGTTAGTTTAATTTGGAATTTATTTGGCTTTTCTCTGTGTTCTTTGCGAATTGTAGCAACTCTGTCTGCGCAGTAGCGCAGCCGTGCCGCTCCAAGGCATAATTGGAGCACGCCCGCTCCATGTGGCGCTGCCGCGCCGTGAGTAAAACCAAAATGGGCACGCCCGCGCCAGTGTGCAGTTTGCCCAGAAAATGTTACTTAAGCGTTCAAGTCCAAAAATGTGTTTTAAAATCTAATGTAATAAATGACATGTTAAGCATATATGGAGATATTAAAATAGAATTAATAACTTGTGTAGACACTTTCCATGCCCCAATACTAACACTGTAGGAGGGCAAAGTCGTCAATCAAGCCAACCCCGGTCCCGATACCAGGCCTTCAACTCAAATTCGATCCCCAATATCGGTCAACTCAAATCCGTTCCCCAATATCAGTCAACTCAAATTCGATCCCCAATATCGGTCAACTCAAATCCGACCTCCAATATCAGTCAACTCAAATCCGACCCCCAATATCGGTCAACTCAAATCGGATCCCCAATATCGGTACTCAACTTAAATCCGATCACCAATATCGGTATTCAGTCAAATCTGATCACCAATATCAGTACTCAGTCAAATCTGATCCCCAATATCGGTACTCTAGTCAAATTCGATCACCAATATCGGTACTCAGTCAAATACAATCACCAATATTGGTACTCAGTCAAATTCAATCACCAATATCTGTACTCAAGCCAACTCCGATGGCCAATTGGATGGTCTTTTCAGCTCTAATCTACAATCGGACCGTCTATCCAGCTTTGATCTCCAATTGGATCGTCGATCCAACTCCGATCGCCAATCGGACAGTCCATCCAGCTCCGATAGCTAATCGGAACCGTCTATTTAGCTCCGATCGCCAATCGAATTGTCCATCCAGCTCCGATATCCAATCAGACCGTCCATCCAGCTCTTATCTCCAATCAAACCATCCATTCAGCTCCGATCTCCAATCAGACCGTCTATCTAGCTTCGATCTCCAATCGGACCGTCTATCCAGCTCCGATCTCCAATCGGATCATATATCCAGCTCTGATCTCTAATCGGACCGTCTATCTATCTCTGATCTCCAATCATACCATCTATCCAGCTCCGATCTCCAATCGGACCGTATATCCAGCTCCGATCTCTAATCGGACCGTCTATCCAGCTCCGATCTCTAATCGGACCATCTATCCAGCTCCGATCACCAATCGGACCATCTATCCAACTCTGATCTCCAATCGGACTGTCCATCCAGCTTCGATCGCTAATCGGACTGTCTATTCAGCTCCGATCTCCAATCAGATCATCTATCCAGCTCCGATCTCCAATCGGATCGTTATCCAGCTTTGATATCCAATCGGACCGTCAGATCAATCCCGATCTCAATATCGGGCCATCAAATTAACCCCGATCTCCAATTGGGCCAGTAAGTCAAACCCCGATCTCAATATCGGGCCTTCAAATAAGCCTCGACATCATCCCAAGAGGTACAGATCAGCCCTAGCATAAATCCGGGAGGTACAGGTCATCCCTGGTCTCAACCCGAGAATTCAGGTCAACTTAGACATAAACTTGAAGCATCATAACAGCTCGAAAGGGAAGCCTGGAATGACCACGTCAGCCTCAGAGACAACACTGAGGACAAACAGACTCGAATGGGATCCAAGCCTTAGAAACAGCTCCCGGGAGTCAACTAGAGGCTATGCCGACACTAGACGCAACCCCAGGAGGGGAGAAATAGTCATTTTACCAACTGTTAGTCGATTCGGTCAAATTCAAGTTGAATTGATGCCAACAAAATCAGAACGAACCATAACGACGATCCCGAGTGCGAACGACGCAAGACAACTCAACGGACAAACTGCGATGAATCGAAGACCTGGTTATGAACCCATCTTCTTGGACCCTAAAAATATTTTATCCCATGTCATTCTGACACTCTCAACAAGGGCTTTCTGGAAAGGTACAGCACGCCTCAAACGGACGCTCCGATCAAAAGTTAGAAAGTTTCGACTTTGACTGTGCGATATTCAGAGGGCACGTACTTTGAGGTAATAAAACTCGACACCGCAGGCCCCACCAGGGGAGCCGCAACTCTACCTATGACAGCAGCAGGTAGAGTGGAGGCTCCCTGGTCTATAAATATGAGGCCAGCTCCCCTCATTTCAAAAAATTCTGAAACGCAGCGAACCTCTACCTGTTTGATTTTCTTACTTTTTCACCTCTTCTAAATCCAAATATTTTCACTCTAACACGTGGATATACCCACATACTACCACATACCAGAAAATAATCGGCAGATTTGGACGTTTGAAGCCCACTGAGTGGCAAAAAGCCTGTGTTACAGGCTATTGTAAGTATTTTTACGATCAAAAAGTTGCTATTATTTCTTTGCACTTTTATACACTTGCACGTTAATTTTTATCGCCTAAATATTCCCGAAACTTAGTTCCGTGGCCGTTTTCGTTAAAATTTGGTACATTTTTGTACATAAACTCAATTTTGAGCATTTCTACAACTCGGATAGACGATCCGTCAGCTCCAGCAGCTTCAATGCACTAAAGTCTTCGTTTTGGCAACTTCGCCGGACTGGGTTATCTTCCCAGTCCAGGTTTTACCCTTTTTGTGTTTATTTAACTGTATATATACTAGCATTTTGATTCTGTCAAGTCCGGATGTCAAATCCGAGGTAGTTTACCTCTTTTATATATATTTACGCATAAATAAGCGATTTTCACCACCACTGGGTTCTCTTCCCAGTCATGGTTGACTACATTTTTGTCAATATATATATATATATACTTTTCAGTACGGCCTGGATCATTTCGTGGCCTTTATACTATTTTGTGCACCCTTCGCCATACTGGGTGATCTCCCCAGTCACTGGTTGACTATTTTTCCTGTATATATTTATATTTCAGTACGGCCTGGATCATTTTGTGGCCTTTTTACTTCTTTTGCACTGCTCACCATACTGGGTGATCTTCCCAGTCACTGGTTGACTACTTTCATGTCAATTTCAATTCCAGTACGGGCACCGGCGTGAAAACCCATCGCCCTTTTTACTATTTTATGTATATATTTCATTTATGTCAAGCTTGGATCATTTCGCAACTATTTACAATTTTATATATATATATATATATATATATATATATATATATTAATTCCAGTCCGGGCTTGCGTGTGAAAATCCATCGCCCTTTTACAGCTTCCGTATATATAACTATATATATATATATATCGCTTTACTCAATTTATTCAATTGCTGCATTTAAATATTCATTTTATATGAATTGATACTAACATATCTACTGGGCGGACTAGATTTCTTTAAATCTCACCAATTCTAGCTTTCGAATGGCTCAGACAGAACCTGGAAGCTATAATGGCTGAAATTTACTTAAATCTAGTTATTTTTATAGTTTCAGTTGCATAAAAGCTAACTCGCGGCCATTAGATCGCTATCTAGTGGGAACGAGATGCTTTGGCCACGCGCAACCAGGATTTACTGATGAATCCTTAGTTCCATTGCGACGTGAGGATGTATATATCTATTTCTGTATAAATTTGAGCTTTGCAGGTTTATTGGCTACTCATATATGAGCCTAGGAATCGTCAAATTCACGATCAAATCGATTGGGATCTGATTCTCATGATGGACAAACACCAGTTTACAAATGTACCCTGCCAGTTTTTCTGTAAAATGTACATACAAAAAGACTTTAAAACGGTTATCTGGATTTAAGGTCTCAACATAGTGAAATGTGGTTTGTCGTGTCAGCATCCCTCCGATGGTTTTCATGCACATGAGGAGATCGACACTTGCATTTATTTTTATGGTTGAGAATGCTTCACATCACCATTCACATGCAACCTTAAGGTTATAAGATAAAATTGGAAGTGTCAAAAGACTTCAATTCCTATGTTAGCGTAAGGGTTTGATAAACCAGCTTTTAAAACGTCACTTTCAATTCAATCAAAAGAAAAGCTTTTTGCAAATCTAATCAAAACACTTTTGCAAATCAAATCAAACCCTTCGTATATAGGTTCAACAAAGTATAGCACTAGTTTCAATCAATCAAATTAATAGGCCCAATTTTCAAACAGCATTCACTCACGCATTCTAATTTTTAAAGGGAAATATTGAAAGGATGTGGTTCCGTGTTTACACGGGAGTCGTGGCGTGCCTAACACCTTCTCCACACTTAACCAAGCTCCTGAGCTCAAAATTTTGTTTTCAAAGATCAAGTTTCGACAGTGTCCAACAATTGGGCCTCTTTCAAACAAACTCGGTTGACTTGGTATAACCATTTCAAATCTACCAACTGGCGACTCTGTAAAATGTTCAAATCGTCGACATCATATATGTTGGATTTTTCCTAAAAAACCCTTGAAAACCTTTTTCATAAAATAAAAAGAGTGAGGGTAAAGAGAACTTAGGAAAAGAGATTAAAGGATACGGGTTGTGACCCAACCCACACATTTTTTAAACCAACGCCGATAGGTGGCGACTCTGCTGGGGATAGTAGAGGGCTTAGGCCGCTTTCAAATCTTTTCAAACATTTCCCTTTCAAAACTATTGAATGCGTGAAATTCTGCGTCCCACAGTCAATGAATGAGTGAATGCTGCGTCTTTACATTGAATGAATATATGAATGCTGCGTCTTTACATTGAATGAATGTGAATAAATGTTTTACCTGCTTTCCAAAGAAAGCATAATATGCATAATGGTGAGGCACGATGTATGTGAATGTATGTTGTGTGTCCCTCTCACACGGAGGAAAACCTGGTCGGTGATAAGTAATGTCTCAGGGGACGGCTAAGTCTTTGGGGCTCATGAAAATGCACCACCCAGATTCGCTCCAGTTGAAAGATCAGATTAATTTCCCCTCTAGTAGATTGCGATGATCTTAGAACCTTCATGTCGAAAACAAAGTCGCGAGAGTAACCTAGGATAGGTCAGCATCTGATTAACCAAATCCGATGGAAGCTTCTTCATGCCTTCCTCTTTCAATTCCATGTCAAGTCTCCAATTACCGAGGACAATGTAAATATCATAATAAAAGATTTACTTTCCCTGTCAAAATTCCATGTCATCCTGTCATCAATACAACTAACCTCGATTTTGCAAGATAAGATTAAAAAAACACATCATACATCCTGTCCTTACCTACCTCAGGAAAGTGACATGCCTACGTTTTGGTGTAGGTATACTTTCTACGCATAACACGCAAGTGTACGTGGTCAACAAGTAATACAGTGATAAATCAAAGATCGTACCCACAGAGACAATTATTACTCTTTAATCAAACAAGTACCAATTTTAGAGTATTTCAACTTTATCTAACTAACAGCAAAAAGATATGTTCTTCTATTACTAAATTAATAATGAAAGTAACCACACACTAAATCGAGATCTTAACAGAATTGAGAGAATTAATCCTATAACTTCACTCATTATTTCACTTCAGATAATATCTGTTGTCCCCAGTTTATTTCAATTACCCCCAAGTTATTAATCGAAAACACTAATGTAGATAAAACCACCTCACGATGCATAATATCCGTACTTATTTGTATCCACATATGATAGATTCAAACAAGACATCCCAATTAACTAATTCACTATATTTCTATGTGAATTACAATTAACTAGGATTTATTACCAAGTTCCCTTTCAGATTACATATGGCATAAAGGAATACATCTATCCTAAACACGAATCACGAATTCCATCTATGCGGAATTCACAAACATATGTCACTATGGCCAGTTCTAATCTCCTATGTTCCTTCACAAGTTCATAAGAAATAACAGAATAATCGTTGATCAGGAAATTATATAAATTAATCACACACATAGTGAATAACCTGGGAATAACCTCCATAAATTGGATTTAAAAAAATAATTAATCTTCCATTACATAATAAGATCCGTTATAGACTTAAATAAATAATTAGTTCATAACGAATGAAATAAAATCTATAATCCACAGAGTACTAATCATAACGAATACAAAGAGAATATGGATTGAGAAAGATAGGAATATAAAACTCCTGTCGTTACTGTCTCCAAATTGCTCCGCGTTCATCCGATCATGCTCCGCTTCAATTCTCTTCTTCCAATTAGATCCATAAAATAATAATCTTTCAAGTTGTCTAGGTCTCTCTTATATATTATGTTCAGCCCACTTATCATTGCGTGTCCCACAATCCGAATTTGAAAGGAGTCATGCTCGAGGTAGGAATGCAAGCTGCTGCCTTATTTTTCTCATACTAGGTTCAGTCCCCTCATATGCTCCTCATTTTATATTCACATGAGTCTCCCTTTTATATCCTCTAGTAGCAGCCCACATCATGCCCAATTGCTCTATTCCGTTCAAGAAAGAAAAAATATATATAAGCTAATCCTCCACTAAGCTGCTCCATGGCTCTCCCTCTATAATCTCCACTTTCTAATAGACTCCCCTCACTACAAAAAAAATAGTCATTACCGACGGTCACTGCCGTCGCCAATGACTACACTGCCGTCGGCATTGATGTCATTAGCGACGGCAGTAACCGTCGCGAGGACCGTCGCCGCTAAGGTCGTCGCCCCTGGTCCCCGTCGTTAGCCGTCGGCAACATTATCATTGGCGACGGGACTCACTAGCGACGGCGTATATTGACTTACGACGGTCAGAACGACGGTTAAGCCGTCGGCAATAGAAACCCAAATTTTTTGAAGCCGCACTCATTGGCGACTGTGCGGCCGTCGGTAATTACTTTGTCACTGTGTCTGTCGCTGAATGTCATTGGCGACGGCAACCCCGTCGGTATTGCCACCGTCGGCAATGCCAACATTTTTTTTGATTTTTTTTTATAATTTCAAATTTTCCCTGTTCATTTACAAATATATACATATAACCTGTTATAAACTAAAAAAAACCATCAAATAACAATCAAATATCATACAAAATTATCCTAACAATCAAATAGTAATCCAAATCAAATATATAGATAAAAAATGGACGTCTATACAACTCGATCAAAAACTGTACATCATACATACATGAAACTCAAAATATATGTCATAAACTAACTACAACCCAAATCAGGAGGAGTGACAGTATCATCACCGCCGGTCCCGTCGTCGGTCCCGTCGCCTGTCCCGTCACCGGTCCCGTCGCCTGTACCTCCACCTCCACCTCCACGAGACTCGTCAACACGACCCTACAAAATTAAAATATTAATAACAAAGTAGAAATGAGAAAGTATTTACATTATTTTAGTTTGTGTTCTTCAAGTTATAACAAATTAGACAGATGGGCTGATAACTCGGGCTCCGTATATCAGAATCGAGTCCCGTCAGTTGTAACGCGTGCCTAATGGCTATGCAGTGCTATTGTTTGTATTTGCGTGTCGTTTTGACGACCGAGGCGGGTTTTGGCCTCTTTTTTGACTATTTTCTAAGTTTTCAACTATTTAGGCAAACGGGACTCGAACTCGGGCTCCGTATATCGGAATCGAGCACCGTCAGTTGTAACGCGTGTCTAATGCCTATGCGGTGCTATGTCTGTGTTTGTGTATCGTTTTGACGACCGAGGCGGGTTTTGGCCTCTTTTTTGACTTTTTTCTAAGTTTTCGACTAATTAGGCTGACGGGACTCGAACTCGGGCTCCGTGTATCGGAATCGAGCACCATCAGTTGTAACGCGTGTCTAATGCCTATGCGGTGCTATGTCTGTGTTTGTGTGTCCATTTTGACGACCGAGGCGGGTTTTGGCCTCTTTTTCGACTTTTTTCTAAGTTTTTGACTAATTAGGCAGACGGGACTCGAACTCGGGCTCCGTATATCGGAATCGAGCACCGTCAGTTGTAACGCGTGTCTAATGCCTATGCGGTGCTATGTCTGTGTTTGTATGTCGTTTTGACAACCGAGGCAGGTTTTGGCCTCTTTTTTGACTTTTTTCTAAGTTTTCGACTAATTAGGCAGACGGAACTCGAACTCGGGCTCCGTATATCGGAATTGAGTCCCGTCAGTTGTAACGTGTGCCTAATGGCTATGCGGTGCTATTGTTTGTATTTGCGTGTCGTTTCGATGATCGAGGCGGGGTTTGGCCTCTTTTTTGACTTTTTTCTAAGTTTTCGACTATTTAGGCAGACGGGACTCGAACTCGGGCTCCGTATATCGGAATCGAGCACCATCAGTTGTAACGCGTGTCTAATGCCTATGCAATGCTATGTCTGTGTTTGTGTGTTGTTTTGACGACCGAGGCGGGTTTTAGGCCTCTTTTTTGACTTTTTTCTAAGTTTTCGACTAATTAGGCAGACGGGACTCGAACTCGGGCTCCGTATATCGGAATCGAGTCCCGTCAGTTGTAACGTGTGCCTAATGGCTATGCGGTGCTATTGTTTGTATTTGCGTGTCGTTTCGATGATCGAGGCTGGTTTTGGCCTCTTTTTCGACTATTTTCTAAGTTTTCGACTAATTAGGCAGATGGGACTCGAACTCGGGCTCCGTATATCAGAATCGAGTCCCGTCATTTGTAACGCGTGCCTAATGGCTATGCGGTGCTATTGTTTGTATTTGCGTGTCGGTTTGACGACCGAGGCGGGTTTTGGCCTCTTTTTGGACTATTTTCTAAGTTTTTGACTATTTAGGCAGACGAGACTCGAACTCGGGCTCCGTATATCGGAATCGAGCACCGTCAGTTGTAACGCGTGTCTTATGCCTATGCGGTCCTATGTTTGTGTTTGTGTGTCGTTTTGACGACCGAGGCGGGTTTTGGTCTCTTTTTCGACTTTTTTCTAAGTTTTCGACTAATTAGGCAGATGGGACTCGAACTCGGGCTCCGTATATCGGAATTGAGTCCCGTCAGTTGTAACGCGTGCCTAATGGCTATGCGGTGCTATGTCTGTGTTTGTGTGTCGTTTTGACTACCGAGGCGGGTTTCGAAAATGTATATGTTAACTATTTGTTTGACAGTTTATAAAAGCAATATAATTACGAATAAGGAAATATATCAATAATTGTTTTTACCTGTCGAATATGTGGAGGAAAGATGTTGGCCAAGACAACTGCACATACACGGATGGCCTCCTCCCGGACTACACCCATGAGGTTGTCAGCGGCAGCTGTAGGATCTATGGAGCCGTGGACAACCTCCTGAGCAAGCTGGTAGATCCGCTCGCGTGACGGTGCGCCTGACTGCACGACACTGCTCGCCATGCACCCCTCGATGATCCGCCTGAAGAAGTCGTCAGATAATTAAGGGCCGGCGCCCGATCCACTCGCACCACTACCTCCGGTGGGTGGGCGACGTCGAGATCTCGCAGCAAGGACTAAAGTGTAGGCGGGGACCCGGGGATGGCCCACAACTCTACCCTTCTTCGGCCCCCCTGTAGCCTGCAGCCAATCCTCCATCTCCTCATCCGCACGCGTAGCATCATCTACAAGAGTGTCACCTCTCTGGCTGCTCCGGACCACAGCAAGGTCCTCGAACCGTGTCTGAAAAAACACATAAATAGATGAAAAGCAAAGTAAAAAACAAAAAAATTCAAAAGAATTTCAAGATTTTAAATACATACTAAATAAAAGAATTATATTACTTACAGCAATGCGCTCTGCCTCAGGTGAGATATAACAACCTTCACCTTTCTTCTGGTGAGCGTGCCACCAAAACTCGAGGCGGGAAGGTGGGTGCTTTAGACTCACCTCGAGTCTCTCCCTGTAAAGGTCGTATGACTGAGACCCAGTGCAGTGTGAGAGACGACTCTGCTGTCGGGCAGCTATACGTTGTGCCGACATCTTCCTGAACGCCTCGGCCTCCCAAATATCGCACATCTGCTCCCACACCGCAGTACCAATGAAATCTGGCCGGACATCTCTAAGTGTCTGTCCATCAGCCATCTTGGTCTGGGCCTTCTTCTTCCAGTCGTAGACCCACTTGTGCCAGTTCATCTCGAGATTCCTCTGGAGAACAGTCATGCCCTGGGCTTCCTTACTGTCCTCGAATCGGTAATATCTCTGCACATTACACATTAATAAGCTTAGTAGACCTGTGTTAAATCAAATCGGTAAAAAAATATTCAAATGGAATATAAAACTAACATATATGAATGAATGACATCTTACCCTAAACTCAGCAATAATGAGCCCACGTGAGCGGTCATCCACATCCCCCCAACTCATCCACGGGCTTGAGAATCGGTTGCGGACGATCCCAAGCAACGTGTTCCTTGGCGTCGCGTCAAGGATACTAAAATTGACACAGATACATTTGCAAATTACAAAGAATATATAATAACTAAATAATTATTACAAAAACAATGTCAAATACATAATTACTTATTACCCCCAACACGACAAATAAGCGGCGCCTGGGGGGGATTCCCTAGCAATCCACGTGCTAGTCCCCGCGGAGGCCTACGTCGATCACCTATGTAGTGAAATACAATAATATTTATTAAACGAATATAATGTCAATACTATATAAAATTAAAAACAATAAGATGTATAACAGCAAAACATGTAATTATACCTGATGATCCGGCCTGATCATCACCGCCACTACCTCCACGGCCTGAACTACCAGCACACGCCCACCACGACCGCCGTGTGGTGTACGCGCCATATCTGTATATATACTGTCAAATCATCAACAAAATATTATTAGACATTCGTAATCATAATATTTTTAACAGTAACAAAGAGGATAACATGCGGATACAACTAAAAGGATACAACATAAATGGTAACCTAAAAGGACATAAACTATTACATTTGAATACAATATAAGTTTTAGATAATGATTGCACTACTACAAACTATTACATTTGAATACAACTAACAGGACATAAAGAGTACATACTCCTAATCATTTATATCATCAAAGCCATCAACATCAGATTCGTCATCTTCGAGCAGTATATCTTCACTATCGTTGTCATCACCATCTTCGTCATCCTCAACGATTTCTTCAATTATATCAACATCCTCAACAACATCGTCTTCACTTTCGACAGTGACAACATCATCCTCTTCTTCACTAGACTCACTAATAATTGTCACATCAGCAGGTGTGACACTAGTAGACTCGACTTGTAAAGGTTCATCGTCTGGACGAGGAGCTGTGCCTTGAAAACCACGGGCTTTGGTGGTTATAACAGCATACCATGGGCTTGCAGGAGTCTTAACACTCCGCGCGTAGTACACCTGTGTTGCTTGACTTGCTAAAATAAAAGGCTCGTCCATACCAGTCATCAGTCTTAGTTTTGACTTAACATTAATAGTCACCAGTCCTGATTTTTTATTAACTTTAACTCCATTCTCAACATCAAACCAATGACAATTGAAGCAAACTAACTCTTTCTGACCCCAATATTTGAGAACGACAACTTCTAGCAATCGTCCATACCAGTCATCCCAAATGTTATCGTAGCAGCTACCTTTAACCACAACACCAGAATCAGCAGAAGCGACTTCCCCAATATCGCAACACTTAAATCTGTAACCGTTGACAATGCAACATGTATAAGTATCTATAGATCTTTCAGGGCCAGTCGGCTATAAGCTTTAGTCGATTGTCAGCTAACTCATCTGTGAGGACCTAATGTATATTAACACAACATATTCTAAAGTTAATTACGTCATATAGAAAATCTATGACGGTAGATTCATTGAACTTGTAAAGGTTAGACTTACATGATCTCTAAACCATTGCACAAATTGTCCATTTCTCAAATTTTGCAAATCCTCGTCCGATATACTCGGATTCGTTTCACGTACTTCAGCATCATATTGACTGCAGCACAGTTATATACTTAAAGTGTTTGTAAAGAAACTTGACACAGTTACACCAGACATTTATATATAGTTACAACTACTTGCTTAATGTATGGCGCTACTTCATTCATGTTGACAAGTGCATACAATGTGGCAGCTGCGTACTCACTATCGGTCAAGAATCGCCTTTTTTTACCGCCGAATGGGCGTACAGGATGACTAAAAGCCGTTAATTCTCCATTTTCCTCGTACGCAACAGCCTCATTCCGACGTAAGCGATTGTGCTTCGTCTGAACATTCGGCTCAAAGTACAACGAGCAGAAATTAATAAGTTCCTCCATAACATAACTTTCAGCAATTGACCCCTCTACACGGGCTCTATTCTTCACCTTTTGCTTTAGACGTCGCATATACCTATGTGATATATAGATTAGCAAACAAGAATGAACATTTTACAGTATTAAAAACATTAATGTCATTACCTCTCGAATGGATACATCCATCTATATTGCACGGGACCGCCAAACTTAGCTTCGTATGGCAAGTGAATAGGCAAATGCTCCATTGAATCAAATAAAGATGGAGGGAAGATCATTTCTAACTTGCACATTATTTCCACTATCTGCATCTCCATTTTATCTATGTCTTTGAGCTGGAGCTCCGTCAAGCATAGATCTCTGAAGAAATTAGAAAGCTCCGTCAGTGCTTCAACCACACGTTTCGGTAACAAGTCGATAAATGCCACAGGGATCAACTTTTGCATGAATACGTGACAATCATGACTTTTGAGACCCCGAAACTTCAGGTCTTCGACTTTACAACACCTTGCTATATTCGAAGAATATCCATCTGGGAGCTTCAGTCCACTGATCCAATTACATATCAATATCAACTGTTCCCTGGTCAAAGTATATTCAGCTTTAGGCATTACCGTCTTACTACCCTCCTGATACAGCCACAGATCTTCCCTAATGTTCATTTCTACCAAATCAAGCCTCGACTTATTGTTGTCCTTTGTTCTACCACTTGCATCTAGGACTGTATAAAAAATGTTATCAAATACGTTCTTCTCAGTATGCATCGGATCTAAACAATGACGGATGCAGAGTGTAGCCCAATAAGGCAGGTCAAAGAACATGGATCTGTGTGTCCAGTTGTGAACCTTGCCGTAACCATAAGCTCGCTCTAATCTGTGATTCTTCCCTGGAGGTGGAAACTTTAAATGACTAATCCAACTCAACACTGCTGACCCAGAAAGACGGCCAGGTACTTGACGTTTCTCTGTTTTTCGATTGAATTGTCTACTCATCCGTCGATAACGATGTTCAATCGGCAAAAACTGTCTGGATGTTGCAAAGAAACTCATTTTCCCCCCATGTTTGAGCCGCATAGCTTTAACTGACCCCATGCACACGGGACATGACAAGCCCCCGTGAGTCCACCATCCACTAATCATTCCTAACGCCGGGAAGTCATTTATTGTCCACAGTAAAGCTGCCCTCATGTCAAAGTTTTGCTTAAGAGATACATCATAAGTTTGAACCCCTTTTTCCCACAACATCTTCAACTCATCAATTAACGGCCTGAGGTATACATTGATGTCTTTACTTGGACTCTTATCACCCGGAATCAGTAAAGGCATGAACATGTAGGGATCTTTCATGCACATCGAAGACGGGAGGTTATACACAACAATAATCACCGGCCAAGTTGAGTAGGGCTTTGTGTAAGGCCCGTTAAACGGATTAAACCCATTTGTAACAAGTCCAAGCCTAACATTGCGAACCTCTTCAGCAAACGAGGGGTGCTTTTTATCAAAATTTTTCCACTCAAGCTCATCTGTCGGGTGCGTCAGTTGACCTTCGACTATGTCCCGTGTAGAGTGCCACCTCATATCCTCGGCGGTATGTGTTGACATGAACAACCGCTGAAGCCTCGGCGCAATGGGAAAGTAACGTAAGATCTTTTTCGACACGTCTTTTCCCTTTTTCTTGCGCCATTCACAGTATCTACTTGTACCGCAAAAATCACATGACCTCTTATTTTTATTGACATCACCGTAATACAACATACAGTCATTCTCACAAGCATCAATCTTCTCATACCCTAGATTGAGTCTTTTGACCATTTTCTTCACATCATAGTACGACTCCGGTAACTTATTGCCTGCAGGTAAGCACTCCTTCACAATGTTTAGCAGTTCATTAAAACCTCTCTCGCTACAGTCATGCTCGTTTTTGAAGTGTAAAAACTTAGTCACTGCAGATAAAACGGTGTGCTTTTTGTGCCCGTCATACAATGGCGTCGCTGATTCCTGCAATAACTCATAGAAACCCTTAGCCCCGTCATTCGGCTCTTGCTCAGTGCTACCGTCATCCCTATCTGTATTCCACTGAAAGTATGAACCAGCAGCTTCGACTATCATATTAGTACAATCAAAGGTTTCGTCACATCTGGATTTCAGTTCTGATTCATGTTCATCCAACCAGGTTTCCCCATGATAGATCCATGTCGTATAACCCTGCTTGAACCCATACGCAAATAAGTCGCACATGACATCACTGCTTTCCTTCCACACTTCATTCACACACCTCTTACAAGGACATCTGATCTCATCGCCACTGACATGCTCAAACGCAAAATTGATTAACTGTTCAACCCCACTACGGTACTCAGAGCGAAGCCCACTCTTATTAGTGGCTACCCTACGTTCCATCCAACTTCGATCAACAGACATCTTGGACAACAGGCTGCTATATATCTGGACAGTTAGACAAACACAATCAAGTCTCCAAGTTTATGTATATGCAAGCGTATGAGTTTCCTAACTTCATCTCCACTCTAACGGGTCAGACTTCTATCCCATTCCCGAATGCGTCGCCCCACCTGATGCCAACAACATGAACACATCTTTATATTTTAAGAAATTTCGGCAGCACCTCCCTATGGTCTTCAAGTACACAAAATAGACTACCACGTCATAGCCTAAATATGCACCCGAAGAGCATCAAGAGATATTCACCGAAAATTCTCAAAATATAAAGACATGCTCAAGCCGTTAACACCGACCTAAGTGGGATCGAAACATTCAAGAACAGTCCCAAAATGGGGACTATTCGAGATTCACTTCTATTAAGTGAATCTCGAACGGGTTTCTAAGCTTCCTAAACTATATGAAAAAATATGCAAATGCAATAATCACAATGATAAGTTTGAATATTGAAACAATATTCTCATTGGAGTATTACAAAGAAAAGAATATGGCAGTCCTTAAGCTAGATATAAAACACACAATACACACACATCATTAGCTTATTAAAATGTAAACTACACATTTTAATGTTATCAAGTTGATCATTTTTGTTTTATTAATTTTCAGCCATTTATAAAAGCAAAAACTTATTTAAGAAAATGAAATATGATGAAGCTAATTTATATTATTTTGAATTCTGCAAATACGGTGATATCAATGTTTTCATTCTAAATATTTAACTAGACATGTAATTTAAAAAAAAAACTCCCAAATCTTTAGCAAGGCATTTAATCTAACAAATTAACAAGACATGTGTGTGTGTGTGTGTGTGTATATATATATATATATATATATATATATATATATATATATATATATATCTTAAGCACAAGTAATTAACAGTAGCAACTAAGGGTTTGTCAAGTATTTGAATAAAATATATAACCACTATCCTCACTAGTTAAGAAATAATTTAAAACTCCAAACTACTATGTTTTAGAATGGCAATATCACATATAATTTAGTCATTTTAATCATGTCATTCTTAAGAAGAATTGAGAATTCAAGCACCAATTCAGTTTTATAGTATGATTATATAATTCTAATCATAAAATTTTTTTTAAAAATAAAAAAATAGTAACATACAGTCTTATACAGTCTTAGAGATCCAATTCGAGCTTCCACTCCTAATCGAAATCAGCTGCCAATATATTACCCAAATACAATACAATTAAACAACATACCCCCACAAAAATATAAACTAATCATGTATATAAACAATTAAACAACATACCCCCCAAATATTAAAGATTAACAAGATGATAAAATCAATTATAGAGAGGGATACAAACTGAAAAACTTACATGTTTATACGAGTACCAAATCAACCCAATCCTTGTACAGGCTCGTGCAACCTCTGAAGTTGCAGTAGCGAAATGGCCGGAGGTGGCAGAAGGGGGGTTCAATCGGAGGCAGGGGGACGCCGGAGGTGGCAAGGGAGGGAGGGACGCCAGAGATGGCAGGGGGTCGATCAGAGGCAGGAGGGGGGACGCCGGAGGTTGCAGGGGATGGAGGGACGCCGGAGATGGTAGGGGGAACTCTTGGCAGGAGGGAAAATCAAAATGGGAAAAGAAAGTAGTCGTTCCCGTCGAGCCTAGGGTTTTTTAAAACAGACTCATTAGCGACGGCGTAGCCGTCGCTATTACCCCCGTCGCTATTGACTCTATTACGACGGCCGTGCCGTCGCCCATAGCATTTTGTGCCGTCGCCTATGGGTTTCCCACTCCCACGAAAAAAATCCCACCAAATTTAGATCCGGGAAAGGTTATTATCGACGGTCAGTATTGGCGACAGCACTGCCGTCGAGAAAGATGTCATTACCGACGCGAGTACGACCGTCGTTAATGATCCCGTCGGCATTGACCCTTTTTTTTGTAGTGCCTTATAGCAGGTCACATGATCCCTTTTTAATATCATTAGGTAGTAGCCCAATCCTAATAGGAACCAAAAACCGCCAGCTGCTTGCATGCATATCAGGTTCAGTCCTTATATATAATAAATACGTGGCCCTCCTCACTTCAATTTCTCCACAATCTGAATTAGCCAAGGAGATTGAGCAGCTGCTACCGCCTCCCCGCCCCAGCAGGGACTTTCTTCACTAACCTCCCACCCCAGCGGGAGAGTGCACTGTTCAGCCGGCTAGCATTTGCAATTTTGCATGTCCTTCTGTTTTGTATGTAATCTCCTATTGCAACCTGCTACGAACGTAGCTGCTCCTCCTTTTGTCAAATCTGTGAGCTGCTAATTCATCTCTGGGCCATTTAATTTGTAATGCAAGCTTTGCATGGCAACTCAAACCGTGGCCCACTTAATAACTTTTATGAATAACTTGTTTAATTCCTATGCTCAATTTGTCCTTTAAGCCTTCATTTCATTACCTGCACATAAACGTATAAACCCAGTAAAAATGATAAGCAAATTACTCAAAAACATTTAGAATCAAGCTATAATGACTACCGATTCACAGGTATAAAACCCACTCATCAAATATCCCCAAACTTGAGACTTAGCTTGTCCTCAAGCAAAAACCATGCATATGCAAAAATATACAATGCTTATGACTGTAACTGTCAGTGTATACAAAACTAACTCATTGCGCCTCAGAAAACTCACAGCAGATATAAACATTAAATCCAACCAGATACGTATCCGTATTTAAAACCAATTTATAAATTTATACCGGTCAACACTGAAGCTGTGTGTGTGTGCTTAACAATAATATACCCAACTACAGATCAAATATATAACATAATGCGCGTCTTAGAATGTAATCAGAGTTCAACTCAAGAAATCGCGTGAACCAAGTACAGTGAATTCAAGTAAACATTAACCAAGTCGGAAGTTAATATGGTTGATTTTCTATCTTTCTTTATTCACGGAAGCATTTTGCTCTTTTTTTGTATCTCAAATTTCCTCATGACTGTGCAATGTTTAGTTCCCTTAGGCTCTTCAGTGATACCCATGTAGCGAGTTTTCGACCAACAACTCCCAAACCGAATGGCTTTAGGGCGCTGGGTGTAAAGACATCCCCTAGGGTGTACTTACTCGAGTACCACCGGCCACGAAACTAAACAAGTCACGGTGTTTATTCATGTTTCTATTTTTCACAATTTTTAATTCTTTTCTTTTTCTGTTTTTTTTTCTTTCAGATAGCTCCCATATCTTCCCCCAAACTTATGTTTTAGTCTAATCTCAGTCACTACTACCAGTTCACTAAATTCCCTTCATTAAAACCTAAGTTCTGTTCAAGACGATAATTATGTTACTATTCGAACTGAGTTGACTAAATTGGTGTCTTATTGTGCTAACCGGTGCATCAATGTCAAACAGGTAAGCAATCATGCAAAGGATTGAATACACATCAACATTCTGGTTATCATTATGTTTATATTCTTATGTAAGTTCAGTCTCATCACAGGCTAAAGTTATTTCTTACCACTAACATACTGACTTATTCAATCCTAATTACAAACTCTTTTTGGTCTTTTATGATTTTTTAATTTTTTTTTCTTTTCAATATTTGATAAGCATAAAAACTTAAACTACTCTACTATGCAAATTCTAACGAACCTACTATGCAACTATACATATTCTAACCATTCATGCACACGCTAACCAAATTCATGATGATTAAAACACAACACACCCCCAAACTTAAATGAAATAATGCCCTCATTGTGAAACATATAGAATTTAAGTGTAGAGGACTTCTCTGTTTAGTCAAACATTCGGGCCGGCCTCCTCCCCGATGTCTGAGTCAGATGGTGGGTATGGTGGGATCGACTGCGGGGCAGGGAATTGGAGTGGACCAGTGGCGGTGTTGAGGCGGGATAAAACCTCAGCAAGAACGGCATTAAAAGTGTTCTGTGTAGTGAACATGTGATTCTGTTTCTCCACTGTGCGGTCAATTCTTCGTTGAAGGCGTTTAAACATGGTAGTTGTCGATGTGGACGATGCTTGTGGTTCCAATTCCTCGTCGGACATCCGGTTTTCCTCACCTCGAGTCTCCTCTTCTGCGTCTGAAACTATAAACCCGAGGCCACGAGGATGTGCCGAAGCTCCCGTCCATGACTCAAATCTATTTATCAGCTTAGAATCCAGAACCATCGAAGGTGATTGGACTGGCACATTCGGTGTCCAGACTACCCCAGCTTGTAAACACAACCCAGTGATTAAGGATGGGTGTGGTAATCCTCTGGATATTCCTCCTTGCAAACACTGGAGAATTGAAAAGTTAATGACCGTCCCAATATTGATGCTAAGATCTTTGACAATCGCATACTATAGTGAGATTTTCTCTTTAGTGATATCGCTGGTGTGTGTTGATGGCAGTAGTTTAGCACAGAGGAAAGAATACCAGACTTTCCCATATTCGTTCAAAGTGGAGGTCGGGATGATGATACCTTTTTGACTGTCTTTTACCCAGACAGTGTCCGGCTTGCATATTTCTTTAATAAGCCGATCATAGTCTATCCCGGCGTCTCGCATCTGAGTGTACTGACACATAGCAGGCGGTGTGATATTGAAGAAGGCATTGATTACTTCGGGACTGAAATCGACCATTTTGCCTCTTGTAAAAGCTCTATATGGAGGGACGTTCTCCGCATTGGCATAGAATTCTTTCACTACTGCTACCACTGCTGGTTCAGGCTGTTGTGTGAAATAGTCCCAAAGCCGTTCATTAATTTTCCTGTGCATTTCGCCATCTATGGGATCCGGTCTAAGTCCACGTTCTGGGATGATGGCTTTTCCTGACACATACTCAAAACGTTCGGCGGCGGCCGCGTTCTGAAATTTTTTCTGTCGAATGGTTGAACTACAGCGGATGAGGACCCTTCCCCCTTTTGCTTCTTCTGTGGGCGTGGTGGCATGATGGAATTGTGCACACACTTAAGTATTTTGAAAGAATTATTGTTCAGGACTTTCGTCCAACACTTGGTGTGCGGTCGGCCCTTGTCTTGATGTGAAGTGAAGTTGCTTACTTGAATTTCCCCAAGTTGTGTTGCTCCATCAATCAAGTAAGTATAATATCACAAGAAAGTCCAATGTACCGGCACATTCCAAAATAACCACCAATTTTGTCGTCAAAAATTACTCCTCAATTTATAAAATTACCTTGGTTATGTTGAATAGTGTGTGTCGGGTTGGAGGTAGTGGGGCTGTAGGTTGCAGAAGTCGGTGATGCTTGAACTGCTTTTGAAACCTTCTTTTGATGATGACATGAAGGGGAATCTGGAAATAGGTAAGGGGGTGGGATGTAATCCGTGTGCTGTGGGTTGTAGCTTAGTGAGGATTTGTGGGTTCCTATTTCGTGGGGGGTGTGGGTACTGATTGGGACGTGGGTATTGAGATTGGTGAACGGTTAATGGGGTAGTTGAGTTAGGATAGTGGGATGTAGTGGGGTGGTGGAAGAATGGGGGGGTTATTGGTTTACGAATTCGGTGGGGGGGGGGGGGAAAGGATACTGGAGTGATAAGAATTAGGAGAATGGGGTAATGGAAGAAGTGGTGTGGTGGTGGATTTGAAATAGGATAGTGGGGAGGTATTAGAGAAGAGATGTAGTGGTACGAAATTTAGGTATATTGCAGGTTCTGTGTACCCGCCCCAGCGGGGGATAATGCTTGTTGATTTCTGCCCCAGCGGGATATCCTTCTGTCCGGCAATATTTAAGAGCCGCCCCAGCGAAAATTTATTACTCTTCCACCCGCCCCAGCGGGTTGTCCTGTGTTGGCAGCCAAATTTTTCTTATTCCCTCAAATCCGTTTTCTCCCCTTTCTTTTGCTTATTGTATTATTCCTTGATCCATCTGGAAGTTCAAATTCCTTTACTCCCTTTAAGTGAATAAGTGACCCCATCTTGATGCCAGGTTCAAATCATGATTCATGTGACCTGTATCCATACACAACATGAAATTTTATTAGACATGTATTATGAAGAAGGTTTCTAAGTATTAAACAGTTTTACCCTATTAAATGATATTCATACGAAATAAAAATAAAATAAAATAACCGATGGGTTGCCTCCCATCAAGCGCTTAATTTTAAGTCTTTAGCCTGACTCCTTTGTTGTTTCATTTTGGTTAGGCCAGGTCGACCGTGGTTGCATGGCGATTAATTTGTTTGCCCCAATAATGCTTTAACCGTTGACCGTTGACTTTAAATGTTTAGGTTGATTCTTTGGTGAATAATTCAACGGCGCCATATGGGAATAACTTCAACCGAGAGTTGAATAACAATACTGATTGACCCGGTTCAAACTGGCGGTGCATTATTTTCTGATCATGCCATTTCTTCACCTTTTCCTTGTACAACTTTGAATTCTCATACGCCTTCAGGCGAAATTTGTCTAGTTCGTTGAGTTGTAACAACCGCTTCTCACCTGCTGCTGACAGATCGAAATTCAGCTTTCTGATTGCCCAATATACTCGATGCTCAAGTTCAACCGGCAAGTGACATGCTTTCCCGTAGACGAGTTGATAAGGAGACATGCCTATTGGAGTCTTGTAGGCAGTCCGATACGCCCACAAAGCATCGTCTAACTTTACTGACCAATCCTTTCTATTTGGATTTACAACTTTCTCCAAAATTCTTTTGACATCTCGGTTGGACACCTCCGCTTGTCCACTTGTTTGCGGGTGATAGGCTGTAGCTATCCGATGTTTTACCCCATACTTTGCCACAAGAGCAGTGAAGTATTTGTTACAGAAGTGGCTCCCTTCATCACTAATGATTGCTCGTGGGGTTCCGAACAGATTGAATATATTCTTTTGCAGGAACCTTAACACCACTTTTGCATCATTTATCGGTAATGCCACCGCTTCAACCCATTTCGAGATGTAATCTACAGGTAAGAGGATGTAAAGATTGTTGAATGAAGATGGAAAGGGTCCCATAAAATTGATCCCCCATACGTCGAAAACCTCGACTTCCAAGATCATGTTCAATGGCATTTCATTCCGTTTCGATATATTCCCCACTCTCTGACATCTATCACATTTCTTCACGCATTGATGTGTGTCTCTGAACAACGTGGGCCAGTAGAATCCTGATTGAAGAACTTTTACTGCTGTGCGATCAATCCCATAGTGTCTCCCATATGGTGATGCGTGACAAGCCTGTAGGATATTCTCCACTTCACGTTTTGGTATACATCGCCGGATTATTTTATCAGCACATTGGAGGAACAAGTATGGTTCGTCCCACATGTACCACTTTACATCGTGTAAGAATTTTCTCTTTTAGTGACGGGACAAGTCTGGTGGGAGGACGTTACTGACCACGTCATTGGCGAAGTCCGCATACTACGAAAACTCGTTGTTTATCAAAAATAGTTGGTCGTCAGGAAATAGCTCATTGATGGCTAACTTGTCCGTTTCATCCTGCTTTGGGTTCTCAAGTCGTGAGAGGTGATCGGCCACCTGGTTCTCTGTCCCCTTTCTATCCTTGATTTCCATGTCAAATTCCTGTAGTAGCAACACCCAACGGATAAGCTTTGGCTTTGCGTCTTTCTTCTCAACTAAATACCTGATGGCTGAATGGTCGGTGTACACCACCACCTTAGTTCCCACCAAGTATGAATGAAACTTGTCAAAGGCATACACAACCGCAAGTAGTTCTTTTTCCGTGGTAGTGTAGTTTAACTGTGCATCCATTAGGGTCTTGCTTGCATAGTAGATGGCATGAAAGATTTTATCATGTCTTTGTCCTAGTACTGCTCCAACTGCAAAATCACTTGTGTCACACATGAGTTCGAAGGGCTTGGTCCAATCAGGTGCTATTATTACAGGGGCAGTGGTCAACTTTTTCTTTAACTGCTCAAAGGCCACTTGACAGTCTTCATCAAATTTGAATGGGACATCTTTTTCAAATAGACTGCAGAGTGGTTTAGTGATTTTTGAGAAGTCTTTGATAAACCGTCGGTAGAATCCAGCATGACCGAGAAAACTCCGACTACCCTTTACAGATGTCGACGGTGGCAGATTTTCAATTGTTTCTAACTTTGCTCGGTTGACTTCCAACCCTTTTCCTGAGACTTTGTGGCCAAGAATTATCCCCTCTTGGACCATAAAGTGGCACTTCTCCCAGTTGGGCACCAGGTTCATTTCCACACACCTCTTCAAAACCAATATCAGATTTTCGAGGCATCTATCAAATGACTCCCCAAAGACGGAGAAATCGTCCATAAAGACCTAAACACTTTGCACCACCATATCTGAAAATATCGCCATCATGCACCGCTGGAATGTTGTCGGTGTGTTGCACAGTTCGAATGACATCCTTCTAAAGGCGAAGGTGCCATATAGATATGTGAATGTCGTCTTTTCTTGGTCCTCTGGTGCAATGATGATCTGGTTGTATCCGGAATACCCGTCCAATAAGCAATAATATTCATGTCTGGCTAATCTGTCCAACATCTGATCAATGAAAGGCAAGGGGAAGTGATCCTTTCTAGTCGCCTTATTCAGTTTTCTATAATCCATGCAGACTCTCTAGCCAGTTACTGTTCTTGTCGGTATTAACTCATTATTTTCGTTCTTCACCACTGTCATACCACCCTTTTTCGGCACACATTGGACCGGACTCACCCAAGCACTGTCTGAAATTGGGTAGATGATTCCTGCGTCTAGCCATTTCAAGATCTCTTTCTTCACCACTTCTTTCATTATAGGATTGAGCCTCCTCTGTTGTTCTACCGTGGGCTTGCTATCTTCCTCCATCAGAATCTTGTGCATACAGAATGATGGACTGATCCCTTTAATGTTAGCGATGGTCCAGCCAATAGCCGATTTATGTTCCCTTAACACTCTCAGCAGCCTACTTTCCTGCATTGGGTTAAGTGCAGATGCAATAATAACAGGTAAAGTAGATGAATCGCCTAAAAATGCATACCTTAGATGATCAGGTAACGGCTTAAGTTCAAACTTAGGTGGTTCCTGGAGAGATGGCTTGATTTTTTCTGATAAGGCTCCTTCCATTTCCAATGGTTCAACTGGTGGTGTGAATCTATTTGCTCTCAGAATTGCTTCCAACAACTGTATATATTCTATTATTTCGGCATCCTCCTAATCACACTCTTCCATCAATGCTACTTCTAGTGGGTCAGTATTAAGTATCCGCAGTTGTTCCTCATCCACCATTGTGTCTATTGTATCCACCCGGTAACATTCCTCATCTTCCTTGGGAAAGTTCATGGCCTTGAATACATTGAAGGTGACTTGTTGATCGTGCACCCTCATGGTCAACTCTCCTTTCTGCACGTCGATGAGTGTATTACTAGTAGCCAAGAATGGTCGTCCAAGGATTATTGGAATTTCCTTATCTTCTTCAAAATCAAGGATGATGAAATCTGCTGGGAAGAGTAATTTGTCCACTTTCACCAAAATGTCTTCGACAATTCCCCGAGGATAAGTTACTGATCTGTCCGCCAATTGTAGGGAGATGTTGGTAGGTTTAGGTGCCGGTAATCCTAGTTGAGTGTAAACTAATAGTGGCATAAGGTTAATACTGGCACCTAAATCACAAAGGCATTTGTTGAAGGTTACACTTCCTATAGTGCATGGAATGGTAAAACTACCCGGATCTTTCAACTTCGGTGGAAGCTTCTTTTGCAGAATTGCACTACATTCTTCTGTCAGTTCCACAGTTTCGAAGTCCTCTAGTCTTTTTTTCTTTGAAAGAATATCCTTCATAAATTTGGCATAACTGGGCATCTGCTCTAATGCCTCCGCAAACGGTATATTTATATGCAGCTTCTTGAACACTTCCAAGAATTTTGTGAACTGTTGCTGTAGTTTTTGTTTGTGGAGTCTTTGTGGAAATGGCAGTGGAGGATAAACTACTGGTGTAACCACTTGTTCCTTTTATGCTGGTTTTTCTCCTGCCTCTCTTTCCCCTGTTTGTTCCTTACTGGTTTCAGCTTGCTCTTCGGTTTCCGGCTTCTCCAACTCTAATTCATCTAGCTATTTTCCACTCCTGAGTGTCACAGCTTGACATTGCTAATGTCCTCCCTTTGGATTCTTCTCGGTGTCGCTAGGCAACGATCTCTGGGGCCGGTTATTCATTGCACTTGCTATCTGTCCCATATGAATCATTAGATTCTTCATGTCCACCGCAAGAGCCTTCGTCTCTTTCCTCGCCAATTCATTTTCTGTTCTGACTCTAGCTATAACTTCTTCCCAACCTAGCTTTTCCTCCTGTTGTGGTGCTGTCTGTTGCTGCGAATTCTGAAAACCAGGATGGTATGGTTGTCATGGAGCCTGTTGTTGATTCTGTGTGTTGCTCCATGAGAAGTTTGGGTAGTTTTTGTTCCCCTGATTATATGTATTCTGGTATGTGTTGGCTGATCTGTTATAGTTACCCACATAATTAACTGCAGTTGGGTTGATTGCACACTGTTCAATCGGATGTTCTCATGCACAAAGTTCGCATACGACTGCTACCTGCTGCATGTTTCCCCTTTGTCATGGTCTCAATACTCTTTTGTAAAGAAGCCAGTTGTGCCAATATAGCTGTCGAATTATCCACTTGCAGAACACCCGCTACTGTGGGCTGAGTCAATCTTTCAGTCGGCCATTGGTACTCATTGGAAGCCATCGTTTCTATCAATGCCCATCCGTCCTCAAATTTCTTCGTTAGAAAAGCTCCCTGTGACGCTGCATCAATGCTAGACTGTATCTGACTCGATACTCCATTACAAAAATTACTCAACTGCATCCATAGTGGAAATCCGTGATGAGGGCACTTCCTCAACAATTCTTTGTATCTTTCCCATGCTTTATACAGTGGCTCCCCTTAATACTGTGAAAATGCAGATATCTCTGACTATATCTTGTATGTCTTCGATGGTGGAAAGAACTTGGCCAAAAATTTCTGTGCTAGATCATTCCATGTCGTAATTGACCCCGGTGGTTCAGAATGTAGCCAAGCTTTCGCATTGTCTCTGAGCGAGAATGGGAATAACCTCAGCTTGAGTGCATCGTCTAACACTCCATTGCACTTGAAAATGTCGCAGATTTCTATGAAAGTGAAGATATGATCATTCGGATCATCATTCGAAGACCCCCAAACTAACATGTGTTCTGCACCATCTGTATTGTCCCAGGCTTAATCTCGAAGTTATTTGCATTAATTGCTGGCATGGCTATACTTGAATGGATTTCTGAGATTTTTGGTATATCATAATCCTTCATTGGTTTGTCTTCCCGTTGATGTTACGCCATGTTTGTTTTGGGTATTTCAAATTCCTGTCGATTCTTTGCAATCCACTCAGTTAACCCCCGAAACCGTTTGTCGATATCGTCCTCAAAGGGCAACAACTCTGGTTTCTTCGATCTAGTTTGCATGCACTAATCGAAAGTACCTGAAATATCCAAACAAACAAAAATAAGAATAAATATATATATGTTTAATTAAAATTGATCTACTTAAATCGATATTGTAAGTAATAAACGCAATTATTGTCCCCGGCAACGGCGCCAAAAACTTGTTGGGTATTTTCTACGCGCAACACGCAATTGTACGTGGTCAACAAGTAATACAGTGATAAATCAAAGATCGTACCCACAGAGATAATAATTACTCTTTAATCAAACAACTACCAATTTTAGAGTATTTCAACTTTATCAAACTAACAGCAAAAAGATATGTTCTTCTATAACTAAATTAATAATGAAAGTAACCACACACTAAATCGAGATCTCAACAGAATTGAGAGAATTAAGCCTACAACTTCACTCATTATTTCACTTCAGATAATATCTTTTGTCCCCTGTTTATTTCAATTGCCCCCAGGTTATTAATCGAAAACACTAATGTAGATAAAACCACCTCACGATGCATAATATCCGTACTTATTTGTATCCACATATGATAGATTCAAACAAGACATCCCAATTAACTAATTCACTATATTTCTATGTGAATTACAATTAAACAGGATTTATTACCAAGTTCCCTTTCAGATTACATATAGCGTAAAGGAATACATCTATCCTAAACACGAATCACGAATTCCATCTATGCAGAATTCACAAACATATGTCACTATGGCCAGTTCTAATCTCCTATGTTCCTTCACAAGTTCATAAGAAATAACAGAATAATCGTTGATCAGGCAATTATATAAATTAATCACACACATAGTGAATAACCTGGGAATAACCTCCATAAACTGGATTTAAAAAAATAATTAATCTTCCATTACATAATAAGATCCGTTATAGACTTAAATAAATAATTAGTTCATAACGAATGAAATAAAATCTACAATCCACAGAGTACTAATCATAACGAATACAAAGAGAATATGGATTGAGAAAGATAGGAATATAAAACTCATGTCGTTACTGTCTCCAAATTGCTCCGCGTTCATCCGATCATGCTCTGCTTCAATTCTCTTCTTCCAATTAGATCCACAAAATAATATTCTTTCAAGTTGTCTAGGTCTCTCTTATATATTATGTTCAGCCCACTTATCATTGCTTGTCCCACAATCCGAATTGGAAAGGAGTCATGCTCGAGGTAGGAATGCAAGCTGCTGCCTTGTTTTTCTCATACTTGGTTCGGTCCCCTCATATGCTCCTCATTTTATATTCACATGAGTCTCCCTTTTATATCCTCTAGTAGCAGCCCACATCATGCCCAATTACTCTATTCCGTTCAAGAAAGAAAAAATATATATATAAGCTAATCCTCCACTAAGCTGCTCCGTGGCTCCCTCTATAATCTCCACTTTCTAATAGACTCCCCTTATAGCAGGTCACATGATCTCTTTTTAATATCATTAGGTAGTAGCCCAATCACAATAGGAACCAAAAACTGCCAGCTGCTTGCATGCATATTAGGTTCGGTCCTTACATATAATAAATACGTGGCCCTCCTCACTTCAATTTCTCCACAATCCGAATTAGCCAAGGAGTTTGAGCAGCTGCTGTCGCCTCCCCGCCCTAGAGGGGACTTTCTTCACTAACCTCCCGCCCCAGCGGGAGAGTGCACTATCCAGCCGACTAGCATTTGCAATTTTGCATGTCCTTCTATTTTGCATGTAATCTCCTATTGCAACCTGCTAAAAACGTAGCTGCTCCTCCTTTTGTCAAATCTGTGAGTTGCTAATTCATCTCTAGCCCATTTGATTTGTAATGCAAGCTTTGCATGGCAACTCAAACCGTGGCCCACTTAATAACTTTTATGAATAACTTGTTTAATTCCTATGCTCAATTTGTCCTTTAAGCCTTCATTTCATTACCTGCACATAAACGTATAAACCCAGTAAAAATGATAAGCAAATTACTCAAAAACATTCAGAATCAAGCTATAACGACTACCGATTCACAGGTATAAAACCCACTCATCAAGGTAAAAATTGGTCCTGTCACCATATCTAAGTCTAAGAAAACACTCAGTCCATCCACGGACTTGACTTCAAGTGCTCAACCAGAATCCACCCCTGTCTCTAGGGAAGAGTTCAAAGGACTGAAAAATTAGATAGTTGAATTAGCCGGTTTTCTGAGGGAACAATGCAAGGTCCTTAAAGGGAAACAAGCCCAAACTCACACCAAACCAGGAGCACATGGTGGCAGTAGTGGCAGTCACGAGACTGAGAAACCCGATACTCAGATTCCTGGACCACAAAATCAGGACACGACCAACGAAACCCCTGAAATCACCACCCTTAGCAAAGAACAGGAAGTTGGTGACATTCTGAAAAAATACAACAGATGGAAGAAACTCTACGATCTATCAAAGGGACTGTGGCATTCGGCAATGTTAATTACTCTAACCTCTTTATATTCCCCGGGCTCGTTATCTAAAGAAGTTTTAAGTCCCCGATTTTGAAAAATATGACGGATTGGGGGATCCTTACACACACCTGAAAGTCTTCATCGGAGAACTCAGATCCTATGCAGAGGACGAGAAACTTCGAATGCAGCTATTCCAGAAGAGTCTAACCGGAGAGGCGAGAGCCTGGTATGCCCATCTGGACAACTCCAAAATCCACAGCTGGGAAGAACTGGCCCATGCTTTCCTTAATCAGTACAGTTTCCTGTCTCAGCTGGCTCTAGAAATATATCAAATAACAAATCAAGAAATAGAACACTGAATCATTCAGAGAATATGCCCAGCGATGGAGACGGGTAGCAGCATAAGTCACCCCAGCCATGACATTGTCTGAAATAGTCATGCCCTTTATTGACATCCAAGAAGCTCCATATTACGAGAGGGTCCTAGCAGGCATAGGACAACCATTCTCTAAAATGATTAAGCACGACAAAATGGCAGAAATGGGGCTCAAGTCGGGAAAGATAAGAGATCTAACCGCCTTCAAAGTTATCGCTAAACATATCCAGTCCGAAAATTACGGGAGTAATCCCCAGAGGGTACACAAGAAAAAAACGAAGAAGTGTCCTTAGTATTACAGGGACAAAATCAAAGAGGCGAGTCAAACAGTATGCCTATTCAAAGGAGGAATTATAGCCCTTTCCAAGCTGCAGCATAGCCTTCAAACCCTCCATTACAGAATAATATGGAGGTTAGGCGATGAAGAACTTTCACCCCTCTAGGGAATTCACTCAAAAATGTATTCAAACTTCTGACAGCTCAGAAGAAGATTGTCCAACTCCTCCCACCAACCAACACTAATGGAAGGAATTTTGACCCAAGAAAGAAGTGTGCTTATCACTCCAGATCCCCGGGCCACAATACCCAAGACTGTTGGCCCCTCAAGCACAAAATCCAAGACTTGATTGACAATGGAGAAATTGTGGTCACAAAGCCCGAACAACCTCATGTACAAGACAATCCCCTCTTACAACACAAAGAGGAAAATGTCAACATGATCAGCACCTCAAGTGGAGAAGGATCTAAGTACCTCCGCTATATTGGGGAATCAACTTAATCCAACAATAACAGCCCTAACAGTTGGGAAGTTTTAGAGAGGTGATTCCTGATAGAGCAGGGAATCAAGTTTATCAAGGAGTAGATCGAACAATTAGCAGAACTGGTCGTCTACCAGCATCAGATCACCAGACAGATGTTAAAGCAGGCCAACCATTCTGATGCCGATTGTCCTCCCACACTAGAGATCATTTCCCCAAGGAATCAATACCAGTCTCATGAGAATGAACTATGGGCCAATAAAGTGGCCAACGATGAAGGAAATATCCAAACTAGGAGGAATTTCCTATTTTGAAAGAACTTCACCAACCTAAACCAACTGATGGAAGAAATCCACCAGATGTTAATCAAAAAGAGGATGTTTGCCGATTTATTACCCCCATTGAACCCTCCGTCCAGAAAGTTCAAACCTTACCAAATATGTCAGTATCATTACAATTCACCCTGCCGTGATACCGAAGAATGCTGGGCGCTTCGTAACCTGATTCAGAACCTGATTGAGAATGGTGACCTGATAAGGGGGAATCAAGTTCTTGACCTCCCATATAATGACACTCTGTGGATCCCCACTGTATGGAACCAAAACACAGTGGTTGTCATATCCTGCGATAGGGAATCAATCCTCACACCCTTAATACTTCCAGGGAAAGGGGTCCAAGAAATACAAAATCCTGTAAAGGTGGTCGCACCCGAACCTTTAATCTTGCCCTTTAAACCTCAATATCCAATTATCAGTCTGAAGAGGGTCCCATAAAACTACGAGAACGACGAAGGCTCCACTTCAAACAACATTGTTGTTGTGCCGAAGGACAATCCATTATACCTGCCATAGTGGGTGATCAAACCAGTCATTCGAATCAAAGTAAAGATGGCTGAAGAGAGAATCGAAGAGTTCCTCAATAAAATGGGACACAATGAAATCCAAGTAGTGCAAAGTTTGAAGGACGCACCCAAACAAATTTCCATCCTCAACTTGGTCCTATCCTTAGTGGATTATCGCAACATTCTAGTGAAAGTGCTAGAAGAAGCTCATTTCCCACATACAGTGGATACCGAGAAATTTTGTCACGTGATCGAACACATCTTCAACAACAATGTGATATCCTTCACTGACGATGATATCCCGACAGAGGGAACGAGCCACCACAAGTCCGTGCATATAGATGTGATATCCTCCGGATATGTGATCGGGGGTGTGCTCATCAACGGAGGATCATCCCTCAACATCTGTTAATATGACACTTTAGAAAGAATGAAGATCAATCCGAACTGGATAAAAACAAGTAATGTAGTCATCCGGGCTTTTGATGGATCACGATGCCAAGCTATGGGAGAAATAGAGCTACCTTTAGAGATTGGCCCACACACTTTCTACGTATCTTTCCAGGTGCTCAACATCGCCATTGGATATAACATGTTGTTGGGCAGACCTTGGATCCATATGGCAGGGGCAGTGCCATCCACCCTCTATCAACAACTCAAGTACATTATTAATGGCAACCTCATCATAGTGAATGCCAAACCAGAATACCCTACCTATATACATGAGGACATGCCAGTGATTAGCCTGGATGTGGGGATTGAGCCTGCTAGTTTTCAAGCTTTGGAGGTGAGCGATACCCGGTATCTACCTATTAGGGCACCAGCTCTGAAGCCTAAAGTCTCCACTTAAGTAATGACAGTGGGCCAGGAAATGGTATCTTTGGGTTACCAACCTGGATAAGGGTTAGGAAAGGATCAGCAAGGTATCAAGAGCCAGATACAATTCCCAAGTCAAACTGGGAGAGCAGGATTGGGATATTCATCCGGATCAAGCCGCTGGAACCCACATAAACACCTAAGGCTCATGCTTCCACAATCCTACTGCCAAACCTCACCAATGCAGGATGGGTAAAACCAATGAGGAAGATCCCTACGGTGGTATCAGCCATGCTATTTCCTCCAATTATACCTGTCAACGAAAGAAAAACCCTTAAGCCTAAGGTGGATAGCAAAAAAGGAAAAGAAAAGATCCTATACGAAGGACGAGACCCATTTGCTAACACGCGGGTTATCATAAACTACAATGGTACGAATGATGAGCTCCCAGTTAGCGACGATGAGGATCAGACTCAAATTCCTTGCATCAAGAGAAAGGGGGGTAATTCAAAGAAAAATCCTAGTTCGGTTGCAAAGGATGTCTTCGTCATCATTCGAGACGAGGCAGGCGAGCATAATTCCTCGATCCTCCCTGTTCAGGAGGACATAACACTGGATAACTGGAGCAGTGTCCCTTACCTCAGTCAAAAAGGGTAAAGGGGCAGAGAGTACACCTGCCCTTTAATTATGCTTTCATTTATTGCTTACTTTTGATTGCACAGCTATAGCAGTAACTTTTGTCATGCTTTGCTAAATGTTATGTATGTTTAAGTAGCTGTATATATTAAAATAAAAGCATTTTTGTTTTCAGGACCCAAGTATTGGATGTGTGTGTCTCTGCTGATGAGATGCCAACCTGTCAAAGTGACTATAACTTTGATGGAGAATTGAACTTTTACTTGATGGATATTGATCAAGAGGAGGAAGATGACTATGAGGTGCCAGAGGAGATCAAAGAATGGGTTGAAGACAAACCCAAACTAAACCTCGACCAAACCACCACTATCAACATAGGAAACTCCAAAAACATCAAAGAAATCTAGATAGGTTTAGACCTCACAGAAGATCAAAAAGCCGACCTGATCGAACTCCTAACACAGTACTAGGATGTATTTATATGGTCACATGAAGACATGATTGGCTTGTCTACTGACATTGTCATCCATTGAATGCCCATCAAAGAAGGGTTCAAACCAGTCAAACAAAAGCTCAAGTGATTTAAACCTAAATGGAGTTTGAAAGTCAAAAGAAGAAGTCGTTAAACAGTT
Organism: Panax stipuleanatus; assembly: GCA_020205555.1. NCBI lineage: Eukaryota > Viridiplantae > Streptophyta > Magnoliopsida > Apiales > Araliaceae > Panax > Panax stipuleanatus. The sequence continues at coordinate 47,875,861 of CM035123.1, forward strand.
CAAAGCCAGAATCATCATGGTATTAACATACCCAGAATGGCTGTCAAATATAGTCTATGTACCTAAACCAAGAGGGAAAGTACGAGTATACATGGATTACCGGGATCTGAACAAAGCCTGTCTCAAGGACAATTTCCCGGTGCCTTTCATCCACATCTTGATCGACAATACGGCGCAGTATGGAATGTATTCCTTCGTGGATTACTTTGCTGGTTCCCATCAAATCATGGTTGATGAAGAAGAGCGGGAGAAAATAGCTTTCATCCCTCCCTGGGGAACCTTCTGTTATAAGCGACAATCCTTCGGCCTCATCAATGCCGGAGCCACGTATCAGCGAGCCATGATGGCCCTATTTCATGACATGATGCACAAAGAGATAGAAATCTATATGGACGACATCATCATCCAATCTCAGATGGAGGATGATCACATCGACCATCTCAGGAAGCAGGTTCAACAGGTTATGTAACTACAACCTCAAGCTAAATCCCTCCAAATGTACTTTTGGCTTCAAAGCAGGCAAGTTGTTAGGATTCCTGGTGAGCAATAGGGGCATCGAGCTAGACCCTGCCAACATCAAAGCCATCACCGAAATGCCAGTGCCTCGAACGGAGAAGGAAATACGTGGGTTCCTGGGAAGGATTAACTTCATAAGCATATTCATTTCCCAGCTCATAGCAACCTGTGAACCCATATTTAAGCTGCTAAGGAAGAATTTCTCCATCAAATGGAATGAGGATTATCAACAAGCCTTCCTTACTATCAAGAAGCAGCTAATCGAAGCACCTCTGTTGGTACCTCCGAGGGATGGAGTTCCCTTGTTCATATACCTGTCCGTCAATGCCAATGCAATGGGTTACATGTTGGGACAGAAGGATGATAATAGCAAGGAAAGAGCCATCTACTATATCAGGAAAAGATTCAGCAGTGGTGAACAGAAGTACACCCTGATCGAAAAGACATGTTGTGCATTAGTATGGGTCGCCATGAGGTTGCAATACTATTTGCATGGGCATACGACCTACCTCATATCCCGCATGGATCCACTAAAGTACGTATTCAACAAACCAATGTTGAATTGTCGACTGTCTAAATGGCAGTTGATCCTAAATTAATTCGACATTGTCTACGTGACTCAGAACTCAATCAAAGGTCAAGGCATTGCAGATCAATTAGAAGAAGCACCTTCAGGAGGGTTCGAGCCCCTGAAGACATATTTCCCGGATGATGGGATCATGACAATTCAACAACTCCAGTCAGAGAATACAGTCCAACCATGGAAAATGTATTTTGTTAGAGCGGTAAACATGGAAGATGCCGGAGCTGGGGCAGTCCTTATCCTTGGAACGATAGAACAATATCATGTGGCTACCAATCTTTAATTTGGCAACACCAACAACACGGTCGAGTATGAAGGCTGTATAATGGGTTGAAGCTAGCCCAATCCATGTCTATCAAACACTTACTAGTCTTCGGAGATTCTGAGCTGGTCATTAGACAAACCACCGGCTCGTATCTCACCCAAGAGCTACATTTGGTGCCCTACCATCGGTAGGTCATCAAAATATCCTAGGAGTTTGAAGACATAACCTTCAGCCTTATTCCTCGAGGTAGGAATAACTTTGCGGATGTGTTGGCAACGTTGGCTTCATTAATCTGCATGTCCGATATAACTGGATTTCCCAACATCAAGCTCACAATCCAGAAAGCACCAACATATGGGAATTACATTAGAGAAGTAACAAATGAAATACCTCCTGGCGATCAACCTTGGTATCAAGACATCAAGGAATATCTCCGTGATGGATCTACACTCGCTGGGGTAAGCCAATCCAATCGAAAGAGGATTCACAAGATGGCTATGAAATTCTACCTTAGTGGAGATGCACTTTATAAAAGGGATGCTGGAATAGGCCTGTTACGATGCCTCGATAAGAAGAAAGCCCAAAGATTAATGGATAAAGTCCACGGTGGAGTCTTTGGTCCCCATATGAGCGGTCATCAGTTGGCCAAAAAAATAATCCGAACATGACATTATTGAATCTCTCTCAAAGCTGACTGCAATGATCACGTCAAGAGATGTTTTCAATGTCAAATACATGTAAATGCCATACACGCTCCTCCGAATGAGCTTCACAACATGAGTTCACCATGGCTTTTCTCCATATGGGGAATGGATGTGATAGGTCTAGTCGAACCCAAAGCCAGTAATGGTCATCGATTCATCTTCACCATGATCTATTACTTTACCAAATGGGTTGAAGCAGCCTTCTTTCCCAAAGTCACAAAAGAGGTCATCATTAGTTTCATTAGAAATAATATCGTCTGTCGATATGGACAAGCGGAGGCGATCGTATCAGATAACGCCAAGAACCTAAATAATCAAATGATGAAAGAACTGTGCAGTAAGTTCCACATCAAGCATCTCAATTTCGTCATCTATCGGCCCAAGATGAATGGTGCTATCGAAGCGACCAATAAAAACATCAACAAGATCATGCAAAAAATGTCTGCCAGTCACAAGGAGTGGCCTGACCTGCTGCCTCTAACCCTGTTAGCATACAGGACGTCAATGCGCACCTCTACTGGGGCAACCCCCTATTCGTTGGTCTGTGGCATAGAGGCAGTCCTTCTCGTAGAAGTAGAGATGGAATCCTTGCGAGTGTTAATCAACGCTCAGATAGACAAAGATCAATGGTTGAAAGATCGGTACCATCAACTATCTCTGATAGATGAAAAGAGGGCTACAATCATTTTCCACGGACAGTTATACCAGCAAAGGATCGCCATATCCTATAACAAAAAGGTTCGAATCCGATAATTCAAAGAAAATGACTTAGTGCTAAAGAAGGTCCTGGCCAATCAGGATGAAGCCAAAGGAAAGTTTGCCGCAAATTGGGAAGGCCCTTTCATTGTCAAGGAGGTGTTGACAGGCGGAGCTATCAGACTACAAGAAATGGATGGGAGCTAATTTCCCCAACTCACCAATTCAGACACCGTGAAGAGGTACTATATCTGAAGCACATGCATACTCGCATTCGGGTCCTCTAAATTAAATTAGGTTTAGTTTTTCACTAGAAAGCCGGAACTATGAATGACCTAATCTCCCTCAACCCGGGAGTATGTAGGCAACCATTTTTGGTGTAACACCCCCTTTCCGAAATAGAAAGGGAGGTTACTCAAAACACAACATAACTGAGCAAATAATAATAAGGTTCTAAACCAAAAAGGAATATTCTCTAACACCAATAAATATCAAAAGGTCAAACCAGAATAAATGCCAAGCTGGCCCGAGCCAAAATCTAAAATAATTATTACAACTCCAAAGAAATTAATATGTCCAGCCTAAACAGAATATTCCTAGACCATTGGATCAAATGAAGCTCTCATCACACTTGCCCTTGATCCCCCTAATTACCTGCTTGAAGAAAAAACACAGCATGAGCCAAATGCCCAGTACGGATATAGAATACAAAATAGAGAACTAAAATAACAAACTCAATTAATGAACTGAACTGAAACGAACAAAACTAATACAATGAAATAATAGGCTGAATCAAATGGCTAGGGTTATTTTATACCGAGCTCAAAATAAAATAGAAATATACCTTGCCACATAGGCAAGTCACACACATTGGACCGCGAATCCAATGCATACAAAATCAGAAGGCGTGTTTGGCACAAACATCTCCACTCCGTAGAACAGAACAGAACAGAAAACTAGGGTCGACCCATACGTCTCCCACAACAAAACACCAAATGGCCAACTCCCACCGGAGCACAAAACGGAGACTGCCGTGGACTGATCACAACGCCACGGAAGGTGTCATGCCTCTCGTGCCAAGACGACATGCCTGTGGTACCCCCACAGGTGGTTATAGCTCAGTTATACCCTACGGTATATTCTAACAATAATACTATGCCACAACACATGCGACACAATATCATCACAAAGAGTTCTAACGTGTACATATTAAATCGAACGAATCATCAACACAAGTCTCCAAAAATATAGTAACATGTACTTTCCTACCAATATTGAAATAAATACTAAAGATGATATACTAGATCAAAGAGTACAAACACTAGTTCTAAGGATCAATATCAATACGAAACTATCACATGAATTTGAGAATGAACAATCATGCGAAACAATAATAATTTCGAAACGAGAAACACAACGAACAAATTAAATTTAATAAGAGAATCGCTGAAGGAGTACGAAATCCATACCTGAAGCAAGCAATGTAATACCCAATTTTTTTTTTATATTCCAAAATTTATTCGTTAAACTCCTTCCGTCTGAACTAAAGAAAAGAATAAATAAATATAAGTATGTTTGCAAAATATTCCTTCCATCTTTAATCTATTAATTATTATTATTATTTTATAAAATATTATGCAACTTCATGTTTTATATACACAAATTAGGCCAAATATATACGTTGTCTTCCGTTCCAAAATATTAAATATGAGGTTCATATCATAAATAATTTATAATTACAAAACAAGTATACTGTTATTACCCCTGTTCCAAACAACTATATGCATTCACTTGTCAGCAACAAGTTCCAATTTAAGTACATATATTATTCTAAAAAGTTCCTCCACCAGGAAATCATCACCTAATATTAATAAACTAATAAGTCAATTTTTTTTCCCAATTTCATGTGTACATGATTACCTATAGGATACTAATGTTATCCAACAATCAATTCACTTTTAACATAGTACTCATACAAATTAAAGTAATTATAACTTACCAATTGATTTTGTTGAATGCCTTGATTAGTCTCTTTCTTCTTCTTCTTCTTTTTTTTCCCTACTGCCGCCTCACGCCAGTTTGTTTCCTCGGTTGTAATGAGATGCAATGCAAAGGCAATTAGGTTTTATTTATTAATTATCTTATCAACTCTTCTAATATTAATAGGATTTAATATTACCCAAATATGAATTAAACTCAATAAATTTTAATGCCCAATTAATATAGTCCACATAATTAAATACAATTTGACCTAACACAAGAAAAGTCCAATTAAAATATTTAACACAAAATTTTAAAAAGTCATTTATTTATTTATTTCTGGGTATTACATCTGGCGCGGTCAAACCAAATAAAAACTCAAAAACTCATCAAACCAAACTCAAAAACCCAAGATAAATACTTTTCAAACCTCTCTCCAACCGAACAACTAGAACTAAAAATAATCTGATCTCCCTCAACTTGGGAGTACGTAGGCAGTCATTTACGGTGCGGTTTGACCTTCAAGAAAAACAAAAATCCTAATAAAATACCAGTCCCAAGACACCAAAGACATACAAAATCTAAATCCTATCAAGCTACCATGGTCAACAGACCCATCTGAAATACTCCCTAACATCTCAACTGTCAGTCCATCAAGGAGAAGCTCAAGATACATCTACAATTGCAAGTTATGAAAGAAGTGGTAATCACTCAGCAATGACAATACATCTACAATCAGGGAAGTGAATCAAAACTATATTTCTTTGATATATAAAACTGTTTGATATATACATAATGCCCTATACATGACAAAAATGGATGATCTAGTATGTGCAGGAAAAATGAAGCTAGTCTATAGACCCATGGACAAGCGGGCCAGTAAAGCCAGCATGGCATCTCTCTCTGAGGATGGAGGAGCAGCTGCTAATACAATACCCTCAGCCTCCATACGGCTCAATACCTCCACAGTCATTTGCAGCGCGACACTGTGGTCATCAATATATGCACTCATCTCGGTGACCAAACCATATGTGTAAGATCGAAGAGCAGTACTATCGGCAATGTGGAAATCACGGGAAGCTATAGCCTATTCCCTCTCCGCAAAGGCTGCATCCCGAGCAATCAAAGTCTCCTCGATCTCAACATATGCTGCATCCCTGGCCGAGTAGATCTCATCTCTCTCTACAACAGCTGTATCTCTGGCAGAACGAAGCTCCTCCCGCTCAATCAATCCAGCATCCAAAGCGGCCCTGATCCCATATTTCTCTGCCAAAGCTAAATCTCTGCCAGACAAGGCAGTCAGCATCTGCGCTCTAGTCGAGTCTCGCTCAAAGGTCATCCTGAATAGTGAGTCCGTAAAGCTGGATCTATCCCTATAGGAATGGTCGGGGGATCGCTAACTAATGCTATGATCAAGCCTATGAATAGCTCATCCTCGATGGGAGAATCCAGATCCTCCATAGGCTCCTCCTCATTCGAATCTACTATAGGAGCTGCCTGAGGCTCTACTGCTATTGTATCTGCCTCCAACCATGCAGAGTACTCTGGAGAACGGCCCGAATGGCTACCAGAGAAATCAGCCCTCTCTCAATGAGTTCAACACTCATACACTCTGACCAAGTCGGCATATGACATAGACAAAGGCGACATCCTCTGATTAGCAGACCACTCATAACAGTGCAGACTCTGAAACTGATCAAACTGCTTCGTAACGACTAGGGGATGATAGGTAGTCACTCCCCTCAAACCCGCTAGGGGCAAATAATCCTGGACAGAAGTATGGGTGATGAAGCTATATGGGGACGCTAACCCTGAGTATGGCAAAATCACGAACGATGCTCAATATCGGACAGAAATGCCAACCAGGACTCCGCGTCAATGCACTCCACAGGTTGAAAGGAGTAAACTGTGGATGTCTCGTGATTGAAGAAAAAACCCAGAGGCCTAAAGAATCTGATCGGTCATATATGGGATATCAGCTATATATATACAGCAAGACCGAACTACCTTGAAAAAACCCCTCCGTATGGGTATTACAATGGGTGACTGACCTCAGCGTCTCAGTCAATATCATAGGGATGATGGTACTACCCTGTCTAAGGGTCCTAACCACGACTACAAATCCCACATCCAAATGATCCAAGCGTAACGGTATGTAGATGTATGCCACAATACACATCAGCAGAATATCTATCCTGGCCTGCATGTTGTGCCTCTACTAAAATAACAAAATCCCTGACATGGCGATCATAGCTATCAAGCTTCCCAAGGCACTCGATCAAGAAGTCAATGGAGATCACATGCCCAGAAACGATCTCATCCATGACTATACTCTGACGAAGACCAAACAGCCTGATGAACGGTCTCCGCATGTTGCAAATCGTCGTCCTAGCGCACGGAAACTCTAAGTCCAAACCGGTGAATCTCTTGTACTCCTCCATAGTCAACGTCAGCTCACGCCGTCCAAAATGGAAAACCTGAGTATCCAAGACTCAACGAATCCATCTGGAACTCAGAAATCAGCAAGGGCCAACGAGTGCCCCAACATTTGGTCCACTATCCCCCTTGCTGAAAAGGGCAGACTATCATACCAGGACCTCAACGATACTGCCACCGCAGACGGTGGTAAATGCTCAATACGGCTGACGGAGGACGACTGTCATCTGTATCACCATATTATAAGACCATCCAGTGGTCACATCTTAATTCATATGTCCGAATGCATACGCATAACATAATACATGCATGATGACAGTAATATAAACATGATGCGATAGATAGAAAAGATCATAAATTTCTATAACAAGCTTTCTACTGCAGGCATCATCCCTGTCTAACAATACAGAGCAAAATGAAGAAAATAGGGAAATGGGGCACCACCACCTAGCTTCTAGTAGTGGTCTATCAAAATGAGGGCACAACTGCCTAAATAGCTAAAACAGTGGCTGACCAAAAGGTATAGCCACAATAGCTATTAAAGAAAGTCGATGACATCAGGGTCAAAGCGATCGACATACTCCATCTCCTCGATGGATATAAAACCGCTGCTATCAGGCATGTCTGGGCAGTATAAGGGAGGATCTGCCCCTATGAAGCTGCTGCTAAATAGAACTTAAGAGGGACCTGTACCTAAGCTGGATGGGAAAAAAGAAGATGCCTTTGACAGATCTCGACCAAGTTACCTGATGAAAAAGCGAGCATTCTCCTACTCCCGGGTCAGATCTGCTATCTGGTCTGCATGAGTAGGCTCCCTAAGGCAAGCTATCCAGTCCGTCATCATAACGAACCCTGGCACCATGTCTGCCATGAACTGGGTAACACGAGTATGAGCTCCAATCGTGCGAGGACTCCACCAGCTGCTAAATGCCTCCTGGCTGTACGGGCCCTCTTATAAGGCAAAGCTATCTATGCCCTCCATAGGGATATATGTCAATGGCACGGTCAACGGCCAATGATACCAAGCAGGAGGAACAATGGGAATGCGAATCTGCTCTATAATACTCCTAATGTCACGCTCTCTAAGATAGAGCTCCCAGCCTCCCTCCGTCAACATCGGGACTCGACGGGTCGATAAAGCATACTCCCGGCCAGTTGGGACGCCTCCCTCAAATTCGATGGTCAAAAACTCAGAGGTATACGACATCCAGGTAATCGAACCAGCCGTCAAAAGCTCCAACTATAGACGGGCATGAGTGAATCCCTCAGCAACAGGGACCTCTGTCAAAGTGGAGTGATGTCATCGTCGTCCCCGAGGATAGGTCTCCAGACCTAAGGTAGTAGCTAGCCGTAGGCAAGGAAGCTTCTCAAATGCCCAACGCTGATCATGTAAATACCAAAAGTCCTCAGTGACCAAGACTGACAAAAATGAATGCTGAAATCAAAAAGGTACAAGAAAGATGTACTCACCAGTAGAAACGGGTAAAATCCTAACCAAGCCTCCGTCGCACCCTCCGAAAGCATGCGCATACCACAGAGAAAATAGGTAAAGGTATAGGAGCCCCAATCATAGTCACTGAGGCGCTCTGTATGTCGAGTGGCGCTAATCAAGGCGAAGGACACAGTAGATGAGTTATCCGCCACGAAACAACCCCTAATGATCATAAAAAATAATCGCCTCAGAATACGATCCCTAGCCCTCTTGTCATCAGGCGGGGGCTCCAGCAAAGCCCCACTCTGGGCATCTATACTCAAGTGACCAGATCGGACCGTCCGACCCTTGAACGCCATCATAGGAACTGTAAGAACCCAAATTTTTAGAAATTATTAATAATAAGAATTTAATAAATAAAATTCTTAAAGTATGAGATGGGTTTGAATAAGAATATATATAGGTGATACGAGGTATGTAGTATTGTGTTACATAGGGTAATATGAGCTATGTAATAAGTGATTTTGTGTTTAATAAATATATATCATTATTATATATTTGTTATAAATTGTAAAGGTGAATTAGTAAGAAGATGGATAAGATTTATCTATCGATATTAAATAATTTATAGAATTATTTTATCATAGTAAGTTGGTGACATTAAATATCTTTGATGAATAATCATTATTTTCTTGAATATATATACTAGTGAGTAGTATGATTGTAATATAGCTTATTATTAGTGCTTAAGCTATCCATGGATGGATTGGGATAGTGAAGCATGAGTTAGTTAAGGGAATTAACTAATAAGTATAAATATTGGTTAATTTAAATTGAAAGTTATAGTATAGAATAATATAATTTAAATATTAAAGCCTTAATTAACTATGGTGATATAGTAACGGGTTTAAGATCACTTAAATAAATAGTGAGTTAACACATGTGTGCAGTATGTGATTATAGTAAGTGCCTTTATATATTACTTAACATGGTGTTATGTGAATGTGCGAACGACGTCAATAAAATATTTATATATACATTGTTAAATCAATATATCTTTAAATAAATATTGATATTAATTAATATTTGAGATATGGTTAAATCTATAGATTAAAGAAATTGTTTTTGGGATAATTTATAGAAAGGAACGAGAAATAAATAATATATATTTCTAATAAAGAATATTAAAATAATTTTTAATATTGAATTATTTTAATAAAAGGGGGAATGTTATTATCTTATATGTCTTGGTATGAGGTAATAGGTATAATTTATTTGATATGATAAATATATTAAAACATATTTTCTATATGTAATAAATTGATGGGAACAATTTATCATAATAGAAAATAAACTTATGACCTATTTTCTATATAAAAGGTGTACATGTGTCATACATGTAACTACTTTAATAATATTTAGATATTATATTAAAATAATATCTTGAGAAAATGAGTAAGTCATTTTATTATAATTAATGCCTATATTGGGAGAAAAACATGATAAAAATATTTTTATGTCATGTTATGGCAAAATACATAATTTCTAATGTATTTTTCAAGAGAGTTAATTAATAAAAGAAGGCTAAGTTATTTTAATGTATTAAATAACTTAAGTTATTATTTTATCATAGATTTTATAATTTAAATAATAGAGTAAATCTTAATTATTCTAAGCATAAAGGTTATCCAAATTTTAGGTAGCTTGACATTAGAGCGCATGTGTCACACAAACCTTATATTAAAAGGAATATTAAAGTGTGGTGGAAGTAATAATAAGCTTAATATTGAGCTTGTGAGGTATGCCTAATGTGGCAAAGTGGTGGGATAGATATTCATGAAATAATTTAATAAATAAATAATTAAAGGAATTAATTAGTATTATTATGTAAATTAATTCCTATGGACAATGATCATATGTTATAACTACATCTATATGATATGAAGTGTAACACTTCAAAGTAACTATATTATATAAGAACTATATAGTAAGATTGAAGGAATGATATAAGTTACATAAATAATGTTTATGTGACAAGATGTGATGAATGGATACATTAAGGTGTATGTATGGAATATAAATTACACTAAATAAATAATTATTATTTAATGATTATTTCAATAATTAAATATAATTAAAATAATAGAGTTATAATAATATGGTGTGACAATACTCAATCTTACTATATTCGGTATTGTCAAATGTACATGGATTATATGATTGGGTGTATGTGTGACCCTATTATATCATATGATAATAACATTAAGTTATTAGCTATAAGCTTGCAAGTTAGCCCATGTGAGAGCAATAATAGTTAACCAAATGGTTAGGACACAATGAATAGTAGTAGTTCGTGGGAGTTAGCCACCAACTCTTATTTGCCCCTTGTGTAATGACCATAGGAGGGTAATAGCTTGGCTATAAGTAGAGTCCTTGCATTGGTGTGTAGAGTGTTAGCTTATTTGCTAAATGCAAATATATATGCTATGGGAATTAATTATGTGACATGGTGCAATAGTCCCCCTCCCATGACCCTTAGAATGCTGATAATTGGAGTTAAATAAGCTTGCATGATAGCCCATGTGATAGCAATGATAGTTAATCAAGTGGCTAAGGTACAATGAATAGTAGTAGTTGGCGGAGTTAGCCACCAACTCTTCTTTGACCATTGGGTATTGCCCATAGGAGGGTAATAGATTGACTATAATTAGAGAACATGTAAATAAGAAATGTAATGGTATTACATCATAAACTTATTATAAGATGTGACATTGAGAGTAATATTATTTTGTGAGTTTGATGCCTATTAAATACTAAGCTTACATAATTGTGCCTTGTGTGGCATGAGTGGTAAAGTTAAATCAATTAGAGGTTTAACTATAATTATTAAAAGAAATGACAAGTTAATAAATAATTGATATTAATTATCATTATAATATTTGGGTGTAATTGAGATAATAATTTTATGGAAAATTATGGAATGAGAATACCTAACTATTTTATATCTAATCCAATTAAAATATTTACCCAATGTACATGAGGTACATGATAATATGTGTTGGTGTATATTTAAAGTATGGATATACTTATGTGGGTGTACATATGTGTTTGTATATATGTACATATGACTTATATTAATGTAGCATTATTGAGTGAACATAGTGTGACTTATATTGTCCAAAAGAATAAAACCTAGTGTACTAATACCCAAATTGCAAATGCTGAAAATAAAAAGGCTAGCTAGATAGGGATGATGGCTATGGAAATGATGAAGGGGGAGTGGTTTAATAATGCCTCTTCACCAATTCTTTCTTGTCCAACATCCTCTTCCTTATCCCATTGGTTTGATTCAATGTGCAAGAACCACCAATTGGACAATGGCTCCTCTATAAATAGAAGCCTCCCCTTCACAATTATAGTTTGCTAAGTTCGTGATGAGTTTGTATAAAGAACGTGTTGATGAGTATTGAGAGGAAGTTTGAAAATGGAAGCTAATTTGAGTAATTCAAAGCTCCAAAGAGGTATAATTACCTTATCATGTTTTAAGTTTCAAGTTGGTAAATTCCTAGAAATTATTGAATTCTTTATAAGTTGATATAGAAGTAATAGTAGAGTTATATACATGTTATAACAGCAATGTGTGTTGGTTGTAAGCATGATTCATGAGGAATTATGAGTTTGGTTGGAAGCTCTACAATTGCAGAAAGTCTTCTGGTCTAAAACCGAAGTGGCGCGGCCGCGCCACTCCCTAGTACAAATGTAGTGCGGCCTCGCCGTTCTGCAGAAATAGAATATGAGTTTTGTGTTTTCTGGTTTGTTGAGCATGCTAGTTAGACTTTAATAAGTATAAAAAGTGGTCTGACATGTGAACTAAAGTTGTCATGCATGTAGTGAATGGTGGTAGTTGGTTTAACATGATTTTTCTAAAAGAAAACTTGAGGTTTTGAAAACAAAACTCGAACTTAGTATCTTTCAAGTTTCGACACTTCGAACATGAGTATGTGACCTAGTCATGTGAGAGAATGGATTAGGAATGTGGTTTCCATATATATTGAATATCGAAGGTTGTTAAGCATGATATAACCTATCCAAGAATGTTTTGAAGTAAGTCTTCAAAAGAGTGATTTTTATTAACTATATGTAAATGTAGTTTTAAAGTTACCTTGCATATACTAGATTGTTATAGCTTGGTTTAAAATGATTTGAAGGAAAACTTGGAAGTTTGAGAACTAATAGTTTTTAACATTGTGTAAATGGTATTATGGCTTTTCAAAGCATGTACACTGGGACACTTTATGTAAGAACCCAAATTTTCAGATATTATTAAATAAGGATTTAATAAATAAAATTCTTAAACTGTGAGATGGGTTCGAATAAAAATATATATGTGTGATATGAGGTATGTGGTATTTTATTACATAGGGTAATATGGACTATGTAATATGTGATTTTGTTTTTAATAAATATATTATTAATATATATTTGTTAATAAAGAGGCAAATTATTGGGAGTAAGAAGACGGATAAGAATTATCTATAGATATTAAATAATTTATAGAATTATATCATAGTAAGTTGGTGACATTAAATATCCTTAATGTATAAATCACCATATTCTTGAGTATGTGTATTAATAACAAGTATGTTTATAATATAGGTTATTAATAGCACTTAAGCTATTCGTGAATAGGTTTGGATAGTGAAGCATGAGTTAGTTAAGGAATTAACTAATAAGAATAAATATTAGTTAATTTAAGTTGGGAGTTATATTATGAAATAATATAATGAGCGTATTGAACCTTAATTAACTATGATGATATAGTACAGTGTTTAATTTACTTAAGTAAAGGAGTGATTAATATGTGTGTTGAATATGTAATTATAGTTGGTACTTTTATATATATTACTTAGAATAGTAATATGTTAGAAAGTCTAATGTACGAATAACGTTAAATATATATATATATATATATATATATATATACGTTATTAAAGGGAGATGTAAATCATTATATTTTTAAATGAATATTTAATATTTGAGATATGATTAAATGTATATTGAAGAAATTATTTTGGGGAACAATTTATAGAAAGAGAAATAGTTATTATATATTTCTAATAAAGGATATTAAAATAATTTCTAATATTGAATTATTTTAATAAAAGGAGGAAATGCTATTTTTGAATAGTAACATTACCTTATATATTTTGTATAAGGTGAGATTGATTAATATGATAGATATATTACATATTTGCTATATGTAAATAAATTGATAGAAATAATTTCTTATAATAGAGAATAAACTTATTATCTATTTTCTATATATAATATATGTATATGTGTTGTATATGTAATTATTTGATATTATATTATATTATAATATCTTGAGTTAATAAATAAAGTATTTTCTAATAATGAATATCTTTATTTGGAGAAAACATAATATTTTATGTTAGGGCTAAATACATAATTTCTAATGTATTTTCCAAAGGAGTTTAATTAATGAAAGGAAACTAAGTTATTTTAATATATTAAATAACTTAAGTTATTATTTGATCGTGAATATTATTATTTGAATAATTAATAGAGTATATATATTAATTACTATAAGCGTAAATGTTATACTTATTATAAGTATGAATATTTGAGGTAGTTTAGCATTTAAATGCTTAAGTCACGCAAATATTATACTAAAAGAATGTTTAAGTGAGATGGGAATAATAATAAGCTTGAGATTAAGCTTGTATGAATTGCCTTGTGTGGCACGATAATAGATGCGGTAATGAATGATGGAAGAATTATTTAAACAATTAATCTATATTAATTGTTATTATAATAATATGTTGAATTATTATTATTGCGAGTGATAGCATGATATTAAGTATATTTGTTATAAATATAATAAGATTTATATTTATTGTGAAAATTAACTATATAAATGTTAATTAATTGTTATGGAAATTATAATTCCATTGATTAAATGAGAAATAGATTAATTAATATTATTATTAATTAATTGATAAGATAAGTAATTTATTAAATTCTATATGCAACCATGCGATATTAAAGTATAACGTATAGTAACTAACTATATATTGTACGAAATATAAAGTGCAATATGACTATGTTATTTATGAATATAAACTATATAGTAAAAGTATTGAGTTGTAAGAGGTACATGAAATGTGGGTGTGACAATGTGAATATTAAGTATACAAGAAAATAATATATCATAGATATATGGTAAACAATTATTGAATTTACTAATAGAGGAGACAATACACTGTGATGGTACCCGAAAGAATTATATCCGGTGGGATGAACTGTTATGATAATGAATAATACCCAATAGATTTACATTCGGTATTAGTAAAATGTACATGGAGTATATGTTGGTGTATATGTACCTATTTGTTACATTGTATTTAGAAGTGGACTTGTGACTTAAGTATATACTATATGTATATATATGTATAACATAAGCATTGTATTTTATATTTGCAAGTTGATATTGCAGAGAATGAGCTTGTCCCAATATTAGAGTCCCTCCTCTTCTTCTCCTTCACGTGAACACCACATGGCTACTACTCTATATTTTTCTCAAACTCAGCAATGTATAGCTAATGAGTATGAGGGGAGTGGGATTGATGATGGATTACACCAACTCCTCACCAACTATTTGTTAACCATTAGATTCTTGCTATTTCTGTTAGTTTGATTTGGCAAGCAAAGCTATGAACTGAGTATTAGTTTGCCTATAAATTTGCTCTTCTCCTTCTATATTACACTTGCTGAGAATTTTATTGCTAAGAAAATTATAGAGAGTAAGAATACTGTTAGTGTGAAGGAGATTAAGAAATTGCTTTAGCAAGTTCATATTGCAGAGGTATAACTCCCTATCCTTGTTCTTCATTGTTTTGAAATACTAAGTTCTTGATTTCTAATTTCTAAGAATACTAGAATTCTTCAATTTCTAGTTAATTGATGAAAAGTTGATATGGCATTGTGTTATATGAGTGCTAAGTAAAGTTATAAGCATGATAGAATTTCATTATGGCTGGTACCGAATCAAATTGCTGTAGTAATTTTTGAAATGGGATTACAGTACTGCCGATGCAGTCTGCTCTGTTTCTGGCCGACCAACTGCGCAGCTGCGCCAGTTTTGTACTGGCCAGCGGTGCAGCTGCGCCGGTACCAGACGTTTTGTTGGCCAAGGCCCTGCGCAGCTGCGCCAGTTTTGAACTGGGGAGCTGCGTAGCTGCGCCGGGACCAGTTTCTGGGTTTTGTTTTCTGTTGCAGGTTCTGTTATATGCTAGCATAAGTTATCTAATTAGAACAAGCATGCACACTTAAATAACATGTATATATGAGTATCATGACATGACATAAGCATGATAGTATACATTATTGATGAAGAACTCATAATTTTCAAATGAAACTTATGGTTTTCGATATGAACTTTGATACTTGTATAAATATGTGTGTTCTGACCTTGTAAGCGCATTTGTACGGTCTAGACATGCATGAAAGTTGGTATTAACTTATAGTACGTGTTCTTGATACTACATGTACATGCATGGCCATGTTAGTATATACTATGGAAGGAAAACGTATGATTTTAAAATAAAACTTCTAGTTTTAGATTTGAACCTGGACGTATACATAGCATGTATATATTCTGATTTTATGAGCATGTTTAGATGACTTAGAAATGCCTATCGGACATGTCAACCTATATATAGATAGCATGAACATGTTAGGTTTTGTTAGTGAGCTTCACTAATGAAAATGCGAGCTTTGAACGTGGACGATAACATGTTACCTTAAGATTTGGGATTTTGATGTTTATGGACATATGTGATAGCACACTTGGACTCTCTCATGTATCATACATGTATATGTATACCATGACTACATATCATGAAACCAAGTTTAGCGTAAACGAAGCATGTTTTCAAACTAATAATCGTGATAGTTACATGTATGAAGTATGAATATTCATGAACATGCCCAGTATGAGTTATATGAATACTTTATGTGTTTAAAGAACTAGCATGATAAACTTTGTGATGTTCATGACCTTGAGTGGCCTTCAATTGTTAGAATATTGACTTAGAACCTATATCGTGTAAATTGAACGTGAAAAGGTTGAACGAGCATGAAAGTATCCTTTAATATGTATACATGCTATGTAGGACCATATGTTAATATTTGAATCTGACTTCGACGGTTAATAGCGTATATTTGCTTTGTTATGGCCTTATGTGTTAGTAATGATATATGAGAATGATTAACTCAAAAGATGGACTACACTAGCTATATGTAAATAGATTAGTGGTAGACAGGCATGTGTATATGTAGAGAATGGTAGTAAGCACGTATGGTTAAAGTATACTTATACGTACATAGTTATTCTAAGAATACGATAAGAAAGTAAGACGAAGGTTCTAAGAACCAAGTTAGACAACAATGTAATACTAATTATTATATTGAGAATGTATGGAAGTGTATAACTGATAAGTGTGATCTCTATGATTAATATAACTGTGTAGGATTACACGAAGTGCAGATATCTATAAGCAGTTAAGTCGTAGTTGTTAAACTACGAATCAGGCAAATCTTTCAGTTCCTATTTGATATATGAATTCAATAACTGTTAGTTGAATTATATTATGCTGTGATAATGTGAACTTATATATGAACTGTATATGAGATATAAATGAGATTAAAAGTTGATCTTTGATGATATACTTGTTATGTGAAAAGTAACATGCGTAATAACTATAAATTGTTTATAAATGCATGAACTGAGTATAATGTTGTATGCTATGTGATGCATGAAAACTGTTAGAATTGCTGAGCTGTCGAGCTCACTCTTGCAAATAACCACTTTTGCAGGTTAAGGACTTACGATAAAGACTTCGTGCTTCTTGATTGATAAAGATAGATAGTATCGAATTGAAGAGTACTATTTAGATTATTGCTTGAACCCTGTTTAGGTTCTAGAAGTTGTACTTGATAGTTGTTTACACTGTTTAATACATGTTGTGTTGTAAAGATGTATTAGTTAATACATAGAGGATATCAAGTCGAGTTGTAAACGTTATACGATAACTCAAATATAATGAATCATATTTTATAATTGATTCAAGGGTTGTAATTGATTCAAGTTATGAAATCAATAAAAGATTTTATTCAAGGATATTGAAAAGTTTAAATTATTCCGTATTTTAGTAACATCAAATATGATGTAAAGATGAGATCTTGGATATAAATAGAATTTATATTCTAAATTGTAATAAGTAAAGTTGTATTCTTTTAGTAATAAATAAAAGATGTAATAATTTGGCGATAATAGTATCGTAATTGCACCGAATCCGAGGTTTCGAAGGAACGTGGATTTGGGGGCGTCACACTTTATGCCTCTAGACATGACGAATATGTTCATCATCTAGCTAAGCATGAATTAGACCTTTCAAACATGGTTTAAAATAAGTTTTCAAATGAAGAAATATGCTATGTCTATGTAAATAAGATAGATACATGTGAGCATGCTATTAGAGGCTTATTAGTACCAATATATGGTTTAAAAGCTTATAACATCGAATCTTGTTAAAGAAAGTTATTAAGCCTTATTGATTGAAATAAATCATTATGGAGCTAAGTAGTTTGAATATGAACTTGAAAATAGATCACAACCTACTTGATGTATGTTCACAGTACGTATCAGAATACATGTTATGCTAGAAAGTATATTGGGCAATAAAAAGCCTAAGTCTAGTTCTGGCAGAGAGTAGCGTGGCCGCTCCACTCCCAAGCTTAAATGCAGAGCGGCCGTGTAAGACCCTGAATTTTATAAATAAAGATTTAATTTTCTTTATATATTATTTCAAAATAGTAAGGTGTTGATTTGATAAATGTGAAAAATTATGGGTGAAATGTGCAAATATTTCAACATAAGCAAGTGGTTATAAAATATTCATTGTTGTCGAGGAATATTCGTTTGGTCGTGGAATATTCTTGTTGTCGGGGAATATTCGTACGACGGCGCAGCTATTTGTGGGCCCCATAACGGAATAACTGTCGGATATAGAAAGCGACAGAAATAACATTTTTATAAAATAACGGCGTAATTGTTACCATTAGTACTATTGAAATACCCGGTGGTTAAAATACAGTAATACGCGGTGTTGCACAGTAGCACACGATATTGCACAGTATTTCGAATTATTGATTCTTACGTAAGAAAGCACTTACTCAAGTACTGTTCAATATTTTATATTATTGATTCAATAATTGCATGATATTTTATTGATTCAATAATTGGTACGTTGATATTTTATATCAATAATTGCCACGTTGCCATTTTATATGATTGATTCAATAATTGCTACCGTTAATATTTTGTATTATTGATTCAATAATTGTCAGTGCACGGTATTTCACATTATCAACTCAATAATTTATATTATTTGAATAATATTATTAGATAACATTATTGACAATGTCTAAGGAAGTTCTGTCTAGGAGGGGTTATTTAATTGCGCGCCAGTAAGGAGAAATCTTTATCGGAAGGCCCCCTCTTTTATGGGAACGACCTGGTTATCAATATTGTAGTTCTGTAATATTATTTGTGAATAATTAATTATTAATTTATATGATAAGAAAATATTTATTTTGTAGATATAAAAGAAGGAATTAGTGCTGATGTGTTTTTATCAGTATTTTAGTGTGAAAAATCATCCGTTTATGGATTTCGGATAATTTATGTTTGGAATTTGGTAAAACTTCCTTCTACAAAGTTGTAGAGAATTAAATTTTCTATGAAAAGGACATAGAATTCGTATTTTTCTGACAAAAGGGCTATTTATTATGAATTATTGAAGTTTTGAAAAATAAATATTTTTTATAAAATGGTGGGCCCCACTTTTGGTTGGTGTTATAAATGCTGATTTTGGTGGGCCCCACTTGTGGTGGCTGATATTCTGGTTAAGGAAGTGTGCGTAGAATTTTTTTTATTAATATTTTATTAATTTAGTCTACTTTGGCATCCTAAGCTTTTCTTATAAATATGGTGCTTATGTTAGAATTGAGAATCACACCAGAATCAGAAGTTTTCTCCCTCTATAATATCGAGCGTATTTTTGCGAGTATTTAGATACTTTGAGTGTTAGTATTCAGTGCAAGTTTCCTTCGGTATTATATCCGATATTCCAGTCAGAAGTACTATTCTTTTGAGGTAAGGGTTGTTATTTTTTTTCGTAAATGATGTTATTCTTTTCAATATCATTATACCAAAATATTGGCATGGATTTTATTATGAAATTCTTACTTTTTCGTCGGGGTTACTATTCACGTATACGGTACTATTCACAGAAAAATTAAATTTTCTTCTATTTGTCCAAATTGTCTGTTATGGTTACAATCTTTAATTGGATCTAAGTTTTGAGCTTTATTCTTGAATTTTGCTCCACAATTGATTATTACGAAGTATTTTTGAATTGGATAAACTAAAATACAAATCCTTAATCTTTGTCCTTTATCTCACTGAATTCATTCTTTAAAATATTTTTCATCATCCTCAGTCCTAAAAGGTGATATAACTGAATATCTTTGGCCTGTAGAGCAAAGATGAATGATTACCTGATGAATATCTTTGGCCGTAGTGTAAAGATGGACAGGTGTTGAGATGAACATGACCACTGGTGATACAAATGAATATCTTTGGCCCGTAGTGCAAAGATGAATATTTGATTCGAGATGAATATTGATTGATGTTACAGGGATAAAATATTGATGATGGACTTTTAAATCATAGAAGATAGTAGACTTCATTCTCTACTTAACTCTTCTAATGAATTGTTATTTTTGCTGCGAATATTGATCTAAAACTTATTGTCCATAATATTTTATCTGAATTGTTGAAGACTAACGATAATTTATTTTCCATTATCTTAGTCATAATATTCTTTACTGGGCTAGTTGAGCTCACCCTTTTCATCTATTGTCATCTTCAGAAAATGAGAATGTCGCAGGAACTAGTCGGGGGACAGAGTGATGGTCCGAGTTAGAGTAGTAGTAGTCCTCACTATTTTTAATAAATAGTGTGATAATAATTGTAACGAGGACTTAGTTTGAATATTAATATTTTCTACATATTTGTATTGACACTCACAGTTGTGTGGTCGTATTTTGCACAACCGTGTGATATAAAGTTTGTATTTGAATTCTGTACCATGTATTTGGCGACTCAAAATGGGTTGGGTTGACTGGACCTATTTTGGGGGCGTCACAGGCCGCGCCGTTCTGCAGAGTGACCAAGAGCAGTTTGTTAACTGCATGGTCTTAAGTAATGGCTAGATGTTGTCCTTAAGGACTACAAGATATGAAACAAGATTGTTTAGATAAATATGATAGTAGAATGAGCTAGTTTCATGGTTATCCTAAGTTCAAGTGAAAATGAAACCAAGTTAGGAAATAATATTTGTTCCTATATTAAGAGCGTATAAAATTTATGACTGATGGGTATAAATCCATGATTATATAACTGTGTAGGAATACATGAAGTGTAGATAAGCTTTAAGCAGTTAAGTCGTAGTTGATAAACTATGAATCAGGCAAGTCTTTCAGTTCCTATTTGATACATGAATTCTATAACTGTTAATTGAGTTATATTATGTTATGAGAATGTTGGTGTATATATATGAAATGTATATGAGATATGTATGAGATTTAAAGTTGATCTTTGATGATATACTTGTGAAGTGAATTTCTATGCTTGTTATGTGAGAAGTAACGTGCATAAGAAATATCAATTGATTATGAATGCATGAATTGAGTATGTTATTATATACTATGTGATGCATGAAAACTGTTAGAATTGCTGAGCTATCGAGCTCACTCTTGCAAATAACCACTTTTGCAGGTTAAGGATTCACGGTAGAGTTACGTGCTAAGTGATTGATAGCGTTCGTTAGCATTGAAAGAAGATTACTATTTAATTAAAGTTATGCTCTTGAACCATGTTTAGGTTCTAGGAGATGTACTTGATAGTTGTTTACGATGTTTAATAATAGTCGTGTTGTAAAGATGTATTAGTTAATACATAGAGGATATCGAATTAAGATGTAAAATCTTATACAGTAATTCTAATATAAACAATCATAATACATTTGATTCAAGGATATGTAATTGATTTAAGTTATGAAATCAATAAAAGATTTTATTCAAAGGTGATTGAAAAAGTTTAAATTATTTCGCATTTTTATAATATCGAATATGATGTAAAGACAGGAATTGTAAATGACCAAGATTGGAACTTATAAAAGTTTGGGGTCATTATACAGATCCTGGAAATGGAAGGAATTTATATTTTAAATTGTAATAAAGTAAAGTTATATTCTTTAAGTTATGAATAAAAGATGTAATAGTTTGATGATTGTAGTATCGTGGCGGACCGAATCCGAGGTTTCGAAGGAGCCCAAATTTGGGGTCGTCACAGGTTGGTATCAGAGCTGTAGGTTATAAACCTTAGGTAAGAGTACCTTAGATTATAAACTAAGAGAGGGAAAGATAAGATTAAAATATATACGTGAAGATTCAACGAAGAATCTTGAAGTATTTAGAGGATGAGAATCAGGAGTTACCTAACTCCGGTAATAAAAATGTTAAGACGATGTCTATAAGATGAATATGACAACGATAATAAGAATGAACTCGAATGGAGTTTAGTTGATAATGGGAAAGAACCCTAAGGTAAATCAATGATCACGACGTGATTAGTTTGAGCTATGAAATGATATATAGTTGGTAACGACTAAGTGGTTATAGCTTGATACTATAATCGTAATAATAAGTTAAGTATATTTAATTTAATCTATGGTGATAGAATAAATTAAATAGATTATTATTTAATATTTAATATTTTGGAAATATTAAATATAAATTAATAAGAGGAGTCTTATTATTATTATTATTATTATTATTATTATTATTTAATTTTTAAAGGAGTTTGAAAATTAATTAATAAGATACTCTATCATATATATTCCTAATAAGATTAGGAGGCTAATTAATTAAAAAAATAATTAATTATTCCTAATTAGAATGGGAAGCCTAATTAATTAAAAAGGTTTAATTAATTAATATGAAACCCTGCTCCTAAATTATTTAGGAGAGTTGCCTACATCTATAAATAAGAAAGTCTTATTATGGAACAAGGTAAGACAATTAATTTCAAGAGTTGGGAGATCACTCGTTTTCTAGAGAGAAGAAATTAGGGTTTAGCCAAACACCTTTCTTCTTGAATTCTTATTCTTTCTTGATGGATCACTCTAGAGGCCAAACACTTGGGTGGCTAACGTTAATCAAAGGAAGGAATAAACCCGGTGGATTCAAGTAGAATGCAAAAAAGATTTGGACTTGAACTCGTACCTGAGGAAGCTAAAATCTTCAAGGGTATGAATTTTAATTTTCATCTATTTCTTATAATTAGTAACTGTGCATAAAGGATGATCCGGGGTATAAGGTTTGTAAAATTTTAAAACTCTAATTTATCATGCTTCCGCAATTTTTTGTAATTTGATTGTGTTCATGAATCTTACAAACCTAACAGTGGTAACAGAGCCAAACCTTTATACAATAATTAATTGTTCGGATTTTATATGTGTTTAGAACAATTTTTTGGCATAACTATTGGTATAGAAATATTTTTTGGAGAAAAACTGCACAATTCGCGAACTGGAAAATAGTTTTTGGAGACTGGCACCGCAGCACTTGATTTTGGTACAATCATGGCGCCGCAGCACCGGCTCCGTGCTCTAAAAGTGATGACGTAGCGTTGCAGCGCCCAAAGTCAGTTCAATTAGTGCGCTGCAGCGCGAGCTCCGTGTTTTTGACACTGATGACGTAGCGCCGCTGCGCCTGTTACTAGTTTACTAGCTGCGCTGCAGCGCCTCTCTCCAGAAAAAGAAAATTAGTTTTTTTATTTATTTAATTTCTAATTAAAATAAAAAGCTTATTTTAAATTAAAAATTGAATTCCATGTTTTTCAGTAATTCTAAATTTAAATAAAGTAGTTTATTTTTATTTAGAATTGGATTAAAATAAATATGTTTATTTTAATTAGAATTTAATTTCATGCTAACTAATTAGAGATGGAATTGGATTCCATGATAACTAATTGGAATTGAAATTGAATTTCTTGTTTCCTAAAAATAAAGGAGTTTATTTGTGATTAGGAAAAGGGATTTCATGTTTCCTTAAATAAAAGAGTTTATTTAGATATGAAATAGGATTTCATATTAATCAAAATAAAGGAGTTTATTTTGATAAGGAATATAAAATATCTTTGAACGCTTAGGACTTAATATAAAATCTTTGAGGGGTTTGATAAGGAATATAAAATTTGACAAGTACAGATTTATAGGACATCCTAAAGTAAATTTAGGGTATATGTTCTATAATCATTTATAGCAAAAGGTGTTTGTTATGAAACACGCTACCTTATAAGATAAATGTGTTTATCATTGAAGGTCTAGTGGGAGGATAATAGATCTTGAAGTAGTTCAAGAATTACAAATCACTATTAGTCAAAAGGAGGAACATATAGATAGACATATTGTACCACAACTGAATCGTAAATCTGGAATAGTACTGAAGATACCTGGGTGGTATGGATTCACTATAGATGATGATGATGATGATAATGATGAGGTACGCACATCATAGAGGATGATGATCCAGTTATATACAATAAGGCTAAGAGTTGTAAAAACTCAGAGAAATGGTAAATGACCATAAAATCTAAAATTGATCTTTGAAGCAATGTTCAAGACCATTCGAATTTTACTTGCGATTGTAGCTTAATATTACTATATCTGGCAAATGGACGTGGAGACGCCCTTCCTCAAATATATATTATTAGAGGAGAATGTATGTATAATACAACCAGATGAATTTGTTTTAATGGTTGAAGCAAATCATATATATGAGCTACAGCAATCCATTTATGGATTGAAGCAAGCTTCTCAAAGAAGGAACATTCATTTTGATGAGACAATCAAAAGAGTTTGATTTTATCAAAAACGAGAATGAACTTAGTGTGTACAAAAGGGTCAGTGGGAGCGCTGTGACATTACTATGTAATATATATTGATATACTACTAATAAGGAATGACATACTAGTGCTATAATCAGTAAAGATAAAGTTAGCTAAATATTCCTCCACGAATGATTTGGGTAGAACATCCTAAATTGGGGATATAAATCTATAAGATAGATTTAAAAGGATGCTCAGCTTAACCCATGGAACATATATTCATTTGATGCTAAAGGCGTTTAGAATGGCAAACTCAAAGAAATGTTTCATGATTGTAGACACTCAAAATTTTTCTTGCCCCAATACTAACACTGTAGGAGGGAAAAACTGTCAATCCATTCAAAACTGGTCACCAATGCCGGTCCTCCTCTAACTTAAATTTGATCCCCAATATCGATAAACTCAAATTCGATCACCAATATCGGTACTCCAGTCAAATTCGATCTCCAATCGGACAATATATCCAGCTCCGATAGTCAATTAGATCGTCTATCCAGCTTCGATCTCCAATTGGACCATCTATCCAGCTCTGATCTCCAATCACCAATCGGACAGCCTATCCAGCTCTGATCTCTAATTAGACCGTCTATCCAGCTCTGATCTCCAATCAAACCGTCTATCCAGCTCTGATCTCTAATCGGGCCCACTATCCAGCTCTGATCTCCAATCGACCGTCTATCCAGCTCTGATAGTCAATCGGACCGTCTATCCAGCTCCGATCTCCAATCGAACCATCTATCCAGCTCCGATCTCTAATCGGACCATCTATCCAGCTCCGATCTCCAATCGGACCATTTATCCGGCTCCGATTTCCAATCGGATCGTCTATTCTACCCCGATCTCTAATCGAACCATCTATCCAGCTTCGATCTCCAATCAGACCATCTATCCAGCTTCGATCTCCAATCGGACCGTCTATCCAGCTCCGATCACCAATTGGACGGTCTATCCAGCTCCGATCTCTAATCGGACCGTCTATCCAGCTCCGATCTCCAATCGAACCGTCAGATAAACTCTGATCTCAATATCAGTCCATCAGATAAATCCCGATCTCCAATCGGGCCATCAGTTCAAACCCCGATCTTAATATCAAGTCTTCAAATCAGTTTTGACGGTGATCCGAGAGGTACAAGAGAACCCCAACAGCAACCCGTGAGGTACTGATCAACCCCGATCTCAATATCGGGCCGTCAAGTCAGCTCCGTCATCAACCCGAGAAGTCAAGTCAACCTCGACATCAACTCAAGACATGTCAAGTTATCCCCAGTCTCAGTTCGAGAAGTACATATCAGCCCCGGCGTCAATCCGGGTAGTGCAGTTCAGCCCCACAAACAACCCTAGGAAGCCAGATCAATCAAAGGCCATGCCGACACCACAGGCAACCCCGGGAGGGGCAAAATGGTCATTTTATCAAATCTTAATTGATTCAATCAAACTCAAGCCGATTGATGCCATCGAAGTTAGAATGAACCACAACAACGATCCCGAGTGCCAACAGCGCAAGACAGCTCAACGGATAAACTACGGGGAATCAAAGACCTGGTTATGAACTCATCTTCTCGGACCCAAAAAATTCTTTATCTCATGTCATTGTGACACTCTCGGCGAGGGCTTTCCGAAAAGGTATCGCACTCCTCAAACGGACGCTTCGATCAAAAGTTTGAAAGTTATGACTTTGACTGCACGTTGTTCGGAGTGCACGTACTTCGAGATGACAGAACCCAGCACTGTGGGCCCCACCTGGGGAGCCGTACCTCTTACTACGGCAGCCAAAAGTAGAGCTAAGGCTCGCTGGCCTATATATAGAGGTGGACCTCCGTTCATTTAAAAAAAATTCAGAAACGCAGCGAAGCTCTGCCTGTCTAATTTTTTGACTTTTACACTTCTTCCAAACCCAAATATTTTTACTCCAACACATAGACAAACCCATATACTACCATATATCAAAAACGCCACCGGTAGATTTGGACGTTTGAAGCCCCCACTAAGTGGCAAGAAGCCCGTATTGCAGTCCATTGTAAGTATTTTTACGATCAGAAAGTCAATACTACTACTTTGCACTATTTTACACCTGCACACGAAGTTTCATCTTCTAAATATGCCCGGAACACAGTTCCGTAGGCCGTATTCGTCAAAATTTGGTACATTTTGTACATGAACGCAGTTTTTGTATTTCTAAAACTCGGATTGACGATCCGTCAGCTCCAGCATTTTCAATGCACTAGCACACACGTTCTGGCAACTTTGCCGAACTGGGTTATCTTCCCAGTCCGGGTTTGGCCCCTTTTTTGTATATATTTAACTGTATATATACTAACATTTCAATTTTGTCAATTCCGGATGTCAAATCCGAGGTAGTTTATCGCTTTTATATACATTTACGCATCTATAAGCGACTTTCACCATCATTGGTTCTCATACTAGTCATGGTTAACTACATTTCTATATATATATAGTTCGGCCTGGATTATTTCGTGGTCATTATACTGCTTTTGCACCCTTCCCCAGACTGGGTGCTCTCCCCAGTCACTGGATGGCTACTTTTCTGTCAATTTCAATTTCAATACTGGCACAGGCGTGAAAACCCATCACCCTTTTTACTGTTTTTCTACATATATATATATATATATATTTCATTTCTGTCACTGCCTGGATTCTTTCGTGGCTATTTACAGTTTTTATAAACATATATATATATATATATATATATATATATATATTTCAATTCCAGTCCGGGCTTGCGAGTGAAAACCCATCACCATTTTACAGCTTTTGTATATATATAACTATATATATATATATATTGCTTTACTCCATCTATTAAATTGCTACATTTAATATTCATTTTTTATATAAATCTGCACTGACATATCTGCGGGAGGACTAGATTTATCCAAATCTCGCCAATTCTAGCTTTTCAACGGTTCAAATAGGTCCCCACAGAACCTGGAAGCTATAATGACTGAGATTTCTTTAAATCTGGTTCTTTTTATAGTTTCAGCTTTGAAAGCAAACTCGCGTCCCTTAGATCGCTATCTAGTGGGAACTAGACACTTTGGCCATGCGCAGCCAGGATTTACTGATGAATCCTTGGTTCCATTGCGACGTGATGATGTCTATATTTATTTTTGTGCAAATTTAAACTGTGGAGGTTTATTGGCTACTTATATGTGAGCCTAGAAATCGTGGGATTTACGATCAAATCGATCGGGATCTGATTCCCATGATGGACAAACTCCAGTTTACAGATGTACCCTGCCAGTTTTTCTGTAAAATGTACATAC
This sequence comes from Panax stipuleanatus, assembly GCA_020205555.1. Classification (NCBI taxonomy): domain Eukaryota; kingdom Viridiplantae; phylum Streptophyta; class Magnoliopsida; order Apiales; family Araliaceae; genus Panax; species Panax stipuleanatus. Next base: position 47,903,856 of record CM035123.1, read on the forward strand.
ACAGATCTTAAAAATGGTTATCCGGATTTAAGGTCTCATTATAGTGAAACGTGCTTGTCGTGTTAGCATCCCTCCGATGGTTTTCATGCCCATGAGGAGACCGACATGTGTATTTATTTTTATGGTTGATCATGCTCCACATCACCATTCATATGCAGCCTTAAGGCTATAATGATAAAATTTAGAAGTATCAAAAGTCTTCAATTCCTATGTCAGCGTAGGGGTTTGATAAACAGCTTTCAAAACATCACTTTCAATTTAATCAAAAGAAAAGCTTTTATAAATCTAATCAAAACACTTTTGTGAATCAAATCAAAGACTTTTTGCGAGTCAAATCAATCCCTTTGTATATAGGTTCAACGAAGCAAAGCACTACTTTCAATTAATCAAATCAATAGGCCCAATTTTTAAACAATATTCACTCACGTATTCATAGTTTTAAGGGAAAAATTGAAAAAATATGAGATACCGTGTTTACAAGGGAGTCGTGCCTAACACCTTCTCCACACTTAACCAAGCCCCCAAACTCAAAACTCCGATTTCAAAGATCAAGTTTCGACAGTGTCCAGCAATTGGGCCTCTTTCAAATCAAAACTCGGTTGAGTTGGTACAACCATTTTCAAATCTACCAACTGGCGACTCTGTTAAAACGTTCAAATCGTCGACATAAACACATGTTGGCCTCTTTCCTAAAAAAAACCCTTCAAAACCTTTTTCCTAAAATAAAAAGAATAAGGGTACAGAGAACTTACGAAGATCGATTTGAGGAAACCCGGGTTACAAACCAGCCCGCGGGATTCTAAAATTTTCCAACGTCGACAGGTGGGGACTCTGCTGGGGATGGTAGAGGGCTTAGGCCGCTTTCAAATTTTTTCAAACATTTCCCTTTCAAAACTATTGAATGCATGAATTCTGCATCTCCACAGTCAATGAATCTGTGAATGCTACGTCTTTACACCTGAATAAATGTGAATGAATGCTTTCCTGTTTTAGTGCTTCACACCCATATTAGTGCTTCGCACGAACTGTCATTGCATGCATAAATGGTGAGGCATGATATGCAAATGTATGTTGTGTGTCCCTCTCACAAGGAGGATAACCCGGTCGGTGATAAGTAGTGACTCTGGGCACCATTAAGTCTCTGGGGATGTCTCACGAAAATGCACCACTCAGATTCGCTTTAGTTGAATGATTGGATTAGCTTCCTTTCTAGTAGATTGTCATGATTTGAGAGCCTTCATGCCAAAGCAAAAGCCGCGAGAGTAAAATTAAGATGGGTCAGCCTCTGATTAACCAAATTCGAAGGAAAGCCTCTTCATGCCTTCCTCTTTCAATTCCATGTCAAGTCTCCAATTATCGAGGAGCACATTGTAAATATCAATAATGAAAGATTTACTTTCCCTGTCAAATAAATGTCATCCTGCCATCAAAAAAACTAACCTCAATTTTACAGGATAAACTCTAAAAGTCACATCATGTATCCAATCCTTACCTACCTAAGGAAATTGACACGCCTACGTTTTGTTGTAGGTGTAAAAATTGGTCCTGTTACTAGATCTAAATTTAAGAAAGCACTGAGTCCATCCATGGACATGACTTCAAGTGCTTCACCAGAATCCACCCCTGTCTCCAGGGAAGAGTTTGAAGGACTAAAAAATCAAATAGCCGAGCTAGCCTGTTTTATACGAGAACAAAGCAGGGCCTTTAAAGAGAAACATTCTCAGACTCACCCAGAACCAGGAGCATCTGGTAGTGGTGCAGGTGGTCAAGATACAGAAAAGGCCGAAACTTAAATTCCTGGACAACAAAACCTGGACGCCACCAACAAAACTCATGAGATCTCCCCCCTCGTCAAAGAACAGGAAGCTGGTGACATTCTCAAGAAAGTACAATACATGGAATAAACCATCCGGTCTATCAAAGGGATTGGATAATTTGGCAGTGTGAACTACTCTGACCATTACATATTCCCCGGGGCGAGGTATCCTGAAAAATTTTAGGTCCCCAATTTTAAAAAATATGACAGAATGGGGGATCCTTACACGCACTTGAAAGTATTCATCGGAGAACTCGGATCCTATGCTGAGGACGAGAAACTTCGGATGCAACTATTCCATAAGAGTCTAACCAGAGAAGCCAGAGCTTGGTATGCCCGCTTGGACAACTCCAAAATTCACAGCTGGGAAGAACTGGCCCATGCCTTCCTCAGCTAGTACAGTTTTCAATCACAGCTGGCTCCAGACAGATATCAAATTACCAAAATCAAGAAAAAGAGCACTGAATCATTCAAAGAATATGCCTAGCGATGGAGACGGGTTGCAGTTCAAGTCACCCCAGCCATGACTGAATTTGAAATAGTCATGACCTTTATCGACATTCAAGAAGCGTCCGTATTATGAAAGGGTCCTAGCAGGCATAGGAAAACCATTCTCTGAAATGATCAAGCATGGCGAAATGGCAGAAATGGGGCTCAATTCCGGGAAGATAAAAGATCTAACCGCCCTAAAAGTTATCGCTGAACATATTCAATCCGGGAATTACGAGAGTAATCCCCGGAGGGTCAACAAAAAGAAAGACGAAGCAGTCTCCTTGGTCTTACAAGGAAAAAATTCAATGGGCGAATCAAACCACATGCCCATTCAAAGGAGGAACTATACCCCTTTCCAAGCTTCAGCACAGCCTGCAAACCAATAATTTCAGAAAAACATGGAAGTCAAGCGCAAAATAAATTTCACCCCATTAGGGGATTCCCTCGAGAACGTTTTCAAACTTCTGATAGGTCATAAGAAGATTGTTCAACTCCTTCCCCCAACCAACACTAACGGAAAGAACTTCGACCCCAACAAAAAGTGTGCCTATCATTCTGGATCTCCAGGCCATGACACCCAAGACTGTTGGTCTCTCAAGCACAAAATCCAAGACTTGATTGACAGCGGGGAAATTGTGGTAACAAAGCCTGAGCAACCCCATGTCCAAGAAAATCCTCTCCCATAGCACAAAGAGGAGAAGGTCAACATGATTAGCACTTCAAGTGGAGAGGGATCTAAGTACCTCCGCTATGTTGGGGAACCAAGTCAATCTAATCTCAGCAGCCCAGAAAGTTGGGAAACTTTTGAAAAACGATTCTTGATGGAACAAGATATCAAGGCTCTCAAGGAACAAATCGAGCAGTTAGCTGAACTGGTCGTCTACCAGCATCAACTCACTAGCAAGATGCTAAAGCAAATCCATCAATCCATTGGCAGTCATTCTACTCCAGCGAAAGTCAATTCCATCCCCAGTATGGATCTTTGCCAGCTGCACGAACAACAAATGGTCAAAAATGAGTATACTCTAGAGGGTAGAAAATTCCTATTTCAAAGGAACTTCACCAATCTGAATCAGTCAATGGAAGAAATCCTCTAGATGCTGATCAACGTGGGAATGGTTGCAGATCTATTGCCTATATTGAACCCTTAATCCAGAAAATTCAAACCTGACCAAATATGTCAGTACTATTCCAACTCTCCCGGCCATGATACAAAAGAATGCTGGGCACTTCGGAACCTAATTCAAGGCCTGATTGAGAAGGGTGATCTGATTAGAGGAGATCAAATCCTAGACCTTTCAAATAAAAATAGCCTCTGGATCCCCACTGCATGGAGCCAGGACACAGTGGTTGTCGTATCCTGTGATAAGGATTTAATCCTCACACCCTTGGTACTGACAGGGAAAGGGTCCCAAGAAGTTCAAAATCCCTTAAAGGTGGCTGCACCCCAGCCTCTAATCTTGCCCTTCAGACCTCAGTATCCAATCACCAGTCTGAAGAAGGTCCCATAGAATTACGGGGACATTGAAAGCTCTACTTCAAACAACATTTCCATCTTGTCAAAGGATAATCCATTATATCTGCCTCAGCGGGTGATCAAACAAGTTACCAAGGCAAAAGAAAAGGTGGATGAAGAAAAGATCAAAGAGTTCCTCAACAAAATGGGATAAAATGAAATCAAGATAGTGCAAAACTTGAAAGACGGACCCAAGCAAGTGTCTATCCTTGACCTGATCTTATCATCAAAAGACCATCGCAACATTCTAGTGAAGGTACTAGAGGAAGCAGATCTGCCACACATGGTAGACATAGAGAAATTCCGTCACGTGATCGAGCACATCTTCAACAACAATGTGATATCCTTCACAGACGATGATATCCCGACAGAAGGAACGGGCCACCACAAGTCCCTACATATAGCCGTAATGTCCTCCGAATATATGATCGGAGGTATGCTTATTGATGGAGGATCTTCCCTCAACATTTGTCTATACGACACTTTGGAAAGAATTAAGATCAATCCTAACAGGATCAAAGCCAGTTATGTGGTCATCCGGGATTTTGATGGATCTCGCCGCCAGGCTATGGGGGAAATCGAGCTTCCTCTAGAAATTGGTTCGCGCACTTTCTATGTATCCTTCCAGGTGCTCAACATCGCCATCGGATACAAGTTCTTATTGGGCAGACCATGGATCCACATGGCAGCGGCAGTGCCATCCACCCTCTATCAGCAACTCAAGTACATTATCAACGACAGCCTCATAACGGTTAATGCTGAACCCGAATACACTACCTACATACATGGGGACATGCCAGTGATTAGCCTAGACGCGAGGATTGAACCTGCAAGTTTTCAAGCCATTGACGTGAGAGATACTCAATACCTACCTATCGGGGCACCAGCCCTAAAGCCTAAAGTCTCCACCGAAGTGATGACCGTGGGCCAAGAAATGGTATCTTTGGGTTTCCAACCTGGAGAAGGGTTGGGAAAGGATAAGCAAGGCATCAAGATGCCAGTCCAAATCCCAAGTAAGATGGGAAGAGCAGGATTGAGATATTCATCCGGGTCAAGCCACCAAAATTTACACAAACATCCCAAAGCTCGTGCCTCCACAATTTTGCTCCCAAACCTCACAAATGCCGGATGGGTGAAACCTATGAGGAAAATCTCGACTGCCATATCGGCCATGCTATTTCCTCCATTCATACCTGTCCATGAAAGAAAAGCCCTCAAGCTTGAGGCAGACAACGAAAAGGGAAAAGAAAAGATCTTGTACGAAGGACGAGACCCATTCGCTAATATGAGATTCATTATTAACTACGAGGGTATGAATGATGAACTCCCCGATAGTGACGACGAAGATCATGCCCAAATTCCTCACATCAAGAAGAGGAACAATCCACAGAAAAGTCTCAGCCCTATTATCAAGGATGTCTCAGTCATTATCTAGGATGAGGCAGATGAGCACAATTCCTCGATTCTCTCAATTTATGAGAATCTAACACTGGACAACTGGAGCAGTGTCCCTTGCCTAAGTAGAAAAGGGTAAAGGGGCAGAGAGTACATCTGCCCTTAATCATGCTTTCATTTACTTCTTACTTTTGATTGCACAGCTAGAGCAGTAACTTTTGTCATGCTTTGCAAATGCTATGTGTATTTAAGAAGTTGTATATATTAATGAAAGCATTATTGTTTTCAGGACCCAAGCATTGGATGTGTGTGTCTTTGCTGCTGAGATGCCAACCAGTCAAAATGACTCCAACTTGGATGTAGAATTGAACTCCGACTTGATGGATATTAACCAAGAGGACGAAGATGACTATGGGGTGCCAGAGGAGATCAAGGAGTGGGTCAAAGACCAACCCAAACCAAACCTCGATCAAACCCTCACCATCAACTTAGGAACCTCTGAAAACATCAAAGAAATCCAAATAGGTTCAGACCTCACACCAAATCAAAAAGTCGACTTGATCAAAATCCTAACACAGTACCAGGATGTATTTATATGGTTACATGAAGACATGATCGGTCTATCCACAGACATTGTCATCCATCGAATGCCCATCAAAGAATGGTTCAAACCAGTCAAACAAAAGCTCAGACGATTGAAACCTGAGTGGAGTTTGAAAGTCAAGGAAGAAGTCTTTAAACAATTCAAAGCCGGAATCATTATGGTATCAACATACCCAGAATGACTGTCAAACATAGTTTCCGTACCTAAACCAGGAGGGAAGGTACGAGTATGCATGGATTACCGGGACATGAATAAAGCCTGCTCTGGTGCCTTTCATCCATATTCTAATTGACAATACTGCGTAGTATAGCATGCATTCCTTCATGGATTGCTTTGCTGGCTACCATCAAATCATGGTTACTGAGGAAGACCGGGAGAAGACAGCCTTTATCACTCCCTGGGGAACTTTTTGCTACCGATGACTATCCTTCAGCCTCATCAATACCGGAGCAACGTATCAGCGAGCCATGATGGCCCTCTTTCATGACATGATGCACAAAGAAATCGAAGTCTATGTTGAAGACATCATCATCAAATCCCAGAGGGAGGATGATCACATCAACCGTCTCAAGAAGCTGTTTAACAAGTTACGCAAGTACAACCTCAAGCTAAATCCCGCCAAATGTGCTTTTGGTGTCAAAGCAGGCAAACTGTTAGGATTCCTGGAGAGCAATCGGGGCATCGAGCTTGACCCCGCCAAGATCAAAGCCATTACTGAAATGCTCGTACCTCATACAGAGAAGGAGATACGTGGATTCCTTGAAAGATTCAACTTCATAAGCAGATTCATTTCCCAACTCACAGCAACCTAAGAACCTATCTTCAAGCTGTTAAGGAAGAATTCCTCCACCACATGGAATGAGGATTGTCAACGAGCCTTCCTTGCCATCAAGAAGCAGCTGACTGAAGATCCTGTTCTGATACCCCCAAGGGAGGGAGTCCCTTTGTTCATGTACATGTCCGTCAATGCCAATGCAATGGGCTGCATGCTGGGACAGAAGGATGATAGTAGCAAGGAAAGATCCCTCTACTACATTAGCAAAAGATTCAGCAGTGGGGAACAGAAATACACCCTGATAGAAAAGACATGTTGTGCATTAGCATGGGCCTCCATGAGGTTGCAACACTATTTGTATGGGAACACGACCTACCTCATATTCCGCATGGATCCACTCAAATACGTATTCAACAAACCAATGCTAAATTACCGACTTTCCAAATGGCAGTTAATCCTACAATAATTCGATATTGTCTACGTGACTCGGAAGTTAATCAAGGGTCAAGGCATTGCAGATCAATTAGCAAAATCACCTTCAGGATGGTTCGAGCCCCTGGAGACATATTTCCCGGACGATGGAATCATGACAATTCAACAACTCCAATCAGAGAATACAGTCCAACCATGGAAAATGTATTTCGACGAAGCGGTAAATACGGAAGGTTCTGGAGCTGGGGCAGTCCTCATCTCTGGTACAGGTGATCAATATCCTGTGGCTACCACACTTTAATTTGGCAATACCAACAACACAATCGAGTACGAAGGCTATATAATGGGGTTAAAACTAGCCCAATCCATGTCTACCAAACACCTACTCGTCTTCAGAGATTTCGAGATGGTCATCAGACAGACCACCAGCACGTATCTCACCAAAGAACTGCATTTACTGCCCTACCATCGGCAAGTCCTCAAAATATCTCAGAATTCAAAGTAGTAACCTTCGTTCACATTCCTCAGGGTCGTAATGACTTCGCTAATGCATTAGCAACATTGGCTTCATTACTCCGCATGTCCGATAAGAGTGGATTTCCCAACATTCAATTCACAGTTCAAAAAGCCCCGATATATGGGAGTTATGTGGGAGAAGTATTAGATGAAATACCTCCTATCAAGCAGCCCTGGTTTCAAGACATCAAGGAATATCTCCGTGATGGATCCACACCTGCTGGTGCAAGCCAATCATAGCGGAAATGGATTCTCATAATGGCCATGAAGTTCTATTTGAGCGAAGACGCAATTTATAAAAGGGATGCTGGGATAGGCCTGTTAAGATGCCTCAACAAGGAGCAAGCCCAAAAACTATTGGATGAAGTCCATGGCGGAGTTTGTGGTCCACATATGAGCGGCCATTTACTGGCCAAGAAGAAAATCAGAACAGGACATTAATGGATCTCGCTCAAAGCTGATTGTGATGATCATGTCAAGAGATGCTTTCAATGCCAAATACATGGAAATGCCATTCACGCTCCTCCAAATGAGCTGCATAACATGAGTTCACCATGACCTTTCTCTATGTGCGGAATGGACGTGATTGGTCTAGTGGAACCCAAAGCCAGTAACGGTCATCGGTTCATCTTCACTATGATTGATTACTTCACCAAATGGGTTGAAGCAGTCTCTTTTCCCAAGGTCACAAAAGAGGTCATCATTAGTTTCATCAGAAACAATATCGTCTGTCGATATGGACAACCGGAGGTGATCGTATCAGACAACGCCAAGAACCTGAACAACCAAATGATGATGGATCTATACAGTAAGTTCCACATCAAACATCTCAATTTCGTCATCTATCGGCCCAAGATGAACGGTGCTGTCAAAGCGACCAACAAAAACATCAAGAAAACCATACAGAAAATGTCCGCCAATCACAAGGACTGTCCTGACCTGCTGCCTCTCACCCTGTTAGCATACAGGACGTCAATACGCACCTCTACTGGGGCTACCCCCTATTCGTTGGTCTATGGCATGGAGGCAGTTCTTCCCATAGAAGTAGAGATGGAATCTTTGCGAGTGTTGATCAACGCTTAAATATATGAAGATCAATGGTTACAAGAACGGTATCATCAGTTGTCTCTAATAAATGAAAAGAGAGCCACAACCATTTTCCAACGATAGTTATACTAGCAAAGGATTGCCAGATCCTTCAACAAGAAGGTCCGAATCTAGCAATTCAAAGAAAATGACTTAGGGCTAAAGAAAATCGTGGCTAATCAGGATGAAGCCAAAGGAAAATTTGCCCCAAACTGGGAAGGCCCTTTTATTATCAAAGAAGTGTTGACTGGGGGCTCTATCAAGCTACAAGAGATGGATGGGAACGAATTTCCCCAACTCATCAATTCAGACACCGTGAAAAGGTACTACGTCTGAAGCACATGCATACCCGCATCCGGGTCCTACAAATCAAATCAGGTTCAATTTTTCACTAGAAAGCCGAAACTACGAATGACCTGATCTCCCTCAACCCGGGAGTATGTAGGCAGCCATCTCTGGTGCGGTCAAACTAAGAATTTTTTTTTAAAAAAAAGATGTCAAAACATCCCGGAACTAGCTGGAACAACGAATGACCTGATCTCCCTCAACCCAGGAGTACGTAGGCAGCCATCTCTGGTGCGGTCAAACTAAGAAAAAAATTTCAAAAAACAAAAACATCAAAACATCCCGGCACTAGCCGGAACTACGAATGACCTGATCTCCCTCAACCCAGGAGTACGTAGGCAGCCATCTCTGGTGCGGTCAAACTAAAAAACATCCAAAAAATCAAAAACATCAAACCATCCCTACCGAACAAGCAAGAACTATGAATAACCTGATCTCCCTCAACCCGGGAGTACGTAGGCGGCTATCTACGGTACGATTTGACCTTCAAGAAAAACAAAAAAATGAAAGACCAGTTCCAAGACACCAAAGACAAATAAAAGTTAAATCATAGCAAACTATCCTGGTCAACAGGCCCATCTGAGATACTCCCTGACATCTCAACTGTCAGTCCATCAAGGAGGAGCTTAAGATACACTTACAACTGTGAGTCATGAAAGAAGTGGTAATCACTCAGCAATGACGATACATCTTCAATCAAGGAAGTGAATCAAAACTATATTTCTCTGATATATAAAACTATTTAATATACAAAATGCCCTTTACATGACAAAAATGGTTGATCTAGTCTGTGCAGAAAAAATAAAGCTAGTCTATGGACCCAAGGACAAGCAGGTCAGCAATGCCAGCATGACATCTCTCTCTGAAGATGGGGGAGCAGCTGTAAGTGCAGTTCACTCAGCCTCTATACGGCTCAATATATCCACAGTCATCTACATGGTGGCACTGTGGTCATTAATGTATGCACTCATCTAGATGACAAAACCATGGGTGTAAGATCGAAGAGCGATACTATCAGTAATGTGGAAATCCTGGGAAGCTATGTCCTCATCCCTCTCCATAAAAGCTGCATCCTGAGCAATCAAAGTCTCCTCGATCTCAACATATGTTGCATCCCTAGCCGAGCGGATCTCATCTCGCTCTACAACTGCAGTATCCAGAGCAGAGCGGAGCTCCTCCCGCTCAATCAATCCTGTATCCAAATTGGCCCTGAGTCCATCCCTCTCAGGAAAAGCTAAATCTTTGCCAGACAAGGCATCCATCATCTGTGCTCTAGACGAGTCTCGCTCAAAGGTCATCCTGAATAGCGAGTCAGCTAAAGTAGGATCTGTCCCCACAGGAATGGTCGGGGAATCGCTAACAAGAGCAGCGGTCAAACCCATGAACAACTCATCCTCAGTAGGAGAATCTGGATCATCTATGGGCTCCTCCTCATCAGAGTCCACACTAGGAGATTAAGAAGCCTCTGCTACCACTCCTATCTCTGCCTCCAACCACGCAGAATACTTTGGAGAACAGCCTGGATGGCTACCAGAGAAATCAGCCCTCTCTCGATGACTCTAACACTCATATACTCTGACCAAGTCGGCGAATGATATAGAAGAAGCCGATATCCTCTGATCAGCAGACCCCTCAAAATGGTGCAAACTCTGCAGCTGATCAAACTGGCATATGACTGCCAAAGGATGGTAGGTAGTCATTCCTGTTAAACCCGCTAGGGGCAAATAATCCAGGCCAGATGCAAGGGTGATAAAGCTATATGGGGATGCTAGCCTTGAGCATGGCTAGATCACAAACGGATACTCAATATTCGACAAAAATGCCGACCAAGACTCTGCATCAATGCACTCTGCAGGCTAAAAAAAGAAAGCTCTAGATGTCTCGTGAGTGAAGCAAAAACCCCGAGTCCTGAAGGATCCAATCGGTCGTATATGGGACATCAGCCATATATACAGCAACACCGAGCTGCCCCTGAAAAACTCCCCTGGATGGGTACTACAATGCGTGGTGGATTGAAATATCTCAGCCAATATCATCGGGATAATGGTGTTACCCTATCTAAGGGTTCTAACCATAACTACCAATCACACATCTAGATAATTCAATCGCAATGGCATGTAAACATATGCCACAACACACATCAGCAGCATATCTATCCTGGCTACATGTCATGCCACTGCTGAACAGAAGAAATCTACGACATGGCGATCATAGCTATCAAGCTCGCCAAAGCTCTCAATCAGAAAGTCTATAGAGATCACGTGCCTAGAAACGATCTCATCCATGACTACACTATGGCGAAGACCGGACAGCCTGATAAATGGTCTCCTCATGTCGCTAATCGTTGTCCGAGCGCACAGAAACTCTAAATCCAAGCCAGTAAATCTCTGGTACTCCTCCAGAGTTGACGTCAGCTCACGCCGTCTAAAGCGGAACACCTGCCTGTCGGTAATCCATCAGGGTAGAAGGCCCTCAACAAATCTAATTGGAACCCAAAAATCCACAAGGGCCAACGAATGCCCCAACATCTGGTCCACTGTCTCCCTAGCTGAAAAGGGTAGACTATCATACCAGGACCTCAACGATGCCGCCACCGTAGCTGGTGGTAAATGCTCTATACGGCTGACTACGGACAACGTCATCTGTAGCCCCGTACCATAAGACTGTCCAGAGGTCAAATCAAAATGCAGCTGTCTGAATGCATACACATGACATAATACATACATGATGACAGTAATATAAACATGATGCGGAAGATAAGATATAGCAAAAATATCTATAACAAGCTATCTACTGCATACATCCATGTATCCTGATACGAAGCGAAAGGAAGAACACAGGTAAAATGGGGCACCACCACCCAGCTAATACAGTGGTCAATCAAAATGATGGCACAAACACTGAATAGTTAAAACAATGGCTGACCAAAAAGTATAGCTCCAATAGCTATCAAAGGAAGTCGTAGACATCAGTGTCGAATCGATCTACCTGATCCATCTCCTCTGTCGGCATAAAGCTGCTAGGATCAGGCATATCTGGGCTGTATAAGGGAGGATCTGCCCTTGTAAAACTGCTGCTAAATGGACTTGAGGAGGGACCTGCTCCCAAGCTGGATGGGTCAAAAGAAGATGCCTCTGACGGTTCTTGGCCAAGGTGTCTGATAAAGAAATAAGCTTGCCCTAAATCCCTGGTCAGATCTGCTATCTGGTCTGTATGAGTCGGCTCCTTGAGGCAAGCTATCCAGTCCATCATCATCATGGACCCTGGCACCATATCTGCCATAAATTGGGTAGCTCGAGTCTGAGCTCCAATACTGCGAGGGCTCCACTACCGGCTGAAATGCCTCCTGGCTGTATTGGCCCTCTGATAGGGTGAAGCCATCAATACCCTCCAAAGGGATGTCTATCAAAGCCACAATCAATGGCCAATGATGCCAAGATAGAGGAACTATGGGAATGCGGATCTCCCCTGTTATGCTTTTAATAGCACGCTCTCCAAGATAGAGCTCCCAACCTCCCTTTGTCAATTAAGGTACCCTACGGGTCGACAAATCAAACTCCCGGCCAGTATGGACACCTCCTTCGAATCTGACTGTCAAGTACTCAGATGTATACGGCGTCCAGGTTATCAAACCCGTCGTCAAAAGCTTCAACTGCAGACGAACATGAGTGAATCCCTCAACAACAGGGACCACCAACAAAGTGGAGTGATGCCACCTCTGTCCTCGAGGATAGGTCTCCAGACCTAAAGTAGTAGCGGACCGTAGGCAGGAAAGCCTCTCAAATACCCAAGATGATCTTGTAAATATCAAAAGTCCTCAGTGGTCAAGACTGACAAAAATGCAAAAATCAAAAAGGTATAGAAAGATGTACTCAGCAGCAGAAACGGGTAAAATCCTAGCCAAGCCTCCATTATACCCTCCGAAAGCATGTACATGCCCCGAAGAAAATAGGCAAAGGTATAGGAGCCCCAATCATAGTTATTGAGGCGCTCTACACGTCGAGTGGCGCTCTACATGAAGCAACCCCTGATGATCGACAAAAATAATCGCCTCAGAATGCGATCTCTAGCACTCTGGTCATCAGGCGGACGCAACTACAAAGTCCCATCTTGGGCATCTATACTCAAGGGACCAGATCGGACTGTTTCGACCCTTGAATGCCGTCGTCGGGACTCCCAGTAGGGACCGAACGATAGCGGGCAAAATGTTAGTCATAACAGGCACTGACTCGCCCTTAAACTTAATGTCAATGATAAATCTCCAATCCATAGGAGTCATCATCACCTCGCAATTCAGTAAATGAAAGGACTAAGTCTAGTGGAACCAGCGCTCAGATAAAGCCCTCATATACCCCCAGGGGCAACGACAGAAAAGGATCGAGAAAAAGGCCTGAAATCCCTAGCCATCTATAATCTCCCTGTAATCCTCGTGCAAAGTGTGATATAGGGAGTGTACGCTAAACCAGTTCCCTTGAGGTAGCGTAAAGTCGGGAACCTGCATCAAAAACCAACCCAAGTTAAAAACCTGTGCCCCAAGAATGGAAAAAAGGAAGAAAAGAATCCAGAGAGAAGAATGACTTCAAGTCACCTCGTTGGCGTGAAGATATCTCGACAGATGGCAACTCAAATCGCCCAACAACTCCTGCGTCTGAACAGCAATGCCTGGGACCTCCGCACGTGGAGCCTGAGAAGGAGCAGGAGCAGCAAACGGAGCCTCCTCATCATCAATATCCAGTTGTTGTTCATCTTGTGCTGGACAAATCCAGCCCTCTACCAGTCTATGAGGCGTCCAAGCAGGACGAGGCTGTGGCACATCAGAAGCCCTCCTACGTCAAACACCTGAGGAGACCCTACTGGAACTGTCGGGTCTATCATAATCCATCTATGGAAACAAGTCTTCAAATCACCTCAGAAAGGGTGCAGTAAGCCTAAAACCTGTGGCTTATCATTTTCAATCAGTACAGCATGTATCTCGAGGGCCTAAGACATGTATGGCAGTCAAAAATACCCCGTACAGTTAAAACTGCATTTTTTCAAATCCTAGAAACTCAAAACCTGCATTGGGTCAGTAAAAACTCCCCACAGAGTTAAAAATGCATATTTTTTAAAACCGAAGATTTTGGAAAATTTTTGCCAGTCTCCTTTGTATAATAGACTGTCCACATGCACACATGCATGCCTAGGTGGCCATTCAGTAGCACACATATCCAAAAATAGAAATAGTTCATATTTATGAAAAAAAAATCCAAAATCAACCTCACATGGTAGCTAAATTACCATAGACATTTTTTAGTTGAAAATCTAGGCTCACTAAGCCTCAAAAAGCTGATTAAACTGACCAAAGAGTGGAAAATAACACTGTCTTAGAACCTGAATTTTCTTACATCTAAACGTGCATTACAGTAAGATATGCATACATATGTAGTCAGAAAAAGTTTTACAGTTCATATAGGCATACATTTATAATACATTGCGTCTAAAGGCACCCTAGGTGGTTTGCATGCTTTTAACGGTCAAAAACTGCAAAAAAAAAAAGAGTATGTAAAACGTTACCTGCGCTCCGCTGAACGCGTAGGAACTGAGGGATTCTAAAAATAGCTGTCCAAGCTCCGTAGATCTAAAAATGAAGATTGGAATCCTTTCGAAACTCAAAACGGGAAACTTGCAAAATGAAAATCCCGCAGTACATTAAATAAGCCAGGTAGCCGCACCTCCACCTGCGGCTTCTACATCTCCACCTATAGCTGCCGCACCTCCACCTACGACAGCCTAGGTGGGTCCCACTTCCCACGAGCCTGATTCAGTTGGAGTCGACACAGAGTTTAAACGGGGTGCCGAGTCAAATCTAAAGAAAAATCGCTACACGATTGAGTGGTTTGGCCAGAAATCCTGCGTTTAAGCAACGTAATCCTAACGGAAAGGGAAACCCCATGGAGACCCTTGGTATTTATGCCAGAGCCATGTCCGGGGATCAACCAATCAAACTGCAAAATAATTGAGCAAGAATTAAGTAAAATTGCAAAAAACTGTCATTTTTCGTAGTTCGGGTACTGACCGAAGCTAGTTTCAACCGTTGGCTTAACCCCAACAAAGTTTGGGTACTGCTTGAAATAGTCTCAGCTTTTGACTCAACCCCAGCGAAGTTCGGGTACTAACCAAAGCCAGTTTCAGCCGTTGGCTAAACCCCAGCGATGTTCGGGTACTGACCGAAGCTAGTTTCAACTGTTGGCTCAACCACAGCGAAGTTCGGGTACTAACCAAAATAGTTTCAACCATTGGCTCAATCCTAGCAAAGTTCGGGTACTGACCGAAGCCAGTTTCAGCCGTTGGCTCAACCCTAGCAAAGTTCGGGTACTGACCGAAGTCAGTTTCAGCCGTTGGCTCAACCCTAGCGAAGTTTGGGTACTGACCGAAGTCAGTTTTAGCCATTGTCTCAACCCTAGCGAAGTTCGGGTATTGACCAAAGCTAGTTTAGTCGTTGGCTCAACCCTAGCGAAGTTTGGGTACTGACCTAAGCCAGTTTCAGCCGTTGGCTCAATTCCAGTGAAGTTCGGGTACTGACTGAAATAGTTTTAGCCAGTTGGCTCAATCCCAGCAAAGTTGGGTATGGACCAAAGCCAGTTTCAGCCTTGGCTCAACCCTAGCGAAGTTCGGGTATTGACTGAAGCCAGTTTCAGCCATTGGCTCAATCCCAGTGAAGTTCGGGTATTGACCAAAGTAGTTTTAGCCGTTGGCTCAGCCTCAACAGAGTTCAGATACAAACTGAAGTCCAGTTCAACCTTTGGCTCAACCCCAATGATGTTACAACCAACAAACTAACCCCATAAGACGTCGGGAGATGATCTATGGGCGAAAGTCATATAATACTCCATCTTCACAAAGGACAGATGATGGAGTATGTTACACACATCCTCAAAAGGATCACCGAGGTAGCATCAATTATGTTAACCTCATCAGAATTTACAAAGCTTTTGCAGAGGACGTCATCCCCAGCAGATCAGGATGGGAAAACCTATGATAGCTCCTCTTCAACAATCTCATCAGAGTCAAACAAATTATCGTGAATGATGTCATCCGCAGCAGAAAATGATAAAATGAGTTCGCGGTAACTTCCTAATAACATCAATGGTTGTACATGACAGCATCATCCCCAACAAAGTGATAACGCCAGCGACCAAAAGTAGCCCCTTTCTACTCAAAGACGCCTAGCCTTAGAATCAGTTCAGGCACTCTTTATTTCTAGTTTCTACTAATCTTTATCCTGTACATTTATCCAGCTCCGATAGTCAATCGGACCATCTATCCAGCTCCGATCTCTAATCAGATCGTCTATCCAGCTCCGATCTCTAATCAAACCATCTATCTAGCTCCGATAGTCAATCGGACCGTCTATCCAGCTGCGATCTCTAATCGAACTGTCTATCTAGCTCCGATCTCCAATCGGACCCTCTATCCAGCTCTGATCTCTAATCGGACCGTCTATCCAGCTTCGATCTCCAATTAGGCTGTCTATCCAGCTCCGATCTCCCATCGGACCATCTATCCAACTCCGATCTCTGATTAGACCGTCTATCCAGCTCTGATCTCCAATCGGACCGTCAGATAAACCTCGATCTCAATATCGGGTCATTAGATCAATCCCGATCTCCAATCGGGCCATTAGTTCAAATCCTAATCTTAATATCGGGTCTTTAAATTAGTATCGACGGCGATCCGAGAGGTATATGACAGCCCCGACAGTATCCCAAGAGGTACTATTCAACCCCGATCTCAATATCGGGCCGTCAAGTTAGCCCCGGTATCAACCCGGGAAGTCCAGTCAACCTCGACATCAATTCAAGACATGTCAAGTCATCCCCGGACTAATCTCGAAAAGTACAGATCAGCCCCAACGTCAATCCGGGAAGTGTAGTTCAGCCCCAGAGATAACCCTGGAAAGCCAAATCCATCAAAGGTCGTGTTGACACCACAGGAAACCCCGGGAGGGGCAAAATGGTTATTTTATCAAATCTCAACTGATTCGATAAAACTCAAGCTGAATTGATGCCATCGAAGTCAGAATTAACCACAACAACTATCCCGAGTGCCAACAGCGCAAGACAGCTCAACGAACAAACTACGGGGAATCGAAGACCTGGTTATGAACCCATATTCTTGGACCTAGAAAATGTATTATCCCATGTCATTGCGACACTCTCGGTGAGGGCTTTTTGAAAAGGTATCGCACGCCTAAAACGGACGCTCCGATCAAAAGTTTAAAAGTTTCGACTTCGATTGCTCGTTGTCCGGAGTGCACGTACTTCGAGATGATGGAACCTGACATCGCTAGCCCCACCTAGGGAGTCGCACCTCTAACTAAAGTAGCCATAGGTAGAGCTAAGGCTCCCTGTCCTATATATAGAGGTGCACCCCCGTTCATTTGAAAAAAATTCAGAAACGCTACGAAGCTCTGCCTGTCTGATTTTTTGACTTTCACACCTCTTCCAAACCTAAATATTTTTACTCCAACACATAGACAAACCCATAAACTACCATATATCAAAACAACCACCGGTAGATTTGGACGTTTGAAGTCCACTAAGTGGCAAAAAGCCCGTATTGCAGTCCATTTTAAGTATTTTTACCATCAGAAAGTCAATAGTACTACTTTGCACTATTTTACACCTGCACACAAAGTTTCATCTTCTAAATATGCCCGAAATATAGTTTTGTG
Source organism: Panax stipuleanatus (assembly GCA_020205555.1). NCBI lineage: Eukaryota > Viridiplantae > Streptophyta > Magnoliopsida > Apiales > Araliaceae > Panax > Panax stipuleanatus. Next base: position 47,921,546 of record CM035123.1, read on the forward strand.
GCCGTTTTCATCAAAATTTGGTACATTTCTGTACATAAACGCAATTTTTGCATTTCTAAAACTCGGATTGACGATCCGTCAGCTCCAGCAGCTTTAATGCACTAGCACACACGTTCTGACAACTTTGCTGGACTGGGTTATCTTCCCAGTCCGTGTTTGGCCCTTTTTTGTATATATTTAACTTTATATATACTAACATTTCAATTATGTCAAACCCGGATGGTAAATCTGAGGTAGTTTACCGCTTTTATATACATTTAAGCATATATAAGCAACTTTCACCATCACTAGTTCTCATACCAGTCATGGTTGACTACATTTCTGTCAATATATATATATATATATATATATATATATATTTATATATTTTCAGTCTGGCCTGTATTATTTCGTGGCTATTTTACTGCTTTTGCACCCTTCCCCATATTGGGTTCTCTCCCCAGTCATTGGATGACTACTTTTCTGTCAATTTCAATTTCAGTACGGGCACAGGCGTGAAAACCCATCGCCCTTTTTACTGTTTTCTATATATATATATTTCATTTCGGTCACAGATTGGATTCTTTCGTGGCTATTTACAATTTATATATATATATATATATATATATATATTTCAATTTCAGTCCGGGCTTGCGAGTGAAAACCCATCGACCTTTTACAACTTTTGTATATATATATATATATATATATATATATGTTTCTTTACTCTATCTTTTCAATTTCTGCATTTAATAATCATTTTTTATATGAATCTGCCCTGACATATCTGCGGGCGGACTAGATTTATCCAAATCTCGCCAATTCTAGCTTTTCAACGGTTCAAACAGGTCCCGACAGAACCTGGAAGCTATAATGGCTGAGATTTCTTTAAATCTAGTTATTTTTATAGTTTCAGCTTTGAAAGCAAACTCGCGTCCCTTAGATCGCTATATAGTGGGAACGAGACGCTTTGGCCACGCGCATCCAGGATTTACTGATGAATCCTTGGTTCTATTGCGACATGATGACGTCTATATTTATTTCTGTGCAAATTTGAATTGTGCAGGTTTATTGGCTACTTATATGTGAGCCTAGGAATCTTGAGATTTACGATCAAATCGATCGGGATCGGATTCCCGTGATGGACAAACTCCAATTTACAGATGTACCCTGCCAGTTTTTCTATAAAATGTACACACACAGACCTTAAAATGGTTATCCGGATTTAAGGTCTCATCACAGTGAAACGTGTTTGTCGTGTCAGCGTCCCTTTGATGGTTTTCATGCCCATGAGGAGACTGACACGTGTATTTATTTTTATGGTTCATCATGCTCTACATCACCATTCATATGCAGCCGTAAGGCTATAAAGATAAAATTTGGAAGTAGCAAAAGGCTTCAATTCCTATGTCATCCTAGGGGTTTGATAAACAACTTTCAAAATAACACTTTTAATTCAATCAAAAGAAAATATTTTACAAATCTAATCAAAACACTTTTGCAAATCAAATCAAAAACTTTTTTCAAATCAAATCAAACCTTTCGTATATAGGTTCAACGATGCAAAGCACTACTTTCAATCAATCAATTCAATAGGCTCAATTTTTAAACAGCATTCACTCACGCATTCACAATTTTAAGGAAAATATTGAAAAGATGAGGTACCGTGTTTACACAGGAGTCGTGGAGTGCCTAACACCTTTCCCACACTTAACCAAGCTCCCGAACTCAAAACTCCAATTTCAAAGATCAAGTTTTGACAGTGTCCAGCAATTAGGCCTCTTTCAAATCAAAACTCGATTGAGTTGGTACAACCATTTTTAAATCTACCAACTGGCGACTCTGTTAAAACGTTCAAATCATCGACATAAACACATGTTGGCCTCTTTCCAAAAAACCCTTCAAAACCTTTTTCCTAAAATAAAAAGAATAAGGGTAGAGAGAACTTATGGAGATCGATTTGAGGAAACCCGAGTTACAAACCGGCCTGCGGGATTCTTAAATTTTCCAACGTCGACAATGATGATGAACCATGGAGTGTATCTCTCTAAAATTGTCCTCAATAAAAGAGAGATCACATGAGTTACTATCATGTATGCAATAAAATGTATGAGACTTGATGTTGATCAGTCATATTCTAGAGAAGATCACTGTAAGATAGTGATAAGCATCTTAAAGTACTTAACCGACACTAAGAATGTAATCATGATTCATGATGGGTCTGAATTAAACTAGAGGACTAAACAGACTCAAATTTTTCAGACTGACCAAGACGACATCAAATCCACTTTAGGGTAAGTCATTACCTAGAAAGGTGGTGCAATGAATTGGAAAGGTTCCAAACAGCAAAAAGTAACTGGTTTAGTGATAAAGACAAAGTATATAGCTGTAAATGAAGCTGCAAGTTGATGTTTCGGATGAATAGTTCATAATAGAACTAGGAATAGTTCTTAAGTCTCATCTTGGATCCAAACATGTGTTGTGGAACTTTCATTTTATTAAAGAAATCATTGAAAGAGGAGAAGTCACTTTAGAGATAGTGAACTCTCAAAAATGACATTGCATATCAATTTGCTGAAGCTTATCCAACAATAGGATAATCGTCACTTAGAGAAGAATGGTATTAGATACCATGGCGAATGACTTTAGTGCAAGTGGGAGATTGAAATAAGTATGCACACAAGCCAATCATGTTTGATGATAAAGCATTTACTTTGTAACAATCTTATTTATATATTAATAAAAGTATTATTTAATTAAAGGCATTTATTTATCTACATGGTGCTGTTTTTATAATATGTGATAAACCTATAGTTTTAAGCAATGCTTTTAGAATCATGATGTTGATCATGCTAATGAGATCTAAATTCTTAGATAGCTTAAAACTAAAATAGTTTCTAATCGTTGGATTACTAAAAAGGGGATTAGTGAATCTGGATAGATTGGTACATATGTTGCTTGCTCGTTGGATGAGGATGATTGATCTCATGATCATTTGTGTGGAGATACTAAAGAAAGTATGTAGGTGCTTATTGGAGAATAAGTTCACTAAACGTGGCTCGCTTAAGAATACCTAATGGAGTTTTACTTGTCTGTCAATAAGAATTTCTAATGTGATAGTAGTACAAGTGATCCTTAGACTTGAGATCATCATAGTATCTTGTGTATCATGAATTATACTTTGACATGTCCCTTAAGACCATTAGGGTATATCAAAGGTTATGCTTGAGTGTAATAAGTTATATATAGAGATAATGAATGATCAATAAAGAATCTACCACTTCTAGTAAAAGAAGAGATATGTCTTATGTGATTCGATAAATGACAACCCAGGAATCCTTGGCCAAGGTGGAAGGAAATTAGAAAAGAGTTTCTAATTTGCATTATTTGGAGTTGTGCATTTTGGAATCGAAATACACATAATTAAATAAAACAAGACTTGACGGTAATTCCATGTCTTATATTTAATTAGGATATTGTATGGTGGGAAGATTGACTTGTACGGTAACGATTAACTCACAGGTTCTTTTATGATTAATGTTTTAATCTATATTATCTTGAAAGTCGTTGATCGCTAAGGAGGCTTATCCTTATTGTAGAATAAATGTTATTTATTTAAATGAATTATTAATTTAATTTATTTATTTAAATAAGATTATAATTGTTCTAATTGATTTATTCACAACCAGTTTAATATGGAGAACCTAAAGGGTCACATCATAAAAGAAAGAATACTTAAAAAAGCAAATGGCATAATCGTAATAATAAGTTAAGTATATTTATTTTAATATATGGTGATAGAATAAATTAAATATCTTAATATTTATTATTTAATATTTTAGAAATATTAAATATAAATTAATATTAGGAGTCTTATTATTATTATTATTATTATTTAATTCTTAAAGGAGTTTGAGAATTAATTAATAAGATACTCTATCATATAAATTCTTAATAAGATTATGAGGTTAATTAATTGAAAGAGTTAAATTAATTATTCCTAATTAGATTAGGAAGTATAATTAATTAAAAGGGTTTAACTAATTAATATGAAACCTTAATCATAAATTGTCTAGGAGGGTTGCCTACTTCTATAAATAAGAAAGTCTTATTATAGAACAAGGTAAAACAAATAATTCCAAGAGTTGGGAGATCACTCCTTTTCTAGAGAGAAGGAAACTATGGTTTAGCCAAACACCCATCTTCTTGAATTCTTATTCTTTCTTGGTGGATCACCTTTAGAGGCCAAACACTTGGGTGGCTAACTTTGATCAAAGAAATCAATTAACCCGGTGGATTCAAGTAGAACGCAAAAAGGATTTGGAGTTGAACACGTATCTGAGGAAGCTAGAATCCTCAAGGGTATGAATCTTAATCTCCAGATATTTCGTTTAATTAATAACTGTGCATAAAGGATGATCTAGGTATAAGGTTTGTAAAATTTTAAAACTCTGATTTACCATGCTTCTTCTATTTTTTGCAATTTGATTGTTTCCATGAATCTTACAAACCTAACAAACATATAAAATTTTAACTGACGTTCGAGAGCCGTTCTCGCGATATACTGTAAGATTTCGTCAAACATGTCTTCTTCGCTTACTCTAATACGTATAGAAGTGCTATATACATATATTTAGTAGCTTATCTTCGTCAGATCTGAAGTTTTAACCTTTCATTTCTTGTAAATAGTCAATATTTGAGTTGTATTGATTAGTTCTGTACTAGATCTAGCCATATCTAGCTTTTAACCGGTTCAAAAGTTGTAAAACTTGAAATTAGAAGCTAGAATGGCTAAGATATGTACATATCTAGTTTTTTTCTAGTTTTTGTAAGTATTTAGTAACCACATGACCCTAGATTTATATCTAGAGGGAACTGTAAGCTATGAGCTATGAGCTATAAGCTACTCCCGTACAGAGATTTGACTGATGAATCTTTCGTTTAGCGATGTCTAGTATAGTTTTACTTTTTATTGCAATATATTCATTATGCAGGCTGTTTATTTGATATTCTGTGAGCCTAAGAGCTACAGGATCTACGATCTAACCAATGAATTTAAATTCGGTTCTAATGAGGGACATGGTTGAGTTGTACCGCTAGCTTGCAAATTTTGTAATTGAAAATATAGGACCTTAAAACGGTCATCCGGATTTAAGGTCCCCGAAATAATGAAAATCCTATGTGTGGTGTCCGGCCAAGCTTTGATGGCTTTCATACCCATAAGGAGCCCGACACTTATATATATATTATTTTGTCGAGGATGCTTCGCATCCCGAGAATAAAATCAAAACAAGTCGACTATGGAATAAAATGGAAGTATCAAAGCGCTTCAATTCCTATGCGAGCGAAAGGGTTTGAAAACCACTTTTCAAAATATCATGTTTACATTCTTGCCTAAAAATAGACTTTTCAATAAAGCAAACCCTTCATATATAGGTCCAACGAAGCACAACACTACTTTCAAATAAAGCATTCAGGCCCAATTAACTTCAATACAAACACACACATACACAATGATTAGGTAATGAAAAGAGTAGTAACCGTGTTTCACAGAAGTCGGGGGATGCCTAACACCTTCCCCCCCACTTAAGAAAGCCCCCGAACTCTATAAATCTTAGTTTCCAAGACCAATTAAACAGAGTCCAATAATTGGGTCATATTGTAAAAATCTTTCAAAACTCGATTGAGTTGGTACAACTATTTAACTAATACCAACTAGCGGCTCTGTCTAATTCGAACGAATAAAATCAAATCTTTTCAAATCGTCGACATTTTATGTCGGTCTCTTTCTAAAAATCTCACCCTTAAAGCAAGACAAATCAACATAGAAAATAGAAAGGGTAAGAAACATATAGGAAGAGGGATTAATTTTTCCGGCGTCGACAGGGTGGCGACTCTGCTGGGAACAGTAGAGGGCTTAAGCCGCATTTTCAAACTTTTCAAATTCCCTTCTTTGTGCTTGTGTGTGAAATGACGTCTTTACATTGAATGGGTGTGAATGTCTCTTTACCACGCTTTATATTAGTGCTTCGCACAATGTCATCATTGTGATGCCCCCAAATTCGGGTTCCCTAACCTCGGGTTTGGTGCTCACGATCTGTGATGAACGAGATTTTTGCAATTTAATTTAAATATTTATTGAATTAAATAAATATTTTTGATAATTTAATTATTGAGTTAAATAATTAATTGATAAAATTGTGGTAGATTAATTTAATTATATGTGTTGCATTGATTAAATTAATGTAGAGAATTTTATTATTCAAAGTGTACATTTAATTGAGATTATTTGATTAAATAAATTATTTAATAAGCATAATGTTATTCTAGTTAATTTAACAATTAATTAGAGAATTAAAGATTTTACATAATTAATAAATGAGGATTTTAATTATGTGATAATGTGATTTAATGTGGATTTATGATATTTTATTTAATTAATTTAAATAAGATTATTTGGTTAATTAAAAGTGTGACATTAAACTATATTATAAAGCATTTAATTAAATTAAATGGGAAGGAGTTAGTAAGAGCAAGCCAAACGAGGCCTTAGTAGGAGTTGGCCAGTTAACCTATAATGGGATTAACTGACCACTACGACATCAATTATTCTATATGCGTATATCTATATTACTAATAACTCTTCATATATCAGATTTCATATATTTGTATAAGACAATAAGTTTCAAAGAGAAAAGTAGAGAGAGAATTGTGAATTGAAGAAGAAGTAGAGAAGTCTATATTCATCTTTGAATCATCTAAACAACTAGCAAGGATAATATATTCTCTTTAGTTTTCAATTTAGTTTTCAGAGTTTTTCCATTAATGTGCTTTAAAGTTCTATGTGAAGAACGATTTTTATGATTAACTTAAGATATGATCATATGTATGTTATTATATGTTAATAACATGTTTTATATCATGCATACATGAATTACAAGGATCAACACTGTCGAAGTCGGGAAAGAATCAGCGGGTCGGGTCACAACCCGGAACTTTTATCTCTTCCTAAGTTATCTCTACCTTTACTCTTTTTATTTGCGAAAAAGGTTTTGAAGGATTTTATAGGAAAAGGCCAATATATGTCGACGATTTGAACGTTTTACAGAGTCGCCAGTTGGTAGATTTAAAATGGTTGTACCAACTCAACCGAGTTTGTTTGAAAGAGGCACAATTACTAGACATTGTCGAAACTTGATCTTTAAAACAAAGTTTGAGTTGGGGGGCTTGATTAAGTGTGGGAAAGGTGTTACGCACCTGACGACTCCTGTTTAAACACGGTACCACATCTTTTCAATATTTTCCTAAAAATTGAAATGTGTGTGTGAATGCTATTTGAAAATTGTGCATATGTTTGATTGATTGAAAGTAGTGCTTTGCTTCGTTGGACCTATATACGAAGAGTTTGATTTGATTTGTAAAAAGTCTTTGATTTGATTTGCAAAAGTGTTTATTTTGATTTTCAAAAGCTTTTCTTTTGATTGAATTGAAAATGATGTTTTGAAAGCTAGTTATCAAAACCTTACGCAAACATAGGAATTGAAGCCTGTTGATACTTTCATTTTTTGTCTTTATAGCCTTAAAGCTGCATTTGAATGGTGATTTGCTGAGCTGCGAAGCATCCTCGACCACAAAAAAAATACAAGTGTCGGTCACCTCATGGGTATGAAAACCATCGGAGGGACGCTGACACGGAAATCCACATTTTCACTATGTTGAGACCTTAAATCCGGATAACCATTTTAAGGTCTTTTTGTATGTACATTTTACAAAAAAAAATTGGCAGGGAACATTCGTAAACTGGTGTTAGTCCATCGTGGGAATTAGATTTCGATCGTTTTGATCGTGAATCCCATGATTCCTAGGCTCACATATGAGTAGCCAATAAACTTGCACAACTCAAATTTGTATAGAAAAAGATATATACATCATCACGTCGCAATGGAACCAAGGATTCATCAGTAAATCCTGGTTGCACGTGGCCAAAGCGTCTCATTCCCACTAGATAGCGATCTAAGGGTCGCGAGTTTGCTTTTCTCAACTTAAACTAGAAAGAAAGGTAGATTTAAGAAAATCTCAGCCATTCTAGCTTCCCGGTTCAGTCTGGACATGTTTTGAACCGTCTGAAAGCTAAAGTTGGCTAGATTTAAATAAATATAGTCCGCCCGCAGATATATCAGTGTCGATTCATATAAAATGAATATTTAAAGCAGCAGTTTAATGAAAAGAGAGTAAAGCAATATATATATACAGTTATATATAAAAGGCTATAAAAGGCGATGGGTCTTCACACTGGTGCTCGGACTAGTATATATCTATATAAGCTGTATAAAAGCCACGGAATAATCCAGGCTGGACATAATTGAAATTTATATATAGAAAAACAGTAAAAAGGGCGATAAAGTTTTCACGCCGGTGCCCGGACTGAAATTGAAATAGACAGAAAAGTAGTCAACCAAGACTAGGAAGATAACCCAATGGTGGTGAAAGTTGCAGATATGTACAAAAACATTAAAAAGGCCACAGAATAATCTAGGCCAAACTAGAATGTAAATGTACAGAAAAGTAGTCAACCAAGACTGGGAAGGTAACCTAGTGTGGTGAATTTGCTTATATATATGCATATTTATATATAAAAGCAGTAAAAAGGCCATAGAATAATCCAGGCCGAACTGAAATATATAAATATATATAGAGACAGAAATGTAGTCAACCAAGACTGGAAAGATAACCCAGTGGTGGTGAAAGTTGCTTATATATGCATAAATATATATAAAAGTAGTAAACTACCTCGGATTTGATATCCGGGCTTGACAGAATTGAAATATTAGTATATATACAGTTAAATATATGCAAAAAAGTTAAACCCAGACTCGAAAGATAACCCAGTCCGGCGAAGTTGCCAAAACGAAGATGCTAGTGCATTGAAGCTGTTAGAGCTGACGGATCGTCAATCCGAGTTGTAGAAATGCTAGAAAATGCGTTTATGTACAAATAGTATAAAATTTTTATGAAAACGGCCACGGAACTTAGTTCTGGGTATATTTAGAAAACCTAACTTGATACACAAGTGCAAAACAGTACAAAGAAGTAGTATTAACTTGCTGATCGGAAAAATACTCACAATGGACTGTTACACTGGCTTTTTGCCAAATTATAGGTTTTAAATGTCCAAATCTACTGGTTATTTTTTGATATGTGGGAGTATGTGGGTATATCTACGTGTTAGAGTAAAAAATTTGGGTTTGGAAGACAAAGGTTTGGTCGAGAAATGAAACTGGCAGGGCTCCATAACGATTTATATCTTGAAAATGAGCTTGGGGTGCACTTCTATATATAGACCAGGTGGAAGCAGCTCTACCTGCTGCATCAATAAGTCTACCCACGGCTCCACGTGGCAGGCCCCAGGTGGCGGGCCACGTTGCCCTGAAGTGCGTGCACGCTGAGCAATGAGATGTCAGGTTTGAAACTTCATAACTTTTGATCGGAGCGTCCATTTAAGGTGTGCTATATCTTTCCAAAAAGCCCTCGCCGAGAGTGTCACAATGACATATGACTTAACCCTTTTTAAGTCCAAAAAGACAGGTTCATAGCTAGGTCTTCTTTCCCCATAATTTATCCGTCGAGCTGTCTTTGGCTATTTTCATTCGGGATCACCGTTATGGTTCTTTCTAACCTTGGTGGCATCAATTCGACTTGTGGTTAACCAAATTGGCCTCAAGTTGGCAAAATGATCATTTTATCCCTCCCGCGGTTGCCTTCAATGTCGACATAGCCTTCTGCTGACTTCCTGGGGTTGTTCCCAAGGTTTGGATCCCATTTGAGTCTGTTTGTCCTCAGTGTTATTCTTTGAGGTTGACTTGATGGCTCCAGGTTTTCCTCTAGAGATGTTGTTATGCTTCAGGAATATTTCCAAAGTTAACTTGACTTTCCGGGTTAAAACCGGGGCTGACCTGTACCTCCCGGGTTGAGACCAGGGCTGACCTATACGTCCCGAGTTGAGATCGGGGCTGATGTGATGCTTCAAGTTTATCTCTAAAGGTTGGATTGGCTTCCCAAGATTATCTCTGGGGCTGAACTTGATCTCCTGGTTGTGACCAGGGCTTAACTATACCTCCCGGGTTGTGACCAGAGTTGAATTGATATCTCGATATTAAGACCGGGGGGCCTGGTATTGAGATTAGGGATCACCTGACGGCCTGGAATTGAGACCGGGGTTTAGCTGATGGCCTGGTATTAAGACCGGGGTTGATTTAATGGCCCGATATTGAGACCGGGGTTGTGCTCACATTCTAGTATTGGTGACCAGGGTTGAGTTTGACATCCCGATATTGGTGATCGAGTTGAGTTGACATCCCGATATTGGTGATCGGGGTTGAGTTGACATCCGGGTATTAGTGACCGGGGCTGAGAATACAATTTTGCCCTCTTGCAAGGTTAGTAACAGGAAAACAAAATTTTAAGCGTCTACAGATGCCCCTCTTTATCATGTTTATGTAATGCAATGGAATGAACAGGATAAAGATTGCTAGACACTTGAAATATGACAAGATATTAATGATGCAAATCGCAATGTAATGAATGTTAACATGTTTTTGCAAATCGCATTTTGCATTTTGTACTTCGCATATCGTATCGCAAATCGCATATCGCATCGCAAATCGCTTAACCTAACCGGTCATGGATGATGCCTGTGTTGGGGCTGATCTCAACGGTTGACTTCCATTAGTGCTGCTGATGTTGACTCGAACGGTTTGATTTCCATCGGTGTTGCCGATGCTTTGTTTGATGAAGATAAACTGAAATGTTTTCTACATTTCTGCTGAGGGACGATGTCCTTTATGATATCCTTTATTATTGGTAGGATGTCATTGGTAGGTTATCATAGTTAGGCTAGCACAGACTGTTCTTGTCACTTTTTACTGGGGATATCGTCATCCATGGTCGCCCTTCGTGTTACCTTTGTTTAAGCCCAATGGTTTCTCACATCTGCTGATACTATCAGGGGAAAATTTTTTCTTAGCTTATGCCGTTGTACAATTCTGAAGGCTCCTCTGCTGGGGATATATCTCTTTTGTCGAGTTACCTCAGTGGATACTGCCGATGCCTATCTTGATGATAACTTGCACCGGTAGTTTGCAACAATGCCTACATTGATGGTAGGGACAATGGTTGATCATTGGACAGTCCTGATGCCTACTCAAACAGTAGCAGACTTTTCATCGAGTTTGTGTATTTAATGTATATATATATTTAGCTATACTGGGTATGTATGCCTAACTTTTTAATGGAGATGTGCGCTGATGTAGCGCTTGTTGCACATGTTCAGACCATACATGATATGAGATCTTAACTTATCCTAGGTTGATGTATATGTTTAAATGAATCGACGTAGAACCATACCTCACCCTTTTTGAGGTAATTTGGAGTTACTTTTCATGCATGAATTTTGATAGGCTTAGTAGCTTCAACTCCCAGATGGCTTCTTTTGTCATTTGCTGAGCAGATTTGGATGTTCCCCTTTCATATGTCGTCTTTAGTGAGGATCTCACAGAGGCTGCTATTTTTCTTGATCTGGATCTGGTACTAGTCCTCCTGGTGGTCCAAACATTGATGGCTTTACTAGTGAGATATCCTGACATATTTGTTGAAGTAGTATTCAACGACTTACATCACCAGATTCTTCTCAACTCCCCTTCTAAGTATTTGTATAACATATTCCATCATATGTCCTCTGTGGGGATAGATTGATATACTATTTCCGCCATCGGACCATTCCTGATATTTTGCTGGGGTTACGCGAACAGCTGATAGTGTCAAGCAATTTAACCTTTGTTGAAGTGACCTTCAATGGCTAAATGTCACTAGACCATTTTTGATGGCTTTACTAGCTGGGTTGGGCCAATGGCTGATCATTGAGTGTGAAAAGGGGCAAGCTCTTTACTTGTGACCTTGCAGGGTTAAATGCTGGCTTGGCTTATGACTCGGGTGTTGCTGATATCCTGGAGGATGTAGCCCGTTCTTCTATTGCCCAGTTTTGAACTTCGGTGTAGAGGCCTTGACTTGTGAGGACTTGGCGTATGTTGACATGTTTGATGATGTAGATTTCATTCGCTAGACCTTCTCTCGTCGAGCGTCTATTTTTTTCGAGTTAAGGACTTTCTTGAGAATTTTTCCCTTTTTGTGAAAGGACAACTTATATCGCCTTGATTTCTTTCCATTTCTTGGAATCAGCAATGCCCCACCATTTCACAGGTTGTTACTGGGGTGCACAAAAGAAACTCGCTTTGTTGACCCCATCCAAAGTGAGCCATATCCTGCACGAGATAAATGACAAAAATGCACCGAAAGCTTGATGGCTCGAGCCGTAGGGATTAGTAGGATCTTGTGAATGAGGCATTTGAAATTATTATTTATGAAATTAAATGTTTGTATTCACCGAGCTCTCATCTTATCGCTAAAGATCTTGAAATTAAGCATGAAAATGAATTTTTTCTAAGGAAATCAAAATTTTCATTTGACAAGTTAGGAAATCGCAAGAATACTTTTAAGCGTCCATTGTCATTTTTCATGGGTAGGATTAGATTCAAAAGACTCATCTCCCTTCATCAGAGACACCTCATCTTCGCTCTAGACACTACTCTTCACAAGATTAACATCATATGACATGTGCACTATGTGTGATGCAACCCTTAGCATGGGTTTCTCTTCTATGACTCTAGATGATCTCATTTTCTTGCAAGATTTTCTTGCTTTCCTCGCTTAACTTTGTCTCATTTTCTTAGGCTATTCAGGGTTACCCATGTAACGAGTTTGGACCAATAACTCCTAAACCAAATAGCTTTAGGACACTAGGTGGTAAGACACCCCTTAGGGTTTATTGGCTCGAGTAACAAAGGCCACACTTCCAGATAAGTCAGGTAGACTACTCTTTTGATCGTTGCCTGAGCCTGTATAAGATTCATTTTCTTAGGCTCTAAATTACCGGTGTAGCGAGTGTTAGGTCGGTGACTCCCAAACAAGATGGCTTTAGGGCATCAGGTGTAGAGACACCCCTCGGGCTTAATTACTCGAGTAACCTAGGCCACGATTCGGATCTGCTCAGGTTTTGACTTCTTGTAATGCTCGTTTTCTTAGGCACTGAGTTACCCATGTAACGAGCGTTGGGCCTGTGACGCCCCAAAATCCCTACATTTCCTGTAGCAGATTCGGTGCTCACGTAAACATTCTATAAGATAATAACTTCTATAAATCCAAAATTCACAATATCCCAATCAGTTAAGAGTTCTCGTCAGAACAATTATCATATCTGGATACCCTCACTTGGATGTATAGATTTATGATCTTACAGATATTTCTTGCATATCAATAATTCCTATCTATCTGACATTCACAGTACAAATGATAAGATTGTTCTTGGAACTGAGGAGCGACATCAGTGCTTACAGAACTCCCAAGATCATTCAATACCCTCATTCAGATGTATAGTTCATATAGATACTGTACTTGGTACTATTCAACATAAATAAGGTAAAACCATTCAACTAATAACTTAACAATATAATAATATCTGGTTACATAATGTTCAATTATTACATTAGAGAGATACCAAATTACATTCCTAATATAATAAACATTCGTTCTTATAAACTCGCTTCTAACCACAAGTATTATTTCCAAAACTTTCTGGGATATTTGATGCAGCTACAAAGGAAAAGAATAATTGCAAGAATGAGCTTTAAAATGCTCAGCAAGTTTTAAAGAATTTTAATTTATACTCACACAGTGTTTGAATTGAAAGAGCATAAGGCTCAGAGTATTTTTCGCATTCCTAAGAGTCATAAAGACTTATAGGAGTTCTATCATTCCTAGGAGTCATAAAAACTTATAGGAGTTCTGTCATTCCTATGAGTCACAAAGACATATAGGAGTTCTGTTCGGATATTTCATAGGTAATCAGCCTAATCATATCCTAGGAGTATGCATATCATCCTATAAATCCAACACAGTCAGAGTATATATGTACCAAGCAACATTAGTTTTTCCACAGTTTATACTTTGATATCGAATCATAAACATTTACACAAATAATAGTTCATATGTCTTGGTTATGCTTGAGCAATAAGTCATAACCTTTTTCAAATCACAGACATCAATATTAATGATTATAATGATTTCGTATATCAATTTACAGGACTTACATTTAATATTGAAATTAAATGAAGTTAGAAAAACTTGTCTTTTATCACGATCGGCTACTTAAGTTATTTGAAAGTATATTCACAACCTATATAATTATCACAGTCATTAGAAAGAATAGTAATTAATTTCTAATTAAATTATTAGTGTCTGGGTTGATCTTGGAGCCAGTTCGGTATTTTATAGCTTTATTGAATAACTATCGATTTAGTTTTTCAATAATTTTATTGAAAAGTTTTAATATCTTATTCATATGCTTCAGATATTATTTATCATGATTTCCAAATGCTCAAAATAATTTTTAAATGATTTAATATCATTTAAAATGATTTTTAAGTTATTAATATTATTTTTAAATATTTAATAACCATTAAAAATGATTTTTTAAATCATCAATATTATTTTTAAATAATTCATTTTATTTAATAATGATTTTTAAATCATTATTATCATTTTTAAATAATTTATTATTATTTAAAATGATTTTTAAATCAATAATATTATTTTTAAGTAATTTATTATTAATTACATTAATTATTATTAATATTTAAATAATTTAAATATTAATAAAATTTTTATGTCAAAATATTAGAAATTATTTATTATAATTAAAAATGATTTTTTGATTTTTTTTATTAATTATTTAGTATTTATTTTAATTAATAAAATTAATTTGCAAATGTTGCCTGTCGCTAAAGGCCTTTAGCGACAAAAGTGTGGCTATAGGTGTTCTTGGCCCAGCCAAGAACACGTTGGCCAAAGTTCTGGTCTTGGGTTGACTCAATTTCTCTTACAATCAGGCTGGTTTTTGGGCAATCTAATTCAATGGAAGTGTAGTACTGATGTAGTAGTACACATCTATGGTCATTTTACTACTTAAAAACATCATTACAAGTTCACACAACCATTCAAAGCAACCACCCCAAGGCTGTTCTTCCTTTCTGGGCTGCCCAGAAAGGCCCAGTCAATGCCGGTCAACGACCTTTAGGGTCTTATAACATTCCGGCCGATTAATGTTTGAGTGCTCTAGTCGTCGGGCTCTATAGATCAACTACCAGGGTACATTGATCGAGCAGTTAGAGAGTCTATATATCAACTAATAGCAAGATATTAGCCTTCAAATAATTGGTCAAGCCGCTGCTCAAAATTTCTAGGTTACCCAGAAATCTAATCTAGACGGTCAACGTGGTTTGACCGTTCATATTTTCCAGCCAGTGACTATCTAGGGTTTTAGAGTGCTATGGTTGTGTAGAGATCAAGTCAAGGTATAAGTCTACTAGCATCTAACTCTTAAACAACCTGTCAGAAAAGAAATCCATGCGGTCAAACGGGCTGTCAGGCTCATGTTTACGTTTTCTGGGTTACCCATAAAACGGGCGGTCAATGCCGGTCAACGGGTTTTGACCCATTATAACTTCCAATCCAGTGTTCTGAGATCTAATCTACCACTACTATTATATTAACAACCTTGCAAGCTATGATTATCAACTCTTAAAACATTGAACCATCAAATAATCAACGAGATATAAGGGCTGACATTCGTTGTCAGACCTTGTTTTGATACTTCGGTAGTTTTTCTTAAAACTCAATTTTGATGCTTTTAAATGTTATGGGTTTGTGTTTTAGCAACCCAGATCACTAATTAACTTACTAATGAACATATCTAAAAAATAACAACAACAATTAAAAATTCAAAAGTCAAAAATTGAGTTAGGGTTAAGTTTTTACCTTTTTTGATCACTTTTTGCTTCTTTCCTTCTTGATTCTGTTTCTAGTTTGCTAGGAGTTGTTTATGAGTCAATGGGCTACGTAAGTTAAGTATAAATTTCGTGGTCTTGGGTTCTTTTAACCTAACCTTATGTGAAATGTTCAAGTAGGGGTTAAAATCTCATTTTTGCTCATTCCTTGACACATAAGCCTAATTTAATTGTGATATAGGTTGTGTTGTCATATTAAGAGAGTGTTAGGCCATGTGAAAAATCTTTTGCTTGCAAGCAAAAGATTTGCTTCTATCTTGTTTTGATAAGAGAACAAAATAAGGGTATTTTAGTCTTTTTGCATATACTAAGGGCATTTTGGTAATTTCCCATGTAAATACAAGGGTAATTTAGTTATTTCATACTTTCCTTAGAAAATTTAAAAACAATAATGATCAATTAGGTTTTGTTAGTTTAGAATTAGGGTTTATAAATTAAATTAGGGTTTATAATTAGGGTTAGGGTTTCCTAACCCCTAATTAGGGTTTCCTTATAATTTTTTTAAATTAAATCTTTAATACATCATATTAAATTAATATAGGTATATATATATATATATATCATTATCAATGTATTATGCTATAATTCACAGTTATTATCACAATTTAGGTTAGGATTTTTGATTTAGATAAAATCCTAAATTAGGGTTTACCTATAAACTTTTCATATATCTGTACATAGTTACATCTTATGTGTTGATGTGTAATTATATATAAATAATCAAGTTAAATACACATCACACAAAATATTACACATACTTATTTTTACTGTTTATATTAATATCCCTATTTAAAATTTGGAATATTACAGGGCCGGTGGCTCCCAAACCAGATGGCTTTAGGGCACCAGGTGTAAAGACACCCCTCAAGCTTAATAACTCGAATAACCTAGTCCACGATTCGAGACATTGGGCTGGCTACTAATCGTCATCCTTATCGCCATAGTTTCATACCCCACAACTTAGAGTCAGGCCAATTGCAAAGTGCAGACATGCATATGAGGTTAAGTTTGTTCCAAAAAGCGTTTTGACCTAGGATGTCATACCTAATCAAAAGGTTAAATAGTCTTAATTCTCTAATCGTTCTTGTGATTCTTGCTCAATGGACGCTTATCAGAATTAATCCAATTCATAAAAAGTTAAACAAAAATCTTTTTTTTCTTTCCTCTTTTTTCTGAGATTCTAATGCAAGATTTATCTACGCTTAACATATATACCCTTGCCAATGCATGTACTGGAAAATTGAAAGCACATAAAGAGATGAAAGAGTCGTACCTTATCAGTGGATCGCAGTATTCTAAGAAAATTATGATTGGAAAAGATCAATTGATTATACCGGATCGCCAATTATGGAAGCTTGGATAATGATGGACCATGCTGATGATGCCGACTGGTGCAGTTTCATTGGATGGTTGATAAATGCCCCAGTGTTGAATTGTCATAATTTCTGAAATTGGTCCATCCTTGTTGTAACGGTCCTAACATCTGGTTGTCGTTGACTTGGAACTTGCCCCAATCTTACTTGCCATCTAGGATGATTGCTCGGTTGTATGTTTGACCGATGGGCTGATAAAATGCCGAGATCGCAAGAGTTTTTATTTTCTTATCGCATGACCCCCATGGTGAACAGGTAGTGGATTTTGGCTTTAATGCTTGGATGCCCCAGTCATTGTTTTTGATTTGTTGGAGCAATTAGCTTTGATGACCTTTCTTCTAGTTTGATGAAGGTTTCAGATTAAGGGTGCCAACTCTTTGAAGGTCGTTGCTGATGCTTATGCTTGATATATCACTGTGTTGTTGTTTCAACTTTGATGATTGATGTCGAGATGCCTTCGGACTCCAATGAATTGGACCTAAGAGCTCAACTTGGTTGGTGGTGTGATGGCTTTAACCGGATTTGGCTTGATCTGTGAGTTTTAATCCGTGGCCTTTTGCTCGAGGAATATATCGTCGAGTATGAGATAAACTTTGCCACGACGGTAGCCCATGTGATTTTGTGGGTCATATGAGATCAAATCTTCTCGCACATCAGGAGTGATGAATTGCTGATAGGTTACATCCTATGATGATTGCCATTTCATCCTTGTGATTGCTCGCCTTGAGGTATCGATGTCTTTTCCTTTTGAGACTTGCTCTGGATTTGATAGAACAACATTAGGGTGTCGTTGGGTCCCTTCAACATGTTTCATTGATCATGAGTGTCTTTCTTGGATATAGGCTTTTCAAGTTTGGCCTTCATGAATTGACTCCTATGTTGAAGGAGTATGAGCGCCTCACGGGTTGGGCATCAGATCTGCCATGTGCTAGGAAAGCCATTGGTGATATGAGACGATCGTTCATGGCCATGACTATTCTGAGACGCAGAGTCGTCACTAAGGAGATTACTGTCGGACATGTAGTGCCTATGGACACTTTGATTGATCGATTTGGTAGGTTGGACAGCTACGAGCGATTCTCTGGGGATTTTATTATTCTGGCAGATGAGTGGAAGTTTGCACGAGTGGATATGCTATTGATGTGCATCACTGCTTATCTGTTCATGCCCCTGTATATGGACCACTTAGATACTGGTTTGATGGTAGTGGTTCGTGCCCTCAAAAACGGTTGTATGATTTTGCAGATGATATTAGCCGAGACTCTGAGGTCTATTGCTTTCTACAGTACCCATCCAGGGAGATTTTTGAAAGGCAGCTCCATTCTGCTGCATGTGTGGTTTAGACTCATGAGATATCCATGTCTTACTCCTTCCCGCCAGCGGATTGTTCAGATGTAGTGACATAGTTAGCCTTTCTATCGGAGATCGAGCATCCCTTTTTGATCTTGCCATGCTCAGGGCTTAACTTCCCCTACAGCTTCATCACTCATGCAGTTGACATGATTTATTTTCCCCTAGCGGGTTTGAGAGGGGTGACCACATATCATCCGCTGGTAGTCATAGGCCAGCTTGATCAATTTTATAGTATTCACCACTTTGAGGGGACTATGGATCCGCAGATATCAGCTTCGTCTTTATCGTCCGCTGACCTTACCATTACTTATGATTATTGGACTCGTAAGGAGAGGAATGATTTTTCTACTAGCTATCCAAATAAATCTCCATGGTATTCTGCATGGTTGGAGGTAGATATTGCATTGCCTGCGGTTATCTGTTGTGTATTTTCTACACGCAACACGCAAGTGTACATGGTCAACAAGTAATACAGTGATAAATTAAAGATCGTACCCACTGAGGCAATAATTACTGCTTAATCAAACAATTACCAATTTTATAGTATTTCAACTTTATCAAACTAGCGGTCAAATGATATTTTTATAACTAAATTATAAATTAAAAACAATCGCACACTAAATCAAGAATTTAACAGATTTGAGAGAATTAAGCCCACAACTTCACTTATAATTGCACTTCTGATAGTTATCCTTTTCCCCAGTTTATTTCAGTTATCCCAGATTATTAATCGAAAACATTAACGTAGATAAAACCACCTCACGATGCATAATACCCATACTCACTTATATCCACATATGATAGATTCAAGCGAGACATCCTAATTAACTAATTCACTATATTTCTATGTGAATTACAATTAATAAGAATTTATTACCAAGTTCTCTTTCAGATTACATATGGCGTAAAGGCATACATCTATCCTAAACGCGAATCACAAATTCCATCTATGTAGAATTCACGAACATATGTCACTATGGCCAGTTCTGGTCTCCTATGTTCCGTTCACAAGTTCATAAGAAATAACAGAATAATCGTTGATCAGGCAATTATATAAATGAATCACACACATAGTGAATAACCTGGGAATAACATCCATAAACTGAGTTCTAAAGATACTTAATCATCCATTACAATCAAAGATCCGTTGTAGGCTTAAAAAGAAATTAGTTCATATTAAATGAATAAAATCCAATGATCAACATCAAACTAAACATCATGGATACAAGATAAAAAATAGAAAGAAGATGGACACTATAACAATATCACCAATCTCCACTTCATTCTTGAATCCGTCGTGTCGATTGGATGCTTCAATTCTCCAAGCACGTTCAATCCTTCAATTAAGGCTTGTTCCTCTCTGTTCTCTACAAAAAAAACTGTGTAACAACCGTATAGTCCTTTTATATCATCCTAGCCGCAATACCAATTTGCCCTTATTTCTTGCACACTCCTAATCAAATCAGGAAACTGGGCGTGTGAAATTCGCACCCCCGCCCCAGCGGGGGTTTTGGCTTGGGTACACCCGCCCCAGCGGGGGGGTCATTTCCTATAAAAACTCAACTTTTTGTCCTTTTTCTTCCCGGTTGCTCATCAAATCAACTGCTGCCCAACATAACATGAAACCAGGTAAAGTAATACTAAAATAACTCAAAGTTAACAAGAAAAAAACTATAACGGATATCAAATCGTTGGTATAGAACTAACTCATCAAATACCCCCAAACTTGAGACTTTGCTTGCCCTCAAGCAAAACAATGCATATGCAAGGTTAATACAATGCCTACTAAAATGCAACTGTCAGATAGCAAGAATATAACCAGTATTGCCTTAGAGAATTGTTATCATAAATAACCAACACATCCAACCATAAGCAGATCTACATCTTAGACCCATCAATTAATCTATACCTCTCAACACCTTTATTGTGTGTGTGTGTAACAACAATAAACTCTGCTGCACGTCGAATACACCACATAATATGCATCTTAGAATGAAAATTATAGTTCTAATTCAGGAAATTGCATATACCAGGTAAAGTGAATTCAACGTACATAAACCAAGCTTGAAGTTAACATGAGAGACTTTCTATCTTTATTCATACACGGGGGCATTATGCTCTTTTTCCCGTATCTCAATTTTACTCATGACTATGCAAAGTTTAGTTTCCTTAGGCTCTTCAGTGATACCCATGTAGCGAGCTTTCGACCAACGACTCCCAAGACAGATGACTTTAGGGCGCTGGGTGTAAAGACATCCCCTAGGGTGTACTTACTCGAGTACCAAAGGCCACGAAACTAACTAGTCATGTTGTTTATTCCTGCATTTCTGTGTATTTTCATTTTTTTTTTCCTTTGCTTTCTTTTCTCTTTTTTTTTGTTTTTCTGTTTAGACAGCTCCCATATCTTCCCTCAAGCCTAGGTTTTAGTCTGATTTTCATCACTTTCTCAGTTTATTTAATTCCCGTCATTAACCTCCAATTTCTAGTCCAGATGACAATTATGTGGCTATTCGAACTACGCTGACCAAATTGTTGTTTGTCGTGCTAACCGATTGCAAATGTGTTACATAGGTAAGGATTCATGTAAAGGTCCAACAATACATCACTGTCCTAGTTCTCATTGCAAGTTATGTTCTGATGTTAATCTAGTTTCATCATTGGCTACTGATGTATCTAGACACTGACATACTGACTAAACAACCCTAATTACTAACTCTTTTTGGCTTTTTTATTTTATATATATATATATTTTCTTTTTTTCTTTTTTTTTCATTTTTCAATAATTAATAAGCATAAACATTTAACAACTATACTGATTACTACTATATGCAAGTCTTAACAATTTCATGAAAATAAAAACTCACACCCCCAAACTTAAACATAGCAATGTCCGCATTGATCAAAAATATAACGCACTGAATGTACGGAGGACCTCCCTGCGGTGTCAAACATCCTCGTCTAAGTCCGAGTAAGATGGTGGTGGATATGGCGGCAACGGCTATGGAGACGGGAACTGGAATGGCTCGTCCGATGTGTTCAGTCTGCCTAACGCATCTGCGACTGCGGCGTTGAAGTGATTCTGCGTGGTGAACATATGGTCCTGCCGTGCGGCCAATGTGTCCAACAATCGACGATGTTCATCCATCTGTTGTCGAGTGGCTGGGGTTTGCGAAGCAGATGTGCCATCATTTCGCATTGTCGTATCCCCCTCGCCAACCTCCTCAGTAGGCTCTTGCCTAGCCATAGCTGCTGCTCGTTGTTTCTCCTCGGCTGATGCGAAAATGAATCCCAGCCCCCGAGGGTGTGGTGGTGCTACCGACCATTTTCTGAATCGGGCGATCATCCTTGTGTCTAATAACTGAAGAGGTGGCTGAGTTGGTTCCTTGGTCATCCACTTGACACCGGCACGGCGACACAGTCCCGTAATTAAAGACAGATGAGCAAGCCACTTGAGAACATTCCTCGGAGACATTGACGGATAGAAAAATTTATGATGAAGCCTATGTCGATGTCTTTGTCTTTGAGGATAGCATACAATAGTGAAATTTTCTCCTTAGTGATCTCACTGGTGTGCATGGAGGGCAGAAGCTTAGCGCACAGGAAGGACTACCACACTTTCCCGTACTAACTCAGTCTAGAGCTCATGATCAGCGTTTCCCCCTTCTTTCCCCTGAACCACATAGTGCCCGGCTTGCAAATCCGATCTAGTATCTTATCGTAGTCTGGGCCATAATCAAGCATTTACTGATATTGGCATGGATTCGGATGATGTAAACTATAATAGTCAGCGATGGTCATGGGACTGAAGTCCACCATTTTACCCAGGACAAACGCCTGAAATGGTTGCACATCCTCAGCATTGGCATAAAATTCTAGCACGACTGGCACTACCTCTCCATTGGGCTGATCCGTGAGTGTCTCCAAACGCGAATCACAAATTCCATCTATGTAGAATTCACGAACATATGTCACTATGGGCAGTTCTAGTCTCCTATGTTCCTTCACAAGTTCATAAGAAATAACAGAATAATCGTTGATCAGGCAATTATATAAATAAATCACACACATAGTGAATAACCTGGGAATAACATCCATAAACTGAGTTCTAAAGATACTTAATCATCCATTACAATCAAAGATCCGTTGTAGGCTTAAAAAGAAATTAGTTCATAGTAAATGAATAAAATCCAATGATCAACATCAAACTAAACATCATGGATACAAGATAAAAAAAAAATAGAAATAAGATGGACACTATAACAATATCACCAATCTCCAGTTCAATCTTGAATCTGTCGTGTCGATTGGATGCTTCGATTCTCCAAGCACGTTCAATCGTTCAATTAGGGATTGTTCCTCTTTGTTCTCTCCAAAAAAAAATGTGTAACAGCCGTATAGTCCTTTTATATCTTCCCAGTCGCAATACCAATTTGCCCTTATTTCCTGCACACTCCTAATCAAATCAGGAAATTGGTTATTTTTCCCTGTCGTAGGCCCGCCCCGGTGGCATTTTATCCTTTGGCATGCCCCCCGCCCCCCCCGGTGGGGGGTCTTCTTCTGAGCGTGTGAAATCCGCACCACCGCCCCAACGGGGGATTTTGGCTTGGGTACACCCGCCCCAGCGGGGGGGGTCATTTCTAGCAAAAACTCAACTTTTTGTCCTTTTTCTTCCCGGTTGCTCATCAAATAATTCTTGCACAACATAACATGAAACCAGGTAAAATAATACTAAAATAACTCAAAGTAAGCTAGAAACAAGCTATAACGGATATCAAATCATTGGTATAAAATGAACTCATCATTATCCAGTCTGCTCTGAGCATTGATTTAGATGAAGAGGAGCCTATGGAGGATCTTATTCTCCCACCTAAGATGATTCATTTTTTGGTTTGACAACATCTTTAGTTAGTGATCCTTCGAGTATCCCTACTTTGATAGATCCAGCTATTGCTGATTCACTTGCTCGGATAACTTTTGAGAGAGATCAGGCTAGAGCATTGATGTTGACAGCCCTTTTCAGCAGAGGAGATTGAGGAGGCATTGGTCACCTGGGATGCTGCTTATGCTAAGAGGGACGAGGCCATAGCTACCCAAGATGTTTATATTGCGGACAGCACGACACTCAGATCATATACGGACAGCCTGGTTGTAGAGATGAGTGCTTTCATAGATGGTCATAGCAGCACTATGCAGATGGTAGTGGATGTTCTGGCTCGTATGAAGGCCGAGGGTCAGGAGTTTGCAGCTGCTCCTCCATCTTCAGAGAAATGCCATGTTGGCACTATTATCCCGCTTGTCCACAGGTTTATAGACTAGCTTTGTTTTTTCTGCTTGATATATATTGTCATTTCTGAGTGATTACCACTTCTTTCCTGACTTGTTGTCGTTGATGTAACATGAGCTTCTCTTTGAAGGGTCAGACAGTGAGATGTCGGAGAATACCTCATCAGGGTCTATTGACCAAGAAGACTTGATAGTAATTGGGTTATATAAGGTTTTGGTGTCTTGGAACTTGTTTTATTGGTTTTTTTCTTTGAAGGTCACACTGCACCATGAATAGCTGCCTACGTACTCCTAGGATGAAGGAGATCATGTCATTCATAGTTCAAGTTTTGTGTGACAGGTTTGAGAAGTGTCTCTTTTGGGTTTGAGTTTGGTTTGATGGGTTTTTAAATTTTTTATTTGGTTTGACCGCGCCGTGAATGGCTGCCTACGTACTCCCGGGTTGAGAGAGATCAGGTCTTTCGTAGTTCATGTTTTGCCTGAATGGTTTGATTTTTGATTTTTTTGATCTTTTGATTTTCTAATTTTTTTAATTTTTTTTGGTCTTTTGATCATGGGAAAAAAAGCATAATGCTAAGAAAAGGATAAAGTCCCAACATCCTCTAGAACTCGCAACTTTCCTCTGGATCTACATCCTCCTGGCTAGTTGAGGCCTGATAGTCCAGTCGTTCGTGGTTATATTGCCTTCGAGGCTTGTGATAGAGGTTACCACCTGCTCATGAATATCTTCAATCATGGCCGTAACTTGATCGCCTTCTTAATTAACATATCCCTTAAGGAGGCTCAAACTGGACTCGTCGTAGAGAGGTATGAACTCAAGGTTCCTCGATGGGTTGACTTCCTCTAGAATTTCACCACCTTTTTCCTTCATCTGTTCCTTCACCTTTCTCAAAGGCTTGAGAGGATTTGAGTATGAAATCACTCTTGCATGGTTGTTGTATTTCTTACAAGGAACTTTCCTTTTCGGCTTTTTCCACCCTGGGAAGGATCATTATTTCCTCTTCATCATCCAGGAGGATAAAATTAGGAATGTGATTGCTGGCTTTGGGCAACAAGATACTTGATGGTGGCGGGTGAATTTCCTTAGAGGCCTCTCCTGTCTCCTCTGTCACTCCTGACATTAAGATCAGTCCACCTTGTGTTATGCTAGGATTGGTGCTCATAGCCGTCATAACCTTTGAACTGCCTGTCTCGAGTGGACATCTTAAGCTCCTTATTTTCCGTTTTGCCTTTTCTGGTCATGGGGACTTCTATCTTCAGTTCTCCATTTTCAATAAGATCCTGGATTTTGTGCTTTAAAGACCAGGATTCCTCAGTTGCATGTCCATGTGAGTTAGAATGGTAGAGACATATCTTGGTAGCATCATAACTTTTCATCTCGGGCTTGGTAGGAGGTAGCAATTCAATAATCTTTTTCTACGCCACCAATAATGCTAACAAATTTTCCAACGAGTCCCCCAAAGGTGTAAATACCCTTCTCCGCCTACTTTCCCTAACTCTCGATGTGGTAGGTTTTCGAGGGTTTGCCAGAGTTTAAAATGTTATTTGATATTTCCTATTTGGGAATTCACATTCCTCCGTACGATTCTTTCTTTGGCGATATCTTTTATCATTCCCCCTTTCTCGTCTACTCAACATGCTTTGATCTTCTTCATTTAGATAGCTGATCTTGGAGGGAGACATGCTTATATTCTGAATAAACTCCTCTTTATCTTGGTTTTCTGATAGTTGAGTGAAAAGCTGCCTTGTATCCTGATGTTGGCGCACTATCAGATTAGACAGCAGAATTACTTGGTGTTGGATCGTATCCAATTTTTGCGTCATTGTCATACCCTCCTCTGAGTTTTCCACCTCTAAGACATTTGTTCTATTCCTTTGCGGGTATTCCTCCATTCTTTGTATGTATTTACGATTTGGATGTATTTCAACACTTCTTGACCCGATCATATTTAATCCCTCCGTATCATTCGGCATCAGAAAGTTGGTGTTGACATTTGGATGGTCAGGTTACTGGACCACAATATCACCGTTTTTGATCAGGTTTTGGATTTTATGCTTCGAGGACCAACAATCTTGTGTATCGTGTCTTGGAGATCCTGAATGGTAAGCACATCCCTGGCTAGGATTGTATATTTTACTTTTTAGATCCAGAGGTGGAGCCAGTTCGGTAATTTTCTTGTGATCTATTAACATCACCAACATGTTTTCAAGGGAATCGCCTAGTGGAGTGAACACCTGATTTTTCGTTCTTTCAAATTTTCTCTTTCTGCCCTGGCATTGGTTGAATATGGCTTGTTGTTGAAATGACAGATTGTCTTCCCTCTTCCAAATGGGGGGACTATAGTTGGGTTTCCTAGATTTCCCCTATACAATGAGGGATACTTCTTCATCGCCTTTCATGGGTACCCTATTGGGAGTGTTCGCATAGTTGCCAGACTGTATATACTCGACGACTACTTTCAAGGCCGTGAGATCTTTAATCTTTCCTGCTTTCAGGCCTATCTCTGTCATTTTGTCGTATTTGATCATCTCTGAGAATGGCTTTCATATTCCAGCTAGGATCCTTTCATACTAAGGTGCCTCTTGGATGTCTGTGAATGTCATCACGAATTTAGTTTCTGTCATAGGTGGGCTGACCTGTGCTGCCAGACGTCTCCATCTTTGGGCATACTCATGAAAAGACTTGTTGTTTTACTTTTTGACCTTGGTCACTTGATACCTATCCGGAGCTATCTGAGACTGAAAGCTGTATTGAGTTAGGAAGGCATGAGCTAGTTTTTCCCAACTGTGGATTTTTGCATTATCAAGTCGGGCATACCATGTTCGTGCCTCTCCAGTGAGGCTCTTTTGGATAAGTTGCATTCTGAGGCTTTCATCTTCAGCATAAGACCCTAGCTCGCCAATGTATACTTTCAAATGTGTATAGGGATCACCTACCCCATTGTACTTTTCAAACTCTGGGACTTGGAATTTGTCAGGATATCTAGCCCCTAGGAATATGCAAAGATCTGGATAGGTGACACTTCTAAGGTTTCCAGTCCCTTTGATTGAACAGATGGTTTCTTCCATTTGTCGGACTTTCCTTAGGATATCGCTAGTTTCCCGATCTTTCCTGAGATTTGTGATTTCAGCAGCTTTGTTGGTTCTTTCACTAGATTGAGGTTCATAGATCTGCATTTCTCCCTTTTTGTCAGACCTTCAATTGCCACCCTGTGAGGAGGACTCAGTTTAATTTATCCTTGCTTGGCCCTGAGTGCTTTTACTTTGTCCTTTTAGGAGGATACCCAATTCTGCTATTTGATTCTTAAGTCCCTCAAACTCTTTTCGAGACACAAAACCTGACTCGCATTGACCAATTCAGCCATGTCGGTGGATAGGCTTTGTGCCTTTTTAGATTCTGATCTAGTAATAAGACCATTCTCACCTACAAGATGAATAGGTAGTTCAGTCTTGATAGATACTAACCATATACATGTTATGCAATGTGTCAGGTTTAGGGGTTTTTAAATTTTATCCTGCAAAACAGAGGTCAGTTGTTTTGATGAAAGGATAACATGACAGGGTGTATATGACAAGGAATGTAAATTTTTATTATGATATTTACATTGTGCTCCTTTACATTTGGGATTGAAAACTTGACATTGAATTTAAAGTGGAAGGCATTAAGAAACTTCCCATCGGATTTGGTTAATCAGAGGCTGACCTATCTTATGCTACTCTCGCGCAGCTTTTTGGCATGAAGGTTCCCAGATCATCGCAATCTAGAGGAGAAATTAATCCGGTCTTTCAACTTGAGCGAATCTGGGTGGTGCATTTTCATGAGCCCTAGAGATTTAGCCGATCCCCAGAGACATTACTTATCATCGACGAGTTTTGCCTCCTTGTGAGAGGAATCACAACATACATTCACATACATCGTGCCTCACCATTTATGTATATGATGATTTTATTTGGAAAGCAGGAAAACATTCATTCACATTCATTCAATGTAAAGACGCAGCATTCATGCATTCATTCAATGTAAAGACGCAGCATTCACGTATTCATTTAATTCAAAGGCCTATAATTTCACGCATTCTAGTTTTGAAAGGGAAATATTTGAAAAGATTTGAAAGCGGCCTAAGCCCTCTACTGTCCCCAGTAGAGTCACCACATGTTGACGTCGAAAAAAATTCGCGGGTCGGGTCACAACCCGGAACTTTTATCTCTTCCTAAGTTATCTCTACTGTTACTCTTTTTATTTGCAAAAAAGGTTTTGAAGGGTTTATTAGGAAAAGGCCAACATGTATCATGTCGACGATTTAAATGTTTTATAGAGTTGCCAATTGGTAGATTTGAAATGGTTGTACCAACTCAACCGAGTTTGTTTAAAAGAGGCCCAATTGCTGGACACTGTCGAAACGTGATCTTTGAAAACAAAGTTTGAGTTTGGGGGCTTGGTTCAGTGTGGGGAAGGTGTTAGGCACCCCACGACTCCTGTGTAAACGTGGTACCGCATCTTTTCAATATTTTCTTTAAAACTGAAATGCGTATATGAATGCCGTTTGAAAATTGGGCCTATATTTGATTGATTGAAAGTAGTGCTTTGATTCGTTGAACCTATATACGAAGGGTATGATTTGATTTGCAAAAAGTCTTTGATTTGATTTGCAAAAGTGTTTAATTTGATTTGCAAAAGATTTTCTTTTGATTGAATTGAAAATGATGTTTTGAAAGCTGGTTATCAAACCCTTACGCTAACATAGGAATTAAAGTCTATTGATACTTCTATTTTTTATCTTTATAACCTTAAGGCTGCATTTGAATGGTGATTTACCGAGCTGCGAAGCATCCTCGACCACAAAATAAATACAAGTGTCGGTCTCCTCATGGGTATGAAAACCATCGGAGGGACGCTGACACGGTAATCCACATTTTCACTATGTTGAGACCTTAAATCCGGATAACCGTTTTAAGGTTTTTTTGTATATACATTTTATAGAAAAATTGGCAGGGTACATTCGTAAACTGGTGTTTGTCCATCGTGGGAATCAAATTCTGATCATTTTGATCGTGAATCCCACGATTCCTAGGCTCACATATGAGTAGCCAATAAACATGCACAACTCAAATTTGTACAGAAAAAGATATATACATCATCAAGTCACAATGGAACCAAGGATTCATCAGTAAATCCTAGCTGCACGTGGCAAAAGCGCCTTGTTCCCACTAGATAGTGATATAAGGGCCGCGAGTTTGCTTTTCTCAACTGAAACTAGAAAGAAAGCTAGATTTAAGGAAATCTCAGCCATTCTAGCTTTCTGGTTCAGTCTGGACATGTTTTGAACCATCTGAAAGCTAAAGTTGGCGAGATTTAAATAACTCTAGTCCTCCTGTAGATATGTCAGTGCCGATTCATATAAAATGAACATTTAAAGCAGCAGTTTAATGAAAATAGAGTAAAGCAATATATATACAGTTATATATAAAGGGCTGTAAAGGGTGATGGATTTTCACACCAGTGCCTGGACTTTATATGTAACGAATGAGATTTTTATATATTAATTATAAATATTTATTAAATTAAATAAATATTTAATTTAATTTATTTATTGAGCTAAATAAATAAATTATGTAATTGTTGTGGAGTAATTTAATTAAGTGCAATAGAATTAATTAAATTGATGTGTAAGTAATGGTGTAGCATAATTCTAATTTAATTGAGAATAATTAAATTAGAGCAATATTATGTGCTAAGTGTTTATAATGGTTTACTAATTTGTTACATGAATTATGATTAATAAGGGAATTACAATTATGTAGCAATTTGGTATTATGTGCAATTTTAATTAATTAATGAATGTTAGCTTTTATTTAATTGAATTAGAAGGTTGCAATTTAATTAAATAAAGTGTAGCAATTAAACTATGGGTTAAAGGATTTATTAAAGGAATAAAAAGGGGTTTTAAATTGGTTTTACCAAACAAGGCCCTTACTTTTGTTTTAAACCCGTTTTACCAAACATGGCCTTAGTTACTATTAATCTGTTTTTAAAAATAATGTTGTTTTACCAAACATGGCCTTAGGGCTTTTCAAATTTAAAACTTTGTAACCTATATATTAATTAGTAGTTAGTATATGTAATTAATATATAGCAATAATATATTTTATATAATTATATGTATTATATGTATATCAGTATATACAATAGTTATGTTAGTGAAAAGTTAGTCTGTTAGAGAAAGAAAGAAAAAACAGAGGAAAGTTAGAGAGAAAATACTCAGGGAAGAAGAAGAGGAAGAAGAGAAGAAGAAGAAGGTTTTTAGAAAAGCAAAGGAAAGCAAACACCATCATCATCTTCATATTCTTCTCCTAATCCAAGCTAGAAAGGGTATAATCTCTATGTTAAATGTTTTCTATATTGTGTTTTACGTATTCCACGTTTTTCATAAAAAGAACTTCTTTGTATAAATCTTTTTGTGTAAATTACTTGATCATGATGTATATATGTGATGTATATATATATTTATGCTTATATATGAGTTATATAGTTGTTGTACAGATTCAATCCACGTAATTACGATGAACATGAAGAAATCATGTTCATAGTAATTTACTGTGAACTTATTTTTAAAATAGTCCTTAAATAATCAAAATTGGGATGTGTTTGTCAATTTTTGTTTAAATTGATCATGGGTGATGTTAATATGTTAAGAACTAGAGTTAACCCAATTGAAATTACATGAATTGATTGAAAAACGAATCACAGTAGCAATTTTCGTCAAGAACGCTTAAGAATGTCGTTTTCTTCAAAAATCGTGACAATTGTGTTTTGATTATGTTTTGTAATGATTTTGTATGTTATAATTATGTTAAGAGTCTAAAATTTTGTTTTCATTAAGTTTCATGTACATCATGTTGAAAAAAATCGGACTTTGGTGTGAAAAAATAAGCCAAATTGGCTTATTTCTTTGCCGTTCGCGAGCAGGGGGAACCCACCAGTAGTGGGCCCCGCCCCAACGGGGCTTTTAGCCTGAGAGGACCCGCCCCAGTGGGGCAACCTGCTGTCCGGGTTTTTGTTTTGTGCTTCGTTGAGTTTTTGTGAAGTGTTTGTTTAGCTTACGGATATTGATGACTTGTTAAGTGTAACAGACACTGGGATAACATACTTTTGATATGTTTAAGATGACTTGAAGTCTTATATGAATATATTATATGTGTACGTGTGTATTACTTTCATAAGGTACACATGATAGTTTAAAGCGTTATAAGCTTGTAAAGTGCATGTTGTGAGTATAGATTCACGTATGTGGCTAGTTAGCACCTTATGTTGTAAACCACGTTGTGAGTTGAACATAAGTAAGAAGTTCAACGATGTTAACGTAACAATCGTGTACTAATTAATATTATAAAAACAATGTAATATGTACGGTAATTGTGGAAGTGGTTTGTAATTATAAAGTGTAGCTTGAGCTTGAGACAAGTTTTATAATCCTTAATCTTTTACGTTAAGCAAGTTTCTAAGACCTTTCTTTTACGTTTATGCGAGCTTTCTCATTGTATCTTTTCATTGTGCAAGTTCTCTAACTCTTGCTCATTATATCATGCAAGTTTATTTTCGATTCTTAACTTGTCATGTATTGTACAAGTTATATTGTATTCTAATATTCATAATGCACAATTATTAAAGTGTTGATGAAGTAATGTGCTCTTGACTTAATTGCTCAAGGAAGATCTACTTAATCTTTCACTTTCTTTAAGTTATTTCTAAAGCATGCCTACTTATTATGAAGTCTACTGTTATATCTTGCATTTGGTTCATAATTCCTATATTATCGAACTGTTAAAGTATTGTGAGTCGATTCAACTACTCCCTAGTTGATGATAGTTGAAACTCCAAATTTCCTTGTAACTATCCAAACCAAACTTTCTTTGGGGCGGACTTGTATTCAAATACTGAGATGAACAACCCTATTTATTAGGGGAGGTTACTACGCAAAAGCATTGAATGTTTGTGCACAATACATGGTACGAAGGGCTAATCCCCCTAAGTACGAGTTAAAGGTCCATAGTCTCAATGGCTGTTAAAGGTTTAAATAGAAATATTTATAACCTAGGACATAGTATAAGGTCATATGACCCTCAGATAAATTCTGTATTCGAATTTTAAGTGTGATGAAAGAATTATCATTCAATTCTTTATTTTGATGAAAGTAAAGTTATTCAAACCGTTTTTAAGTTATTCAGTTACGTCATATCATTGTTATATTTCAAGTGAGCTTTTGTTCGCTCACTCTTGTATATTTTATAACCCCTTGCAGTTAAAGCCGTGAATGTTAACGTACCGTCAATAAGTAAAGGGAAAGGAAAGATGAGAAAGTGAAGACTTGTTATCTTGAATCTTGATTGTAATAAGACTAGGTTATGAAATTCTATTTACACACTTATTTGTTATGTTAAGGTTAGCAAACCTGGGATAATTTTGGATTAAAGTTGTAATCCTTTTTATAAGGAAGATATTATTTATTGATGAGGGTGTAATTTATTTTACATTCCTATTTATTTGGTAGATGTATGTTTTATTTAAATAGTGAACACCAAATCGCGTGAAAACGAAGAACCCGGATTTGGTGGTGTCACTAGGTTGGTATCAAAGCAGTAGGTTATGAACCTTAAGTGGGGTGAAAAACCTTAGGTAGTAGGCTTATAGAAAGATCGAAAAGATAGTGGTGATAGGTAAAGATAATAAACTACCTTATGTGCTATGTGTTTACGTTTAAGTATTCGAAGAGTGACGACTCGATATCACGTGATAATAAACTTTAAAATTCTTTTTTCAGGATGACGAACGTTGGAGAGTCCAGTCAGGCTAGGGAGGAGATACCTCAGGTGCCTAGAGAGGAGGAGCCCCGAGACATCCATATTGTCTCGGAGCAGTTGGTTAGGAGAGAGCCATCTCCGTTGATCACCGCAGCTGGTCAGGGATATGAGCTGACACCTATTCCAGAGGAAGAGGACGAGGATGAGTTAGAGGAGGAAGAGGATCCCGAAGAGGAATTCCCACCTCACTCTACTAGTGCTGAGATGTATGAGGCGATCCACGACTGTAATGTGGAGCTTCAGGAATTATTGGACGAGAGTCGGACTACTATACAGCAGCGGGACGAGACTATCGAGGAGATGTATAGTGAGCTAGGAGAAGTGCAATGGAAGCTAATCCACGTAGAGAGTGATAGAGACGAGGCACGGGTCGAGCTAGCAAAGCTGAAGCAAGACATCCAAGAGGAGTCGACGAAGAGTGCCAGAGCTGTGGAAACAAGCTTGAGGGCTATTCAACAAGCCAACCGAGCTGAAGATGAGGCTGAAGCCAAGAGGGCCAAGCTGAGGGAAACAGAATATGCATTCCATTTGGCTATAGATAGAGCACAGGATCGTGTCTTCTATTACTCAGCTCAGTTCCAAGGTTTACCATGGTACGTGGTGGACCGAAGAACGGTATTTCGGGTGATGGAGGAAGAACGCAGAGAGGTTGTGCGACATCTTACATTCCTAGACAATAGAGTCTTTAATTATGTGTTTCTTTTTGTAATAAATAAATGTAAATCCCATAATTTGAGATAAGAATTGGATGAGTTAATAATGTAATCCTATAACTTTTTCAGTTCCAGAAAGATTATGTGAATAGCAGAAATGCTATCTATTTGATGTTTTATTACAAGTAATGAATAAAAGAAGTTATTGATCTGCTATGTGCTCATATATGAACTGAATTATTTAAAATGTATAAGTATTAACTTGAATACTTAAGAATTGAATAAAGGATCTAATAATAATATTTTCTTAACAGAAAATGCCTCTTAGAAGAAGACCTACACGTCAAAACCCCAAGGGTTCGACGAACAACAATAACGACAACAATAACGATGGGACGAATCCCAATATAGTTCAGTAGTTGGTGAACCTGCTGACAAGAGCGCTTGCGAATCAGCCTCAAGTGCAGGGCACAACCGCCTGAATTCAAGGGATCGGTAAACCCGATAGATGCCCAGACATGGGTAATGGAGATGGAGAAGGTCTTCGATGTGGCTAGGGTTAGCGAAGACTAGAAGACAGCTTTCACGACTTTCATGTTAAAGTCGGCTGCTAGCTTCTGGTGGCAGACCAATAAGACCAGAGAGGGTGAAGGAGTGATATCGTGGGAAAGTTTCAAGGAGATGTTCTTTGAAATGTACTTTCCTGTGAGCTCGCAGGGCCAGATGGAGGTCTAATTTATCGAGCTGAAGCAGGGAGGGATGACGGTGTCGGAATACGCCACAAAGTTTAAAGAGTTGGTCAGGTTTGCAACTTTAAAGGTCAGCACAGACGCTAAAAAGGCGAGGAGGTTTGAGCGGGGATTGAAACCCTCGCTCTACAGCAAGTTCTCCATGTTTCAGCTACACACGTTTCCAGCTGTGCTGGAGAAGGCCATTCTCGCTGAGGGAGGAAGCGACACCGTGACTAAATTCAATCATGACAAGAAGAAGAAGAATGAGATGGAAACAACGCTAGTGGAAGCGGGGCTATCAATTAGAAATGGAAATGGAACGACAATACCTCTACTAATAGTGAGCAGGGAGGCCAATAGAAGAGGAAGCTTGAAGCATGTGCTACATGAGGGAAGAATCACACTGGAGTGTGCATGAAAGGGTGTGCTACAACTGTGGTCTGGAAGGCCACAATGCGCCAAATTTCTCGAACTCGAAGAAAGGAGCTTGCTACAATTGTGGATCAAAGGATCACATGGCTCGTAATTGCCCGAAGAACCCAGCGGCAGGGTCAACAGGGAATGGAGGAAATGGCAGCGGCAGCACTCTGACTATCGTTGGACCACTGCAAGCCATTTGACCCACTGCCAGCACATTCAACATGACGGTGCAAGATACTGTGCAATCAAAAGATGTGGTGTCAGGTATTATTTCGGTCAATAGTATAAATGCATATGTATTATTTGATTTGGGTGCTACTTGTTCATTCATATCTGATGATTTTGCTATGACCCTATGCTTACCTAGGGAGGAAATAGTTCATCCCTTGAACATAGAAATTGTGAATAGGGAAGTTATTCCTGTTAGGTTTGTATACAAGAACTATAGATTTGACATTAAAGGTCAGGAGCTGAGGGTAGATTTGATTTCGATAAAATATGGGGAATTCGATGTCATATTAGGTATGGACTGGTTGTTCAACCATGGGGCGATAATCGACTGTCAGAAGAAGTCGGTAAACCTTACGACTCCGTCGAAGTTGGTGTTCTATGGTAACAAATCGCCTAGACAAGCGAGTTGTCAGACAGTTATGCAAGCCAAGAAACTTTTGACGCAAGGCTGTGTATGATATCTAGCCTACATAGTTGATACACGTAAGGAGAGCCCGAAGATAGAAGAGATATCGGTGGTTAGGGAGTTTTTGGACGTGTTTTCGGACGATTTGCCAGGACTTCCACTAGATAAGGAGATAAAGTTCGTGATTGACTTAGCACCGGGGACTGCTCCGATTTCGAAAGCTCCGTACTGAATGGCTCCGATCGAGATGAAGGAACAGATGGTTCAACTACAGGAATTGTTGGACAAGAAGTATATTCAGCCGAGCATTTCACCGTGGGGAGCGCCAGTTTTATTCGTGATGAAGAAGGATGGGTCTATGCGGCTTTGCATTGATTATAGGGAGTTGAACAAAGTTACGATCAAGAATAGGGATCCTTTACCTAGGATCGATGACTTGTTTGATCAGTTAAAGGGTGCTAGATACTTCTTGAAAATCGATTTGAGGAGTGGGTATCATCAGTTGAAGGTTAAAAGGGAAGATATACCAAAAATGGCTTTCAGAACTCGGTATGGTCATTACGAGTTCTTGGTGATGTCATTTGGTCTAACGAATGCCCCAACTACATTTATGAACCTAATGAACAGAGTGTTTAAGCCATTCCTAGATAAGTTTGTATTGGTGTTCATAGATGACATCCTGGTTTATTTCAAAACCTAGGAGAAACACGTAGAACATTTAAGACTGACCTTAGAATCACTGAGACGAGAGAAGCTTTATGCGAAATTCTCGAAGTGCGATTTCTGGTTAGAACGTGTGCAATTTCTCGGCCACGTGATTGACAAAGATGGGATTTCGGTAGATCCGTCAAAAGTTAAAGCTGTAATGAATTGGGATCAGCTGAAGACGTCGTCTGAAGTGAGGAGTTTCTTGGGATTGGTGGGTTATTACCGGAGATTTATTCAAGACTTTTCTAAAATCACAACTCCGTTGATGAATTTGACTCGTAAAATAGTTAAGTTTGTTTGGACTGAAAAGTCTGAGGAAAGTTTTCAGGAATTGAAGAAGAGGTTGAGTACTGCACCTGTATTGTCTTTTGCCAGATAGTACGGGAAATTTCGTAGTATATAGTGATGCCTCACATAAGGGATTAGGCTGTGTACTGATGCAGAGCGGCAAGGTCATTGCCTACGCATCACGTCAGCTAAAGGATTATGAGAAGGGGTATCCGACCCACGATTTAGAATTGGCGGCAGTAGTGTTTGCTCTAAAGATATGGAGACACTACTTATATGGAGAAAAGTGTGAGATATACACAGATCATAAGAGTCTGAAGTATATCTTTGCACAAAAAGATTTAAACATGCGCCAAAGGAATTGGTTGGAACTGATCAAAGACTACGACTGCGAGATTCTTTACCATCCGGGTAAAGCTAACGTTGTCGCGACGCCTTGAGCAGAAAAGGTCGAGAGAAGCTGAACATGTTAACTGATCAGGATCGGTTGATAGAATAGATGGCTAGATTAGAACTGGAAGTGAAGTTTCTGAAGGAATTAGATAAGAACTTGTTTCAAGTAACTACCGGTTCTACTCTTGTAGACAAAGTGAAAGAAGCACAACTTCAAGACGAAGAGTGCGAAAAGATCCAGAAAAGAATAGCCAATGGCGAACAGTTCAAGTTCAAGATCTATAATGAAGGTCTACTACGATTTAAAGGAAGAATCTGGGTACCGCCAGTACCAGAAGTCAAAGAGGAGATATTGAGCGAATCTCACAGCTTGAGATATTCTATTCACCTTGGGAGTATGAAGATGTACCAGGATCTCAGGCACCATTTTTGGTGGCCGAATATGAAGAGGGACGTTGCTGAATGCGTTGCGAAATGCTTAACGTGCTAGAAAGTCAAAGCAAAACACCATAGACCTAGCGGATTGCTACAACAGTTGGAAATTCCAAAGTGGAAGTGGGAGCATATCACGATGGATTTCGTGGTTGGTCTTCCAGCGACTCAGAAGGGATTTGATGCGATACGGGTTATAGTAGATCGACTGAAGAAGTCAACACACTTTCTAACAATCAGGATTAAGTACAACTTAGATCAGTTAGCAAAGCTGTGATGCCCCCAAAACAGGTCCACACAACCCATTCTGAGTCGCCAAATACACTCAACAAAATCTAAATACAAATCTTTATTACATAATACGGTCGTGCCAAAATACGACCACACAAACTGTGAGTTTTAATACAATTTGTATATAATACGAAAAAATAAAGGCTCAAATAAGTCCTCATTACAATTATTATCACAATATTTCACAAAATAATGAGGACTACTACTGCTCTAACTCGGACCATCACTCCATTCCCTGACGAGTCCCCGCGACATTCTCATTTCCTGAAGAGAACAATGAAATAAAAGGGTGAGCTCAACTAGCCTAGTAAAGAATATTGTAGACACTCGAAATTTTGTTTGTCGCACTAACCCTGCAGGAGGGTAAAATCGTTATTTTACTTCGAAGACAACCCCGAAGCAGGGCAAAAGATCCCGATCATTTCGAAAACAACCCCGGGAATGATGAAAAGGACATGAAGTCTGAACATACCGCAACCCGATCGAAGATCGACAAGCTGAGACAGTGATCATCGGAAACCACCTCAGCAAACCTCGAACGACGTACCATCAAGAGATAAGCCTGCAAACTGATATCTGGACCTGGAAGGTATCTCGGCTACGAGTATCAACTTCCTGAACCCTAACTCGGGTCAAACTCGATCATATCTCACTGCGTTCGTTAAATACGGTCCGAAAGATCAAACGACAGACGTCAACTTCTGCCGAATCGAGACCAAAGGAGCCATAACCAAGCCGGGGGGTCCCACCTGGGTAGCCTCCACCATGTATGCGACCAGCCGCATACATGTGTGCGGCTACCCCAGACAGGTTAAAACCCCCCACTTAGTTCATTTTTAAAAAAAGAAGAGAGATATAGAGAGAGAAGGACATTTCTAGAGAGAGAAAGGCTCGGGTTGGACATCAACATAGCAACTTGAAGCTTATTTCTTCCATCTAGCATCTCATTAAAGCCATCTTACTTATTTATTCCATCTAGCATCTCATTGAAGCCATCTTAGTGTTCTTACTTCATCCCGAGAGTCAAAACGCTTGTTCACGCATCCCCCAAGGTGAAATAACGCACTTCTAGCTTCGTTTTCTTTGTAAACTATATTCAAATGATAGATTAATGAAGGATTTTGTTTGAATCTAGCTATATTTGTTGTATTATAAGCATATTGTGTAATAGTTGGTAGTTTTAACATTTCTATCGGTTATTTATTTCTTTAATACGTTGTATATCACTTCGGAGACTAGATATACCTCAAGCTAAGCTTAAGCTAGTTCCCGAGAGGTTGTTAGCATGATGATTCAACCTGGGAGCTAGAACAGCTTAGATCCGTGGTATATCTATGGATGTATTTACTTATAAATGGTCTCGGTTAACCCGTATAACCCTAAATATATATTTAGAGGTGAAAGGGGAGCCGAATCGGCAAGAACGGTGATTTTAACCGATGAAATCACTTAGTAATGAAGTCGTGGACGTTATGTATATATGAAATGGTACAAATATTGTGAGCCTAGGAATCCCGGTGTTGAGATCCCCGAACGAATCCGACTTGATTCCCACGATGGACCGATTTTTACGTTGTAAAAGCTTTAAATACCGTAAATATCGATGTGCATGTAATATTTGGATCTTGAAGACGAACTCGAGGGGTTAGTCTTGAGAGCTCGGATTCAAGACCCCGTGATAGTGAAAACCTTCATTACGGGAGCTCGGTTCATCGAGATGGCTTTTATGCCCGATGATGATCCGATCCTTCTTAACACTTTAGCATACATATCATCAAAATGATTTCTCAAAGAAAACCACAAAGACCTTTTGATGAAAAATAAATCGATTCGGGGTAGATCACGTAATGAACGTAAAGAATAAAAGGAAGTATCGAAGTCCTTGATTCCTAGTCGGGCAAAGGATTTGAAAACCTTACTTTCCAAAACCTCATTTCAATTTGCATATCTTGTTAAAATTGAATCTTTTGCTAAATCAAATCCTTCGTACCTAGGCGCAAAAGAGGTACAGCACTACTTTCAAGTCACCAAAAAGACTTAGAAACTAACTAATAAAGCTTTCAAAATCACACACACACACACACACACTTTTTGCATAAGAAAATCAATAAGATGCGGTAC
This sequence comes from Panax stipuleanatus, assembly GCA_020205555.1. Lineage (NCBI taxonomy): Eukaryota > Viridiplantae > Streptophyta > Magnoliopsida > Apiales > Araliaceae > Panax > Panax stipuleanatus. The sequence continues at coordinate 47,961,023 of CM035123.1, forward strand.
CGTGCTTGCACGGGAGTCGGGGGGTGCCTAACACCTTCCCCCAGCTGAACCTAGCCCCCAGATTCCACGAATCTCGGGTTTCAAGACCATATCAAAGACTCACGCATTGGAACATCTTGCGAAAAACTATTAAAACCAAGATGAGTTGGTACATCCATTTCCAAAATACCAACTTGCGACTCTGTCTCAATCGGTCCAATTAATAAAATCAATCTTTTAAAATCGTCGACACATATGTCGGTACCGGTTTCCTATGAAATTCACCCTTTAAAACGGAACCCCAAAAACAAAGCAAAAGCGAAAGGGAAAAGAATAAAAATAGGGAAATTCGAGCACTCCTCTCTCGTCCCACGAACAAGAGAACGAGGGCAAAGAAGTCCAAAAGAGAAAAAAGAGACCTCCTCCTTCAACAAAAGGGAGACCAAGGACTTGATTTTCCGCCCGGCGTCGACAGGTGGCGACTCTGCGGGGGATCAAAGAGGGCTTAAGCTGTGATCAAACTTTTTGATTTTCATTCTGCATATGCATTTGTGTGAATGATCTTGGTGTGTGTCAATCTTTTAGCATTTTGTATTAGTGCCTCACACAATATATTAGTGCTTCACACAATGTCATCATATTACATGCTGTGAGGACGTGAATGTATGTGAATGTATGTTGTGTGGTACCTCCATTAGGGGGCAATCCCGTCGGTTGTTTATTACTGGACTCCTATGGATGTTTCCATTGTGAGGCTCAGGAAAGGCACAACTCAGATCCGCTCCAACCGAAACATGGATGTTTTCATTAAGTATATTGCGAAGATCTGGGAACCAATTTCAAATAGCCCGTGAGAGTAACCCTAAGATAGGTCAACCTCTGATAAACCAAACGCGCGGTGTGCTTCTTCATGCCCAATTTAAATCTTTCGCGTATATAAATGACTGTTATCTTGAACTATCATACATACATCTTTCACACCCTGTCATCAATTCGACTAAGTCGTTGTATTGTAGGAAAAGATTAAAAAATCATTAAACTGATGCATAGCATATCATGCATCCCTATCCACCAGTATCCAGTCTAAACTAGATATCGGTTGTGGTGCAGATTGGTCCTAAAACCAGATCTCGAGCCAAAAAGGCCCTTTCACCAGTCCAGACGGCTAAAGAAAGTTCATCAGAACCCATCCCAGTATCTCGAGATGAATTCAAGGAGTTTAAGAAGCAAATAGCCGAGATGACGACCCTGTTAAAAGAACAGTGCAAACTATCTCAGGAATCTAAACACAAGAGTTCGACTGAATCCTTTGTGCAAGGATATATGAAAGTACCCGAAAAGGAAGGTGATACCCATACGTCCACACCTATATCTCCCCTCGATGTTGAAGTACCCAAGGAGGCCCGATCCAAAAGACGACACGGGACATCACAAACCTCCGAGAGGACAAAGACACTGGAGACATTAGGAAGAAAGTTAGACAAATGGAAGACGCTATCCAGTCTATGAAAGGGACGGGATCCCACGGGAACGTGAATTACTCGGATCTGTGTATTTTCCCAAAGGCGAGATACCCGGATAAGTTTTAAGTCCCCGAGATCGAGAAATACAACGGATTGGGAGACCCGTACACTCACTTGAAAGTCTACATAGGTGAACTTGGAACTTACGCTGAGGATGAAAACCTCAGGATGTAGCTGTTTCAGAAGAGCCTTACCGGTGAAGCCCGCACGTGGTACGCACGGATACACAATTCCAAAGTCAGAGGTTGGGAAGATTTGGCCCATGCTTTCCTCAACCAATACAGTTTTCAATCCCAGATGGCACCTGATCGCTAACAGGTTACCAAAGTCAGAAAGCTAGGCAATGAATCGTTCAGAGAATACGCACAGCGGTGGAGGCGAATGGTGGCCCAAGTCAACCCACCAATGGATGAGGGTGAGATGGTGACCACCTTCATTGATATATAAGAAGCCCCTTTCTATAAGAGAGTCCTCGCCGGGTTTGGAAAATCCTTCTCCGAAATGATCAAACACGGGGAAATGGCAGAAATGGGTTTGAAGTATGGAAAAATCAAAGATCTCGCTGCTTTGGAAGGTGTAGCCGAGAACATACAGTCGAGAAATTATGCAAGCACTCCCAAGAGAGGATCAAAGAGGAAGGAAGAAGATGTCTCGTTAGTATTGCAAGGACATTCTGCTAACAAGAGCCCTAACTCACCTATCTAGAGGCAGAACCCTCATCCAGTGAATTTTTGAAATCCTACAGAAATAAAAGTTGGGGAAAACAAGCGAAGAAGGATACTCACTCCTTTAGGAGACTCCTTGGAAAACATATTAGCCCTACTGATAGCCCAGAAGAAGATTGTTGAGCTCGCTCCACCTTCCTATCCAAATGGAAGGAAATTTGATTCCAGCAAGAAGTGCGCCTACCATTCCTACTCACTGGGGCATGATACTCAGGAGTGTTGGACTCTGAAGCACAAAATTCAAAACTTGATTGATAGCGGGGAGATTATAGTCAAAGCGCCCGAACAGCCAAATGTCAACAACAACCCTCTGCCTCAGTATGCGGAGGAAGGAGTCAACAAGATCAGTGCTGGAAGCAGGGAAAATCGTAAATACCTGAGGAAGATGGGAGAGTTACCCTCGGCACATGACCCTGCAATATGGTGATACCCTGAAGAAACGTACGGGGTAGAACAAGAATTGGCTTCAATCAGAGAGCAGGTGGATCAGCTAGCTGAATTGGTGGTATAACAACACCAGTTGACCCGACAGCTCATCGACCAGGTCTTATCAAAGCCAAATGACCCCATATCTGTCCAAGATGTTTCCACCTCCAGAAGGGATCGGATCCGTTACCCAAAGAAGAACAAATGGACTGAAAAGATGGCTCGAGAAGCTAGATTGTAGAGCCGTCGAGATTTTACGGCCAAACAGAAATTCACCGCATTGAGGCAATCCAGGGAGGAGATTCTCTGTACCTTGATCGAGGAGGGGAAGATTACAGAATTTTTTCCACCCCCAGATACGAGATCGAAGTGTTTCGATCCTTCCACATCCTGCCTTTACCGTTCTAATGCTCCTGGACATGCCACAGAAGAATGTTGGGCTTTGCGACATCTAATCCAGAACTTGATTGAATTTGGAGAGCTGGACTCAATAAACAAAACTGAGATCTTCCCTGAGGAAGAAATATATTACCCTCGGGGACCGAGGAACGTAGAAGGTATGATAGCCGTTATCCTTTGCATGGAAGGAATATCCGGCGGACCTATAACTATCCAAGGGGTACCTGAGCAGAGAAATAAAGCCACTCTTGAGATACCAGCGCCTAAACCACTGATGTTGGCGCCTTGGCCACAACTCCCAATTCTCAGCCTAAAGAAGGTACCGTGGAATTACGGAGAAGGGATAAAGTTGGCACCTGACTGTACCGCCATCATACCTAGGGAGAATACATGTTACCTCCCAGGGCGTTTGGCAAAACTGGCAACCAAGGTATTAGGGAAGATATCTACTGGAAAGATCACAGAGTTCCTCCACAAAATGGGGCATGGTGAAGCCAGGACGGTGAGGCAATTGGAAGCTGAACCCCATCAAATTTCTATCCTGGATTTGGTATTAGAATCTGACGACCATTGTAAAATTCTGATCCAAGTATTGGAGGAAGCACACTTACCCAAGACTATCGATACTGAGAAATTCCAGCACTTGATCAGCCATGTGCTGGACAGTAACGTGATATCCTTCACTGACGACGATATACCAGCCGAAGGAACTGGGCATCACAAACCATTGTATATCGCTGTCGTTTCATCAGGATATGTGGTAGGTGGCATGCTGATCGACGGAGGGTCATCTTTAAACATCTGTCCACAAGATACTCTAGAGAAGATGAAGATCAACCCAAACCGAATTCGGGACAGCCATGTCGTGGTACGGGCTTTCGATGGATCAAGAAGGGATACCGTGGGGGAGATTGAACTTCCTGTGGAGATTGGCCTTTTCACTTTTAACATACCTTTTCAGATCCTAAAGATCGCTACCGGGTATAATTTGTTGTTAGGACGACCATGGATCCATATGGCTGGCGCCGTCCCTTCAACTCTTCATCAATAACTTAAATATATTGTCAACGGTAATTTGGTGATTGTCAGTGCAACCTAATTATCCTATTCATGACCTGAGAGATATGCCCCTGATCGGTGTGAATGAAGGAGTTGAGCCCGCCAGTTTTAAAGCCTTCGAAATCAGTAATCCGCGATATAAATCTGTGGGAGCCCCGGTCTTAATTCCCCAGATATCTACAGAGGTGATGACAGTTGGCCAAGATATGCTATCCCGAGGACATCGACTAGGCCGAGGACTGGGGAAGAATGTCCAAGGAATCAAAAACTCAATCCGTATACCCATGCAAGTGGGAAAGGCTGGACTCGAATACCATGGTAGATCCAAGCATCAGAATCCTCACAGGCGTCTACCAGTTAATCAGTTAATTCACCTCAAGCCAAACCTGGGTGAAACCAGATCTAAAGAGCCACTCAAGAAGATCCCCCTCATGATTTCAAACCTTCTGATTCCTAAAGTCGATCAAAGAGGACATTAGACGGACGGGGATGAAAAGCCTGTCAAGGATGCGGCCCAAAAGGCCAAAGACCAAAAGTTTCTGGAAGAGATCCGATTGCAATTCGTGAGCACTTTTTGCCTCTCTGAAGAGGACCTGAAGAAGTCCGATGGGGCAGATCTGTAAAGTCATCAACCTAACCTCCCGACACTTAAATGGGGAAATGTAAACATCCCAAGTAGTGATCCAGGGATCGGTTCCAAACCAGTTATGGCCATCGTGGAAGACTGCGACTCCAGTAGCCATCGTGAAATTCGGGAAACTACTGGGATTTCTGGTGAGCAACCTGGGCATTGAGTTGGATCCTGCCAAAATCCAAGCCATTACGGAAATGCCTGAACTAAAGACCGAGAAGGAAATTCGAGGTTTCCTGGGAAGAATCAACTTCATCAGCCGGTTCATATCGCAGTTGACATCAACCTGTGAACCCATTTTCAAACTATTAAGGAAGAACTCTTCAGGAAAATGGAATGAAGACTGTCGGAAAGCCTTTTATATCATCCAGAAAAGGTTGATTGAAGCACCTATTGTGGTACCCCCAAAGGATGGGATTCAGTTGTTCATATATATCTTGGTCAACTCCAATGTTATGGGTTGTCTACTGGGGCAGAAGGATGCATGGGGAAAGAAAGAGCAATCTATTATCTCAGTAAGCGCTTCAGCAGCGGAGAACAAAAATATACTCTGATCGAAAGAACCTGTTGTGCATTAGCTTGGACAGCCACCAGGTTACAGCATTATCTGCATGGCCATACCACTTATCTCATATCGAGGATGGATCCTTTGAAATACATCTTCAGCAAACCAATTTTGAACTGTCGTCTATCCAAGTGGCAGTTAATCCTTCAACAGTTCAACATCATATATGTCACCCAAAAGTCCATCAAAGGGCAAGGGATTGCGGATCACCTGTCGGCTGCACCAACAGGGGGTGTTTAGCCTCTGGAAACGCGTTTCCCTGAGGAAGAAGTGTTGACTATTCTCCTAATTGATAAGGAGGATCAAGGTCAATTATGGAAAATGTACTTTGACGGCGCATCAAACGCTGAAGGTGCCGGAGCCGGGGCAGTCCTGGTATCCATCACCGGAGATCAATACCCAGTGGCATCCAAGTTACATTTTAACAACTCCAATAATACCGTCGAATATGAAGGGTGCATTGTGGGGTTGAAGCTAGCTCAGTCCATGGGAGTGAAACGTTTAGCGGTGTTTGGAGATTTGGAGCTAGTCATCAGACAGTCTATCGGGGCATACACCACCAAAGAACTTCATCTACTGCCGTATCATCGATATGTTCTCAGATTGGCAGGGGAATTTGAAGACATTTCCTTCATGCATATCCCCCAGAACCGAAATGATTTCGCCGATGCATTGGCCACATTAGCTTCACTGGTGAACCTGTCAGCAAGAAGGGGAATGCCTGTCATCACTTTCATTGTGCAGAAGACACCGTCATATGGGAACAATCTAGGGGAGATATCTGATGAGATACTACCTGCGGGGCCACCTTGGTACCACCATATAAAAGAATATCTGCGAGATCAGTCAACCCTGGAAGGGATGAGTCAAGCCGCGAAGAAGCAAATACAGAAAATGGCTATGAATTTCTACCTAAGTGGAGATGCTCTCTATAAGAGAGATCCAGGTGTAGGCCTTCTGAGATGTCTAGACCGGGAGCAAGCACAGCGACTTATGAATGAAGTATATGGTGGAGTATGTGAAGCACATATAAGTGGACCTCTGCTTGCCAAAAAGATTCTAAGGATAGGACACTACTGGATATCCCTCAAAGCGGATTGCGATGATCATGTCAAGCGTTGCTATCAATGCCAGATCCACGCCAACATTATTCATTCGACCTCCTAATCAACTGCATTGCATGACATCACTATGGCCTTTTTCCATACGGGGAATGGACGTGATAGGACCAGTTGAGCCTAAAGCCAGTAACGGTCATCGATTCATCTTCACTATGATTAACTATTTTACCAAGTGGGTGGAAGCAGCTTCTTTCCCCAGGGTCACCAAAGAGGTCATCGTTGGTTTCATTAGAAACAACGTCATCTGTCGGTATGGACAACTCGAGGTTATTATATCAGACAACACGAAGAATCTGAATAACGAGATGATGAGGGAACTGTGCAGTAAGTTCAATATCAAACACCTCAATTCGTTTATTTATCGTCCAAAGATGAACGGCGCGGTGGAAGCGGCTAACAAAAACATCAAGAAGATAATGATGAAGATGTCAGCAAATCACCGGGGATGGCCTGAGCTATTGTCGTTAACCCTACTTGCATATCGGACGTCGACTCGAACCTCGACTGGAGCAACACCCTACTCATTGGTATATGCTATGGAGGCTGTACTTCCTGTCGAAGTGGAGATGGAATCACTAAGAGTGATCCTTGATGCCCAGATAGAGGAGAGCCAATGGATACAAGATCGATATGATCAGTTATCCCTGATAAATGAAAGAAGAGATGCTGCTATATTTCACGGTCAACTCTATCAACAGCGAATGTCTCGATCTTATAACAAGAATGTGCGACCTCGAGAATTCAAAGAGCATAATTTGGTACTGAAGAAGATCATTCTGGGCCAGGATCCAGCTAAGGGAAAATTTCCCCAAACTGGGAAGGACCCTTTCTTGTCAAAGCAATCCTAACAGGTGGAGCTTTTGTTGGGTTTGTACGAAATCGTGACGCAATCAAATTGCAAAAATTAGCGGAAGCATGGTATATCAGAGTTTAAAAACAATTTCTACAAAACCATTACCCGGATCATCCTTTATGCAAATTATTAATTTAAAACGATAAATAAGAAGTTATGGAATCATACCCTTGTAGAACGAAGCTTCCACAGGTACTAGTTCAACTCCTTGTTCTTCGTGATCTCCTTGAATTTCCGGGTTAGATTCCTTTCTTTGATCAACGTTAGCCACCCAAGTGTTTGGCCTCTAGAGGTGATCCACCAAGGAAGAGAAATTATCAAGAAGGAGGGTGTTTGGCTTAGTGTTCTATCCTCTATAGAAAAGGAGTACTCTCCAACAATTGGAATTGCATCATCTAATATCTATTATAAGACTTCTCTTATATAGACATTGGTCAACCCTTCTAATCCTATTAGACATGGGATTTCTTTTAATTAATTAAACTCATTTAATTAATTTAGGCTTCCCACCACATGGGAATAATTAATTAAATTCATTTTGTCTCCTAATCTTATTAGGAATAAATGAGAGTACTAAATATTAAATTAATTACTAAACTCCTTTAGAAATTAAAATAATAATAATTGTAATAATATTAATAAGACTCCTCTTATTAATTTATATTTAATATTTCCAAAATATTAAATAATAAACATTAAGCTATTTAATTTATTCTATCACCATAGATTAAATTAATTATACTTAATGCATTATTACGATTATGCCATTACCTTCTTAAATAATTATTCTTCCTTTTATGGTGTGACCCTTTAGGTTCTCCATATTAAACCGGTTGTGAATAAATCAATTAAAACAATTTTAATCTTATTTAAATAAATAAATTAAACTAATAATCTATTTAAATAAATAATATTTATTCTACAATAGGGATAAGCCTCCCTAGCGATCAACGACTTTCCAGATAATATAGATTTCAACATTAATCATAAAAGAACCTGTGAGTTAATAGTTACCATACAATTCAATCATTCCACCATACAATGTCCCAATTAAATATAAGACATGGATTTACTGTCAAGTCTTATTTTATTTAATTATATGTATTTCGATTAGAAAATGCACAACTCCAAATAATGCAAATTAAAAACTCCTTTCTAATTTCATTTCACCTTGGCCAAGGATTCCTGGGTTGTCATTTAACGAATCACATAGGACATATCTCCTCTTTTACTAGAGGTGGTAGATTCTTTATTGATCATTCATTATCTCCATATGTAACTCATTATACCCAAGTATACCCTATATATGCCTTAAAAGGTTTTAAGGAATAAGTCAAAGTATAATTTGTTATATACAAGATACTATGATGATCTCAAGTCCAAGGATCACTTGTACTACTATCACATTAGGAATTCCTATTGACATGCGAGTAAAACTCCATTAGGTATTCCATAGCGAATCACGTTCAGTGAACTTATTCTCCAATAAGCACCTACATACTTGCTTTAGTGTCTCCACACAAATGATCATGAGATCAATCATCCTCATCCAATGAGCAAGCAACATATGTACCAATCTATCCGGATTTACTAATCCCCTTTTTAGTAATCCCACGATTGGGAACTATTTTAGTTTTAAAACTTTCTAAGAATTTAGATCTCATTAGCATGATCATCATCATGATTCTAAAAGCTTTGCTTAAAACTATGGGTTATTTACATATTATAAAAACAGCAACATGTAGATAATTAAATGCCTTTAATAAATGAATATTTTATTAATAAATAAATAAGATTGTTTACAAAGTACGTGCTTTATCATCATACATGATTGGCTTGTATGCACACTACTATCAATCTCCCACTTGCACTAAAGCCAATCGCCATGGTATCTCATACCCATCTTCTCTAAGTGACGATCAAACTGCTGTTGTGTTAAAGCTTTAGTAAATGGATCTGCAATGTTGTTTTGAGAGTCTACACTCTCCTCTTTCAATGATTTTTTTTTAATCAAAGTGCCGCAACACATGTTTAGATTCAAGATGAGACTTAGGAACTATTCCTAGTTCTGTAATGAACTTTTCATCCGAAACATCAACTTGCAGCTTCACTTACAGTTTTATACTTTGTCTTTGTCACTAACCCAGCAACTTTTGCTGTTTGAAACCTTTCCAATTTACTGCACCACCTTTTAAGGTAACGACTTACCATAAAGTGGATTTTGCTGTCGTCTTGGTCAGTCTGAAAACTTGAGTCTGTTTAGTCTTCTAGTTTAATTCAGACCCATCATGTGTCATGATGACATCCTTAGTGTCAGTTAAGTACTTTGAGATGTTTATCACTGTCTCACAGAGATCTTCTCCAGAATATGACTGATCAACATCAAGTCTTGTATATTTCATTGCATACATAATAGTTACTTATGCGATCTCTCTTTTACTGAGGACAATTTTAGAGAGATACACTCCATGGCTCATCATCATGAGGCACCTTTTGGAGTTGCCATGCTAAACGCCTTTAGCATCTAATGAATATACGTTTCCATGGGTTAAGCCGAACATCCTTTTAAATCTATTAATATAGATTTATATCCCCAATGTGGGATGTTCTACCCAAATCATTTATGGAGGAATGTTTAGACAACTTTATTTTGATCGATTTTAGCATAGAAATTTCATTCTCTATCAGTAATATATCATCAACATATAATACATGGAATGAAACAGCGCTCCCACTAACCTTCTTGTACACACATGGTTCATCGTCATTTTTGATAAAATCAAACTCTTTGATTGTCTCATCAAAACGAATGTTCCATCTACGAGAAGCTTGCTTCAATCCATAAATGGATCGTTGCAGCTTACAGACTTGATTTATTCCAACCTTTGAAACAAATCCCTCTGGCTGTGTCATATACACATCCTCCTCAAGTTTCCCATTGAGGAAGGCCGTTTTCACGTCCATCTGCCAGATCTCATAGTCGTTATAAGCTGCAATCGCAAGCAAAATCCGAATGGACTTGAGCATAGCTACTGGTGAAAAGGTTTCATCATAATCAACTCCTTGTCTTTGTTTGAAACCTTTTGCAACCAGCCGGGCCTTATAGGTCTCCACCTTGCCGTCCGCTCCAGTCTTTCTTTTAAAGACCCATTTACACCCAATAGGCATAATGCCTTCAGGTGGTGAAACCAAAGTCCATACTTTGTTTTCATACATGGAGTCCATTTCGGATTTCATGGCTTCAAGCCATTTCCCTGAGTCTTTATTACTCATGGCCTGTTCGTAATTCAATGGATCATCATCATTCATGATGTGTACCTCATCGTCATCCTCTATAACGAATCCATACCTCTCAGGTATCTTCGGTACTCTCCCAGATTTATGAACAGGGTGTGGTATAGTAGGTTCTTCTACTTGGTCAGGTACCTGACTTTGATCCGTGGTAATTTGTGGTTCTTGAACTTCTTCAAGATATATCTTACTCCCGCTGACCCCTTCATGGATAAACTCCTTTTCCAAGAAGGCAGCATGTTTCGCAACAAACACCTTTTGATCAGTTAGATGATAGAAATAATACCCTACAGTTTCTTTAGGGTATCCCACAAATCTACACTTTTCGGATTTAGTCTATAGCTTATCATGTTCAAACTTTTTGACATAAGCTGGACAACCCCAAGTCTTAACATGCTTAAGATTTGGTTTCCTCCCCTTCCACATCTCATATGGAGTCTTTGGGGCGGATTTGGTAGGTACCTTGTTAAGTAGGTATGCAGCCATTTCTAGGGCATATCCCCAGAAGGAAATTGGAAGGTCGGTAAAACTCATCATGGATCGAACCATGTCTAACAGTGTTCGATTTCTCCTTTCAGATACTCCATTTAACTGTGGTGTACCTGGAGGAGTCCATTGTGAGATTATACCATTTTTTTTGAGACAATTGAGAAACTCACCGCTTAAGTATTCTCCACCTCGATCTGATCGAAGTATCTTTATACTCTTGCCCGTTTGTTTCTCTACTTCACTTCTGAACTCTTTGAACTTTTCAAATGATTCTGACTTGTATTTCATTAAATACACATATCCAAATCTTGAGTGATCATCAGTGAAAGTAATAAAATAAGAATACCCACCCCGTGCACTTGTTGTCATAGGTCCACAAACGTCTGTGTGAATCAATGCCAATAACTCTGTAACTCTTTCTCCTTTTCCACTAAAAGGAGATTTAGTCATTTTACCCATGAGACAAGATTCACAAGTTGGATATGATTCATAATCAGATAGCTCGAGGGGCCCATCTTTATGCAACTTGGATAATCTTGTTTCATTGATATGACCTAGTCTACAGTGCCACATGTAGGTATAATTAATATCATCTCTTTTCCTTTTCTTAGTTTGTTCAATTTGAAAAATATTTTCTTGTAAGTCAAGTGTATAAAGTCCATTTCGCAAATTTCCAACACCATATAAAACATCGTCTTTATAAATAGAACAACTATTGTTCTTTATAACAACGTTAAATCCTTCCATATCCAATACAGAAATTGAAATAATGTTTTTAATAATATTCGGAACATAATAACAATTATTAAGATAAATGGACTTGCCCGAAGGCATTGCTAAATAATAAGTTCCTACAGCTAATGCAGCAACCTTTGCTCCATTCCCTACTCGTAGGATCACCTCATCATTGTTCAGCTTTCTACTTCTGACCAGTCCCTGCACAGTATTACATATGTGAGAACCACAGCCGGTATCCAATACCCAAGTAGAATTATGACTTTCAGAAAAATTAATTTCAATCATAAACAAACCTTGATTGGAAGTCGAAGCTTCTCCAAGCTTCTTCTCTGCTAGATACTTCTTGCAGTTCCTTTTCCAATGTCCCGGCTTGTTGCAATGAAAGCACATTCCTTTAGCTGGTTCAAGTTTCTTTTGTTCCTTTTCTTTCCCCTTTCCCTTAGCCTTCTTGGATTTCTTCTTTTCAGAAGATACATTGGGCCTCTTCCTTTTATTGGAAGAATCCACCATCAAGACATGGTTCTTCTTGGATGGGAAGTGACCTTCTGCAGTTTTCAGCATGTTAAGCAGCTCAGGCAAGCTGACATCTAGCTTATTCATGTGAAAATTAACCACAAACTGCGAGAAGGTCTCAGGGAGTGACTGCAAGACCAAGTCTTGACTCAACTCCCCATCCATGACGAACCCAAGCTGTCCAAGGCGTTCAATCAAATTGATCACTTTCAGGACATGAGTCTCGACGGCAGTACCCTCGGTCATCCGAGATCGGAAGAGCTCCTTAGATATCTCATATCTAGCAGTCCTACTCTGTTCACCATACAACTCCTTGAGGTGAAGCAGCATAGCAGGAGCATCCATATTTACGTGCTGACGCTGAAGCTCATTATTCATGGATGCGAGCATGATGCATTGAGCCACAGATGCATCATCTTGCCACTTATTGAAAATGGCAATCTCTTCCTCAGAGGCTGTTTCTGAAACAGATTCAGGGACAGTTGAATTTAGGACATAAGAAATCTTTTCAGCAGTGAGAACAATTCTCAGATTTCTTAGCCAGTCCTCATAATTCGGCCCGGTAAGCTTGTTTGCATCAAGTATGCTTCGTAGTGAGATTAGTGATTTAGACATTTTTAAAATTCTGCATGTGAAAGAAAACAACATTTTAGCAAACATTCATTTTATTAATTTTGCATACCAAAATAAATTTAGGTCTTTATTTTAAATTGGTATCTCCCACTATTTTTATCAAACTATATTACCCTCACTTATATAGTTCGGCAACATCTAATTAAAAATTTGCTAGTGAGAATAAGGCTCCCATTTCAAATGTATATAACCTTGTGGATAGCACAACAAGCGATATACAAATAAATAGGTAGACAACTCTTGTCAATTACATCACCATGTAATTCCTTTTATTTTGCCTCTTAAATCATAATGGTCAAGTGTGTGCACATCCGAACTAAAATAATTTAAGTTAAGTCCAGCCTAGCACTTTCATAAATTCAAAAAAGAAAAATGTTCGTCCTTGTGGATAGCACAACAAGACTAGATCGTTCAATTTTCTTGATAAGCATCAAATGTGATTAATTAACATCTTAAATACGCAATACTCGCCTTGTGGATAGCACAACAAGCTCATATTAAATATCTAATACTCTATTAATTTATCATGCTAGAAGGCGACGTTCGATATTCCAAATATCATTTGAACACTTCGGACTTAATATTATTTCTTTGAGGGGTTTGTTATTATTAGTCTCATCTTTGTTTAGCGCGCATGCACATATATATATATAAAATACGCGTCATTTTATTAAACATGCGAAGCATGTTTGCATAAAATATAATATATATAATATTTAGCATGCAATATAGAATACTATATTCTACCCGGATTGATTATGGACTTTTATTCTAGTTTGGTTCACTAGAGCCACCAAGTGAACCAAAAGGTCAAACCTAGGGGTGCAAGAATTTAAATTTAAACGTAACTATTACATTTAAACCCGGGCTCCATACAAACGGGTCTTCACGCGCTCCTTGCTCCTTGGTCTCTAATTTTTAAAGATAATTCTAACTATTTCTATTACATTAAACTATTTAATTTAAATAGAAACCTTGATCAACAGTCAAGGGGAAGTACATAGGAGGGAGATAGAATTTTACATCAAGAAAAAAAAAATTAGAGAAGACGAGGTACGCAGACCCCATTTAATAAAACCCATTCATTCAAGCATTCAACTAAAATAAAATCCAATCACATTGGTCAAATAGTCCATAATCAATCCCCATTTATTTTCATACATATCACCATATATATCAATAAATAAATATTCATCTCATGAATTAAAACATTCCATATATATATGAGTATCATTTAATGGGCAATTTTAAATTGCATGAAATCCAATTTCAAGATTAAAATAAACTCTTTATTTTAATTATAAAATTATTTAGAATATAATATATAAATATATCATATTTATTTTTATTTTTTTAAAAAGTCACCTTCTTTTATTAAAAGAGTCCTGCAGGTTTATTAAAAAAGTCCTTTCCTGATGGGTCACCTTCTTTTTGGAGTAAGAAAGAGACAACACCTTTTCTTTGCAGAATTCAAGATTAGCACAAAAAAAAATTGTGATTCGTCCCAAAAAAAGTCTTTTTTTTTTCTTTTTTTTTCTTAAAAAATATAATTTTATACAATAAAATTATGCCCAATAAATTATTTTAAATACATACCCATATGTATATGAAATCAAAAATAAATTAATAATTGCATAAAGATTTGGCTCTGATGCCACTGTTGGGTTTGTACGAAATCGTGACGCAATCAAATTGCAAAAATTAGCGGAAGCATGGTATATCAGAGTTTAAAAAAAAATTCTACAAAACCATTACCCGGATCATCCTTTATGCAAATTATTAATTTAAAACGATAAATAAGAAGTTATGGAATCATACCCTTGTAGAACGAAGCTTCCACAGGTACTAGTTCAACTCCTTGTTCTTCGTGATCTCCTTGAATTTCTGGGTTAGATTCCTTTCTTTGATCAACGTTAGCCACCCAAGTGTTTGGCCTCTAGAGATGATCCACCAAGGAAGAGAAATTATCAAGAAGGAGGGTGTTTGGCTTAGTGTTCTATCCTCTATAGAAAAGGAGTACTCTCCAACAATTGGAATTGCATCATCTAATATCTATTATAAGACTTCTCTTATATAGACATTGGTCAACCCTTCTAATCCTATTAGACATGGGATTTCTTTTAATTAATTAAACTCCTTTAATTAATTTAGGCTTCCCACCACATGGGAATAATTAATTAAATTCATTTAATTAATTTGTCTCCTAATCTTATTAGGAATAAATGAGAGTACTAAATATTAAATTAATTACTAAACTCCTTTAGAAATTAAAATAATAATAATTGTAATAATATTAATAAGACTCCACTTATTAATTTATATTTAATATTTCCAAAATATTAAATAATAAGCATTAAGCTATTTAATTTATTCTATCACCATAGATTAAATTAATTATACTTAATGCATTATTACGATTATGCCATTACCTTCTTAAATAATTATTCTTCCTTTTATGGTGTGACCCTTTAGGTTCTCCATATTAAACCGGTTGTGAATAAATCAATTAAAACAATTTTAATCTTATTTAAATAAATAAATTAAACTAATAATCTATTTAAATAAATAATATTTATTCTACAATAGGGATAAGCCTCCGTAGCGATCAACGACTTTCCAGATAATATAGATTTCAACATTAATCATAAAAGAACCTGTGAGTTAATAGTTACCATACAATTCAATCCTTCCACCATACAATGTCCCAATTAAATATAAGACATGGATTTACTGTCAAGTCTTATTTTATTTAATTATATGTATTTCGATTAGAAAATGCACAACTCCAAATAATGCAAATTAAAAACTCCTTTCTAATTTCATTTCACCTTGGCCAAGGATTCCTGGGTTGTCATTTAACGAATCACATAGGACATATCTCCTCTTTTACTAGAGGTGGTAGATTCTTTATTGATCATTCATTATCTCCATATGTAACTCATTATACCCAAGTATACCCTATATATGCCTTAAAAGGTTTTAAGAAATAAGTCAAAGTATAATTTGTTATATACAAGATACTATGATGATCTCAAGTCCAAGGATCACTTGTACTACTATCACATTAGGAATTCCTATTGACATGCGAGTAAAACTCCATTAGGTATTCCATAGCGAATCACGTTCAGTGAACTTATTCTCCAATAAGCACCTACATACTTGCTTTAGTGTCTCCACACAAATGATCATGAGATCAATCATCCTCATCCAATGAGCAAGCAACATATGTACCAATCTATCCGGATTTACTAATCCCCTTTTTAGTAATCCCACGATTGGGAACTATTTTAGTTTTAAAACTTTCTAAGAATTTAGATCTCATTAGCATGATCATCATCATGATTCTAAAAGCTTTGCTTAAAACTATGGGTTATTTACATATTATAAAAACAGCAACATGTAGATAATTAAATGCCTTTAATAAATGAATATTTTATTAATAAATAAATAAGATTGTTTACAAAGTACGTGCTTTATCATCATACATGATTGGCTTGTATGCACACTACTATCAGCTTTGAAATTGGAAGAGATGGACGGTGAGGAATTCCCGCAATTGATCAATTCCGACTAGGTGAAAAGGTATTATGTCTAAGACCCCTTTTCACCTTCTGACTGGATTGCTATGTCTTGATAAAAAAAAGAAAAGAAAAAAAATGAAAAAAAGAAAAAAGAAAAGAAAAAATATATCAAGTCTAGTTTTTCAGGTCTGAACCTGAATTACGAAAGACCTGATCTCCTATCTATGGGAGTACGTAGGCAGCCATTTATGGTGCGGTCTAACCTTGGAAAAACATCAAAAACCTCATCAAATCAAACTGAGAAACATCAAAATCTTATCAAATCAAACTCAAACCCCAAATAAACCCCTTTCAAACTTTTCAGGTCTGAGCCTGAACTACAAAAGACCTGATCTCCTATTTGTGGGAGTACGTAGGCAGCCATTTATGGTGCGGTCTAACCTTTGAAAAAGTCAAACACTTTCCTAACCTATACAGAAATCCAAAACCTATCCATCAAGCCGAAACCAATCGACGGCTCATGCGGAGATGACCTAGCGACATCTCATCATCATTCCTGCTGAATCTGATGCCACATGACGAGACTAGTTCCATGTCGACATAATAAATCACGAAGTGAAAATAACAACAGTGGACATGGTTAGACATGCGCAAACAAGGGAAGTGAACTAAACTTGCTTTTGTTAATATATACAACTGTTTAGAATACAAAAGTTGATTCTAACCTATGACAAGTGATAATAACAAAGTCTCTACAAGAAAATAAAACAGAGCTATAAATAAGTGGTAAGACGAGCCAACATCGCCAAATATCCAGCAGTCTCTGTAGTCGAGGGAGCAGCTCTGAGCTCATGCTCCAACATGTCAACCCTCCTCAGCATCTCCGCTGCCATGTGGAAAATCTCCTCTTGACTCTGCACTACACCTTGTATATGATCGATGAGTCCATCTGAGAAAGTCTCAGCTGCATCTCTATTAATGATGGCCTGATCTTTGGAAGCACGGGCTGCATCTCTCTCAGTGATTAGCAGTATCCCTACCAGCTACGGTGGTCAACCATAGAGCCCGAGCCTAATCTCTCTCAAATGTCACCAGCTGAAGCTGTCTATCCATCGCTTCCACGGAAACTAAGGCCAAACGTGGGATAGTGCTCACTAAAGAAGCTGTCAACTCTACAAATAACGCATCCTCAGTCGGAGATATAGGATCCTCCATCGGTTTTGCCGCATCCGTGGACCAACCAACGTCATCAGATAAAGATCATGTACCAACCTGATCTGCTGTCTCTGGTGCCAAATCTGACTCAAGCCAAGCTGAATACTCTGCAGAGCGGCCCGGATGGCAATCTCTAAACTCTGCTGTCTATCGATGAGACCAGAACCCATAAACCTGAGCCAAAGCAACCTCGGTAACTGAGCAGATGGGGAATCGATAATCCTCAATCCCCTCAAATGCATGGACCTCCTGGTACTGATCAAACTGACCCATCACCGCCAGAGGATGATAGGTCGTCACACACCTCAAACCAGCCAAGGGGAGGAAATCCAGGTCAGCGACATGGGTGGTGAAACTCATAAAGGAGCAGTACCCAGAATACATGACTATAGCAAAAGGCTCCTCCATGGCACCCAAAAATGAAGTCCAGGACGCCTCATCGACGCAAGAAGTCGGGCGATATGAATAAACCTGAGATAGGCCATGTCCAAAACAGAAACCATGACGACGAAGCCGCCTTATCGGTCAGGGGTGCGTCGTTAACCAGATGTATAAAAGCACTGGACTACCTCTAAACTCTTGATCACCAGCGTCATGGCAGATAGAGGCTGAAATCAATGTCTCTGCCAGGATAAGGGGAAATATAGTAAAGTCCTCTCGAAGAGCCCTAACAGCCACCGACATCGCCACATCCAGATGATCGGTATAAAATGGCATGTATAGATAAGCTACGAGGCACATAACCAAGGCATCCACGCAGGCAACGTACCAGCGCTCCTCCGCAATGGAGAAGTCTCCGTGATACACAGTGAAACTATTCGCGGAAGAAAAATGCCTAAACATAAAGTCCATAGAGATGATGTGGCTACCACCCACCTCGGCCATCACAACTGCTCTCCTCAATCCAGCCATCGTCATGAACTGGCGGTGCATATGGCCCAAAGCCACTCGAGCATATGGCCCCTCTATCGACAGTCCTAAAATGCGACTATACTCCTCCAATGTAGGAGTCAACTCGGCTGAGACGAATCGGAAGACATGACACTCAGGAGTCCAATACCTGTGTATCCCGGCAATAAATCCCTCCAAAATCTAGAAGGACAGTAAAGACATGGAGTGGCCTAGCGCACGGCTGACATCGATACGATCGGTGGATGGCAGCTGGTCATACCAAACCCTCAAGCTGGTAGCTATATGGCTAGCAGGAAGGTGGTCCAAACGTACCACTGTAGAGGAAGACATCTGTAAAACCTGTGTCAATAAGACCATACAGGGGTCAATCTCTATCCAATCATTTAAATATATCTAAAGCATGCATCATACTAATGATAAAACAACATGTGTGACGAATAAATAAGAAGCATCATATATAAATATCTGCCAAGTACATTAGTTTCATAAACATCACTGTCATACCTATGATACATGTGAAAACTAAAAATAAAAAGTACAGGATATTGGGGCACAAATGCCCAATGACTAACAGAGGACCTATGGACTCGTCCCCTCATCAAAATCATCCAAGAAGATGAGGGTCTCATCAAACTGATCAACCTGAGGTAGTCTACCAGGAGTGGCTGATCCTCCCCAGCCGGCAAGCGAGCGGGCTCGGTCAAAAGCTGTACCCATCGGCTAATACGTGGAACCGGAACCTCAGAGGGGGTCCTACGCCGGCGAACTCCCGATGAAATCGGACGTCCAGTGGTACGACTAAGCTCCTCAAGTTCCATGTCTGAACAATGAGTTCGTAGGAATTAAAGCCAAGTCAGGTATATTCTTACCACTTGCAAATTTCAAATTAAACCCATAAAATATGGTCATCACATCATGCATGTCTTACATGTGTTATTAAATGTGTATGTCATTTGCATCTTAGTACATCTATAATGTATCTATGATCCGGACATTTGGTTTATGAATTTTTTTTGCCAGAGTCTCTTTTATAAAACAGACAATCCACAAGCCCGAAGCATGTATTAAATCACCCTATGAGGGTACATCATCACAACCAAGCATGAAAACATCAATTTCAACTGTTATTCTAACACATATGTACAATGTATGTCTAGATTAACTGATAAATGGCAATATCTCACATTCATATGATCCATAGGATGATTTGTATCCATCCATTGCATCATAAACACATTTATCCATCTATGCATGCATACATGTTAGATATATTGCCTTTAAGAAAGGAAATACGTGTTTTCGCCAATGAAAACATGAAAGAACGGAGTTTAGACGTTACCCGTAGTCCGAAGGAGTATACGGTTGGCGGATCGCTCCAAATCAAGCCGAAATCGAGTATAAATGAAGAAACGCTTGGTTTTGTAGAGAGAAACAAGATGAAATTCGAATGGAATGGGTGAAAATGAGGCCTCCCGAAGGTATAAGCTCGAACGCGAGTAGCCTTGAACATAGTTTCTCTAGCCGCAACTATGTATGCGGCTACCTTAAGTGGGTCCTGTAGCATTCTGTTTGGCAACACGATGTCCAGAACGTGTTCTTTTGGGTTCAGAATGGTCACATTATGAAAAATGATGCCTTTCTGGGATAGTTTGAAACCCCGAAAACCCTAAAAATCCTCCGAAACAGCAGAAGGTCAGCGAAGATCAGACAACCCGACGTTGAACGCTGGAAGACCAGGAAATCAATCAAAATTAACCTTACAACATGTAATCCACCGACAATGAATCATTGAAGGCGTCGGCTTGACCCCGACGATGTAATCCACCGACAACAAATCAGTGAAGGCGTCGGCTTGCCCCTGAGCATGTAATCCAGCGACAATGAATCAGTGAAGGCGTCAGCTTGACCCCGACGATGTAATCCACCGACAATGAATCAGTGAAGGCGTCGGCTTGACCCCGATGATGTAATCCACCGACAATGAATCAGTGAAGGCGTCGGCTTGACCCCGACGATGTAATCCAACGACAATGAATCAGTGAAGGCGTCGGCTTGACCTCGACGATGTAATCCACCGACAATGAATCAATGAAGGTATCGACAAATCCCCAATGATGTAATCCGTTGGATACAACCCTACGCAGATCGGTAAATCCCCAATGAATGTAATCTGTTGGCTACAACCTTACGCAGGTCGGTAAATCCCTGATGAATGTAATCCGTTGGCTACAAACCAATGAAGGTCGGCAAATCCCCGATGAATGTAATCCGTTGGCTACAACCCTATGCAGGTCGGCAAATCCCCGATGATGTAATTCGTTGGCTATAACCCTACGTAGGTCGGCAAATTCCCGATGAATGTAATCTGTTGGCTACAAACCAATGAAGGTCGGCAAATCCCCGATGGTATAATCCATTGGGTATAACCCTACGCAGGTCGGCAAATCCCCGATGGTGTAATCCGTTGGCTACAACCCTACGCAGGTCGACAAATCCCCGATGATGTAATCCGTTGGCTATAACCCTATGCAGATCAACAAATCCCCGATGATGTAATCCGTTGGCTACAACCCTATGCAGATCAGAAAATCCCCGATGAATGTAATTCGTTGGCTACAACCCTACGTAGATCGACAAATCCCCGACGGTGTAATCCGTTGGCTACAACCCTACGCAGATCGACAAATCCCGATGATATAATCCGTTGGCCACAACCCAGTGAAGGAATCAGCTCAACCCTGATAATGAATCCGTTGGCTACAAACCAGTGAAGGCATCGACATGACCCCGATGGTGCAATCCATTGATTATAATTCAATGCATGTCGACTCAACCCCGACAATGTAATCCTTAACTTCCTCAGCCGGGGAAGTAACCCTTTTATACATCTCATATACCATTACATCAATCATACATGACATTGCAACATCAATTATACCTTATCATGCATTCTCTGTGTCTATTAAATCTTTATCGTGTTCATTCCATTACATTGCATGAACATAACAAAGAGGGGCATCTGTAGACACTCGAAATTTTGCTTTTGTCGTACTAACCTGCAGAAGGGTAAAAGCATCATTTTACTTCGAAGATAACCTCAAAGTAGGGCAAAAGATCCCGATCATCTCGGAGACAACCCTGGGAATGGTGAAGAGGACCAATGAAGTCTGAACATACCGCAACCCGATCGAAGATCGACGAGCTGAGACAATGATCATTAGAAACCACCTCAGCAAACCTCGAACGATGTACCATCAAGAGATAAGCCTGCAGACTGATATCTAGACCTGGAAGGTATCTCGACTATGAGTATCAACTTCTCAAACCCTAACTCAGTCGAACTCGATCATATCTCGCTGCGTTCGTCAAATACGGTCTGAAAGATCAAACGGCAGACGTCAACTTCTGCCGAATCGAGATCGAAGGAGCCATAAACAAGCCGGGGGGGTCTCACCTGGGTAGCCTCCACCATGTGTGCGGCTAGCCCCATATATGTGTGCGGCTGCCCCGGACAGGTTATAACCCCCCACTTAGTTCATTTAAAAAAAAGAAGAGATAGATATAGAGAGAGAGAGAATGATATTTTTAGAGAGAGAAAGGCTCGGGTTGGTCATCAATATAGTAACTTAAAGCATATTTATTCCATCTAGCATCTCATTGAAGGCATCTTAGTGTTCTTACTTCATCTCGAGAGTCAAAACGCTTGTTCACGCGTCCCCCAAGGTGAAAGAACGCACTTCTAGCTTTGTTTTCTTTGTAAACTATGTTCAAAAGATAGATTAATGAATGATCTTGTTTGAATCTAGCTATGTTTGTTGTATTATAAGCATATTATGTAATAGTTGGTAGTTTTAACGTTTCTATCGGTTATTTATTGCTTTAATACGTTGTATATAGCTTCGGAGACTAGATATACCTCAAGCTAAACTTAAGCTAGTTCCCGAGAGGTTGTTAGCATGATGCTTCAACCCGGGAGCTAGAACAGCTTAAATCTTTGGTATATCTATGGATGTATTTACTTGTAAATGGTCCCGGTTAACCCATATAGCCCTAAATATATATTTAGAGGTGAAAGGGGGGCCGAATCGACGTGAACGGTGATTTCAACCGATGAAATCACTTATTAATGAAGCCGTGGACGTTATGTATATATGAAATGGTACAAATATTATGAGCCTAGGAATCCCGGTGTCGAGATCCCCGAACGAATCCGTCTTGATTCCTACGATGGACCGGTTTTTACTTTGTAAATGCTTTAAATACCGTAAATATCGATGTGCATGTAATATTTGGATCTTGAAGACTGAACTCGAGGGGTTAGTCTCGAGAGCTCGGATTCAAGACCCAGTGATAGTGAAAACCTTCATTATGGGAGCTCGGTTCATCGAGATGGCTTTTATTCCTGATGATTATCCGAACCTTCTTAATGCTTTAGCATACATATCATCAAAATGATTTCTCAAAGAAAACCACAAAGAGCTTTTGATGAAAAATAAAGCGTTTCGAGGTAGATCACGTAATGAACGTAAAGAATAAAAGGAAGTATCGAAGTCCTCGATTCCTAGTCGGGCAAATGATTTGAAAACCTTACTTTCCAAAACCTCATTTCAATTTATATATCTTGTTAAAATTGAATCTTTCGCTAAATCAAATCCTTTGTACCTAGGCGCAAAAGAGGTACAGCACTACTTTCAAGTCACCAAAAAGAATTAGAAACCAACTAATAAAGCTTTCAAAATCACACACACACACACACACACTTTTTGCATAAGAAAATCAATAAGATGCGGTACCGCGCTTGCACGGGAGTCGGGGTGTGCCTAACACCTTCTCCCGTTGAACCTAGCCCCCGGATTCCACGAATCTCGGGTTTCAAGACCAAATCAAAGAGTCACGCATTGGACCATCTTGCGAAAAACTATTAAAACCCGGATGAGTTGGTACATCCATTTCCAAAATACCAACTGGCGATTCTGTCTCAATCGGTCCAATCAATAAAATCAATCTTTCAAAATCGTCGACATATATGTCGGTACTAGTTTCCTACGAAATTTATCCTTTAAAACGGAACCCCAAAAACAAAGCGAAAGGGAAAGGGAAAAGAATAAAAATAGGGAAATCGAGGCACTCCTCTCTCGTCCCACGGACAAGAGACGAGGGCAAACAACTCCAAAAGAGAAAAAAGAGACCTCCTCCTTCAACAAAAGGGAGACCAAGGACTTGATTTTCCGCCCGGCGTCGACAAATATTATGACTAAGATAATATAGAATAAATTATCTTTAGTTCTCAACAGGGAAAAATTTGATAGAATACAATAGACAACAAGTTTTAGATCAACAACTGCAGCGGAAATAACAATCCATTAGAATAGTCAAGTAGAGAATAATGTCTATTATCTTCTATGATTTAAAAGTCCATCATCAATATTTTATCCCTGTAACACCAATCAATAATATTTCCAACCAACAAATTATCCATGCACTAAGGGCCAAAGATATTCGTTTGTATCACCACTGGTCATGATCATGCTAATCACCTGTCCATCTTTGCACTACGGGTCAAAGATATTCATAATTCAACTGTTCATCTTTGCACTACGGGCCAAAGATATTCATAAATCAACTGTTCATCTTTGCACTACGGGCCAAAGATAACGTTCACCAAAATTTAAGAATGATGATGATCAAAAAAATGATATAAAGAACCAATCAAGTGAAATAAAGGATAAATATTAGAGATTTATAATTTAATTTATCCAGAGTTCAAGAATATCCAAATTATCGAGATGAAGATAAAAACATGGATCCAATCAAAGATAATTTGGACATAAAAGGAAAAAAAAATTGTGAATAGTAACTCGTAAATAGTAACTGAGTGAATAGTACCTGATATGAAAAGATTAAATATTTCAATAACAAGTTCAGACCAATATTCCATTAAAATAATAATTCACATGAGTATGAAAGAATATACGAAACAACAATTATATTTTCACCCGTCATGCGGTAATCCGCGTAGACAGATCATTTCCATAATTTAATAAAAATGAATACTGTGACGCCCCAAAATTCCAGGACCGCCACTTGGTCTCTCGAATCGGTTCATCACGTGCTCATGGTAAAACATTACGATAATAATAACTAAATATCACACGATCACAGCGGCAAATCTATTCTAGAATAATTTTCAATGATTTATTATAATTATTCCCCCAAGTCTCGCAACCTACAGTACTTAATAGATTACATAATAATATCAATTAACGACTTATTACATAACCTAACTTAAGCTTAAACATAATCAAAACCAATCTTACTACATCATCTTAATACAACATTAAAATATTTAAAACATATAAGAGACAAACTAATTGGTAGCCTTGCCCTTTCCCTTATCAACGCCCGAAGGTTCGCCATGCTCTGCCTTAACTGAAATGTTTTAGGGAAAGCAAGAATGAGCACAAATTGCCCAGCAAGTAATATATAACAAGGTGAGTAATAAGATTCCCAATTCTCGAAAAGGTATAACAAGGTTTGATAGTTCAAGGATAACAAGAATATCAACAGTTCTCAATAACAGTCGCTAAGGACAGAATAATATCAATATGATTCAATAATACGTCAATTTAAGATTTTAAATAATTGAATACTGAGTAGTCACTAAGGACTATGAACTTCTACTAGAATTGACAGTAATAAATTGAAAATCCAATAAAAACAGGTACAACAGGTGATCAACCTAAAGTACCATCGTTATGCATAACAATCAATCATACTCAAGTGTGCACGTCGGTTCTCCGACAATTATATATCCCCTTCAAAGAAGGTTGTTCTTCTCAGTCAAATACAAGATCCCGCACCAATCAATTAGTTTGGGTCATTTTTCAATAACATAAGTCTAGCCAAATCAAATGGCATAGACACTTTCACAATATTCAAGAACAATACTAAGTTCAACATGAATAATAGCTTTAATGAAATAAGAGTTCAAGTATGCTAATTCAATTCAAACAATTAAGCAGGAAACTAGTTCGCAATATACAAAGATAGAATACTTGTATCCAAAGAGATAAGTTTTAGATACTCGCTTACGATATCCGTTGAATAAAGTAATGCAAGGGTTTAGGATACTTGCCTTATGCGTAGTTTACTCACGTAAAGCTAGCCAACACTTTGGAATCCTATTTATAATGTATTATATGTATAGGATTTTCATTAGTTAACACATCCGTTACACAACTTATTACTCAATATACATACATGTTACTATCTTAGTCACATGTCATACTTATTCTCATATGACATGAAATCAGATTATATGTTATTACGAATCAAGTACATAGTTATAACATAAATGATATTATAGCAACTCATCATGTTCAAGTAGCTATGATCCTTTGACCCATGGGCTTCCATTATATAAGTTAAACATTATCTTGTTACTTAATCATCACCTACGTACACATATCAGTAGGGTGTAAACCATTTCTAGCAATGTAGGCATCATATAAGCTATCTGTCCAAAAATCAGATTGTCAAACTGCATGGCTTCTGATTCCAGGACGGGCAGCTGCGCCATGGCTAAGCCTAGGGCCAGCGCAGCTGCGCAGCCTTCTGGCCAAGCCAAGGCTGAGCTGTGCCTTATGGTTTCTGTCCGATCATGCAAGCCAACAACACCACATAGCATATAAACATATTAAAAGATACTTTTATGTTTGCACAACCATTTCTCGTTTCAAATATATATGATATGGATTCTAAGTCAATACTTTCAATAACTTAAAGCCATTCAAGGATACGAACTCATAAGGTCTAACATGCTCTCTTTTTAAACACTTAAATTATTCACATAACTTGCATTAAACATGTTCATAAGTGTCGAAATTCAAATCTCAATGTAACATGTCGACGTTCACGTTCAACACTTATACTTTCATTAATAAAGTTTGCTAATAAGCTCTAACACGTTCATGCTACATTATGAAATTTATATACGTAAGTTAATGTGTCCGACATGTATGTCAAGGCCATATAAACATACCCAAAAATTAGAATATATATATGATCTTTATATGTCATGGTTTGCCTTTAAAAACTTATATTTTCGCTCGAAATGTTTACTGATCGAGGTTTAGCATGCTCACGTCATACTATGAAACACGTATACACAAGTCAACATTCATTTCATGTGTTTCTAGATGGTACTAACGTGTCTCGAAAGTCAGAATATTAACATGCGTCATATATGTTTAACGTCCGTTTATAAACCTTATGTTCCCTTCGAAAACTTTAAGTGCGTTTCCAAACTACATGTTGTTTTGTTAACCATGCATGCTAATATACTAAAACATGCTTACATTGCCTCATTATGTTTATATATATATGTTACACAAGCTAGCATGCTGGTTTAAGCCATATCAATTACTTAACACACAACAGGATTTAAGCAGATTGCAGAAAACTGGAGCAGGGTGCCGGCGCAGCTGCGCCGCATCCCAGGCTTAAACTGGCGCAGCTGCGCCACTACTGGTTCGCACCAAACAGCAGGCAGCTACGGCAGTTTCTAGCCCAACTCACAAAATGGCTTCACGAAAATAGTTTTTAAACAACTACATTCCAGTTCAAACATGTATATAAGCCATATAGCAACTAAACAAACTTCCTTCAATCCAATTATAGTCCAATTTGGCATAATCAGAAATTGAAATTTTTGACAGAAAAATGAAAATGAAGAACATGAATCATGTAATTATACCTTTGCTATGAATTAAGCTTGATGCTATCTCAATAACACTGATATATATATATATATGCTCTCTATTCTCACTTAGCCAAAATGCTCAGCAAAAGAAATGTGAAGAAACATGGCTACTATTTATAGACGAATTATTACACAGACAATTCAATTATATTGCAATCCAAACTAACAGATGAATGGATTGCATGCTAGATAAGAGGGAGTTGGTAAATGGTTGGTAAATCTCATCATCAAAACCACTCCCCATTGATCATTGCTAGCTAAGCTTGGGAGAAGAATGGGGAGAATAGGCCTTAGCCTTTTTTCCATACACGTGAAGGAGAAGGAAAGTGACTATTATATTGGGACAAGGCCATATATCAGCATTCTAGAATTTGTATATATACACAACACTTATGCCAAAATATGTTACATGTATATATACTATATAATTAGGCCACAATTATATTTACAATGTAATTCTAATGATACTAACATGGATTCACATAATGTAGTAAGTGTGAATTGTACACATATAATTCATGTACATTTTTATCATACTGGTATAATTTAATCGGATGTTATCACATTACATTATCTCATGTATTATTAAATTGTTCACCATATATTCATGATGTCTCACTTTATTAAAATTAATAGTTTACAATATGTTCATGATATATTATACAGTGTATACCCACATATTTATTATCACATAAGTATTATCATGCATTCATAACATATAGTTTTAACATGTACATAATATAATCACATTATGCTTCATGTTAAAATATGGTTTCTATGTGTAATATATTCACATTGCATTATATAACATAGCTTATGTATATACATACATGGTCACACTTAAGTGTCTCTCTACACTATATAATATAGTTGTATTCCATATACTATATATATTCAAGTATTGCACATTTGCACATATCAATTAATATAATCTTATTATATTAATAACTCACTTATTTGTCAAATAAATAAATCATTTATCTCATTGATTAATTAATGATAGTATTAATTAATCCATTCCTCATTGATTATTAATTACACCAAATTAATAATCATAGGATTAATTATCACATTAACAAATATAAATCTCAGCATAATTATAAACAAGTGGTTTATTATTATTATATTTCTTGCAATAATAATAATCACGTATTATTAATCAATCACAGTTAATATTCCATAACCATCAACTAATATTTTACAATAGCAATTAACAATTAATATAGATTAATTGTTTACTTAATAATTCATTCGTTAATTAATATAATCATTAATAATTCTCAATAATTAATTAATATTTTACAATAACAATTAATATAGATTAATTGTTCGCTTAAATTAATATAATCATTTTTATATTACGTCACTGTGCCACACAAGGCATTTCATCGAGTTTATCGTAAACTCCATCAATTTCTCAATTATTATAATTATTCAATTTAATATAATTGAATTAATCATTCTCATAACACAAAATCATTATATTCAAATAAATTCTCATTCCCATTAATATATTTATTTAATAATATTAGGAAATTCTCGGGTATTACATCCTCCCCCCCTTATAAAAATTTCGTCCCGGAATTGCTACAAGGTTACACAAACAAATGGGGATAATCCCTCATTATCCTATCTTCTAATTCCCACGTTGCCTCCTCGACATCGTGGTTACGCCAAAGTACTTTTACAGACGAAATAATTTTATTTCTCAAGGTTTGCTCTTTCCTATCTAATATCTGGACAGGAATTTCTTCATACGCCAAGTTCTTCTCCACTTGAATGGGCTCGTAAGAAATCACATGTTTGTAGTCGGCCTTGTACGGTCGCAACACGGAAATGTGAAATACGTTGTGGATGTGCTCCAACTCGGGTGGTAACGCAACTTTGTATGCCACTTCGCCCACTCGCTTCAATATCTCGAACGGTCCTATAAATCTTGGTCTCAATTTTCCTTTCTTGCCGAAACGGATCTTTCCTTTCCATGGAGATACTTTCAAGAAGACAAAACTATCGACTTTGAAGTCTCGGTCCTGCCGATGCAAATCTGCGTATTTCTTCTGGCGATCTTGAGCTGCTACTAATCTGTCTCTTATCACTGTCACCACGTCTGCGGTTTGTTGTACTAACTCTGGTCCGAGTATTCGTCGTTCTCCGACTTCGTCCCAACATAATGGCGTTCTGCACTTTCTTCCGTAAAGAGCTTCGTACGGTGGCATGCCGATACTCGCATGGTAACTATTATTATACGCAAATTCGACTAAGGGTAGGTGGTGTCCCAATTTCCCTTAAAATCCATCACGCAAGTCCTAAGCATATCCTCCAGCGTTTGTATAGTTCGCTCACTCTGTCCGTCTGTCTGAGGATGATAAGCAGTACTCAACCTCAACTGTGTTCCCATTCTTTCTTGCAAACTCTTCCAAAAATTGAACTTGAAGAGCGGATCTCGATCAGAGACAATTGATACCGGCACTCCATGTCGTGAGATAATTTCTTTTACGTATAAGCTCGCTAACTGATTTAAACTGTAGCGGATCTTGATTGGTAGAAAATGTGCGGTCTTGGTTAGTCGATCCACGATAACCTAAATAGCATCATAACCTTTCTGTGTAACTGGAAGTCCTACCACGAAGTCCATGGTAATATGCTCCCATTTCCACTCTGGTATTTCTAACGGTCGTAGTAAACCACTCGGCCGTTGATGCTCTGCTTTAACGCGTTGGCAAGTCAAACATCTACTGACGCACTCTGCGACTTCCCATTTCAAATTAGGCCACCAAAAATGTTGCTTTAGATCTTGGTACATCTTTGTGCCTCCCGGATGAACGGAATATGTCGTATTGTATGCCTCGTGCAAAATCTCTTCCCTCAACTCGGTTACCGCTGGTACCCATACTCTTTCTTCAAATCTTAAGATACCGTCTTTATCCATTCGAAATTTCTCTTCTTCATTTTTTGTGATCCTCTTTCGAATTTTCTCACACTCTTCATCCTTCTCTTGTGCTTCTTTTACTCTATCCAATAATGTCGGATGAGCTTCCATTACAAACAACTTCTCTCCAGGCTCCTTTAGTTCTTTTACTTCTATTTCCAATTTATCCATCTCTCTTATCAATTCTTCCTGAGTCGTCAAATTAAACAACTTCTCCCTTCCTTTCCTGCTCAGAGCGTCGGCAACCACATTCGCCTTCCCCGGGTGATAAAGAATATCGCAATCATAGTCTTTGATTAATTCTAACCATCTCCTCTGCCGCATGTTCAACTCCTTCTGTGTGAAGATATACTTTAGACTTTTATGGTCCGTGTATATCTCACATTTTTCTCCGTATAAATAATGCCTCCATATCTTTAACGCAAAAACTACTGCCGCTAACTCTAAGTCGTGAGTAGGGTATCGTTTTTCGTAATCCTTTAATTGTCGTGATGCATATGCAATGACCTTGTCGTGCTGCATAAGCACACAGCCAAGTCCCTTGTGCAATGCATCACTATACACCACAAAATTTCCCGCATCATCTGGTAATGATAATACAGGTGCTTCGCTCAATCTCCTCTTCAACTCCGGAAAACTCTCTTCACATTTGTCGGTCCATACAAATTTCACCGTCTTTCTAGTCAAATTGGTCAACGGGGTTGCTATCTTAGAAAAATCTTGGATAAATCTCCGATAGTACCCAGCTAACCCTAAAAAGCTTCTCACCTCCGTCGGTGTTTTCGGTTGTTCCCAATTACTTACTGCTTCAACCTTCGCAGGGTCTACAGAGATTCCATTCTTATCCACCACGTGGCCTAAGAATTGAACCTTCTCCATCCAAAATTCGCACTTAGAAAATTTTGCATACATCTTCTCCTTCCTTAGTGCCTCCAAAATAATCTTTAGATGTTCGGCGTGTTCTTCCTCTGTCTTCGAGTAGATCAAAATGTCGTCGATAAAAACCACTACAAAATTATCCAAGTATGGCTTAAAAACTCGGTTCATCAAGTCCATAAATGCTGCCGGAGCATTAGTCAATCCGAATGACATTACCAAAAACTCGTAGTGTCCATAATGGGTTCGAAACGCAGTCTTTGGTACGTCCTCATCCCTCACTTTCAGTTGATGATATCATGTTCGTAGGTCGATCTTTGAGAAACACTTTGCTCCCTTCAGTTGATCAAATAAGTCGTCTATCCTCGGTAGCGGATATCGGTTCTTGATCGTTACTCTGTTCAATTCTCGATAATCGATACAGAGCCTCATTGATCCGTCCTTCTTCTTAACGAATAGCACTGGTGCTCCCCAAGGAGAAACACTCGGTCGAATGTAACCCTCATCCAACAACTCTTGCAATTGTATCATCAATTCCTTAATTTCTACTCCCTTTTTCCGAGTATCAACGATGTAAGCTAAATATCCTACACATTCTTTCCTTAACAATTTCTTGGCCTGCATCATCGTAACGCAACACGATTGCTTAAGCGATGAGCTACCATAAAACACTACCTTAGACTTACTCGGAGTCTGAAGGTTCACACATTTGTTCTGACAGTCAATTATCGCAGCATGGTTATACAACCAATCCCTTCCCAGTATTACGTCAAATTCTCCCAATCTAATAGGAATCAAGTCTACGCTCAGTTCATGTTCTCTAATGTTTGCGTGACAATCTCGATAAATGTATTCTACAGGGATCACTTCCTTATTAGCAACTTCTATGATCAAAGGATTTTCTAATCGTTCTCGGGGTGTACTAAGTCTACTAGCAAATTCTTCAGATACAAAAGAACAGGTGGCACCCGAATCAAATAATACATAAGCATTTATATCATTGATTGGGATTATACCTGACACCACGTCCTTCGCAGCCACGGCGTCTTGGACGGTCATGTTAAAGGTTCTGGCGGTTGGGCGGTTGGATTGTGCCGGTCCACCGATCATCAGCTTATTGCCTCCTTGCTGATTACTACCCCCGCCACTTCCCTTCTTTGGGCAGTCCTTAATACGGTGCTCAGTTGAGCCGCAAGCAAAACACCCTTGGATCTTCTTTGGTTTCGGACAGTTGGGCGAGATGTGCCCTTCCTGTCCGCAGTTGTAGCAAGTGCCACGTCCCTTCCAGCACTCGCCCTGGTGATTCTTCCCAAACTTCGGGCATCCTTCAGCCCTCTTCTTGAAACCTCCACGAAAATTCCCTGATTGATTATTGTTGTTTTTGTTGTTGTTGTTATTCTCCCACTTTCTCTTTCCCAAGTTGCTTCCTCCGCTACTGCTTCCTCCCGTACAATTTTCTCCTCCAGCATTCTTTCCTTTCTTTTCTTTGTTATACAGACTTAAGGCCTCACTGCCACCTTCCGCAATGATTGCCTTCTCTAGTAATGTTGCAAAGGAATCAATTTGAAGAACTGATACCTTATTGAACAGCCACGGCTTCAACCCTTGTTCGAAACGTCTAGCCTTTCTCTCTTCATCACCAACTTGGTGCTCCACAAATCGTGCTAGTTCGTTAAACCTAGCCGCGTATTGCGCCACCGTCATCTCACCTTGTTTTAACTCTAAGAATTTCACCTCCATCCGATTCTTCATACTCTTTGGGAAGTAATTCTCGAAGAACAGCGTCTTAAACTTGTCCCAAGCTATTATCCCTTCTCCAGCTCTTTATTGATTAACCTCCCACCAGTAGTTCGCTTCTCCCCTCATCATGTACGTGGCAAACACCGTCTTCTGATCTTCGCCTATGCTAGCTATAGTGAAAGCTTTTTCGATCTCTTTGATCCATGTTTGTGCGACGATTGGGTCGGTAGTTCCCTCGAACTCTGGGGGTCCAACACTCTTAAAGTCTTTAAAGGTTGTTACTGGCACAGTCTGAGGGTTCGGGCGAACGGGTTCATTGTTCCTTCCCCTTAAGGCTTCTCCTAACAAGTCTACCAGTTTCTAGATCGGGTCTACTTGTTCCCTCTCGTTGTTAACATATTCTTCGGGTGCAGTCAATCTACGTCTGGGCGGCATTATCTGCATCACAAGTTTCCATTTTATTATTATTCAAGTATATTACTTAAGTATTTCTTCTAATACTAAAAGAATAAATCTATAACACGTTTCCAAAATAAACTTCATTTATATTCATATGCCAAATCGTTTCATTACATGATTTTCCTAGCATACTGCTATAAATGTTATCACATATATCCCCTAATATCACAAAAGACGGGGAATATACCAACCTACTACCATACTACCCCTCTAACAAAAACTAACTCGAGGTTTACATCATCATCCCACATCTTACACAAAAGATCGGGATTGCATCATAGTATATACAATATATAAAGATAAATTCTGCTAAACTACTACTAGACTGACTAAGGGAATCTCATCCCATCATCCCGCGCTCCACTGCGCTCTTGTACTCCAACTGTGCTATATACGCAACCAGCTCTCTGCTCAAGGTATGTAGAGTCTATCCCTGTTCTGCCGGGTAGTGGTACACACCATCAATCACCCTTTCAAAAGCTGAACGGAACACATACCCCATCTTGTTCATCTTTCTCTTCTTGCACCTGACCTCGTCCTCAAGGTCGACAGCTCTCTCATTGGACGCTTCCCACTTCTCCTCGAAGTGTAACCTATCCATCACCTCCAACTATAGCTGAGTACGGAGTGCCTCTTTCTTAGTCTTCTCACTCAGTTCCCTCTGCTCAACCTCTTCTAGCTTCTCTGCCAAAACTACATTCCTAGCCACTGACCTGTGAAACAGAGTCCCCATCTGGATCCCTGCCTCCCTACGTTAGGCAATCTCCACCTCTAACTCTTGCATAGCCAGCTTCCTCTGGTGGTCCTCGTCCCTCAGCTTCTGGAACTCGGACTCTCTCTCTTGGGCCTCCGCCTCCAGCTCCTGGACCCTGCAGTCTAACTCTAGGATCCTCTCCTTGTACTCTCCTAACATCTGCTCCTCTATAGTAGCCTCATCAGAGTCCTCTATTGGCTCATCCTCCATCGGCTCCTCCTCTGGATCAGACTCTATCTCAATCTCGTCCTCGTCGTCAGACTCGAACGGTGCAACAGCCTTCACTGGTGTAGCCTCTAGAGGTGCCTCGTATACTACGTGTATATCCCTGGGCTCCTCCTCTGCCACCCTACTAGGTACCCCTGTGTCTGTCATCCTACAATCACAAACACAAGGTAAACAAACAGCAACTCCATTAGAATGTTAAATAAAACATAAGTTCATTGTATAGAATGAAGTTACATTTCATAACAGACTAAGTCTCTCAAGGAAAACTCTACATGAGTTTTATCTCCTTCCTAACTTCTAAGTTCGCCTAAGTTATAGTCTAAGGACACTCGTTCCTAAGGTTTATAACTACAGCTTTGATACCAACCTGTGACGCCCCCAAATTCCAGGACCGCCACTTGGTCTCTCGAATTCGGTTCATCACGTGCTCATGGTAATACATTACGATAATAATAACTAAATATCACACGATCACAGCGGAAAATCTATTCTAGAATAATTTACAATGATTTATTATAATTATTCCCCCAAGTCTCGCAACCTACAGTACTTAATAGATTACATAATAATATCAATTAACGGCTTATTACATAACCTAACTTAAGCTTAAACATAATCAAAACCAGTCTTACTACATCATCTTAATACAACATTAAAATATTTAAAACATATAATAGACAAGCTAATTGGTAGCCTTGCCCTTGCCCTTATCAACGCCCGAAGGTTCGCCATGCTCTGCCTTAACTGAAATGTTTTAGGGAAAGCAAGAATGATCAAAAATTGCCCAGCAAGTAATATATAATAAGGGTGAGTAATAAGATTCCCAATTCTCGAAAAGGTATAACAAGGTTTGATAGTTCAAGGATAACAAGAATATCAACAGTTCTCAATAACAGTCGCTAAGGACAGAATAATATCAATATGATTCAATAATACGTCAATTCAAGATTTTAAATAATTGAATACTGAGCAGTCACTAAGGACTATGAACTTCTACTAGAATTGACAGTAATAAACTGAAAATCCAATAAAAACAGGTACAACAGGTGATCAGCCTAAAGTACCATCGTTATGCATAACAATCAATCATACTCAAGTGTGCACGTCGGTTCTCCGACAATTATAT
The DNA here is from genome assembly GCA_020205555.1 of Panax stipuleanatus. NCBI lineage: Eukaryota > Viridiplantae > Streptophyta > Magnoliopsida > Apiales > Araliaceae > Panax > Panax stipuleanatus. Next base: position 47,996,489 of record CM035123.1, read on the forward strand.
ATTCCCTTCAAAGAAGGTTGTTCTTCTCAGTCAAATACAAGATCCCGCACCAATCAATTAGTTTGGGTCATTTTTCAATAACATAAGTCTAGCCGAATCAAATGGCATAGACACTTTCACAATATTCAAGAACAATACTAAGTTCAACATGAATAATATCTTTAATGAAATAAGAGTTCAAGTATGCTAATTCAATTCAAACAATTAAGCAGGAAACTAGTTCGCAATATACAAAGATAGAATACTTGTATCCAAAGAGATAAGTTTTAGATACTCGCTTACGATATCCGTTGAATAAAGTAATGCAAGGGTTTAGGATACTTGCCTTATGCATACTTTACTCACGTAAAGCTAGCCAACACTTTGGAATCCTATTTATAATGTATTACATGTATAGGATTTTCATTAGTTAACACATCCGTTACACAACTTATTACTCAATATACATACATGTTACTATCTTAGTCACATGTCATACTTATTCTCATATGACATGAAATCAGATTATATGTTATTACGAATCAAGTACATAGTTATAACATAAATGATATTATAGCAACTCTTCATGTTCAAGTAGCTATGATCCTTTGACCCATGGGCTTCCATTATATAAGTTAAACATTATCTTGTTACTTAATCATCACCTATGTACACATATCAGTAGGGTGTAAACCATTTCTAGCAATGTAAGCATCATATAAGCTATCTGTCCAAAAATTAGATTGTCAAACTGCATGGCTTCTGATTCCAGGACGGGCAGCTGCGCCATGGCTAAGCCTAGGGCCAGCGCAGCTACGCAGCCTTCTGGCCAAGCCAAGGCTAAGATGTGCCTTATGGTTTCTGTCCGGTCATGCAAGCCAACAACACCACATAGCATATAAACATATTAAAAGATACTTTTATGTTTGTACAACCTTTTCTCGTTTCAAATATATATGATATGGATTCTAAGTCAATACTTTCAATAACTTAAAGCCATTCAAGGATACGAACTCATAAGGTCTAACATGCTCGCTTTTTAAACACTTAAATTATTCACATAACTTGCATTAAACATGTTCATAAGTATCGAAATTCAAATCTCAATGTAACATGTCGACGTTCACGTTCAACACTTATACTTTCATTAATAAAGTTTGCTAATACGCTCTAACACGTTCATGCTACATTATGAAATTTATATACGTAAGTTAATGTGTCCGACATGTATGTCAAGGCCATATAAACATACCCGAAAATCAGAATATATATATGATCTTTATATGTCAAAGTTTGCCTTTAAAAACTTATATTTTCGCTCGAAATGTTTACTGATCGAGGTTTAGCATGCTCACGTCATACTATGAAACACGTATACACAAGTCAACATTCATTTCATGTGTTTCTAGATGGTACTAACGTGTCTCGAAAGTCAGAATATTAACATGCGTCATATATGTTTAACGTCCATTTATAAACCTTATGTTCCCTTCGAAAACTTTAAGTGCGTTTCCAAACTACATGTTGTTTTGTTAACCATGCATGCTAATATACTAAAACAAGCTTACATTGCCTCATTATGTTTATATATATATGTTACACAAGCTAGCATACTGGTTTAAGCCATATCAATTACTTAACAGACAACAGGATTTAAGCATATTGCAGAAAACTGGAACAGGGTGCCGGCGCAGCTGCGCCGCATCCCAGGCTTAAACTGGCGCAGCTGCGCCACTACTGGTTCGCACCAGACAGCAGGCAGCTACGGCAGTTTCTAGCCCAACTCACAAAATGGCTTCACGAAAATAGTTTTTAAACAACTACATTCCAGTTCAAACATGTATATAAGCCATATAGCAACTAAACAAACTTCCTTCAATCCAATTATAGTCCAATTTGGCATAATCAGAAATTGAAATTTTTGACAGAAAAATGAAAATGAAGAACATGAATCATGTAATTATACCTTTGCTATGAATTAAGCTTGATGCTATCTCAATAACACTGATATATATATATATATATGCTCTCTATTCTCACTTAGCCAAAATGCTCAGCAAAAGAAATGTGAAGAAACATGGCTACTATTTATAGACGAATTATTACACATACAATTCAATTATATTGCAATCCAAACTAACAGATGAATGGATTGCATGCTAGATAAGAGGGAGTTGGTAAATGGTTGGTAAATCTCATCATCAAAACCACTCCCCATTGATCATTGCTAGCTAAGCTTGGGAGAAGAATGGGGAGAATAGGCCTTAGCCTTTTTTCCATACACGTGAAGGAGAAGGAGAGTGACTATTATATTGGGACAAGGCCATATATCAGCATTCTAGAATTTGTATATATACACAACACTTATGCCAAAATATGTTACATGTATATATACTATATAATTAGGCCACAATTATAGTTACAATGTAATTCTAATGATACTAACATGGATTCACATAATGTAGTAAGTGTGAATTGTACACATATAATTCATGTACATTTTTATCATACTGGTATAATTTAATCGGATGTTATCACATTACATTATCTCATGTATTATTAAATTGTTCACCATATATTCATGATGTCTCACTTTATTAAAATTAATAGTTTACAATATGTTCATGATATATTATACAGTGTATACCCACATATTTATTGTCACATAAGTATTATCATGCATTCATAACATATAATTTTAACATGTACATAATATAATCACATTATGCTTCATGTTAAAATATGGTTTCTATGTGTAATATATTCACATTGCATTATATAACATAGCTTATGTATATACATACATGGTCACACTTAAGTGTCTCTCTACACTATATAATATAGTTGTATTCCATATACTATATATATTCAAGTATTGCACATTTGCACATATCAATTAATATAATCTTATTATATTAATAACTCACTTATTTGTCAAATAAATAAATCATTTATCTCATTGATTAATTAATGATAGTATTAATTAATCCATTCCTCATTGATTATTAATTACACCAAATTAATAATCATAGGATTAATTATCACATTAACAAATATAAATCTCAGCACAATTATAAACAAGTGGTTTATTATTATTATATTTCTTGCAATAATAATAATCACGTATTATTAATCAATCACAGTTAATATTCCATAACCATCAACTAATATTTTACAATAGCAATTAACAATTAATATAGATTAATTGTTTACTTAATAATTCATTCGTTAATTAATATAATCATTAATAATTCTCAACAATTAATTAATATTTTACAATAACAATTAATATAGATTAATTGTTCGCTTAAATTAATATAATCATTCTTATATTACGTCACTGTGCCACACAAGGCATTTCATCGAGTTTATCGTAAACTCCATCAATTTCTCAATTATTATAATTATTCAATTTAATATAATTGAATTAATCATTCTCATAACACAAAATCATTATATTCAAATAAATTCTCATTCCCATTAATATATTTATTTAATAATATTAGGAAATTCTCGGGTATTACAAATACGAAGGGTTAATCACCATGCATGCGGTAGTCCGCGTAGACAGGTTATTCTAACAGAATAATAAGGAACATAATGAATACGAAAGGATTTCACCAGGCATGCGGTAGTCCACATAGACAGGTTATTCCAACAGAATAATAAAGAATGGAATAACACAAAGATTTCACCATTCATGTGGTAATCCGCGTAGACAGGTTATTCCAACAGAATAATAAAGAATGGAATAACAACTCTTACAAGTATTGAAAGAAAATAACTCTCTTCATGTATACGAAAAATAATATCCCTTACCTCAGTAGAAGATTGGATATTGGAATAGTGTAGTAGCAGAATACTCTTCTTCTTTCTCTCTCTATAATTTCTCTCACTATTATAACTTTGCTCTTCAAGAATGGTGAGAAATGAATGAAATTAGCTTGCTATTTATAGGCTAGGAAAAGGTTGGTTAATTACACTTTAGTACCTCCATGTTTACCTCTATTTTTAATTTAGTCCCTCAAGTTTATCAATCTTGCACCTCCACCCCTGCAACCACCTACCAATTACTTTAATTGCAATCATCCACCAATAAGTGGGTCCCACATGTTAACCACTCATTAATTGCTCATTTATCCGATTAATTCCCTGTTTGGTCAATTTAACATCTAAAAATCAACTATTATCAAAATAAATGTCGATTTTCACTAACATTAATATTTCCAACACAATGAAAATATTTTTATCAACCATTCATCAATTATTATTCAAATTAATATTACAGAATCACAATATTGACAACCAGGCCAATCTCAGGAAAGTGGGGGCCTTCCGATAAAGATTTTTCCTTACTGGCGCGCAAATAACTAACCCCTTTCCTGGACAAAACTTTCTAGACATTGCCAATAATACTATCTAATAATATTATTTAAATAATATGAGTGACAATTATTAATTTAATAATGTAAAATATTGTATAGATGATACTGTGACAATAATTGAATCAATAATATAAGATATTGTGCAGCAACTACTGTAGCAATTATTGAATACTGAGTGACTTCTTACGTAAGTATCAATAATCAAAGATGTTGTGCAATACCGTGTACTACTTTGCAACAACGTGTATTACTGTACTTTTATCACCAGGTATTTGAACAGTTTAACGGTAAAAGTTTTACAGTTACTTTTATAAAAATATAATATCTGTCGCTTGTAGACACTCGAAATTTGGCTTTTGTCGTACTAACCCTGCAGGAGGGTAAAAACATCATTTTACTTTGGAGACAACCCCGAAGTAGGACAAAAGAACTCGGTCATCTCGGAGACAACCCCGGGAGTGATGAAGAGGACCAATGAAGTTTGAACATACCTTAACCCGATTGAGGATCGACGAGCTGAGACAGTGATCATCGCAAACCACCTCAGCAAATCTCGAACAACGTGCCATGAAGGACGAGTTAGCTAACTGATATCCGAACTTGGTGGGTATATCTTGGCTATGAGTATCAACTTCCTGAACCCTAATCCAGATAGAATTAAATTAGTCCCTCTGCACTCCTCAAAGACTATCTGAAAGGTCGAGCGGCGAACGTCAACTCTTATCGGACCGGGACTGAAGGACCAACAAATGAACTTGGGGGCCCACTTGGGGCATCCTCAACCATATCTGCAGATAACCGCATATATGGTTGTGGCTGCCTTTGGCAGCTTATAACCCCCACCTTAGTTCATTTTAAAAAAAAGAGAGAGACATTTTAGAGAGAGACTAAGCATTTTAGAGAGAGAAAGGCTCGGGTGGAGTACAAAACAACCAACTTGAAGCTAAATCATCTCATCTAGCACCTATTTGAAGCCCCGATAGTGTTCTTAGTTCATCCTGGGAGTCAAAATGCTTGTTCACGGGTCCCCCAAAGTGAAATAACTCACTTTTGAGCTTTATTTCTTTGTAAATCTTGTTCAAATGATAGATTAATGAAGTATCTTGTTTGAATATAGTTAAACCTGTTGTATTTTAAGCATATTGTGTAATTGTTGATAGATTTTACGTTTCTATCGGTTATATTGTGCTTAATACATTATAAATTGACCGCAGAGGCTAGATATACCCAAATCTAAGCCTAATCTAATTCCCAAGAGGTTTTTAGTGAGACGCTTCAACTTGGGGCTATAACAGCTTAGATTCATGGTATATCTATGGATTTATTATTTTGAACGGTCCCAGTTAACCCTATAGCTCTAATTCTATATTTAGAGGTGAAAGGGGGGCCGAATCGACGTGAAAGGGGGGTCGAATTGGCGTGAACGGTGATTTCAACCTATGAAATCGCTTAGTATCGAGGCCGTGGATGTTATGTACATGTAATATTATACAAATCATGTGAGCCTAGGAATCCCGGTGTCAAGATCCCATAATGGATCCGACTTGATTCCCACGATGGACCGGTTTTTATGTTGTAAATGCTTTAAATAACGTAAATATCGATGTACATGTAATATTTGGATCTTGAAAGCGAACTCGAGGGGTTAGTCTCGAGAGGTCGGATTCAGGATCCCGTGATAGTGACAACTTTAATTATGGGATCTCGGTTCATCGAGATGGCTTTTATGCCCGATGATGATCGAAACCTTATTAACGCTTTTGCATGTATATCATCAAAATGATTTCTCAAAAAAAACCACAAAGAGCTTTTGATGAAATAAAGCGATTCGGGGTAGATCACGTAATTAACGTAAAGAATAAAAGGAAGTATCAAAGTCCTCGATTCCTAGTCGGGCAAAGGATTTGAAAACTTTACTTTTGAAAACCTCATTTTAATTCATATATCTTGTTAAAAAATGAACTTTTCGTTAAATCAAATCCTTCGTACCTAGGCGCAAAAGAGGTACAGCACTACTTTCAAGTCACCAAAATAAAGACTTAGAAACAAACCAATAAAGCTTTCAAAATCAAAACACACACACACACACTTTTTGTATAGAAAATCAATAAGATGCGGTACCGTGCTTGCACGGGAGTCGAGGGGTGCCTAACACCTTCCCCTCGCTTAACCTAGCCCTCGAATTCCACGAATCTCGGGTTTTAAGACCAATCTTTTGAGTCACGCATTGGACCATCTTGCGAAAAACCATTAAAACTCAGATGAGTTGGTACATCCATTTCCAAAATACCAACTGGCGACTCTGTCTCAATCAGTCCAATCAATAAAACAAAATCAATCTTTTCAAAATCTTCGACACATATGTCGGTACCAGTTTCCTAAAAAATTCACCCTTTAAACGGAACCCCAAAGACAAAACGAAAGCGAAAGGGCAGAATAATATAATAATCAGGAAATTGGGGAAATCCACTCTCGTCCCACGGATAAGAGACGATGGAAAACAACTCCAAAAGAGAAAAAGAACCCCCCCCCCTCCTTCAACAAAAGGGAAGGGGCATAAAGAGGACATAATTCTTTTTCCACCCGACGTCGACAGGTGGCGACTCTGCTGGGGGAACAAAGAGGGCTTAAGTCGCGATCAAACTTTTGATTTTCATTTTGCATATGCATTTGTGTGAATGATCCTTGTGTGTGAAAATTGTCTAGATCTTTTAGCATGTTATTAGTGCCTCGCACAATCTTAGTGCTTCGCACAATGTCATCATAATACATACGGTGAGGACGTGAATGTATGTGAATGTATGTTGTGTGGTACCTCCATTAGGAGGCAATCCCGTCAATTATTTATTACTGGACTCCTCTGGGTGTTTCTATTGTGAGGCTCAAGAAAGGTACCACTCAAATCCGCTCCAATTGAAACATGGATGTTTTCATCAAGTAAATTGCTAAGATCTGGGAACCAATTTCAAACAGCCCGTGAGAGTATCTCTAAGATAGGTCAGCCTCTGATAAACTAAATGCGCTGTGTGCTTCTACATACCCTATTTAATCTTATGTGAATAAAAATGACCGTTATCTTGAACTGTTATACATACATCTTTCATATCCTATCATCAATTAGACTAACCTATTGTCTTGCAGGAAAAGATTAAAAAACCATTAAACTGATGCATAGCATATCATGCATCCTTATCCACCAGTATCCAATCTAAACTAGATATCGGTTGTTTTGCAGATTGCTCCTAGAACCAGATCTCGAGCCAAAAAGGCCCTTTCACCAATAGTCGAATAGGCTGAAGGAAGTTCATCAGAACCCATCCCAGTATCTCGAGATGAATTCGAGGACTTTAAGAAGCAAATGGCTAAGCTGATGACCCTGTTAAAAGAACAGTGCAAAGTATCTCAGGAATCTAAGCACAAGAGTTCGACTAAATCCTCTATGCAAGGAGACATAAAAGTACCCGAAAAGGAAGGTGATACCCATACACCCACACCTATCTCTCCCCTCGATGTTGAAGTACCCAAGGAGGCCCCGATCCAGAAGACGACATAGGAAATCATAGACCTCTGGGAGGACAGAGATACTGGAGATATTAGGAAGAAAGTTAGATAGATGGAGGACGCTATCCGGTTTATGAAAGGTACAGGATCCCACGGGAGCGTGAATTACTCGGATCTGTGTATTTTCCTAAAGGCGAGATACCCGGATAAGTTTTAAGTCCCCGAGTTTGAGAAATAAAAAGGACTGGGAGACCCATACACTCACTTGAAAGTCTACATAGGTGAACTTGGAACTTACGCCGAGGATGAAAACCTCAGGATGCAGCTGTTTCAGAAGAGCCTTATCGGTGAAGCCCGAATGTGGTACGCACGGATAGACAATTCTAAAGTCAGAGGTTGGGAGGATTTGGCCCATGCTTTCCTCAACCAATACAGTTTTAAATCCTAGATGGCACCTGATCGTTACCAGGTTACCAAAGTCAAGAAACTGGGTAATGAATCGTTCAGAGAATACACTAGAGGTGGAGGCGAATGGCAGCCCAATTCAACCCACCAATGGATGAGGGGAAAATGGTGACAACCTTCATTGATATACAAGAAGCCCCTTTCTATGAGAGAGTCCTCGTCGGGTTAGGAAAATCCTTCTCCGAAATGATTAAACATGGGGAAATGGCAGAAATGGGTTTAAAGTCTGGAAAAATCAAAGACCTCACTGCTTTAGAAGCCGTAGCCGACCATATAAAGTCAGGAAATTATGCCAATGCTCCCAAGAGAGGATCGAAGAGGAAGGAAGAAGATGTATCATTAGTATTGCAAGGACAATCTGCTAACAAGAGCCCTAACTCATCAATCCAGAGGCAGAACCCTCATCCAGTGAATACTCGAAATCCTACTGCAATGAAAGTTGGGGAAAACAAGCGAAGAAGGATATTCACTCCTTTGGGAGACTGCTAGGAGAACATATTAGCCTTACTGATCGCCCAAAAAAAGATTGTTGATCTTGCTCCGCCTTCCGACCCAAATGGAAGGCAATTCGATTCCAGCAAAAAATGCGCCTACCATTCCAACTCACCGGGGCATGATACTCAGGAATGTTGGACTCTGAAGCATAAAATTTAAAACTTGATTGACTGCGGGGAGATTATTGTCAAAGCGCTCAAGTAGCCGAATGTCAACAAGAACCCTCTGCCTCAGCATATAGAGGAAGGAGTCAATATGATTAGTGCCGAAAGCAGGGAAAACTATAAATACCTGAGGAAGATGGGAGAGTTACCCTCTGCACATGACCCTACAATATGGGGATACCCTAAGGAAAATTCAGGGGTAGAGCAAGAATTAGCTTCAATCAGAGCGCAAGTGGATCAGCTAGCCGAATTGGTGTTATACCAACACCAGTTGACCCGACAGCTAATCGACCAGGTCTTATCAAAGCCAAATGACCCCATATCTGTCCAGGATGTTTCCACCTCCAGCAGGGATCAAATTCGTTCCCAAGAGCAGAACAAATGGACTGAAAAGATGGCTCGAGAAGCTAGATTGCAGAGCCGGTGATATTTTTCTGCCAAACAGAAATTTGCCCTGTTGAGCCAATCCAGGGAGGAGATTCTCTGTACATTGATCGAGAGTGGGAAGATTACAAAATTTTCTGCCACCCCCAGATACGAAATCGAAGTGTTTCAATCCTTCCAGATCCTGCCTTTACCATTCTAATGCTCCTGGACATGCTACGGAGGAATGTTGGGCCCTACGACATCTAATCCAGAACTTGGTTGTATCGGGAGAACTGGATTCAATGAAAAAAGCTGAGATCTTCTCTGAGGAAGAAATAAATTACCCTCGAGGACCAAGGAATGTAGTAGGTATGATAGCCGTTATCCTTTGTATGGAAGGAATATCCGGTGGACCCATAACCATCCAAGGAGTATCTGAGAAGAGAAACAAAGCCACTCTCGAGATATCAGCGCCTAAGCCCCTGACCCTTGGCCACAACTTCCAATTCTCAGCCTGAAGAAGGTACCGTGGAATTACGGAGAAGGTATAAAATTGGCACCTGACTGTACCGCCATCATACCTAGGGAGAATGCATGTTACCTCCCAGGGCGTTTGGCGAAACCGGCAACCAAAGTATTAGGGAAGGTATCTACTGGAAATATCACAGAGTTCCTCCATAATATGGGGCATGGTGAGGCCCGGACGATGAAGCAATTGGAGGCTGAACCCCATCAAATCTCCATTTTGGATTTGGTTTTAGATTCTAACGACCATCGTCAATTCCTTATCCAAGTATTGGAAAAAGCAAACTTACCCAAGACTATCGATACTGAGAAATTCTAGCACCTGATCAGTCATATACTGGACAGTAATATGATATCCTTCACTGATGATGATATACCAGCCAAAGGAACTGGGCATCATAAACCATTACATATCATTGTCGTTTCATCAGGATATGTGGTAGGTGGCGTGCTAATCGATGGAGGGTCTTCTTTAAACATCTATCCACAGGATACTCTGGAGAAGATGAAGATCAACCCAAACCGAATTTGCAAAATCCATGTCGTGGTACGGGCTTTCGACGGATCAAGAAGGGATACCGTGGGAGAGATTGAACTTCCTGTGAAAATTTGCCCTTTCACTTTCAACATACTTTTTCAGATCCTGAAGATCACCACCAGGTATAATCTATTGTTAGGACGACCATGGATCCATACGACTGGCTCTGTTCCTTCAACTCTTCATCAATAACTGAAATATATTATCAACGGTAATCTGGTGACGGTCCGTGCAGAGCCTAATTATCCTGTTCATGATCTGGGAGATATGCCCCTGATCGACGTGAATGAAGGTGTCGAGCCCGGCAGCTTTCAAGCCTTCAAAATAAGTAATCCGCGATATAACTCTGTGGGGGCACCAGCCTTAGTTCCCCGGATATCTCCAGAAGTAATGGCGGTTGGCAAGGAAATGCTGTCCCGAGGACATCGACTAGGCCGAGGACTAGGGAAGAATGTCCAAGGAATCAGGAACCCAATTCGTATACCCACGCAGTTGGGAAAGGCTGGACTTGGGGACTCTAGTGGATCCAAACATCAGAATCCTCACAAGCACAAATCGGTTAATCAGCTAATTCACCTCAAGCCAAACCTTGGGGAAGCTGGAATTAAAGAGCCACTTAAGAAGATCCCCCTTATTATTACCAACCTTCTGATTCCTAAAGTCAATCAAAGAGGACATTAGACGGACGGGGATGAAAAGCCTAGCTAGGATGCGGCCCGAAAGGCCAAAGATAAAAAGTTTTTGGAAGAGATCCAGTTGTAATTCTTGAGCAATTTTTGCCACTCTGAAGAATACCTGAAGGAGTTCGACAGGGCAGATCTCTCAAGTGATCAACCTATCATTCCGAAACTTAACTGGGGGAATGTCAACATCCCAAGCGGTGATCCAGGGACCGGTTTCAAACCAGTTATGGCCATCTTGGAAGACTGCGACTCTGGTAGCGCATCCATCTCAGTGACTCCCCAGGATCTCAGGACCAGCAATTAGACAGTCACCCCACAGATCATCCGTAAAGGGTAAAAAACCAAGGAAGTAACCGCTGGCAGGGAGCTCTACCTTTATCTATATTTATATCCGTTTTATATCATATGTAGCTTGTTATTTCTTGTTGTTATATTAACGGATGAATCTTGTTGTAATTGATAAATACTTGTATATATTTAGCAATCAAGTTTTTGTATCAGGTTTCCAAATCTGTGTGTCTAGCCACGTCCATGGTTTGTCGAATTTGAGTAGTGATTACGATTTTGACATAAAATTAGCCTTTTACTTGATGGGAATCGAGCAGGAGGAAGGGGATGATGACGAGGTGCCCGAGGAAATCAAAGCATGGGTCGAAGTTAAACCTAAACCCAACCTCGATCAAACCACCACTATAAATATCGAAACCCCCGACGATCCGAAAGAAATACAGATCGGAACCAACCTTCCCTCTAGCCAAGAAAAAGAACTAATCCAATTCTTAACCCTGTTCAAGGATGTTTTTTCCTGGTCTCATGAAGACATGATAGGTCTATCCACTGACATCGTCGTCCATCGACTGCCAATTAAAGAAGGGTTCAAACCAGTCAAGCAGAAATTGAGACGGTTAAAACCAGAATGGAGCCTGAAGGTCAAGGAGGAAATTATGAAACAGTTCAAAGCGGGAATCATTATGTGTGTCAACGTACCCCGAATGGTTATCCAATGTAGTCCCAGTGCCAAAATCTGGAGGAAAGGTGCGAGTTTGTGTAGATTATCGAGATCTCAACAAAGCCAGCCTTAAAGATGACTTCCCAGTGTCGTTCATCCACGTATTAATTGATAACACTGCACAGTTCGAGATGTATTCTTTCGCTGATTGCTTTGCTGGATATCACCAGATCATGGTTGCTGAAGAAAACAGGGAAAAGACTGCCTTCATTACCCCTTGGGGAACCCTCTGTTATCGAAGACTAGCTTTTAGCCTTACTAACGCTGGTGCTACTTATCAAAGGGCCATGTTGACCTTATTCCACGATATGATGCACAAAGAAATCGAAGTGTATGTGGATGATATCATCGTAAAGTCCCGGCAAGCTGATGATCATTGTACCCATCTCCGGAAGTTGTTTGAATGACTCCGCAAATTTAATCTGAAGTTAAACCTAGCGAAGTGTGCTTTTGGTGAGAAATCCGGCAAACTACTGGGATTTCTCGTGAGCAACCGGGGCATTGAATTAGATCCTGCCAAAATCGAAGCTATCACGGAAATGCCTGAGCCAAAGACCGAGAAGGAAATCTGAGGTTTCCTGGGAAGAATCAACTTCATCAGCCGGTTCATATCGCAGTTGACAGCAACCTGTGAACCCTTTTCAAATTGTAAAGGAAGAACTCTTCGGGAAAATGGAATGAAGACTACCGAAAAGCTTTCCACGTCATTCAAAAGAGGTTGATTGAGGCACCTATTTTGGTACCCTCAAGGAATGGTATTCCGTTGTTCATGTATATCTCGATTAATTCCAACGCTATGGGTTGCCTACTAGGGCAGAAGGATGACATGGGGAAAGAAAGAGCTATATATTATCTCAGTAAGCGCTTCAGCAGCGGAGAACATAAATATACTCTGATAGAAAGAACCTATTGTGAATTAGCCTGGGCAGCCACAAGGTTACAGCATTATCTACATGGCCATACCACTTATCTCATATCAAGGATGGATCCTTTGAAAAACATCTTCAGCCATCCAATTTTGAACTGTCGGTTATCCAAGTGGCAGTTAATCCTTCAACAGTTCAACATCATCTATGTCACCAAGAAGTCCATTAAAGGGCAAGGGATTGCGGATCACTTGTCGGCTGCACCAACAGGGGGTTTTGAACCTTTGGAAACGTATTTCCCCGAGGAGGAAGTGTTGACTGTTCAACTGATCGATAAGAAGGATCAAGGTTAATTCTGGAAAATGTATTTTGACGGCGCATCTAACGCTGAAGGTGCAGGAGCTGGGGCAGTCTTGGTATCTATCACGGGAGATCAATACCCCATGGCAACCAAGTTGCATTTTGGCAATTCCAACAATACCACATAATATGAAGGATGTATTGTGGGATTGAAGTTGGCTCAGTCTTTAGGAGTGATACGTTTAGCGGTGTTTGGAGATTCGGAGCTGGTCATCAGATAGTCTACCGGGGCATACACCGCCAAAGAACTGCGTCTACTGCCGTATCATCGACATGTCCTTAGACTGGCAGGGGATTTTGAAGACATTACCTTCATGCATATTCCCCAGTGAGCGTGTTAGCAAGAAGGGGAATGCCTGTCATCACTTTCACTGTGCAGAGTACACCGTCATATGGAAACAATGTAAGGGAGATATCAAATGAGACAGTGCCTGCGGGACCACCTTGGTACCACCATATTAAAGAGTATTTGCAAGATCAGTCAACCCCTGAAGGATGAATCAAGCCGCGAAGAAGCGAATACAGAAAATGGCCATGAATTTATACCTAAGTGGAGATGCTCTCTACAAGAGAAACCCAGGTGTAGGACTTCTGAGATGTCTAGACCAAGAACAAGCCCAGCGACTTATGAACGAAGTACATGGTGGAGTATGCAGAGCACATATGAGTGGACCTCTGCTTGCCAAAAAGATTCTGAGGACAGGACATTACTGGTTATCCCTTAAAGTGGATTGCGATGATCATGTCAAGCGTTGCTATCAATGTCAGATCCATGCTAACAATATTCACGCGCCTCCGAATCAACTACATTGCATGACATCGCCATGGCCTTTCTCCATGTGGGGAATGGACATGATAGGACCTGTTGAGCCTAAAGCCAGTAACAGTCATCAATTCATCTTCACTATGATTGACTACTTTACCAAGTGGGTGGAAGCAGCTTCTTTCCCTAAGGTCACCAAAGAGGTCATCGTTGGTTTCATTAGAAATAACGTCATCTGTCGGTATGGACAACCCGAGGTTATCATATCAGACAATGCGAAGAACCTGAATAACGAGATGATGAGGGAGCTGTGCAGTAAGTTCAATATCAAACACCTCAAGTAGGTTATTTATCATCCAAAAATGAACGGCACGGTGGAAGCGGCTAATAAGAACATCAAGAAGATAATGATGAAGATGTCAGCAAATCACAGGGGATGGCCTGATCTATTGCCGTTAACCCTACTCGCATACTGAACGTTCGACTCGAACCTCGACTGGGGCAACACCCTACTCATTGGTATATGGTATGGAAGCTGTACTTCCTATCGAAGTGGAGATAGAGTCACTAAGGGTGATATTAGATGCCCAGATAGAGGAGAGCTAATGGATACATGATCGATACGATCAGTTGTCCCTTATAAATGAAAGAAGAGTTGTGGCTATTTTCCACGGTCAACTCTATCAACAGCGAATGTCTCGATCTTATAACAAGAAGGTGCGACCTCGGGAATTTAAATAGCATGATCTGGTACTGAAGAAGATCATTTCGGGCCAGGATGCAGCTAAAGGAAAATTTGCCCCAAATTGCGAAGGACCCTTCCTTGTCAAAGCAATCCTATCAGGTGGAGCTTTGAAATTGGAAGAGATGGACGGTGAGGAATTCCCTGTAACTGATCAATTCCGATTTGGTGAAACGGTATTATGTCTGAGACCCCTTTCGATTTCAAACTGGACTACTATGTCTTGATAAAAAAAAGAAAAAAGAAAATGAAAAAAGAAAAAAATATATATCAAGTCTAGTTTTTCAGGTCTGAGCCTGAACTATGAAAGACCTGATCTCCTATCTATGGGAGTACGTAGGCAGCCATTTATGGTGCGGTCTAACCCTTGAAAAACATCAAAATCCCATCAAATCAAACCAAAAACATCAAAATCCTGTCAAATCAAACTCAAATCCAGATAAACCCTTTTCAAGCTTTTCAGGTCTGAGCCTGAACTACGAAAGACCTGATCTCCTATCTATAAGAGTACGTAGGCAGCCATTTATGGTGCTGTCTAACCTTCAAAAAAAAAATCAAACCCTTTCATCTTATTTAAAATCCTAGCCTATATAGAAATCCAAAAGCCTATGCATACATCCCAACCAACGGACGGCTCATGCGGAGGGGACCTAGCGAGATCTCAGCATCACTCCCGCCGAATCTGATTCCACATGATGAGACTAGGGTTATTTCGATATAATAAATCATGAAGCAAAAAAGGCAACCGTGTGCAAAGCTAGACATCCGCAAACAAGGGAAGTGAACTGAACTTGCTTCTTTTTAATATATACAACTGTTTAGAATACAAAAGTTGATTTTAACCAATGACAAGTGACAATAACAAAGTCTCTACAGGAAAATAAAACAGAGCTATAAATCAGTGGTGAGGCGAGCCAACATAGCCAAATATCCAGCTGTCTCTACAGTCAGGGGAGCATCTCTGAAGTCGTGCTCCAGTATATCAACCCATCTCAGCGTCTCTGCGGCCATGCCAAAAACCTCCTCTCGAATCTATACTACACCCTGTACGTGATCGATGAGTCCATTTGAGAAAGTCTCGGCCTGCATATCTATCAACGAGAGCCTGATCTCTTGAAGCACGTGATGCATCTCTCTTAGTGATAGCAGCATCCCGACCAGCTACGGTAGTCCACAGCAGAGCCCGAGCCTGATCCCCCTCAAAGGTCACCAGCTAAAGCTATCTATCCATCGTCTCCATGGAAACTGAGGCCGAACGCGGGACAGTGCTCACTAGAGAAGCTATCAACTCTGCAAATAAAGCATCCTCAGTCAGAGATAAAGGATCCTCCATCGGTTCCGCCGCATCTATGGACTAACTATCATCATCGGATAAAGATCCTATATCAACCTGATCTGCGGTCTCTGGCGCCAAATCCGACTCAAGACAAGCTGAATACTCTATGGAGCGGCCCGGATGGCCATCTCTAAACTCTGCAGTCTGTCGATGAGACCAGAACCCATAAACCCGAGCCAAATCAGCCTCAGTAACGGAGCAGATGGGAAAATGATAATCCTCAATCCCCTCAAATGCATGGACCTCCTGGTACTGATCAAAATGACCCATCACCGCCAGAGGATGATAGGTCGTCACACACCTCAAACCCCCCAAGGGGAGAAAATTCAGGTCGGCCACATGGGTGGTGAAGCACATAAAGGAGCAATACACAGAATACATGACTATAGCGAAAAGCTTCTCCATGGCACCTAGAAATGAAGTCAATGATGCCTCATCAATGTAAGAAGTCAGGCGATATGAGTAAACCTGAGACAGGCCATGTCCAAAGTAGAAACCGTGATGGCGAAGCCGCCCTATCGGTCAGAGGTGCATCATTAACCAGATGTATAGAAGCACTGGGCTACCTCTGAACTCCTAATCACCAGCGTCATGGCAAATAGAGGCTGATATCAAAGTCTCTGCCAAGATAAGGGGTAGTATAGTAAAGTCCTCTCAGAGAGCTCTAACAGCCATTGACATCACCACTTCCAGATGATCGGTATAAAATGTCATGTATAGATAGGCTATGAGGCACATAACCAATGCATCTACTCGGGTAACGTGCCAGCGCTCCTCTGAAATGGCGAAGTCTCCATGATAAATAGCGTAGCTATCCGCAGAAGCAAAGTGCCTAATCATGAAATCTATGGAGATAATGTGGCTACCACCCACCTCGGCCATCACAACTGCCCTCCTAGTCCAGTCATCATCATGAACTGGAGGCAAATATGACCCAAAGCCATCCGAGCACATGGCTCCTCTATCGACAATCCTGAGATGCGACTATACTCCTCTAACGTAGGAGTCAACTAGGCAGAGCCAAATCGGAAGACATGACGCTCAAAAATCCAATACCTGAGTATCCCGGCAATAAATCCCTCCAGAATCTGAAAGGATAGCAGAGACATAGAATGACCTAACATACGGCTGACATTAATACAGTCGGTATCTGACAGCTGATCATACCAAACCCTCAAACCAGTGGCTATATGGCTAGGATGAAGGTGGTCTAAACGCATCACAGCTGAGGACGACATCTGTATAAATTGTGTCAATAAGACCATACAGGGGTCAATCTCTATCCAATCATTCAAATATATGTAAAGCATACATCATAACCAATGATAAAATAGCATGTGTGATGAATAAATAAAAAGCATCATATATAGATATCTGCTAAGTATATTAGTTTCATAAACATCACTGTCATACCTATGATCTATGTGAAAACTAAAAATAAAAAGTACAGGATACTGGGGCAAGAATTCCAATAACTAATAGATGACCTGTGGGCTCGCCACCTCGTCAAAATCACCCAAGAAGGTGAGGGCATCATCAAACTGGTCAACCTGAGGTCGTCTACCGGGAGTGGGCACATCCTACTGATTCGGGCGATAAGATGTCTCCTGCGTATCCAGGGGATCGGTGAAGGGATCATCTCTATCCTGGAAGCCACCAAAACTGAGGGTCCAGCACTATGAGAGCCACCACCGCCTGACAGTCCAGCCTCATAACCCCGAGAAGCGAAAGTACTAGCCAAGGACGGGTCCAAGCCATTGTAACTACAATAGGCTGACAGCTGCTTCAACTGAAGTCTCAAAGCAGCAATCTAATCCTGATGAGAAGGCTCCTAAAAAGATGATATCCAGTCCTTCATCATAAGGGATCCTAGGAACCATGTCTCCCAAGAACTGGGTAGCCCGAGTTTGAGCTCCTATCGTGCGCCGGACCCACCAAGCGATAATGTCCGCCGAAGAGATCGGACAGTCAGACAAGTGAAAACCATCAAACCCCAGGGTGGGAATCAATGCAACCGACGAAGATAAAGGCCAAAAATGCTGAGCTGGAGGAAGATAAGGAAGGCGAATCTTCCCAGTGATGCATCGAATAGCTCGCTCCCCGAGGTAGAGCTCCCAACCTCTATCAAAAAGGAATGGAATCCGGCGGGTGGATAACTGGAATTATGGCCCTATCGGCAAGCCATCCTCAAATCCCTCAGTCAAGTGCTCTCCAAAATATGGGACCCATACTATATCCCGAGCTATCAATGTCTCCAACTGAAGACGGGCATGGGCAAAGCCCTCCGCGACCAGGACCTCGGATAGAGTAGACTGATGCCATCTACGTCCCCGAGGATAAGTGTCCAAACCCAGGACAAAGATAGGGTAAAGATATGGAAGCCTCTCATAATCCCAGAACTGTCAATTCAAATAAACCCTCCATTAGTCGTGGGAAACGATAAATCAATCAAAAGTAAAATAAATAAAATTCGGTCAAAAAGACTTACCAGAAGAAACAGGTAAAATCTGACCCAGGCATCAGTAACTCCCTCGAATCGCAATAGCATCCCGTGCAGGGAAAGAGCAAATGTGAACGATCCTCAATCGTAGTCCCCAATGCGGTCTACGTCTCGAACGACCCCTACCAAGCTGAAGGGCACAGTAGAGGAGTTGTTCGCTATGAAACAACCCCTCATGATGGTCAGGAACAGATGCCGCAAGATGTGATCCCTTTTTGCCAAATCAACAGGCAACTCCTGCTGTAAGGTGCCTCGAGCTGAATCGATGCCCAAGCATACCGATTGAATACTACGAGCCTTGAAAGCTCGCTCCTGAGAAGAAAACCCTAGGCACAGTAGTCGGGGTGATAGTCGGTTCCAAGGGCACCTGATAAGTGGCTTTTAGGATCACTTATTCGAATAGTAACCAACTCACTCTGTTGCTTAAACTCAAGTATCGTTGTGCGTTTTATGTATTTTTGCTTTATTTTGTGATTTTCAGGTTTATAAACTCTCTGGGTGCAAATTGAGGTTAAAAGGGCAAAAGAACGCTTAAATGGGTCAAAGCAATGAAATGGGCTTAAAGCATGAAGATAGCATGGGTGAGGAAGCAATGAAGGTGATGCCACGAGTCTAGAGGCCAAAAGGAGCAAGAATGGCATGTGAAGCAAAAATAGAAAGGAAATGCCATCCGTACTTCGTTTGGGGGGTTTTATGTTCATTTCATGTTCTTGGATTGAAGCTTAGTTCATAATATAGAGCGTCTTCTAAGCTTTTCGAAACATCTTGAAT
The DNA here is from genome assembly GCA_020205555.1 of Panax stipuleanatus. Lineage (NCBI taxonomy): Eukaryota > Viridiplantae > Streptophyta > Magnoliopsida > Apiales > Araliaceae > Panax > Panax stipuleanatus. The sequence goes on from CM035123.1 coordinate 48,015,937, forward strand.
CATCCCAATCAGAGTTCGGAGGCGAGAGTTATGTCCCGTATACCAACGGACATTAAACTCCACGGTTTTGGGTTTCTATTGCACAGCTGTCACTTGGAGCTCAATTTCAGCCTTCATCCATCCATTATTTCTCAATGTTCAAAAAAAGAAAGTTGTAGACCTCTTCGATAGCTTAGATTTGACAGGTGGCAGGCCTTGTAACCCCTCCCGGATCAAAAGTTATGGCTGTTTTACCAGAGGGCTCTGCAGTAGAAAAGCCTTGGCGCGGGCGCGCGGATTCTAGTGCATTTTTGGGCGCTGCCGCGCCAGTCACCAACTGTACCAGTCTTGACTTTTCAATTGAACGGGAGTTGTCTTTTGAGTGGGATATAAGGGGGCTCAATTTTGGCAAGAAAGACAACACATTTTGGGCCTTAAGCCCTAGCCCTAGCTCTCTTCCTTTTCCTTTACATTTCTTGTATAGCTTAGGAGTAGATTTGTGTTAGATAAGTTGTTAGTTAGTTAGATTCTAGGGTTTAGTTAGTTTTTGAAGATTGAAGCAAGTGTTTTGACATCAAAGGATCCAAGCTCGGAGAAAGATTTGCAATTTCTATACTTAATCTCTCCTTGTTATCATTGTATATTCGGATGATGTTTATCAATCTTGTGGATAATATACTTGAGTTGTCTATGACTTAAATCATATTTTGAGATTCTAATAGAACCTTTTGAGTAGTTAATGTTGATTTCTCTTCCATGATTGGTTCTCATTGATTGCTATATGCTTATCTATTATGATTTATGCTTTCATTGCTTAATTGATTCGCGACCAATTACTGTGATAACCTATGTGGGATCGAAAGACAAAATGTGGGTTTAGATCTAATCGTAGTGGCGGGCGATTTTACGTTCACATGGAGTTGGACGTATGATTTGTGCTTAGGATAGACATATACCGAAGTGCCGCTCGTAGTCAATAGAGGACTTGACCTTAAACCATAATTATTTGTAAATCACATAGATATATAGTGGTTTAGGTAATGTGGGCGTTCACGTGCGTCTATCATCTGTGTATTGCACGTGATATGGTTTAGGTGCATCGAAAGATGGCCTTCTCTTACTTTCATGTTCTCGGCTAATAATTTATCGTGATTGATTTGACCTAATTAGAAGTGTATTGACTTAGACGATTCATTAGGGGAAATTGGGATCTCTTATCTTCACTATCTGATTTTAACTCTAGAATTAATTAGTTTAAGTTAATTGCTTACCTAGTTTAACTTAGTTTTAATTCATTCTCTTTACCATCCGTTTAAATAAAACTGAGATGATTATGTGTTAGTGGTTTGGTGTCTTTTATCCATTAATTCTCTGTGGGACGATATATGTACTTACACTTTATTACTCGTTGGCTGCGTATACTTGCGTGTAAATTGTGTCATCTAATTGGACCAACAAGTTTTTGGCGCCGTTACCGGGGAATTATTTGGATAACTGTTTGCCAACATTAGTTTAAATCAAATTAGTCTTACTTTAAACATTTTATTTTCATTTTTGTTTAATTCTCTTCTCATATTCTCTTTTCAGGTACAATGGACTTAAATTTCTATCCATGGAATGGTACAAGGCAAGAGCAACCAAGGGAAGCATACACTGAATGCGTCAACCCAATTGCAACACTTTCAGCATAGCTAGAGGTTCTCTAGAGGAAGTTGGATACTGTCTCAGCTCAGCAGAATCGAGAGACGACAGTGACCTATGACGACGGTGTTGGGAGCTACGCGAGCCATCAGGAGCCTATCAGTTATGGACAGGAGCAGTATGGGGGTGGTTATTCCTACACCGAACCTTATCCCACTTATCAACAAGATTAGGGGTATCACCCAAACCCTTCATCAGACTACTATCAAGACCAACACTGGGATCCAAATCCCGCATACGTCCCAGAATGCACCTTCTAGACTCCAGTTTACGAGCCTCAACACAATTTTGAGGGTGACACAGAAAATGCAAGCTTGGAGGAAGGAAGTGGCATAGAATCACTAAAGGACATCTTCAATGAGCAACAGAAGTCATTCAAGAGTATTCAGAACTGGGCAGAGCAGATTAGCAAGGCCTTGATGATAGAGGATGAACAAGGGATGCAAAACCATACTGTGAGCTATCAAGAACAATATGAGCCAAGTCCAAGTTATGCACCAGAACCCCCATATCAATCCCCATATTTACAAGGAGAACAGTCTCCAATGGAATTCATGTATAGGAGCTTAGAAAGCCAAGAAGAGAGACTTAGGAGCCAAGAGCAATCAAGCCAGAACTTCCAGAATCAGATGGCCCTAATCCACAACACTCCTACCAATGAGCATCAGTACATGGAGCCCGAGGCTGAAACAGAAAAGGAAGGATTGGAAATTATGTGGGGGAATTCCATAGCATCGACAGAGGAGACCTTGATTGAGCAAAAGCAATCGATTGAGGATCTTCAGATTTGGGTGGAGCACATTAGCACGGCATTAAGGAAGGAGGAGGTATATGAACAAGAGACAACAGTGCAAGATTTTGTTCCTCCAATTACTGAAGCCGTGAGTTATGACCCTCAAAAAGATTGGTGCTATGAGATGGATGTAGTTACTGATGAAGCGCCTGAGGTGCACTTGGAACTGGATGAGCGAAAGGTAATGGATATCGAGGAGCCAATTGGGGCTGTGGAGTATGAATGTGAACCAACAGTGACGATCCCCCAAGAGCCTCCTCCGCCTGAGTGGAACAAGCCAGTCAAGTTTGCACACCCTTGCCCCCTTGGTAGCCACATTACAGATACGGATCTCTATGACATGAGAGAGTCCGTGAGCTTCAAACCATGGTGGTTAGAAGAGAAGAGAATAGAAGAAGAGTCCATTGTGTGGTCTATACCTCCATGCTCCGATCATTTCACCTACACAACAGAACCCGTGCCTAGCTCCCCGACCTTTTGTCCGGGGAATTCATATACATATCCGATGCTAGGTAGTTTAAATCTGAGTCCTCCTTTATTGGGAAGCCTCCAAAAGCATATAGCAATTCTGATGGATGGAGGGGTTCTCCAATATCGTCAGGGAGTCGGATAGCAGTGGTCAGACACAGTCCAGCTAGAGGACTATAAATCAAGCGCTCGATGGGAGGCACCCCATCATTTCTCTTTCTCCCTCATTGTTTAATTCTCCATTTCCTGCTTTCTATCATACTTCCCTCCCCCTTGTTTAATTCTTATTAGTTTAGTATTTAGTTTAAAATTTTTAAATGCTCGTAGATTAGGAGTTCCATGCCTACATTTTTGAACTTAGGTATTAGTGCATATCTTTTTGGGACCATGAAGCTTATGGCACATATTTTGATACACTTGCACATTGCGTATACGCACTTAGAGAATTTTTTGGGAATTTGAATGCATATATCTTTCCATGTTTAATTCTCTTGATGTAAATAGTTAATATAATTTTGTTAGTATAAGAGGGCTTAATAAAGATGTTATGCTTTCTCTCAGGTCAAAGTTGCTGGATAGAATGCAAGCTCAAAGCCAACCTCATTGCCTAGCAAAAATCAGCAGCAGAAAAATTAGATGGCCCACGAGGCCGCGCCTAATTCAAGGCATTATCACGCGCAGCCGCGCCACATGCAGACTGGGCCTGACTTGCAGATTTTGGGGGGCACCAATTCATATCAATTATCAACAGCACCCAAGCCTCAGCCCCTCTAATCCCAAACCCTCAAGTTCCTTTATACAATCTCCCATCTCTTCCCTCTCATTCAATCCCCCCACTACAAGCCATAGTTTTGAAAACCTCCTACCTCCTCAATCCAAAGTACCAATTCTCATCTGCCTCATCCTCTCAACCTGATCAATAGGGATAGTGAGTGTGGGATCTCTAGCAGAGCAAGATTGATATAGAGCTGGGTTGGTTCGTTGAGTATAGTGTTGAGCGGGGTTTATTTTACCAGAGCTGAGAGAGACGGGGAAACTTTTGAGAGGGCGCCACTTCATTTCATGCAGCATCAGAAGCCGAATAGGGGAGTTTCTTTTTACCTTTACCTTCAATGAGGACATTGAACATTTTAAGTTTGGGGGTATTGATTTTGTTTTTGCATGTAGTTAGTTCATTTCATGTTGTGTTAGTTACATTTAGTGCATGTAGGTGATTTTTGTTAAAATTTATGAAAATTTTAAAATTTTCTTTTGTTTTTGCATTCTGTGTTAGAACATACTGCATGAATCCAGTTTTCAGTTGGTTAGTTATGTATGTTGCCTATGAAGAAATTGAATTCACTTGATTTTCGAACTGATTTGAGACTTAAGCTTGATTTAAAGGTCATATATGTAAATCCTTATCTGTCAGATACTATGTAACCAGTTAGCACAATAGAGTAACCATCATGACATGCTTAGTTTAAATGTTTACATACTTGTCTTCTGGTGGGAAATCTATGTTTTAATAAAAGAGTTTCAGTTTGCATATAATAATAACTAGACTGTTAAAAGCTTAAGTTTGGGGGAAACAGGGGACTTGCATGATATATGCGGGGAGATGGAGCGTAAGACGCACTCCCTTGAAGGAAAAGAAAAAGAAAAAGAAAACAAAAGAAAATGCATTGAAAAAGAAAAAAATAGAATAAACACATTGGCTACGTCGAGTTCTGTGGCCTTTGATATTCGAGCAAGTAAGCCCTAGGGGTGTCTCTACACCCAGCGCCCTAAGGCCATCTGGTCTGGGAGTCGTTAGTCGAAAGCTCGCTACATGGATATCATTGAAAAGCCTAAGAGAACTAGGCATTGTACAGTCGAATGTGTACACGGGAAAGTGCGAATACGCCCTCGTGAGTAATAAAAGCTTAATGAAAACCCCCTGTTGACTCTTAACTCTAGTAATACATGGTCTTAGTTAGAACGTATATGATTTACTATTTTTCTTAAGTTAAAGCTTGTTTTTCCCATAAGAAGCATAGTATGTGAGTTATTTATCTGAATGCATATCTAATGGTTGCTAGGCACACAACGCACAATACATCAGTGCTGACAGTTTTGGATTTGCAGAATATGCCTTATGGTCTTGTTTTAGGTAGCTTATCTATTCGACTATCTCGTGGTTTTCTGAGGCATTGCTTTGAAAGTTCAATACTGGATAGGAACTTGGATTCTCATTCATGATAGCGTAGGTTTCATACATTGTAGATACTGCATTGCATCTTTTGTTTAGTTTTGTTTTGGTTGCTTGAGGGCTAGCAACGTTTAAGTTTGGGGGTATTCTATCCCCGGTGAACTCTAAGCCAGTGATGTATCTCCAATCCAAGGGAGTCATCATAACCTCGTAGTCCAGTAGATGCAGAGACTGAATATGATGAAACCATCTATCGACCAAAGCTCGTAAATAGCCCCAAGGGCAGCGACGGGGAGCAATGGTGAAGAAGGCCGCAAACCCCCAAGAATCTACAATCGCCCTGTACTCAGGATGTAGCGAGTGTTACAGAGTGTAGATGCTAAACCAATTACCCCTAGGCTGGGTAAACTTCGGAACCTGCACGACGTCAAGGTTAAGAAAACCAGTCTATGACAGAAAGGAGAAAAGAAAATAAATTAATCACGTACCTCATTAGCCTACAAGTGAATGGAGGGATGGCTGCTCAGATCCGTACGCAGTAAATCCGAAACCTCTACCTCAATGTCCAGAAGAAATCTAGGCGCAGTAGGGGGCTGAGGCAGAACCTCAAGCTCAGGAATGTCCTCCTTATCAACGAGTGGATGATCCTCCCCAGAAGGTAGGCAAGGGGGCTCTGTCAATCGATGCACCCGTCTGCTAATACGCAAAACTGGAACCTCAGACGGAGCTCTACGATGGCAAACTCCAGATGAAATTCGTCGTCCTGTGGAATGACTAAGTCCCTCAGAATCCATGTATGAACAATGAGTTTGTAGGAATCAAAGCCAAGTCAAGTATATTCTTACCATATACCAGCGAGTAGGGTAATCATCACATCATGCATGTCTTACATGTGTCATTATATGTGTATGTTATCTTTATCCTAGTATATCTATAATGTATCTAGGATCCTGACATTTGGGTCATAAAATTTTTTTGCCAGAGTCTCCTTTATAAAATGGACTATCCCCATGCCCGAAGCATGTATTAAATCACCCTATGAGGGTACACCATCAAAACCAAGCATGTAAACATCAATTCAAATTGTTATTCTAACACATATATACAATGTTTGTCTAGATTAACTAATAATAGACAATATCTCGCATTCATACGGTCCATAAGATGATCTGTAGGCATGCATTGCATCATAAACATGTTTATCTATCTATACATGCATACATGGTAGATATATTGCCTTTAAGAAAGGAAATCCGTGTTTTCACCAATGAAAACACAAAAGAACGGAGTCTCGACGTTAGCCATAGTCCAAAGAAGGAATGTACGGTGGCGGCTCGCTCCAAATCAAGCCGAAGCTGATTAAAAATGAAGAAGAGTTTGGGTTTTTAGAGAGAAAACTGAAGAAATCACAATAGAATGGGTGAAAATGAGGCCTCCTAAAGGTATAACCCCGATCAGGGGTAGCTTTGACCATGGTTCCTCCAGCTGCAACCACATATGCGACTGCCACAAGTGGGTCCTGCGGCTTCCCGTTTGGTAACACGATGTCCAAAACGGGTTCTTTTGGGGTAAAACAGTCACATTATGAAAAATGATACCTTTTCGAGATAGTTTGAAAACCCGAAAACCCTAAAAAATCCTTCGAAATAGCAGAAGTTCGGCGAAGATTAGAAAACCCGATGTTGAAAGCCGGAAGACCAGAAAATCAGTCCATATCAACCTTACAACATGTAATCCACCGACAACGAATTAGTGAAGGCGTCGGCTCGACCCCCGACGATGTAATCCACCGATAATAAATCAGTGAAGGCGTCAGCTCGAGCCCCGATGATGTAATCCACCGACAGCAAATCAGTTAAGGCGTCGGCTTGACCCCTGACGATGTAATCCACCGACAACGAATCAGTGAAGGCGTCAGCTTGACCCCTGACGATGTAATCCACCAACAACGAATCAGTGAAGGCGTCAGCTCGACCCCTGATGATGTAATCCACCGACAGCAAATCAGTGAAGCCGTCGGCTCGACCCCCGATGATGTAATCCACCGACAATGAATCAGTGAAGGCGTCGGCTCGACCCCCGATGATGTAATCCACCGATAATGAATCAGTGAAGGCGTCGGCTCGACCCTCGACGATGTAATCCACCGACAACGAATCAGTGAAGGCGTCGGCTCGACCCCCGATGATGTAATCCACCGATAATGAATCAGTGAAGGCGTCGGCTCGACCCTCGATGATGAAATCCACCGACAACGAATCAGTGAAGGCGTCAGTTCAACCCTGATGATGAAATCCATCGACAACGAATCAGTGAAGGCGTCAGCTCAACCCTGATGATGCAATCCATTGGCAACAACCCAGTGAAGGAATCAGCTCAACCCTGATGATGCAATCCATTGGCTACAAACCAGTGAAGGAATCAGCTCAACCCTGATGATCTAATCCATTGGCAACAACCCTACGCAGGTTGGTAAATCCCCGATGATGTAATCCGTTGGCTACAAACTAGTGAAGGCGTCAACTCAACCCTGATGGTGTAATCCGTTGGCAACAAACCAGTGAAGCCATTGGCATGAACCCGATGGTGTAATCCGTTGACTACAATTCAACGCAGGTCGGTTTAATCCCGACATCATAATCCTTAACTTTCCCAGCCAGGGAAGCAACCCTTTTATACATCTCACACATCATCGCATCTGTTATACATGATATTACATCATCAGATATACCTTATCATGCATTCTTCGTGTCTATTAATCTTTGTCATATTCATTCCATTGCATTGCATAAACATGACAAAGAGGGGCATCAGTAGACACTCGAAAATTTTCTTTTGTCGTACTAACCCTGCAGGAGGGTAAAAATGTTATTTTACATTGCAGACAACCTCGAAGTAGGGCAAAAGAACCCAGTCATCTCAGAGACAACCCCCAGGAGTGATGAAGAGGACCAATGAAGTCTGAACATATAGTGACCCGATCGAGGATCAACGAATTGAGACAGTGATCATCAAAAATCACCTCAGTAAACCTCGAATGATGTGCCATCAAGGACGAGTCAGCTAACTGATATCCGAACTTGGTGGGTATATCTTGGCTATGAGTATTAACTTCCCGAACCCTAATCCAGATAGAATCAAATTATTCCCTCTGCACTCCTCAAAGACTATCCGAAAGGTCGAGCGGCGGACGTCAATTCTTGCCGAACAGGGATCGAAGGACCAACAAATGAACTTGGGCGGCCCACTTGAGATAGCCTCAACCATATCTGTGGCTAACCGCATATATGGTTGCGGCTACCTTTGGTAGCTTATAACACCCACCTTAGTTCATTTAAAAAAAAGAGAGAGAGATTTTTGAGAGAGACTAAGCATTCTAGAGAGAGAAACGCTCGGGTGGAGTACAAAACAACCAACTTGAAGCTAAATCATCTAATCTAGCACCTACTGGAAGCCCCGATAGTGTTCTTAGTTCATCCTGAGAGTTAAAACGCTTGTTCAGGCGTCCCCCAAGGTGAAATAACTCACTTCCGAGCTTCATTTCTTTGTAAATCTTGTTGAAATGATAGATTAATGAAGTATCTTGTTTGAATATAGTTAAACTTGTTGTATTTTAAGCATATTGTGTAATAGTTGATAGATTTTATGTTTCTATCAGTTATATTATGCTTAATACGTTGTAAATCGATCGCGGAGGCTAGATATACCCAAATCTAAGCCTAATCTAGTTCCCGAGAGGTTATTAGCATGATGCTTCAACCTGGGGGCTATAACGACTTAGATTCATGGTATATTTATGGATTTATTATTTTAAACGGTCCCGGTTAACCCGTATAGCCCTAAATCTATATTTAGAGGTGAAAGTGGGGTCGAATCGGCGTGAACGGTGATTTCAACCGATGAAATCGCTTAGTATCGAGGCCGTGGACATTATGTATATGTATTATTGTACAAATCATGTGAGCCTGGGAATGCCAATGTCGAGATCCCCGAATGGATCCGACTTGATTCCCACGATGGGCCGGTTTTTATGTTGTAAATGCTTTAAATAACATAAATATCGATGTACATGTAATATTTGGATCATGAAAGTGAACTCGAGGGGTTAGTCTCGAGAGGTCGGATTCAGGATCCCGTGATAGTGAAAACTTTAATTACGGGAGCTCGGTTCATCGAGATGGCTTTTATGCCCGATGATCATCCGAACCTTCTTAACGCTTTTGCATGCATATCATCAAAATAATTTCTCAAAAAAAAACCACAAAGAGCTTTTGATGAAATAAAGCGATTCGGGGTAGATCACGTAATTAACGTAAAGAATAAAAGGAAGTATAGAAGTCCTCGATTCCTAGTCAGGGCAAAGGATTTGAAAACCTTACTTTCTAAAACCTCATTTCAATTCATATATCTTGTTATAAAATGAACTTTTCGTTAAATCAAATCCTACGTACCTTGGCGCAAAAGAGGTACATCACTACTTTCAAGTCACCAAAATAAAGACTTAGAAACAAACCAATAAAGCTTTTAAAATCAAAACACACACACACATACACTTTTTGCATAGAAAATCAATAAGATGCGGTATCGTGCTTGCACGGGAGTCGAGGGGTGCCTAACACCTTCCTCCCGCTTAACCTAGCCCCCGAATTCTACGAATCTCGGGTTTAAAGACCAATCTTTAGAGTCACGCATTGGACCATCTTGCGAAAAACCATTAAAACTCGGATGAGTTGGTATATCCATTTCCAAAATACCAATTGGCGACTCTATCTCAATCGGTCCAATCAATAAAACAAAATCAATCTTTTCAAAATCGTCGACACATATGTCAATACCAGTTTCCTACAAAATTCACCCTTTAAACGAAACCCCAAAGACAAAGCGAAAGCGAAAGGGTAGAATAATATAATAATCAGGAAATTGGGGAAATCCTCTCTCGTCCCATGGATAAGAGACGATGTCAAACAACTCCAAAAGAGAAAAAGAACCCCCCTCCTTCAACAAAAGGGAAGGGGCATAAAGAGGACAGAATTCTTTTTTCGCCCGGCGTCAACATCGCTTTCGATATTCGATAATTATTTCGTTGTGGGGTCCACCAAAGATTGCGCCGTCGTACGAATATTCTCCGACAAAAAGAATATTCGTTAACACAACGAATATTTTATGACCACTTGCTTACTTTGTAAAATTTTCACAAATCACCATAATTATAACATTTTTATCAATTTAACCAATTACTGAATTATATAGGAATTGAATACTTTTATTTCATAAATTTCGGGGTCTTACAACCTCCCCTCCTTATGAAATTTCCTCCTCGAAATTAGTGTACGTACCTATTATTTTGAAGCGGTGAGATACCTTGCTTTCATTTCAGATTCTAACTCCCAGGTTATTTCCTCAATATTATGGTTTCTCCATAAAACTTTGACTTGAGGTATAACCTTTGAGCTTAGAATATGCTCCTTCTTATCCAAGATATTGACAGGTACCTCCTCATACGTTAAATCTTTGGCTATCTCGTCTGGTTCTAATTCAATAATATGGTTTGGATCTTTCACATATTTACGTAACATGGATATGTGAAAAACGTTATGAACACGAGACATGCTTGGTGGTAAGGCGAGTCTATAGGCCACAGTTCTTACTCGATCGAGAATTTCAAATGGACCAATAAATCGTGGGTTGAGCTTTCCTCTCTTTTCGAATCTTGTAACTTTTTTCCATGGAGCAACACGTAACAATACATGATCTCCGACATTAAACTCCATCTCCCTTCGATGAAGATCGGCATAACTCTTTTGTTGATCTTGTGCTGTTTGTATACATTGTCAGATCATTTGAATCTTTTCCTTAGTCATACGTACTAACTCCGGTCCCAACAGTATTGCTTCACCTACCTCATCCCAGCATACTAGAGAACGACACTTTCGTCCATACAACGCCTAGAATGGAGCCATGCCTATACTTGCCTAATAACTGTTGTAGGAGAATTCCACCAATGGTAAGTACTTGTCCCAACTTCCTTTGAAGTCTAGAGCACAGAGTCTCAATAGATCTTCAAAAGTTTCAATGGTTCTCTCCGATTGTCGGTCCGTTTGAGGATGATATGTAAAACTGAATCGTAAATCGATGCCCATAGCTTTCTGCAAGCTGACCCAAAATCGTGAAGTGAATCATGGGTCTCGCTCAGAAACTATGTATACTGGCATACCATGAAGTCTCACATTCTCATTTATGTACATACGAGCAAGACGTTCAAGTGTATAAGTTTCTTGTATAGGCAAGAAATGAGCAGAATTGGTTAATCTATCAACAATTATCCAAATTGCATCTATACCTTGAGAAACCTTGGGAAGACCCGTAGCAAAATCCATGTTGATATGTTCCCACTTCCATTCTGGAATTTCAAGTGGTTGCAATGGACCTTTTGGCATTTGATGCTCTACCTTGACACGTTGACAAGTTAAACCCCTCGAGATAAACTCTGCGATCTCTCTTTTCATGTTGCTCCACCAAAATATATGTCAAAGATCACAATACATTTTGGTACTTCCAGGATGGATTGCGAACGATGTGTTGTGTGCTTCCATCAAGATTCTATACTTCAAATCAGAGTTGTTAGGAACACAAAGTCTGGAGTTGACTCGAAGTATTCCTTCTTCGTTGATTCTTGCTTCTAGAATAGCACCTTCTTACACCTTTTTCTTCATATTCATCAGCTCCAAGTCTATAGCTTGAGTAGCTTTAACTTTATCAATTAAAGCTAGTTCTACGCGTATATTTGACATCTTCATGTGGGTCCCTGGAGTCTTTAACTCTATCTCCATTCTTTGTAGGCCATACAAAATGGGCCTTTGTGTTGACAGCATTGCACACGTTCTCGCATATGATCTCCTACATAACGCGTCAGCTACCATATTTGCTTTTCCAAGATGGTATTGAATGGTATGGTAGTAATCTTTCAACAGCTCGAGCCAACGTCGTTGTCGCATGTTGAGTTCCTTCTGGGTGAAGAAATATTTAAGGCTCTTATGATCCGTATATATCTCCACTTTTTCCCCATACAGGTAGTGTCTCCAGATCTTCAACGCGAAAACGACAGCTGCCAACTCTAGATTATTAGTAGGATAATTCCTCTCATATTCTTTGAGTTATCGTGAGGCATAGACTATGACTTTCCCATGTTGCATGAGAACATATCCTAAGCCTTTGCCTGAAGCATCGCTGTAGATGACAAATCCATCTGAACCAGATGGTATTGTCAGAACCTGTGCTGAAATGAGTCTCCTCTTGAGCTCTTGGAAGCTCTTCTCACATTCCTCGCTCTATTTGAATTTTATATCTTTTCGAGTCAGCTGGGCTAATGGAGTGGTGATTCGAGAAAATCCTTCCATAAATCTCCGATAAAAACCAGCTAAGCCCAGAAAGCTACATATTTCGGTTACTGACTTAGGTTGCTCCTAACTTTGTATTGCTTCAATCTTTGTCGGGTCAACTGATATTCCATGTTTTGATACAACGTGCCCAAGGAATGCTACTTCCTCAAGCCAGAACTTGCATTTATTCAACTTGGCATATAGCTTGTTTTCACGAAGCTTCTGAAGTATCAACTTCAAATGTTGCTCATGATCTTCACGGCTTTTGGAGTAAATGAGGATGTCATCAATAAAGACAACCACAAAATGAACCAAATATTCCTTGAATATCCGGTTCATCATATCCATGAAAGTCGTAGGAGCATTAGTTAATCCAAAAGACATGACTAAGAATTCATAATGCCCGTATCGAGTTCTGAAGGCACTCTTTGGAATGTCATCAGTTTTAATCTTTAACTGATGATATCCAGAACAAAGATCGATCTTTGAAAAGAATTTAGCACCTTGCAACTGGTCAAATAAGTCATCAATGCGAGGTAACAGATACCTATTTTTGATGGTGATATGATTCAACTCCCGATAGTCAATACAAAGTTGCATACTCCCATCTTTCTTCTTTATAAATAAAACAGGAGCACCCCAAGGCGATGTACTAGGGCAAATAAAGCTGATGTCTAACAATTTCTGTAGTTGGACATTTAACTCCTGAAGTTCAATAGGAGCCATTCGATATGGGGTTTTGGAAATGGGTTTTGTACCAGGTTCAAGGTCAATAAAGAATTCAACTTCAAGTTCCGGGGGTAGGCCAGGAAGTTCTTCGGGAAATACATCAGAAAATTCATTAACAATAGAAATATCATTCAAATCTGACGTATTCTTGTTCAAATCAATGACATGGGCTAAGAAAGCTTGACATCCGTTTTTCAATAAATGAATAGCTTTATGACTTGAAATGACAGTGCTTGATTTTAGTGGTTTGGTTGTTTAAATTTGCATAACAAATTGGTTAGGAATATGAAAGCTAACAACCTGACGAAAATAATCAATTTTAGCATGATGAGTGGTTAACCAGTCGATTCCTAAAATCACATCAAATGCAAGTATTTTCAAAGAGATAAGATCAACAGGTAATGTGAGGGTGCCAATTTGAATCAAGCAAGATTTGTAAACTGTAGATGTAACGAAGATTTCTCCCAATGGAGTTTCAACAGATAAGTCAAAGTCTAATTTGTCAGAGGTCAAGTTCAAACGTTGAGCACAAGCAGGTAAAATAAAAGAATGGGTAGAACCGGTAAGGCATAGACTTCGCAAGAGTTTCTGATTAGCTTACCCATTATAACCTCGTTCGGGTTCCTCACTTTTTGGGTAGTTCCTCACTTTTTGGGTAGTCACGACGAAAGCCCTTCCCTGAACCACCGGCTTTGATTTGTCCGGAACAGCCTTCGATGCCACCGTCCCAGTTGGACTTGACTTCGCTACAGGACAAAATTGAGCTATGTGACCGTCTTTCCCATAACTGTAACACACTTTGGAAGGCTGTGAATAGTTTGGACTAATGTGTCCCTCTTCTCCACATCTGTAGCATCTGACTGGTGCTCGTTCTCCTTCCCGAGTAACGGTTGTTGGTGTTGTTGCCGACGTCTTTACGTTATCACTGTTGTACCTTCTCTTCTTGAAATCACCCCCCGACTCACTTCTTCTATTATCATGGCCACGATTACCACCGAAGTGGTTACTGCTTCTGTCATGAAACTTTCCTCCCCGTTGATTGTCATTGCTACGATGACTGCTGCCACCGGTACGACCCTAGTTGTGGTCCCTCGGTTGAACAGACTCATTATCTCGTTCTAATAACTGATCCCTATTCACTACATCTGAATATAAAGAAAGTTTTTGAGAAATGAGGTATTGACGAATTTCGGGTTTCAAACCTCTTAGAAACATCCGCGTCATACGTTCTTCATCATCTACCAAATGAGATGCAAACCGGGATAACTCCGCGAACTTAGCCTCGTACTGGGACACGGTCATGTTGTTATGTTCTAGTTTGATAAACTCTACCTCTTTCATATAACGAATACTTTTTGGAAAGTACTTGTCATTGAACAGTTTTTGGAACGCCTCCCAAGATATCTTGAGTGCGGCAGGCTGGGTACGATTCATAGATTCCCACCAGTAATCTGCTTCTCCACAGAACATAAAGGTGGCGAATGGAACCTTCTGTTCCTCTGTGCAACCCAAGACATCAAATATCTTGGTAATTTGCTTAACCAAATTTTTTGCCTTGATTGGATCTGGCTTTCCGTGGAACTCTGGTGGTCCCAACTCTTTGAACTGCTTGGCAGTGACAAGCCGCGAGTTGCTATTACTTCCACCTGTATTTTGCACACGAGTGTCCTTCATCTGGTTTTGCATGAACGACAAAAAGCTTCTAAACATCCCATCGTTCATTGATTGGTCGGTGGTGTTATTCATAGGAGGATTATTGCCTTCCTGTTGAACATTATCTTGGTAATTGATTTGCGGCGTCTCAACGGTCTCATATGCTCCATTGCTTAGGTTTTCAGATGCCATTCTCAAATTTTTCCATAAAACAAGGGTTAATTAAAGAAATTGAAATGTCACATATTAACCCTATATTACGACCGACCAATTAAATAATAAATAAACTTAGGTAGGACACACTAGTGAAGGTTTTTACTCGTCTCTCCCCTCTTAGTTCTAATCCCAGATCTCCGCCAGAGATCATATCCATAAGCTCTGATACTAATTGTGACGCCCCCAACATAGGTCCACACAACCCATTCTGAGTCGCCAAATACACTCAACAAAATCCAAATATAAATCTTTATTACATAATACGGTTGTGCCAAAATACGACCACACAAACTGTGAGTTTTAATACAATTCGTATATAATACGAAAATATAAAGGCTCAAATAAGTCCTCATTACAATTATTATCACAATATTTCATAAAATAATTAGGACTACTACTGCTCTAACTCGGACCATCACTCCATTCTCCGACTAGTCCACGCGACATTCTCATTTCCTGAAGAGAACAATGAAATAAAAGGGTGAGTTCAACTAGCCCAGTAAAGAATATTATGACTAAGATAATATAGAATAAATTATCCTTAATCCTCAACAGGAAAAAATCTGATAGAATACAATAGACAACAAGTTTTAGATCAACAACTGCAGCAAAAATAACAATCCATTAGAAGAGTCAACTAGAGAATAATGTCTACTATCTTCTATGATTTAAAAGTCCATCATCAATATTTTATTCCTGTAATACCAATCAATAATATTTCCAACCAACGAATTATCCATGCACTACGGGCCAAAGATATTCGTTTGTATCACCAGTGGTCATGATCATGCCAATCACCTATCTATCTTTGCACTACGGGCCAAAGATATTCATAATTTAACTGTTCATCTTTGCACTACGAGCCAAAGATATTCATAAATTAACTGTTCATCTTTGCACTACAGGCCAAAGATAACGTTCACCAAAATTTAAGAATGATGATTATAAAAAAAATGATATAAAAAACCAATCAAGTGAAATAAATGATAAATATTAGAGATTTATAATTTAATTTATCCAGAGTTCAAGAATATCCAAATTATTGAGATGAAGATAAAAAAATGAATCCAATCAAAGATAATTTGGACATAAAAGGAAAAAAAATATTTTTTTTCTTCGTGAATAGTAACTTATGAATAGTAACTCGTGAATAGTAACCGAGTGAATAGTACCCGATATGAAAAGATTTAATATTTCAATAACAAGTTCAGACCAATATACCATTGAAATAATAATTTACACGAGTATGAAATAATATACGAAACAGCAATTGGATTTTCACCCGTCATGCGGTAATCCGCGTAGACAGATTATTTTCACAATTTAATAGAAATGAATACGAAGGGTTAATCACCATGCATGCGGTAGTCTGCATAGACAGGTTATATCCACAGATTAATAAGGAATAAAATGAATGCGAAAGGATTTCACCAGGCATGCGGTAGTCTGCGTAGACAGGTTATTCCAACAGAATAATAAAGAATGGGATAACACAAGGATTTCACCATACATGCGGTAATCCGCGTAGATAGGTTATTCCACCAGAATAATAAAGAATGGAATAATAACTCTTACGAGTATTAAAGAAAATAACTCTCTGCATGAACACGAAAAATAATATCCCTTACCTCAATAGAAGATTAGGTATTGGAATAGTATAGTAGCAGAATACTCTTCTTCTTTCTCTCTCTATAATTTCTCTCACTATTATAACTTTGCCCTTCAAGAATGGTGAGAAATGAATAAAATTATCTTGCTATTTATAGGCTAGGGAAAGGTTGATTAATTACACTTTAGTACCTCCATCTTACCTCTATTTTTAATTTAGTCCCTCAAGTTTATCAATCTTGCACCTCCACCCCAGCAACCACCCACCAATTACATTAATTGCAATCATCCACCAATAAGTGGGTCCATATGTTAACCACTCATTAATTGCTTATTTATCCGATTAATTTCCGTTTGGTCAATTTAGCATCCGAAAATCAACTATTATCAAAATAAATGTCGATTTCCACTAACATTAATATTTCCAACACAATGAAAGTATTTTTAT
This sequence comes from Panax stipuleanatus, assembly GCA_020205555.1. Classification (NCBI taxonomy): domain Eukaryota; kingdom Viridiplantae; phylum Streptophyta; class Magnoliopsida; order Apiales; family Araliaceae; genus Panax; species Panax stipuleanatus. Next base: position 48,033,081 of record CM035123.1, read on the forward strand.
CAACCATTCATCAATTATTATTCAAATTAATATTACAGAATCACAATATTGACAACCAGATCGTTCCCAGGAAAGAGGGGGCCTTCCGATAAAAATTTCTCCTTACTGGCGTGCAATTAACTAACCCCTTTCCTAGACAAAACTTTCTAGACATTGCTAATAATGCTATTTAATAATATCATTTAAATAATATGAGTGATAATTATTAATTTAATAATATAAAATATTGTGCAGATGATACTGTGATAATAATTGAATCAATAATATAAGATACTGTGCAGCAACTACTATAGTAATTATTGAATACTGAGTGACTTTTTACGTAAGCATCAATAATCAAAGATGTTGTGCAATACCGTGTGCTACTTTGCAACAATGTGTATTACTGTACTTTTATCACCGGGTATTTGAACAGTTTAACGGTAAAAGTTTTGCCGTTACTTTTATAAAAATATTATATCTGTCGCTTTCTATATCTGACAATTATTTTGTTGTGGGGTCCACCAAAGACTGTGCCGTCGTACGAATATTCTCCGATAAAATGAATATTTGTTGACACAACGAATATTTTATGACTACTTGCTTACTTTGTAAAATTTTCACAAATCACCATAACTATAACATTTTTATCAATTTAACCAATTACTGAATTATATAGGAATTGAATACTTTTATTTCATAAATTTTGGGGTTTTACAGAAGCTGTACGTTAAGGAAGTTATTTTTTGACACGGTGTTCCGGTGTCGATTGTGTCCGACTGAGATCCGTGTTTCATATCAAATTTCTGAAAGAGATTACAAGAATGTCTGGGAACGCAATTGCGAATGAGTACAGCGTACCATCCTCAAATTGATGGCCAGAGCGAGAGAATGATTCAGACGCTAGAGGATATGCTGAGAGCTTGCAGGATGGACTTCAAGGGAAGCTGGGATGATCATCTACCATTGATGGAGTTTGCCTACAACAATAGTTACCACGCGAGTATCGGCATGCCGCCTTACGAAGCGTTATATGGCAGAAAGTGCAAAACGCCTTAGTGCTGGGATGAAGTCCGAGAACGTCAGCTGTTGGGACCGGAACTGGTACAACAAACCGTCAAAATTGTGAAGATAATTAGAACGAGACTAGTTGCTGCTCAAGACAGACAAAAGAAATATGCCGATCAACATCGACAGAATCAAAAGTTTTTATCAAGAAGCTTTGTTTTCCTGAACGTATCTCCCTGGAAGGGGAAGATTCGATTTGGCAAAAAGGGGAAGCTGAGTCCCCGATTTATTGGACCTTTTGAGGTACTGCGAAAAGTTGGCGAAGTGGCTTACGAGGTGGCATTACCTCCGGAGCTAGACAATGTACACAATGTATTCTATATTTTCGTGTTACAATCGTACAAACAATACTATAAACATTTAATAGAATACGAGCCTTTACAGTTTGATAAAGACTTAACTTATAAAGAGGTTCATGTTCAAATAGTTGATAGGAAGGAACAAATACTTAAAAATAAAGTGATACCTTCTGTCAAGGTAATCTGGAGGAACACAGTGCTGAAGAAGCCACGTGGAAACTCGAAGATGTAATGAAAAAATCGTATCCTCAATTATTTGCTTAATTATTTGTGCAACCCCTTATATATCGATTCTGGGGACATAATCTTTTTAAGTGGTGAAGAATGTAACAGATGAGTTTTTTTTTATGTTGTGATTCTGGGGACAGAATCCTTTTAAAGAGGGAAGATTGTAACGAATGAGATTTTTATATATTAATTATAAATATTTATTAAATTAAATAAATATTTGATTTGATTTATTTATTGAGCTAAATAAATAAATTATGTAATTATTGTGGAGTAATTTAATTAAGTGCAATAGAATTAATTAAATTGATGTGTAAGTAATGGGGTAGCATAATTCTAATTTAATTGAGAATAATTAAATTAGAGCAATATTATGTGCTAAGTGTTTATAATAATTTACTAATTTGTTACATGAATTATGATTAATAAGGGAATTACAATTGTGTAACAATTTGGTATTATGTGTAATTTTAATTAATTAATTAATTAATGTTAGCATTTATTTAATTGAATTAGAAGGTTGGAATTTAATTAAATAAAGTGTAGCAATTAAACTATGGGTTAAAAGGTTTATTAAAGTAATAAAAAGGGTTTTTAAATTGATTTTACCAAACAAGGCCCTTACTTTTGTTTTAAATCCGTTTTACCAAACATGGTCATATTTACTATTAATCTGTTTTTAAAAAATAATGTTATTTATCCAAACATGCTCTTAGGGCTTTTCAAATTCAAAAGTTTGTAACCTATATATTAATTAGTAGTTAGTATATGTAATTAATATATATTGCAATTATATATTTTATATAATTATATGTATTATATGTATATCTGTATATACAATAGTTAAGTTAGTGAAAAGTTAGTCTGTTAGAGAAAGAAAGAAAAAATAGAGGAAAGTTATAGAGAAATTACTCAAAGAAGAAGAAGAGGAAAAAGAGAAAAAGAAGAAGGCTTTGAGAAAAGCAACGGAAAGCAAACACCATCATCGTCTTCATATTCGTCTCTTAATCCAAGTTAGAAAGGGTATAATCTCTATGTTAAATCTTTTCTATATTGTGTTTTACGTATTCTATGTTTTTCATAAAAAGAACTTCTCTGTAAAAATTTGTTTGTGTAAATTACTTGATCATGATGTATATATGTGATGTATATATATATTTATGCTTATATATGAGTTATATAGTTGTTTTAGCGATTCAATCATAGTAATTTACTATGAACTTATTTTGAAAATAGTCCTTAAATAATCAAAATTGGTATGTGTTTGTCAATTTTTGTTTAAATTGATCATGGGTGATGTTAATATGTTAAGAAATAGAGTTAACCCAATTGAAATTATATGAATTGATTGAAAAACGAATTCACAGTAGCAATTTTCGTCAAGAACGTTTAAGAATGTTGTTTTCTTCAAAAATTGTGAAAATTATGTTTTGATTATGTTTTGTAATGATTTTGTATGTTATAATCATGTTAAGAGTCTAAAATTTTGTTTTTATTAAGTTTCATGTACATCATGTTGAGAAAAATCGGACTTTGGTGTGAAGAAATAAGCCAAATTGGCTTATTTCTCTGCCGTTCACGAGCTGGGGGAACCCACCAGTAGTGGGCCCCGCCCCAATGGGGCTTTTAGCCTGAGAGGACCCGCCCTAGCTGGGCAACCTGCTGTCCGGGTTTTTGTTTTGTGCTTCGTTGAGTTTTTGTGAAGTGTTTGTTTAGCTTACGTATATTGATGACTTGTTAAGTGTAATAGACAATGAGATAACATACTTTTGATATGTTTAAGATGACTTGAAGTCTTATATGAATATATTATATGTGTACGTGTGTATTACTATCATAAGGTACACATGATAGTTTAAAGCGTTACAAGCTTGTGAACTGTATGTTGTGAGTATAGACTCACGTATGTGGCTAGTTAGCAACTTATGTTGTAAACCACGTTGTAAGTTGAACTTAAGTAAGAAGTTCAATGATGTTAATGTAACAATCGTGTACTAATTGATATTATAAAAATAATGTAATATGTAGAGTAATTGTGGAAGTGGTTTGTAATTATAAAGTATAGCTTGCGCTTGAGGCAAGTTTTCTAATCCTTATTCTTTTACGTTAAGCAAGTTTCCTAAGACCTTTCTTTTACGTTTATGCCAGCTTTCTCATTGTATCTTTTCATTGTGCAATTTCTCTAACCCTTGCTCATTATATCATGCAAGTTTATTTTGGATTCTTAACTTGTCATGTATTGTACAAGTTATATTGTATTCTAATATTCATAATGCACAATTATTAAAGTGTTGATGAAGTAATGCGATCTTGACTTAATTGTTCAAGCAAGATCTACTTAATCTTTCAATTTCTTTAAGTTATTTCTAAAGCATGCCTACTTATTAGGAAGTCTATTGTTATATCTTGCATTTGGTTCATAATTCCTATATTATCGAACTATTAAAATTCTTTTGTCAGGATGACGAACGTTGAAGAGTCCAGTCAAGCTAGGAAGGGTATACCTCAGGTGCCTAGAGAGGAGGAGCCCCGAGATATCCATGTTGTCTGGGAGCAGTTGGTTAAGAGAGAGCCATCTCCGTTAATCACCGCAGCTGGTCAAGGATATGAGCTGAGACCTATTCTAGAAAAAGAAGATGAGGATGAGTCAGAGGAGGAAGAGGATCCCGAAGAGGAATTCCCACCTCACTCTACTAGTGCTAAGATGCATGAGGTGATCCACGACCGCAACGTGGAGCTTCAGGAATTGTTAGACGAGAGTCGGACTACTATACAGCAGCAGGACGAGACTATCGAGGGGATGGATAGTGAGCAAGGAGAAGTGTAGTGGAAGCTAATCCACGTAGAGAGTGATAGAGACAAGGCAAGCGTACCAAAGCTGAGGAAATAAGCTTGAGGGATATTCAACGAGCCGACCGAGCTGAAGATAAGGGTGAAGCCAAGAGGGCTAAGCTGAGAGAAACAGAATACGCATTCCATACTGCTATAGATAGAGTACAAGATCGTGTCTTCTATTACCCAGCTTAGTTCCAAGGTTTACTATGTTACGTGGTGGACCGAAGAACGGTGTTTCGGGTGATGGAGGAAGAACGCAGAGAGGCTGTGCGACGTCTTAACATCTCTAGTGATGAGTGGGTTTTATACCTACTCATCGGTATTCGTTAAGCTTGATTCTGAATGTTTTTGAGTAATTTGCTTATTATTTCACTGGGTTTATATGTTTGTGTGCAGGTAACGGAGTGGATGCAAAAGTGGGCGTAAAAAGAGAATTTGGAGCTAAAGTCATCATCATGCTGTCACCTTGTAAGTGGGCCATGCACATGCATTCCAATTGTAGCAACTCACGGAAGAAGCAAAGGCCTAGTAGCATATATATATATATATATAAAGTCCAAGCAGCTCAATCGAAGACAACATGTCAAGTGGGCCACGCAATATGTTTATTGGAGAAAGGAAGCTAGCAGCTCACGGTTTCATCATGGTAAAGGAATTTGGGCCCACGGTTGCATTGCAAAGGGGAGATCAGTAAAGAAGCTACATGCGAAATTAATCCGGCTGAACAGTGCTTATTCCCGCTGGGGCGGGGCTTTAACCAAGGATACCCCCGTTAGGGCGGGGAGGCGCCAGTGGGTCGGCTGCTATCCTATTCTTTCTCGGATGCTGGCTGATTGGTGGGCTGTGCACTTCGTGATATAAAAGGAGGGCTGTAATTGTTATGGACTAAAAGCAGTACATGGGCACGCAAGCAGCTGGGCGGACCCCTTTTCCCACACGGATTATGGTGTAGCATGATATAAAGGCTGCACTTACATATTATCTATAAAAAGGGACTTGAACACGTGACAAGGAGCAAGCAGCTGGAGGATTTCCTATGCCGAATTGGACTGGGAAGCAAGTGGGCCTACTCTGACTTGGACTTGCAACAAGAGATTGGGACTTGACCGAATGGGAGCAACTTAGGGGAGAATATAGTTGGAGTATTCAATAAATTAAAGGAGCTTATGGACTTTAACAGATGACGTGCACGTGGGAGGCAGCAGCTTAATCAATATATATGTTATCACGTGGGAGTAGCTTGGACATTCAAGGAGATGTTAGTCAATTGGGACTCCACTTGGAAGAGGCGGCAGGATATGTATATATTACATAATATAGTTTTAATTATTATATATAATATATTCAATTAGATAATTGAATTAGTTTAGTATTATTATTATATTAGTTAGCTTAGGATGCAACGGAGCAGGAGGGGAGCTTTATATATATATATATATATATATATATATATATATATATATATATATATATATATATATATATATATAATTAGATTATTAGAAATATAGGGGATTCTTTTAGCATATATAATATATTAGTATAGTAGTTTTAGGGAGTTGATTATTAGTTTTAGTTTTAATTTAGTTTTTCCATTAAAATAAAAAACCTTAGTTGAAAGGGGATTTGGAGATTGAAGCATTGGAGGCCATTGGAGATCTAGATCAAGAGCAAGAAGGAGGACGAATATGCCGGCAACAGATTCAATTCTTTTCCTTAATCTTATTCTTATCTTTTAATGTGTATTCAATTGTGGATTTTTAGTTTTAATTCAATGAACTAATTCTTTGTTTAAGATTGCAATGAATCTTATTGTGTAATTTATTGTGATCTATTATTGTGAATTGTCTATTATGATTTGGAATAATTGTTTAATTGACTAATTATCAATTACCATGATAATCTATATGAATCAAGAGAGGAGTATAGATTTAGATCTGATCATGATAGCATGTGTTTGTGATTTCTGCATAGATGGAAATCGTGATTCATGTTTAGGGTAGAAATATGTCTTTACGCCATATGTAATCTTATAGAGAACTTGTGATTAAATCCTTTTTAATTGTAATTCACATAGAAATATAGTGGATTAGTTAATTAGGGTGTCTTGCTTAATTCTATCATCTGTGGATTTGAGTGAGTATGGTATAATGCATCGTGAGGTGGTTATATTTGCTTTCGTGTTCTTGATTAACAATTCAGATAGTGAATATAATTGATTAGAAGTATGTTAACTTAGATGAAGCAATAAGTGAAGTTGTGATCTTAAATCTCCGTAATCTTAATTTAACTAGTGGTGAATAATAGTAGTTTAATTATATATATTGATAATTCATTCGTTTGAATAAGATTGAGTTGGTTACGGGTTAGTACTTGGTGATTCTTATTAAATAATTCCTCGTGGGAATGATACTCTACTTTCACTTTATTACTTATTGACCGCATATACTTGCGTGTTGTGCGTAACTAGATTTCTAGACAGTAGAGTCTTTAATTATGTGTTTCTTTTTGTAATAAATAAATGTAAATCCCATAATTTGATATAAGAATGGGATGAGTTAATAATGTAATCCTGTAACTTTTTTAGTTCAGGAAAGATGATGTGAATAGCATAAATGCTATCTATTTGATGTTTTATTACGAGTAATGAATAAAAGAAGTTACTGATCTGCTATGTGATCATATATGAACTAAATTATTTAAAATGTTTAAGTATGAACTTAAATACTTAAGAATTGAATAAAGGATCTAATAATAATATTTTCTTAATAGAAAATGTCTCCTATAAAAAGACCTACACGTCAAAATCCCGAGAGTTCGACGAACAACAATAACGATGGGACAAATACCAATACGGTTCAGCAGTTGGTGAACCTGCTGACAGGAGCGCTTGCGAATCAGTCGCAAGTGCAGGGCACAAAGTTTAAAGAGTTTAAGGTAGTAGGACCACCTGAATTCAAGGGATCGGTAAACCCGATAGATGCTCAGACGTGGGTAATGGAGATGGAGAAGGTCATCGACGTGGCTAGGGTTAGCGAAGACCAGAAGACAACTTTCGCAACTTTCATGTTAATGTGGGATGCTAGCTTCTGGTGGCAGACCAATAAGACCAGAGAGGGTGAAGAGTGATACCGTGGGAACATTTCAAAGAGATGTTCTTTGAAATGTACTTTCTCGTGAGCTCGCAGGAACAGATGGAGGTCCAATTTTTAGAGCTAAAGCAGGGAGGGATGATGGTGTCGGAATACGACGCAAAGTTTAACGAGTTGGCCAGGTTCGCTACTTACCATGTCAGCACAGACGCTAGGAAGGCGAGGAGGTTTGAGCGGGGACTGAAACCCTGGCTCTATAGCAAGGTCTCCGTGTTCCAGCTGAACACGTTTACAGCTGTGCTGGAGAAAGCCATTCTCGCTGAGGGAGGAAGCGACGCCGTGACTAAATTCAATCAGGACAAGAAGAAGAAGAATGAGATGGAAAACAAGGTTGGTGGTAGCGGGGCTATCAATCAGAAAAGGAAATAGAACGACAATACCTTTACTGGGAGTCAGCAGGGAGGCCAGCAGAAGAGGAAGCTCGAAGCATGTGCTACATGCAAGAAGAATCACACTGGAGTGTGCATGAAAGGGAAGCGAGTGTGCTACAGCTGTGGTCAGGAAGGCCACATTGCGCCAAATTTCTAGAACCCGAAGAAAGGAGCTTGCTACACTTGTGGATCCAAGGATCACATGGCTTGTAATTTCCCAAAGAAGCCAGCGGTAGGGTCAACAGGGAATAGAGGAAATGGCAGCGGCAGCGCTCTGACTATCGCTGGACCACTGCAAGCCCTTCGACCCACTGCCCGCACATTCAACATGACGGTGCAGGATGTTGTGCAATCAAAAGATATGGTGTCAGGTATTATTTCGGTCAATAGTATAAATGCATATGTATTATTTGATTCGGGTGCTACTTGTTCATTCATACCTGATGATTTTGCTAAGAGCCTAGGCTTACCTAGAGAGGAATTAGTTCATTCCTTGAACATAGAAATTGCGAATATGGAAGTTATTCCTGTTAGGTTTGTATACAAGAACTGTAGATTGGACATTAAGGGTCAGGAGCTGAGGGTAGATTTGATTTTGATAAAACTTAGGGAATTCAATGTCATACTGGGTATGGACTGGTTGTTCAACCATGGGGTGATAATCGACTGTCAGAAGAAGTCGGTAAACCTTACGACTCCATCGAAGTTGGTGTTCTATGGTAGCAAATCACCTAGACAAGTAAATTATCTGACGGTTATGCAATCCAAGAAACTTTTGACCCAAGGCTGTGTAGGATATCTAGCCTACATAGTTGATATGCGTAAGGAGAGCCCAAAGATAGAAGAGATATCGGTGGTTAGGGAGTTTTTGGACGTGTATGCGGACGATTTGTCAGGACTTCCACTTGATAAGGAGATAAAGTTCGTGATCGACTAAGCGTCGGGGACTGCTCTGATTTCGATAGCTCTGTACCGAATGGCTCCAATCGAGATAAAGGAACTAATGGTTCAACTACAGGAATTGCTAGACAAAAAGTATATTCAACCGAGCGTTTCACTGTGGGGAGTGCCAGTTTTATTCGTGAATAAGAAGGATGGGTCTATACGTCTTTGTATTGATTATATGGAGTTGAGCAAAGTTACGATCAAGAATAGGTATCCTTTACCTAGGATCGATGACTTGTTTGATTAGTTGAAGGGTGCTAGATACTTCTCGAAAATTGATTTGAGGAGTGGGTATCATCAGTTGAAGGTGAGAAGGGAAAATATACCAAAAACGGCTTTCAGAACTTGGTATGGTCATTACGAGTTCTTGGTGATGTCATTTGGTCTAACGAATGCCCCAGCTGCATTTATGGACCTGATGAACAGAGTGTTTAAGACATTCCTAGATAAGTTTGTAGTGGTGCTCATAGATGACATCCTGGTTTATTCTAAAATCGGGGAGGAACACGCATAACATTTAAGACAGAACTTAGAATTGCTGAGACGAGAGAAGCTTTATGCGAAATTCTTGAACTGTGAATTCTGGTTAGAACGTGTGCAATTTCTCGGCCACGTGATTGACAAAGATGGGATTTCGGTAGATCCGTCGAAGGTTGAAGCTGTAATGAATTGGGATTAGCCGAAGATGCCGTCTGAAGTGAGGAGTTTCTTGGGATTGGCGGGTTATTACTGGAGATTTATTCAAGACTTTTCTAGAATCATAACTTCGTTGACGAATTTGACTCGTAAAATAGTTAAGTTTGTTTGGACTGAAAAGTGTGAGGAAAGTTTTCAGAAATTAAAGAAGAGGTTGAGTACTGTACCTGTATTGCCTTTGCCAGATAGTACGGGAAATTTCATAGTATATAGTGATGCCTCACATAAGGGATTAGGTTGTGTGCTGATGGAGAGTGGCAAGGTCATTGCCTACGCATCATGTCAGCTAAAGGATTATGAGAAGGGGTATCCGACCCACGATTTAGAATTGGTGGCAGAAGTGTTTGCTTTAAAGATATGGAGACACTACTTATATGGAGAGAAGTGTGATATATACACAGATCATAAGAGTCTGAAGTATATCTTTACACAAAAAGATTTAAACATGCGCCAAAGGAGATGGTTGGAACTGATCAAAGACTACGACTGCGAGATTCTTTACCATCCGGGTAAAGCTAACGTTATCGCCGACGCCTTGAGCAGAAAAGGTCGGGAGAAGCTGAACATGTTAACTGATCAGGATCGGTTGATAGAACAGATGGCTAGATTAGAACTGGAAGTGAAGTTTCTGAAGGAATCGGATAAGAAGTTATTTCAAGCAACTACTGGTTCTACTCTAGTAGACAAAGTGAAAGAAGCACAACTTCACGACGAAGAGTGCGAAAAGATCCGGAAAAGAATAGCCGATGGCAAAGAGTTCAAGTTTAAGATCGATAATGAAGGTCTGCTACTATTTGAAGGAAGAATCTGGGTACCGCCAGTACCAGAAGTCAAGAGGAGATTTTGAGCGAATCTCACAGCTCGAGATATTCTATTCACCCTGGGAGTACGAAGATGTACCAGGATTTCAGGCACCATTTTTGGTGGCCGAATATGAAGAAAGACATTGCTGAATGAGTTGCAAAATGCTTAACATGCCAGAAAGTCAAAGTAGAACACCAGAGACCTAGCGGATTGCTACAACCGTTGGAAATTCCAGAGTGGAAGTGGGAGCATATCACGATGGATTTCGTGGTTGGTCTTCCAGCGACTCAGAAGGGATTTTATGCGATATGGGTTATAGTAGATCGACTGATGAAGTCAGCACACTTTCTACCAATCAGGAGTAAGTACAACTTAGATCAGTTAGCGAAGCTGTACGTTAAGGAAGTTATTTCTTGACACGGTGTTCCAGTGTCGATTGTGTCCGACAGATATTCGAGTTTCACGTCAAATTTCTGGAAGCGATTACCAGAATGTCTGGGAATGCAATTGCGAATGAGTACAGCGTACCATCCTCAGACTGATGGCCAGAGCGAGAGAACGATTCAGACGCTAGAGGATATGCTAAGAGCTTGCGTGATGGACTTCAAGGGAAGCTAGGATGATCATCTACCATTGGTGGAGTTCGCCTACAATAATAGTTACCATGCGAGTATCGACATGCAGCCTTACGAAGCGTTATATGGCAGAAAGTGCAGAACGCCTTAGTGCTGGGATGAAGTCGGAGAACGTCAGCTGTTGGGACCAGAACTAGTACAACAAACTGCCGAAATCGTAAAGCTAATTAGAACGAGACTAGTTGCTGATCAAGACAGACAAAAGAAGTATGCCGATCAACATCGACAGAATCGAGAGTTTTTACTAAGAAGCTTTGTTTTCCTGAACGTATCTCCCTGGAAGGGAAATATTCGATTTGGCAAGAAGGGGAAGCTGAGTCCCCGATTTATTGGACCTTTTGAGGTACTGCGAAAAGTTGGCGAAGTGGCTTACGAGGTGGTATTAACTTCAAAGTTATTCGTTGAACAAGTTCTATACTTATGATTCTATATCAATCAAGTTCTTGTTCTTAATTATTTAAGTTCAAGGTTTCATATGAGATATTATAATTCTTTTGAAGTATTACTTCAGTTATACAATATTTATTCAACTGTATACTCTTGAGATTTGTTATTTAAATTAAATATCATTTATTGTTGAACCTTGTAAGGCTAGTGAATCCTTATTGATTCGACTAGTCCATAGTTGATGAACGTTCTAAATTCTAGAACTATTACTAAGCTTATCCAAACCAAACTTCTTTTGGTACGGACTCTGATGTCAAACTAAGATTAACAACCCTATTATAGGGGATTGATGATGCTTTAGCTTTAAGATATTGTGTACAGTATGGTACTGAGGGCTAATCTCCACTAAGTACGAGAAGTAAAGCCCATAGTCTTATGGTTGTAATAAGGTTTAAAGTATAAACACTTGACAACCTTGGACATAGTTCAAGGTCTTATAACCCTTAGAAGTTCTTTTAATTCTTGTTATTAATTCTTAATTTAAAAGTTGAGTTTTCTTTATTCAGAAGTCTTTGATTCACTCGCATGTTATTATATTGTTATATTTGTATACTTGTGGGAAATCGTACTCACCCTTGTGTAATAATAACATTGCAGCTAAGAACGAAATATCTGACGAGTCTTCCACTAGCAAAGGCAAGGGAAAAGTCAACAAGTGATTAAGACTTGTTGTTTAATTGATAATATTTTTTTACGACTTATGTGTAATGTTTAAGACTTATTATTTGTTTACATTTTTGCAACAAAGATTAAAGGTTAAGTATGACCTAGAATTGATTATGTATTTATTATTCAGACATTGTAACCCCATAAGGGAAGATGATGTTTTTATTTCTATCTATTGCATGGTTTGCATTTATTATGGGTAGATAGATATATGATATTTGTACAGTGAACACCAAATCCAGTGGAAATTGAAGTAATCGGATTTGGGGGTGTCACAAGTTGGTATCAGAGCCATAGGATATGAACCTTAGGTGGGGGAAAACCTTAGGGTAGTAGCCTTCGAGAACGTAGTAATGATAACTCTTATCGAGTTCTAAAAAAATAATAACTTTACCTTATGTGCTATGTGTTTATATTTACGTACTCGCGAGTGTCATCGAGTTATGTCGAGTATCGACTAGCATCACTATAATTACTAAGACTTAAAAATTTGATTTGTCAGGATGTCGAATGTTGGAGGATCCAGTCAGCCTAGGGATGTTGTACCCCGAGTGGCTATTGAAGAGGAGCCCCGGGACATTCACATAGTCTGGGAGCAGTTAGTTCGACAAGAGCCATCTACTTTGATCACAGTTGTTGGTAGGGATTATGAGCCAGTGGTTGACTCAGAGGAGGATTCCGAGGAGATTGAGATTCAGGCTGAGGCAACCGAGGAGGAGGAAAACCCTGAAGAGTTCTCACTGAACACTATCAGTGCTGTGATGTATGATGAACTGTATGACCATAACATAGAGTTACAGGATACTATTCAGAAGCTGAAGGAGCATATAGTTACTCAACAAACTACCATCGAGCAAAAGGATGGTGAGATTGAGACTCATTACACACGTCTTGGAGACGTAGAGTGGGAATTGATCCACGAGAAGGTTCAAGGTGAAGAAAAGTCAGCTGAGATAGATAAGCTGAAGAATGAATTGAAAGAGAAATCAGTGAAGCTTGCCCTAGAAGAGGATGCTTGGGTGAAGGATTCACGATGTGCAGATCTTGCAAAGGATAATGATCGTGCAAAGAAGGCTATGATAGAGGAGATAAATTATACGTTTCAAAAGGTAATTGATAAGGCTCACGATCAGGTTATGAACTATCCAGTTCAGTTCGAGGGTCTGCCTTGGTATATGCTAGATCGCAGGACGATGTTCCGCATTATGGAGGAAGAACGCAGTAAAGCTGTTCGACGCCTTAGTAGGCAGTGATAGGAACAATTGATTATGTGAATATTTATTTGATAGTTAATAATGTAAATTCCGATGTTATTATAAATAAGAAGGAATATTTTGAGGATTTAAATCCTGAAGATTATTTATCTCGGGATAGTTGATGTAAATAGCAGTGATGCTATCTTTCGTTGTTTAAAAACTTTTGATTAAATAAAATATTAGAGTTTATTTGAGGTGTTATGTGTTAAATGTTATGTTAAAGTATTTAAGTTAAGTCTTAGAAATTTAAAGATTGAATAAAGATCTAATAAGCGTATATCTTAATAGAAATATGCAGCCAAGAGGACACCCTAACCGTCGACCAGCCCAAGAAGGGTTAACGAATAACAACGATGCCAATGCTAACGCGAACCCCGTTCAGCAGTTGGTGAACTTGTTGACAGGAGCAATGAATAACCAGCCGCAAGCTCCACCGAATACGACAACCGCCAGAATTTAAAGGAACCATGAACCCAATTGAGGCGCAGACTTGGGTTATAGAAATGGAAAATATTTTCGATTTTGCTAGAGTGAGTGAAGATCAGAAGATGGCTTACACAACGTTTATGTTAAAGTCAGAAGCCAAATATTGGTGGCAGGCAAACAAGGTCCGGCGAGGACAAGGTGTGATAACCTGGAAAAGGTTTAAAGAAATATTTTTTGAGATGTACTTCCCGATGAGCTCACAGAACTAGATGGAGGTACAGTTTCTAGAGCTAATGCAAGGTGACATATCTGTGCCAGACTATGCTGTGAAATTTAATGAGTTGGCTAGGTTCGCCGCGTACCAAGTGCATACTGATGAGAGGAAGGCTAGGAGATTCGAACAGGGACTGAAACCCTGGTTGTTTAGCAAGGTGTCGATGTTTCAGTTGAACACCTTTGCAGAAGTATTGGAAAAGGCTATCATCGCTGAAGGTGGGAGCGATGCTATGACCAAGTACAACCAAGAGCTAAAGAAGAAGAAAAGTGAAGATGAGGGTACCAATAAGGCCAGTGGTAGTAACATTGGAGGAGGTAACAGTCAAAAGAGAAGCGGGAGAGATAGCACATCGATCGAAAATCAGCAAGGAAGCCAGAAGAAAAGGATAGAAGCGTGTCTGACCTACGGGAAGAATCACCTGGGAGTCTGTATGAAAGGAAAATGAGTTTACTATAATTGTGGTCCGGAAGGCCACATAACACCTAACTGCCTTAACCCTAGGAAGGGCTCTTGTTTCACATTTGGATCAAAGGATTATCTGACAAAGGATTGCCCTAGACAGGTGTCAAGAGGGGCAGGAACAGGAGGAAATAAGGGAAGAAACAGTGGTAACACTTTGACGATTTCAGAACCAACCACAAGCAAATCAACCTACCTCCAGGACATTCAACATGACAGTGCAGGTTGCTGTGCAGTCTCGCGATGTGGCATCAGGTATCATTCCAATCAATAAAGTTAATGCATATGTATTATTTAATTCGGGTGCTACTTGTTTTTTTATATCCGATGACTTTGCTAGGAACCTAGGATTGACTAAGGACGAGTTAGAATACCCCATGAATAAAGAAATTGCGAATAGAGAAGTGATCCCTATTAAGTACGTACACAAGAACTGTAGGGTGGATATCAAGGGTAATATGGTGAACGTAGATCTTATCCCGATTAGACTGGGGGAATTCGACGTTACTTGGGAATGGATTGGCTATTCAATTATGGGGCGATAATTTATTGCCAGAGAAAGTGTGTTAACCTTATGACTCCGCCAAAGGTTGTATTTTATGGTAGCAAGTCACCTAGACAAGCGAGTTGTCTGATGATGATGCAGGCAAAAAGTTGTTAAGACAAGGATGTGTAGGATATTTAGCCTACATAGTCGATAGTCGTAAAGAGAACCCAAAGATAGAGGAGATACCAGTCGTGAAAGATTTCATAAATGTATTTTTGGATGATCTGCCAGGACTTCCGACAGATAAAAAGGTAGAGTTCTTGGGCATGTAACTGATAAGTACGGAATCTCAGTAGATCCCTCAAAAGTCAAAGCTGTGAAATTAGTTTAAACGGAGAAGTGTGAGGAAAGCTTCTAAGAGCTTAAGAAGAGGTTGAGTTCGGCACCTATGTTATCTGTTCCGGATGACACAGGAAACTTTGTGGTATATAGTGATGCATCTCATAAAGGACTAGGCTGTGTGCTTATGCAAAACGGCAGAGTCAATTCGTATGCGTCACGACAATGGAAGGATTACGAGAAGGGGTATTCGACCCACGACTTGGAATTGGCTGCAGTAGTATTTACTTTAAAAATCTGGAGACACTATCTCTATGGGGAGAAGTGTGAAAGATATATAGACCACAAAAGTCTAAAATATATTTTCACACAAAAGGACTTGAATATGTGCCAGAGAAGATGGTTGAAATTGATAAAGGACTATGACTGCAAGATATTATACCATCCGGGTAAAGCAAATGTGGTTGCCGACGCCTTCAGAAGAAAGGGTCGGGAGAAATTGATGATGTTGACTGCTCAGGAGGAGCTAATTTCAGTAATGGAGAAGCTGGAATTGGAAGTGAGATATCCGATGGAGACTGACAAAAAGTTATTCCAAATACAAGCTGGTACAACTTTGCTGGTTAAGGTTAAGGAAGCTCAACTTCAGGATGAAGAATGTGAAAAGGTGAAGAAAACGATAACTGGAGGGACCGAACTGAGATTCATAGTAGATAATGAAGGACTACTGAGATTCGAGGGCAGAGTTTGGGTACCGCCAGTGCCATAGATTAAGGAGGATATTTTAAGCGAAGCTCACAGTTCACGGTATTCGATTCACCCCGGGAGTACCAAGATATAACAGGACCTCAGACAGTATTTCTAGTAACCGAATATGAAACGAAATGTTGCAGAATGTGTTACCAAGTGTCTGACATGTCAGAAAGTAAAAGCAGAACATCAGAGGTCAAGTAGTTTGCTACAACCTCTAGAGATCCCAGAATGGAAATGGGAATATATTATAATAGATTTCATGGTTGGCCTTTCGACGACTTAGAAAGGGTATGACGCAGTATGAGTTATCGTTGACCGATTGACGAAATTCGCACACTTTCTTTCGATCAAGATCAGATTCAACTTAGACCAGTTGGAAAAATTGTACGTGAGAGAGATTGTTTTAAGGTACGGAGTTCCAATGTCGATTGTTTTCGACCGAGATCCACGCTTCACATCAAATTTCTGGAAGAGACTACAGGAATGCATGGGAACAAAGTTGAGAATGAGTATGGCTTATCACCCTCAGACCGACGAGAAAAGTGAAAGGACAATCCAGACATTGGAAGATATGCTAAGAGCATGCATCATGGATTTCAAAGGCAAACGGGATGACCACCTACAGCTTGTAGAATTTAGTTATAATAATAGTGACCACGCTAGTATTGGCATGCATGCCGCCTTACGAAGTGTTGTACGATAGAAAGTGTAGAACTCTAATTTACTGGGATGAAATTAGCGAGAGGCAATTGTTAGGTCCAGAACTGGTACAACAGACAGCAGAGATAGTCAAAGTGATTCGGACAAGATTGGTAGCAGCTCAAGATAGGCAGAAGAAATACACCGATCCACACCGTAAGAATGTTGAGTTTGAATCGAGTAGCTTTGTATTTTTGAAAGTCTCTCCGTGGAAGGGAAAGATCAGATTCGGTAAAAAGAAAAAATTGAGCCCGAGGTTCATTGGACCCTTTGAAGTGCTGCGAAGGATTGGAGAAGTCGCATATGAGGTAGCTTTACCTCCAGCGCTAGAGCATATCCACAACGTCTTCCATGTGTCAGTGTTACGACCCTACAAACCCGATTACAAACATGTGATAGAGTATGAACCCCTACAATTTGTGAAAAACTTATCTTACGAAGAAGTTTCTGTTCAAATTGTCGATAGGAAAGATCAAGTTCTCAGAAATAAAGTTATACCTTCTATTAAGGTAATTTGGAAGAACTACAACGCTGAAGAAGCTACGTGGGAACTCGAAGAACACATGATGAAGAATTACCCACACTTATTTGCTTAAATTATGTGTAATCGATTCTGGGGATAGAATCTTTGTAAGGGGGAGAATGTAATAGGACGAATTTAATAGAACCGTGATTCTGGAGACAGAATTCTTTTAAGGCGGGAAAGACGTGACGAACGAGATTTTGTATATTTAATTTAAATATTTATTGAATTAAATAAATTTTTTTGATAATTTAATTGTTGAGTTAAATAATTAATTAATAAAATTATGGTAGATTAATTTAATTATATGTGTTATATTGATTAAATTAATGTAGAGAATTTTATTATTCAAAGTATGCATTTAATTGAGTTTATTTGATTAAATAAATTATTTAATAAGCATAATATTATTCTAGTTAATTTAATAATTAATTAGAGAATTAAAAATTTTACATAATTAATAAATGAGAATTTTAATTATGTGATAATGTGATTTAATGTGGATTTATAATATTTTAGTTAATTAATTTAAATAAGATTATTTGGTTAATTAAAAGTGTGACATTAAACTATATTATAAAGCATTTAATTAAATTAAATGGGAAGGAGTTAGTAAGAGCAATCCAAACGAAGCCTTAGTAGGAGTTGGCCAGTTAACCCATAATGGGATTAACTGACTACTACGACATCAGTTATTCTATATATGTATATCTATATTACTAATAACTCTTCATATATCAGACTTCATATATTTGTATAAGACAATAAGTTTTAGAGAGAAAAGTAGAGAGAAAATAGAGAAAATTGGGAGAGAATTGTGAATTGAAGAAGAAGTAGAGAAGTTTGTATTCATGTTTGAATCATCTAAACAACTAGCAAGGGTAATCTCTTCTCTTTAGTTTTCAATTTAGTTTTCAGAGTTTTTCCGTTAACGTGCTTTAAAGTTCTCTGTGAAGAACGATTTTTATGATTAACTTAAAATATGATCATATGTATGTTATTATATGTAAATAACATGTTTTATATAATGCATACATGAATTATAGTGATCAACACCATATAATTATGTTTTAATTGGGTTTTGTGAAGTTATAGAGTATGAAAGTTATATATATGGCCCTTACGTATAAATTAAATGCTTTAAATCGTTTGTCTAACTTTAAATTTATAATTGAATATGATTATACATGTTTAAACGAACAAATCGAACTTCGAACAGATAGATTCAGAGTTATAACGAATCCGTGACGATGATTTTCATGTTTTTCTTCAAAACTTTCAAAAATACCAAGAACAGTGAAATTATGTGATTTTATTTGAGTAACTACATGATATAAAGTGTTAAAATCATGTTAGAATCATTATATAATGTTTCTATGAAGTTTATACTTCATAGAAATCACGGTACTAGTTTAATTTGCATTTAATTTTCCTAAAATTGTCAAAATCGCAAACTGGGGCTGAACCGCCAAGGCACACCTGCCCCAGCGGCTCTAGACCCCCCCAGCGGAACCTATGAAGATCCACACCATCCCCAGCAGGCCTAACTCCAGCCCCAGCGAGGGTGATGCAAAGAAAAATTATTTGTTTGACCTCTTGTAGTAAAATAAGCTTAACTTCTTCATACAAACTCCGATTAAGGAGATTCAGGATGATTCGGAAAGATAACGAGTATACCTACAATTTTTATTCTATATATTTTTCAATTTGAAGTCGTTAGAAGGGGTCAAAATGGCTATCTTTGTGACTGATGTGTATTTAGAGGCAATCAGGGGGTGTCGGATATGCGCGTACGCAAGTGTAGTGCTCTCGACGATAAAAGATGTTGTATTAAGTTATAAAACATGAGTATTATGAAAATAATTATGTTTAGCATTAATCAATGATGTTTTAGACAAGTTGTATGAGCATGTTAAGCGTACGCAAGAGGGACAAATCGGACGTGCGACGAATGAACGTCGAAACGTCATGCCAAGTCTAATACTATGCTATAACATACTTGAGGACTTGATGAACATGTAATACTATGCTATAACATGTTATTAACATATATTATATGATTTGAATTTCATGTTAACAAACTAAGTTATTGACATGTATAAGATAATGTGAAGGTTCAAGTTAACAAACTAAGTGCGAACTTGAATATTATGATTGTAAAACTTGATTATGATTGTTTAAAAGATTATACCTATGCGATACGCATATTGTGAATTCATACTCATATTATGTGATTAGTTAATAAGTTAACACTAGGAACCAACAATACTACAAAATAATAAATAGATAACACTTAATAGACAATATTTTTATAAAAAAACGTTGTGGTTTAGTTTTCCACAACATTTTTTGAGAAAGTGTTGTGGTTTGATATACAAAAGCGTTGTGTATTTGAAAAGGGTAATTTTTTGTTTTAAAGTGATAACGCTTTTTTAAGAAAACGTTGTGTATAAAAAAAACACGGAGGTGCGCTTTCATCTCTCCATTCAGAATTCGGAGACCTAACCCCTTCTCACTCAGTCGATCCCCATTCGGAGACCTTACACCTTCTCGCTCTCAAATTAAAAACCCTCAAAACCACCGTAGCCACTGCCGATGTTGACGCCGTCGCCTTATCTGCAGGCCGTAATCACTCATCTTCTCCCTCTCTGTCTCCGCCGTCGTCTCCTTCATCTCTAAAATCTGCAACTTCAGAGGAAACATCAAGTGGGGCAAGTCTGTATGCTAAAGAAGAAATTGATGGTGTGATTACCATGGAAGATGTTCAAACTGTTGAGAAAAATGAGTTAGATGTTCCAATCTATCTAAATCCCGTCTTATACTTTCTCTCTCTAAATCCTAAATTCGGGCTCCGTATTTGTCTCTGATGGCTACTCTCAGTACTGCTGATTTTGAGAAGCTTGGTAAGCTTAAGTCTGCTGTCGCTGGACCCCTCCTCCTTCTGTGGTCCCCTAAATTGAAGATAGAGTATTTGCAATTGGACCGGCGGCGCCGGCAACACTGGAACAGCCGGGAGGGAAAATGGTGGTTGAATTAGTGGGAGACTTTAACGAGCTAACGGAGAGGATGAACATAAATGTATTATCCACAAGCTCGTCTAGGTTACTCTTCAAATCACTGAAGATAACGATTCTGATATTGCAGACACTACCTGTTTCTCCTGATGGACGATCTCCTCTCTCTAAGGCCTTATCTGTTGCTGTTATTCTCGCTGATCTTCAGTTTCAGTTTCACTCCCTCTGCCCCCAAATTCAGTTGCTTCCATTTTGCTTTGTTTCGCAAAAAAGAATTAAAATAATAATAATAATTCACTTTTTAGAACTAAAAATGTTTCTAATTTCATCTAAACTTTCATTTGATTTTCAATAGTGACTTGGTTTTATATTCCCTTTTCCTTTCAATTTATAATTTGGTGGATTGCAGATTGTTAGACCTGAATGCTTCCATTTCCTTCCCAATTGTAGAGCCTGCTCACATGGTAATATATATTATTTTCATTCTCGTTCAATGTTTGGTTAAGAAGAAAATGATGATCTATATGCCAACACTTACATAAAATCATATGTATGGGCAGAAAATTATCTTGTTATCATATACTTTCTTAGTAATGAAGTAAGTTTTTTTTCTCTTAGTAATGATTCAGAAGGAATGGAAGTTTCAATGGAGAAGTTATTAGCTCTGATTGATGACGTCTACAAGTATGTTGATGATGTTGTAGTGAGAAAACTGGTTATATTCCCACTATTCGATGTTCCTATTCTTTATATGTAACCTTTTCCTGATTACGTATCCAATTTTGATTTCAGGAAGGGCGTGTGGCACCAGGTAATAACATTGGAAGATTTATATCAGATACCATAGCCTCTATTCCCAAACTAGGGTACTTGTTAACGTATCTAATTTTGATACCTTTCCCCGATTACGTATCCAATTTTGATTTCATGATTCGTATAGGTCATGAAACTCTTAACTTAGAAGCTAGTGGAATTTTAACTTGAAATCTTTACAGATGGGCTGCTTGCGTACTTGTTAACAGTGACGAGGCATGCACTCATGGACGAAAGGTGAGAAGCTACAGAATTTAAATATTCATCTCACTAGTGCATAATTCATCATGATGAAAAGACTTTGAACAACATTGAATCTCCACTTTGACCACTAGAAAAGTTTGACTAGGCAATTGTTCAGATTTTTCTAGCATGTTTAAAATGAAGATAAAATAAAAGTCTTGCTGGATGAGAATGTCACTATATTTTCTTGGCCTCTCTCATTCTTACAGGATGTAGGACTTCCAAGTCAAGTTTCTAGGTTTTCAAAGGTGGGTATTAAGTTAATAAGAACTGATTTACTATATTTTCACAAGGTTGTAGTGAGTGTTCACTATTTCGGTTTCTTACATAACATGATATATATTGTTTAGAGGTCAAACATTTCATTATCTTGATTTTATGATGCAAATAATTCTTTTTACTATGGTCAACTTCTGTAAAAATAAAGAATATTTTATAAGGATCTCTTAAGAAATGGTTTAGGTGCACGATATCAAGGCTTCTCTTTTGTTATGGAAGAATTGTGAGCAGGCCACTGACAACTCATATTTACAGATCCATTCCTTTAGTATTTTAAGAGCTATTTTTGTTTTTATGTTTTTTTTCTTCTGTTCAAGCAGAGTATTGCTGCTATTCCAAAGCCAAAAAGTAAAATCAGTAGTTTCCTAAACATGTTTGGTATGGGTACTCCCTCCGATATTCCAACAAACCACATGGATATACAAATATCCGAAACCAAGGGTACCAACCTGGTGGGCTTCTGTAACATCAACCTTGTTAGTGCTGGTGAGTTGTTTGAAGGGAATCCGTTATGCCTTAATTTGCTCGTGTGTGTTTTATACAGGAAGGATGATATTTGCACATTCAAGAATATGAACTTTCCAGTCATAGTAGCCAATGTTTTTCATTAACATACCAAGTTAAGTGGAAAGAAAGGTACAAAAATAATAAAATGGAAACAGAAAGCTTCTCAAACTAAACAATCCCTATAATTTTCTTTGTTTTAGAAAAAATTCAAGGTTTAGAGTATATATCTGAAAATGTTTACTAGTACGTACGTGTTAATGAATTCAAATAAATAAACTATTCTCCTGATTGATCTTTTGTCTCTAATCTATTATCTAGACTTCGCAATGGCAGCACCTGAGCTGAAGTCTAGTAAATGGATGGGTCCAGTTATCGAAATGTCGCTTCCAAGCTTTAGGTAAATTTTTGCGATTTTTTGGCTGTATTATATGTATAATTTTAATACTATTAACTGCTTTCATGCTGTCAAACTGCAGTGGCCGAACGGAGCATAACCCCCACCTTCTTACGTATTCTTGCCAGATCGAGTGTAGGTTTCTTACACTTAAATTTTGCATTTTCTATATGTTTCTCAATCTTCATGAAACTGCTAAGATCAGGAATATGGTCCCAACAATAAAAGCAGATACCTCTGGCATTGTATGTAATCGTCACTCATTCTGCCAATATTGAGGAGTTTCCTTGCCCTTAGAAGCTCCTGAATTTTGAAAATACTGGCCAATGAATCAGAATTTCATCACTATAGATACAACTATGACGAAATAATTTGTAGTGCAAATCCATAGAAAATAAAAAAGTTTAAACTCAGTTTCAGGATTGCAAATCATTCTAATCTTGAAATATTTGGGAATGCAGGATGTTGTGATCTCAAATTTGTATTTAAGTTTTCTTTAATATTTGCTGGCTTCTGATTGGTTTTTCAGGCTTGTTTACAGGTTGCTTTGTAACTCTATTTAGTGTATATGAAATTCTAGCGCATTTGAGTGTGTTCTCCCCTAATACAGAAGTAGCTTATATGGAAACTGTCTACCCTGTTTGTAGGTACATTCTTCTCACATTAATTGCTTCTTAATTTCCCTCACAATCTTTTCTTTTATATTCTTCTAAAATGCATTTCTTGCTTCTAAATGTAATTGTATCACTTTTTGTAAATCATGCCATAATGCCACAGTCGAGTCGACTACAAGACTCGGACAATACATTGCAAAAATTAAAATATTATCGTCTATATTTTAATTCTTTTTATTGACGTGGATACTTCACAGTGTTTTATCTACTGCACATTACGTGGAGAATTCACAGTGTTTTATCTTATTCTTTTCCATAGTTAAAAAATTGTAGAGGTACTTTAGTCCATATAATTTTATTTTTGATGCCTCATCCATCTCAGTGTCAAAACAAGACAAAGAGCTTCACTAGTTTCAGTTAGTGGCACATTTTTAAGGGATGTACATGTCTGATCCCTTTTTGTATTCTGAACGTACACCTCCCACTCAACTTCACTCTTTAACAGACCACCACAACACCTATAAGGAACTATCAGGTGGCATATGTGCTGCTTCAATATTGATTTCTGCAATTGCATATGATAATGCACTGATGATTGAGCTTGTATGCCTTCGACCGTATAAAGGCTAATGAATTGTCATATTTCTATGAACTACAACTTTGACAAATTAGGCACAGAATCAGAATCGGGGTTATTGACTTCAAACTTAATAAATATATGGATATCCTCATAAAGAAAGTGCAACTGAAGGTACGTGCATTTGCTGAAGTGGTACGTTATGGGGGTTCAAGATGACCCCATTAACTTTTTGGAAAGTGAATATAGTATTAGTGAGAATTATAATTTTATTTTAGGACATGGCACAAAGTATGACAATTTAATTTTTATCCTTTTTTTGTGGGGTTGCAGTAGAGGTAATTTCACCCCCCCTATTTTTAAAAGTAAAAAATTCCAAATTTAACTTCAGTTGAACATGTTAAATTTTATTGGTGATATTTTCATCTGAATCCTTGAGTATTTACATATTTAAGATACCTTCTTTCAAAATGGAATTTCCAAGATCCTCAAATAATTCAACTTAAATCTATTTTTTTAATTATTCATTCACTGCATAGTTTAATATTGTTCTTGTATAATGCATCTATATCTCTTTCATTGTCATTGGCTTGGGCTGCACTGCATCAAGATGTCTCGCTTTTTTCACAATTGTTTCTGCTGTGAGAATTGTGGAGGGAGGTGAACAATGAATAGACCTAAACATCACCCATACATTGCTTTTGTGTTTAGAATGTAATATAAAGCAGTTTCTCCATGAGAAGAGATTGATAATATATGTAAAGTTGTTTCTTATATAAAAAAAATACTATCATAAAATAAAAAATAAACAAATATAAAATAAAGAAATTAATTGTTAAGTTGTTTCTATGATTATCTTAATGAGAATATTTGTTAGATACTTGATGGAATGCTACCCGAAGCTCAAGCAGGACATCTTCAAGCAGCAAATGGTATCTTTACTACAGTGGCTTATGTATTGTAATATGATTAAAAATTCCTATTGTGATAGGCTGATAACCTTGATTCATAAGTTTTTTCCTTCTATTTTTTCATAAATTCTTCATGAACTAATCTCAGTTTTATGCAATGATAGAATGGCAGGGGTGGACCAGATCATTTGAACAATATTCCAAATGGTTCAATAATGCATTCATCTGTTGCAAATCTAAGGGAGCCTACTTGATGGATAAATCAAACAAGCATAAATTCTGATGTCAAACTCTTTCAATTCTACCTGATATATCAGTGATATCAATCAAATGGTTCATGTTTCTTTCAGCTTTGAAAATGTTATAATTAATTTTGAATGAATAGTATTGTCTTTTATTTGTAGATTCGAGGCTTAGCGTGGCCCGCTGTGCTCATTGGATGGGTTGCCTAGAGTGCAAGGTGCAAACATCTAGATCTGTTTGCTTGATATGATTAACGAATTTTGTGGTGGAGAATATTGAGTATATACAAGTATCATACGTGGTTGTATTCTTTTACTTTGAACTGTTCCACTACAATGTGAATGTTCATGATTTGAGCAGAAATGATTCAGTTAGATTGAGTAAGGCTTTATGTGAAGAATATAACTATTTTTTACCTATTATGGACCGATGACAAATATACCCTGAAGTGTGATTAGCCATGTCTCTTCTGACAAACCCCTTATTTAAACATGATTAGGCACCAGGCGACACTTACATCAGTGCTATTTTTACTTCTGAATTACAGGTTGCATGATAAGTTTAGTTTGGTAACTTTTTAGCAGTTGTTCTTTTGGTACAGTGTTGGCATGAAAGATTCATGGCGACCATTGAAGGCTTTGGCAGTCGCCAGTGCTATAAATGGGATTGGTGATGTGGTCCTATGCACATTCTTAGGCTATGGTATCGCTGGAGCAGCATGGGCAACAATGGCATCACAAGTATGCTGATCAAGCATTATATTTTGCATTTTTACAGTCTTGGTCATTAATTATCTTCATGCTTACACATTAATGTTATCCCTAACTTGAATATGCTTCAGGTTATTGCTGCTTATATGATGGTTGAAGCTCTGAACAAAACAGGATATAATGGTTTTGCTCTCTCTGTTCCATCGTTTAGTGAATTACAGCATATATAAACGCTTGCTGCCCCAGTGTTTGTAATGATGATGTCAAAGGTTGGTGGCATCTTACTTGATCCTCTTGCCGTATTTTTTCAGATGTGATCATAATAACACAAGTTGATTTTTAGGTGGTGTTTTACTCTCTACTTGTGTATTTTGCTACATCTATGGGTATACAAACGGTTGCTGCTCATCAGGTCAGTTAGCAGTGTGATGTAGTTTCTTCCTTCCTTGCTTCTACTTTGAATTTGCAAGGCGCTCATGAACATTTACCTTGACAAAATGGCAATTGTTCTAGGTCATAATCCAAGTGTTCTACATGTGTATAGTATGGGGGGAGCCTCTATCTCAAATCGCTCAATCATTTATGCCTGAGCTGATGTACGGAGCTACTAGAAATTTATCAATCGTCTTTTATTTCATGGTTGTCAATAACTATTACTTTTTGTTATTTTATTTCAGTGGGATAAGGAAAACGGATTAACGTACACATAATAACAAATTAATGAAGTACGTGGTGAGTGGGCAACTTATGCGAGGAGGTACATGTAGAGCCTCGAGCTAACGGTAGATGTATAGGGACGCTACACTTGTATTTTGGGAGAAGGTTATTTTGCACTCGATTAGGTTGTGCACCACATCTTAATTTTATGGATAGTTTGGTATATTTTGTGGATGTAGTTAAATTCGTAATTCAATGTACGTACTAGTAATTATATTAAAAAGTGAATTTGAAACTGTAAACGTATGGTATTATTGGAATGTATGGTATTTTGAAACATAGAATGCTTACATTTTGGCTTTAAATGTTGTGGATTGTGTTTTTCAAATAGAAAAAAACGTTGTCTATTTGTCTCTAAAAATATTGTCTATTTGACAAATAGACAACACTTTTTTGAAAAAGCGTTGTCTAATGTGTACAATAGACAACACATTTTTGAAAAAGCGTTGTCTAATGTGTCAAAAGATAATGTGTTTTAGCCGTTGTCTATTTGTGTCTAAAAACGTTGTCTATTTGACAAATAGACAACACTTCTTTGAAAAAGCATTGTCTAATGTGTTAAAAGACAACGTGTTTTAGCCGTTGTCTATTTGTGTCTAAAAACATTGTCTATTTGACAAATAGACAAGACTTTTTAGAAAAAGCGTTGTCTAATGTGTCAAAAGACAACGTGTTTTAAACGTTGTCTATTTGTGTCTAAAAACGTTGTCTATTTGACAAATAGACAACGCTTGTTTGAAAACACGTTGTCTAATGTGTCCAAAGACAACGTTTTTTAAACGTTGTCTATTGGTGTCTAAAAACGTTGTCTATTTGACAAATAGACAATGCTTGTTTGAAAAAACGTTGTCTAATGTGTCAACAGACAACGTTTTCTATTTGTGTTTAAAAAGCATTGCCTATTTGACAAATAGACAACGCTTTTTAAACATTGTCTATATGTGTCTAATAGATGACACTGCTAACCACGACACTTTTGAGGGTCCTATTACAACGCTTTTTAAACGTTGTCTATTTACTTTTTTCTAGTAGTGCAAGTTGTAAGTTGAACTTAAATGAAAAGTTCAACAGTTGAACATAGAAGTTATGAAACTAATCGACATCGTATGCATAATGTAATGTGTAGGACGTTGAGGAATTGAATTGTAACTATATTTGTAGCTTGAGCACGCAGCAAGTTTCCTTACCCTAACTCGTTTACGATTACGTAAGTTTTCTTATTCATACTCTTTAAATTAAGCAAGCTTTCTAACTTTAAAGTTATTTGTTGAGCAAGTTCTATACTTATGATTTTATATCACTCAAGTTCTTCTTCTTAATTATTCAAGTTCAAGGTTTCATATGAGATATTATAACTCTTTTGAAGTATTACTTCAGTTATACAATATTTATTCAATTGTATACTCTTGAGATTTATTATTCAAATTGAATATCATTTATTGTTGAACCTTGTAAGACTAGCAAACCCTTATTGATTCGACTAGTCCTTAGTTGATGAACGTTCTAAATTCTAAAAATATTACTTAGCTTATCCAAACTAAACTTCCTTTGGTGCGGACTCTGAAGTCATACTGAGTTGAACAACCCTATTATAGGGGATTGATGATGCTTTAGCATTAAGATATTGTGCACAGTATGGTACTGAGGGCTGATCCCCCTAAGTACGAGAAGTAAAGTCCATAGTCTTATGGCTGTTAAAGGTTTAAAGTATAAACACTTGATAACCTAGGACATAGTTCAAGGTCTTATGGCCCTCAGAAGTTTTTTTAATTCTTGTTATTAATTCTTGATTCAAAAGCCGAGTTTTCTTTATTCAGAAGTCTTTGATTCACTTGCATGTTATTATATTGTTATATTTGTATACTTGTCGGCAATCATGCTCACCCTTGCGTAATAATAACATTGCAATTAAGAACGAAAGATTTGACGAGCCTTCCACTAGCAAAGGCAAGGGAAAAGTCAGCAAAGTGATGAAGACTTGTTGTTTAATTGATAATATTTGTTTAAGACTTATGTGTAATGTTTAAGACTTATTATTTTTTTACGTTTCTGCAATAGAGATTTAAGGTTAAGTATGACTTGGGATTGATTATATATTTATTATTCAGACGTTGTAACCCCATAAGGGGAGATGATGGATTTATTTCTATCTATTGCATGGTTTGCATTTATTATGGATAGATAGATATATGATATTTGTATAGTGAACAACAAATCCCGTGAAAATTGAAGTACCCGAATTTGGGGGTGTCACACGATCCATCATACATAAATGAAAACATCATTCATATCATTACTTAGTACAACTTATAACAATATCCCAGGTTAACTAACCTTAACATAACTTACCTACCCTTAGCTATATAAAAGGTTTACATAATTAATTTACATAATGTAACATAACCATTAAAATCAATAACAACTACTCATGAGCTTTGCCTTTGTCTTTGTTAGAACATTCTGCTACCTCGGCCTTGGCTGAAATGTTTTTGTTTAAGCAAGGGTGAACAAAGAGTTTGCTCAGCAAGTTAAAGTATACAATAAGGGATATATATATATATATATATATATATATATATATATATATATATATATAACGTGAATAAAAGAGTCTAGCTTCTATAGGACTTTAACAATAATCTAAGAATTTTGAAGTAGCTGAAAAATAATTCATTTTCAATAACAAGACTTTCTAAAATTTCAGGCTGAATAACATATCAAGAATGAAAGAGTAAGATTCTTTCAAAGATTCAATCATATTCAAGTGAATAAGAAGATTTAAAAATACTGCAACAATATTCAATAAAGTGGGATATTCCTAGATTTCATGCTGAGTGATCACAAAGGGATCATGAACTAATAGAGGAATCATTAGTTATTAAAACAAAATTACCCCAAGGATATAGGTTAGTTATAAAAACTAAACTATACTCCTCTGCAAGTACTTAAAGCAGCCAACTCTAGTGTACCTTATATTATGCATAATGCTCAATAATAGCGCATGGGTCATTTTACGATAATAAAGTTTTTTCATCTCAGTCTTACATCAAGAGTCCGTACGACAACAATATGGTTTGGATTGCTTTCAAAGAAATATTATGATTTTAACATATAATATCAATATTGATCTAGCCGAAAATAATGTCATAGATCTTCCAATAATCAGTTCATAATAAATAGAATGTTTCATATTTTAATAAATATTAGTCTCGCCAAAACAAATAGCTGAGACATGGCTCGTAAACAGTGCTAATAATAGAACAAGAATCAATTGTACTATGTGCGAATAACAATAATCATTATAGATGTGAATAATTAACAATAATTATTCACTAATCACGCTTTGAAATTAATAACTCAAGTTGAGTTAGAAAGCTTGTAATAAATGCGAATATTCAATAATAATCTTAGATGAGAAATAATCAACAATAATTATCCACTACCATGCTTGAAAAATATTAACTCAAGTTTAAGTTAGAGAACTTACCTGATTCGTTGACTACTGCTATGCAATTTAAGTTAGCTTCTTTTGTAAGACCTATCATTAATAAGATCGATCTCTTAATTAGCATCACATATCTTTCTCGTAGTAATTTATCTAACATGTAATCACATAATTAATCATTAGATAATACCATATGAATACACAAGTCTAAACCTAGCACACATCGAGTCTTTGATAATATTCAATATAGTATACTGAGTGGTTTCCCACAAACAACCAACAAATTAGTTTCCGTCTCGTCTATATTGTTTTTACAGTGAGTTAGATCGGTTACTAATTCGTATATAAATCTTTGCTCCCTGAAGGAATTGTTTAGCCCAGATACTATACATCAACCATTAAAGAGTACGACTGTACTACCTTAGACTTAACACTTACTCGTTCATTTATAAATTCTTATTATAACTCGGTAAACTATTTATCAATTCAGGACACTAAATATATCATTTTAACAAGCTGAAACCACACTGTCTTCCCTTCCTAACCTTTTCAGTTTCCATTTCAGCAGCCTGAATTGTTCAATTCAGCAAGGTAAAATACCCTATTCACAAAAAATACCAAATCAGCTTATTATTTTTCTATCCTTTGGCCCAACATCTATACATATATTCCATACACAAAAAGAATATTTTTGGAATTTTTCAACTCCCTTTAGGATTTTTAAAAATTCGTTTTTAGTTCGTAGCTTAAGAAATTTGCTATATCATGCTTAACTCCAAAACATCCCAACTCTTGGCGGAATCTTACACATATTAACGTGAACTTTCAGTTTAATGTTCGTGGCCATCGGAGTTATAGAACTCCGGTTATAGCAATTTTTGTCGGAAAAACCCAAATATTAAAATGACCATAACTCGGTCAATTTAAGTCGGATTAAGCTTATTTTTGAACAGGAGCTACTTTATCTCATATATTTGCATGTTCCAAAAGATTGGAATTTATTTCATTAATTAAGTTGCCGAAACTACCCTTGGCAATTTTTGGCAGCTTGCTTTTTGTCATTTTTTAGTTTTTGACTCCTTTGCTAAAATCAGTCGACATGGAAATCTACAACACCTTTTTCAATGATTCCACTTGGAAACGTTAGAAGACACATAGATATAACTCCAAAAATTAACCACACTCAAAAATTCAAAATATAATAAGAGATATGATTGTTTTAATTTTATATTGCGTTTTCTCAAAATTTAATTTTCAATCTTTTGTGTTTTGTAAGAAAACTTCCTAGATCTCTTGATTAACCAATCATTACCCATCATAAAACATCATAATACATACTAATGCCTCATATATTCATGGATCTATCATGGTCCATGATCTATTTCATCAAAAATCATCAATCAAAAAATTAAACACAACCAAAGCTAAGAAAAATTAGGTTTTCTACATTTTGAACCACCTAGTTTCCATTTCTTAGTTTAGATCCAAATTTTGATCCACAAAAGGGTTAGATCTAAACATGAAACACTTATAGACATATGGATCTAAGATTTTTAATCTCAAGATCAAAGAATCATACTATCAAAAATTAAATCAAAACAAAAAGGAAAATAGACTATATAAGTAGGAATTTTGTGTATACCTTAGCTTTTCCTTTCTCTTCTTCTTCCTAAACCATGATTAGGAACTATAAAACTTTGAAAAACCCTCCCTCTCTCCTACCCTCTCTTGTATGAACTCTCTCTATTCTCTCTCTCTCTTAGTTGCTTTTGCTAAGTTAAGAAAGAAATAAGATGAAAGAGAAAATGAAATGAATATAATTTGGTGGTAGTGGGTTAGTAGATATATCTTGTATATCTATTCTATCTCCCATCAACTCTCTCTCTTATCAATACGTAGCTTGCTTGCGCTCCTTGATTACTTGTGGGTTTGGTGAAAAGATAAGAATAAAACCAAGGCTTGACACCTAGCAAAATAGCTCACCTACTAAAGCAATGTAATCATTACATTCCTCCCCCTTTTCTCTCCTCTCTAAAAATTTCTGCCATGATGGCCTTCTTGGCCCAAATTGATTTTCTTTTTAAGGCCCAAATAGCTTACTTAATGTCTAATATGTCCCTTCCCACTTGGATTAAAAGTTGGGTCACTCTTTTAATTCTTTGGGCTAGCAAATCAACATAGTTCCATACTTTTTAATTTTTATCATATCCTAATCATTTAGTTAGTTTTCCATTACACATATTTGTAAGTTAATTCCTAAATCATATATCTTTAATTTCATAACCCAATTAGACATGCTTTACTTATGTTATAAAATTAATTAATTGAGATGTATAAAATAAATCTGTTAGGATTAGTATATATTTTTAAATACTATCATTCTCTTATATTATAACCCATTAGGTTTTTAGTTACCATACCTAATATATATATTAGGTCACATAACATTATTCTTAATTCTCTTTATATACAAAATAAATTTATACACATTATATAATGTATATTTATTTAATCACATACACAATTCACATAAGTCAAAATATATTCCACTAGTGTATTAACTTAATAGCCCTAATTGGCTTAATAAATTATGAACACACACATAATCATATCAATAATTAATTACTTAAAGATTGTAAATCTTTTTAATTTAATAATCAAGGCTAACATTTAAGGTATGTTAATTTTTAACATAACTTATATTACTCTTCCTTAATCAAAATGATTAAGTATATATCTTAGTTAATAAATTAAATTTCTAGCTTAATTCACATATACACTTATATGGTTCAAATACTTCCTAAAAAAAATTTATTCGTAAAAATTACACATATAATCATGTGAAATTCTTGGTACTTACAATCATTTTGCATGCGGTGAGACGCAATGAATGCATGTTGTGTTCCTCCACCAGGAGGCGAACCCGTCGGTCACTGATTACTGGACTCCAGTGGCGATTAAGTCCAAGTGAGGCTCAGGAAAGGTACCACTCAGATCCGCTCCAATTGAAAGATCGAATTTACTTCCCATCTAGTAGATTGCGATGATCTGGGATGTGACGCCCCCAAAATAGGTTCACACAACCCATTCTGAGTCGCCAAATACATGGTACAGAATCTGAATACAAATCTTCTTATAACAAACGGTCGTGCAAAATACGACCACACAAACTGTGAGCTTCAATACAGATCGTATATAATACGAAAATATAAACACTCAAATAAGTCCTCATTACAATTATTATAACACTATTTTATAAAATAGTGAGCACTTCTACAGCTCTATCTCGGATCATCCCTCTATTCCCGACAAGTCCCCGCGATATTCTCATTTTCTGTAGAGAACAATGGAAGAAAAAGGTGAGCTCAACTAGCCCAGTAAAAAATATTATGACTAAGATAATGAAGAATAAATTATCATTAGCCCTCAATAAATTAGATAAAATATTATGGACAACAAGTTTTAGATCAATAACTGCAGCAGAAATAACAATTCATTAGAAGAGTCAAGTAGAGAATGATGTCTACTATCTTCTATGATTTAAAAGTCCATCATTAATATTTTATCCCTGAACATCAATAAATAAATATTTCAAATAATAATTCATCTTTGCATTACAGGCCAAAGATATTCATTTGTATCACCAGTGGTTATGATCATACCAAATACTTGTTCATTTTTTGCACTACGAACCAAAGATATTCATCAATTAATCATTCATTTTTGCACTACGGGCCAAAGATATTCATCAACCAACAGTTTATCTTTGCACGACGAGCCAAAGATAACTTTCACCATAATTTAAGACTGAGGATGATGAAAAATAATATAAAGAACGAATCAAGTGAGATAAAGGACAAATATTAGAGATTCGTAATTTAATTTATCCAAATTTAAGAATGTTCAATAATAATCAATTGTGGAGCAAACTTCAAGAATGAAGATCAAAACACGGATCCAATTTCAAGAATAAGATCCATAGAAGATAACTTGGACAAAGAAAAGAAAATTTATTTTTTGTCGTGAATAGTAATCATGAATAGTATCGTATGTATGAATAGTACCCTACGTATGAATAGTATCGTACGTATGAATAGTAACTTCGACATGAAAAGGTAAAAAATTCATAAGAAAGTTCAGACCAATATTCCAGTGAAATGATATTAGATGAAGTGCAAAACTCAAGGAATTTCTGATCATTTCAAGAATAATAGAAGCAATACTTACCGTAGTAAGTTTAAATTTAGGAATATGGAATGAAATATTATCACTTTTATAATATGAAATATGAAAGAAAATAATATTCTTTATGAATATTGAAAGGAAATAACATCATTTACGAGAAAAAATAATATCATTTACCTTAGTAGAATACTAGATCTGTCTGGATTATCGGATATTATGCTGAAAAAATCTTGCACTATTATCAACACTCAAAATATCTTAATACTCACAAGAAATACGCTAAATAGTATAAGGAAAGAATTTTCTGCTTCTGGTGTGATTTTCATTTCTAAACTAAGCAACCTATTTATAGAAAAATGCAAGAACACCAAAGTTGACAAAAATTACATACGGAGCATTCCATCTTTGAAAAAAAAGGACACCAGCACACCACAAACATCAAACATGGTCACCTCCCCCCTTTTACATGTTTTTCTCCTTAAAAACATTTATAATGATTAAAAACAATTCAAATTCAATTTGCTCTCTTCCACCTCATTTTATTCTTATACCATGAATTTGTTGTAAAAATGTTACCATTTAAATTATAAAATTATACTATTATATTATCACATTATGTGACGCCCACAGAATAGGTCCAATCCATCCAACCCATTCTGAGTGGCCAAACACATGGTACAAAATCCAAATACAAACTTTATATCACACAGTCGTGCAAAATACGACCACACAACTGTGAGTGTCAATACAAATATGTAAAAAATATGAACATTCAAACTAAGTCCTCATTACAATTATTATCACACTATTTTATAAAAATAGTGAGGACTACTACTCCTCTAACTCGGACCATCACTCTGTTTCCCGACTAGTCCCTGCAACATTCTCATTTCTGGAAGAGGACAATAGAATAAAAGGGTGATCTCAACTAACCTAGTAAAAAATATTATGACTAAGATAATAAAGAATAATTTATCGTTAGACTTCAACAAATCAGATAAAATATTATGGACAACAAGTTTTAGATCAACAACTGCAGCGGAAGTAATAATGCATCAGAAGAGTTAAGTAGAAAATAATGTCTACTATCTTCTATGATTTGAAAGTCCATAATTAATATTTTATTCCTGTAATATCAATCAAAATATATCTTGAATCAAATATTCATCTTTGCATTACGGGCTAAAGATATTCATTTGTATCACCAGTTGGTCATGTTCATCTCAACACCTGTCCATCTTTGCACTACAGGCCAAAGATATTCATCAGGTAATCATTCATCTTTGCACTACAGGCCAAAGATATTCATCAAATAATCATTCATCTTTGCACTACAGGCCAAAGATATTCAGTTATTTCACCATTTAGGACTAATGATGATGAAAAATATTTTAAGGAACGAATCCAGTGAGATAAAGGACAAAAATTAAGGATTCGTAGTTTATTTTATCTAAGTTCAAAAATACCCTATAATAATCAATTGTGGATCAAAATTCAAGAATGAAGTTCAAAACTTGGATCCAATCAAAGATAGAAACTATAAAAGAAAACTCGGACAAAGAAAAGAAAATTTAATTTTTCTGTGAATAGTACCGTAGTCGTGAATAGTGTCGTATACGTGATATGTAACTCTGACAGAAAAGGTAAAAATTTCATAAAAAATCATACCAATATTTTGATGAAATGATATTGAAAGCAATAACATCATTTACGAAAAAAAAAATAACATCCCTTACTCAAAAGAATAGTACTTCTGACTGGAATATCGGATATAAGGCTGAAGAAAAGTTGCACTGCTTATCAACTCTCAAAGTATCTAAATACTCACAAAATACGCTCGATATTATAGAAAGAGAAAATTTCTGATTCTGGTGTGATTTTTAAATTCTAATTCAGCACTTTATTTATAGGAAA
The DNA here is from genome assembly GCA_020205555.1 of Panax stipuleanatus. Classification (NCBI taxonomy): domain Eukaryota; kingdom Viridiplantae; phylum Streptophyta; class Magnoliopsida; order Apiales; family Araliaceae; genus Panax; species Panax stipuleanatus. The sequence continues at coordinate 48,068,991 of CM035123.1, forward strand.
ATACTTAGAACGCCAAAGCAGAAAATTTAATTAAATAATACTACCTCCGTCCCATAATAAGTGCTTTTTTAGCTTAAATCACACATACCAATACACAAGTTAAAATGGCAAAAATACCCTTAATATACTTTCTTTGTTTTGTTTGAGACTTTTTTTATTGCCTTTTGGTCTTTCTTTCTCTTTCTTCAACCTTTCAGCTTTCCAATAAATACGCAATAAATACCATTGGTTGCATAAGGGCACATATGGAAAAATATTATAAAAATTATATTGGAATTCTAACACATCACTTATTTTGGGAAAAAATACTAAGCCTAAAAAATCACTTATTGTGGGACAGATGTAGTAATAATTTTAAAAAATTTCCTACGCACACCACATAACTCTCATCAGCACACACAAGTGGGTCCCACCCATATTAAAAATGTTTTTTTGTGAAAAAAATATTTATAATCCCAAAAATTAATTATTCTGAAACTTCAATAATTCATAATAAATAGCCCTTTTATCAGAAAAATATGAATCATATGTCCATTCCATAGGAAATTTAATTCTCTACAACTTTGTAGAAGAAAGTTTTTCAAAATTCCAAACAAAATATGTTCAAAATCCACATACGGATAATTTTCCACACCTCCATTCCAACAAAATACTGATAAAACACATCAGCACTAATTCCTTCATTAATATCCACATAAAATAAATATTTCCTTATCATATAAATTAATAATTAATTCTTCACAAATAATATTACAGAACTACAATATTGACAACTAGGTCATTCTCAAGAAAGAGGGGGCCTTCTGATAAGGATTTCTCCTTACTGGCGAGCAATTGAATAACCCCTCCTAGACAAAATATCCTTAGACATTGCCAATAATGCTATCTAATAATATTATTCAAATAATATGAATTATTGATCTGATAATGGGAAATACTGTGCAGTGACAATTATTGAATTAACAATAATATAAAATATTGTGCAATACCGTGTGCTACTGTGCAACAACGCGTATTACTTCATTTTATCCACCGGGTATTCCAACAGTTTTAACAGTAATCGTTACGCCGTTATTATTAAAAAAACTCATTCGTGTCGATTTCTTCATTCGATAGTTTTCTGTTATAGGGCCCATAAATGGCTGCGCCTGTGACGCCCCCAAATTCCAGGACCGCCACTTGGTCTCTCGAATTCGGTTCATCACGTGCTCATGGTAATACATCACAATAATAATAATTAAATATCATACGATCACAGCGAAAAATCTATTCTAGAATAATTTACAATGATTTATTATAATTATTCCCCCAAGTCTCGCAACCTACAGTACTTAATAGATTACATAATAATATCAGTTAACGACTTATTACATAATCTAACTTAAGCTTAAACATAATCAAATCCAGTCTTACTACATCATCTTCATACAATATTAATATATTTAAAACATAACAGACATAAGCTAGTTGGTAGCTTTGCCCTTGCCCTTATCAACGCCCGAAGGTTCACCATGCTCTGCCTTAACTGAAATGTTTTAGGGAAAGCAAGAATGAGCACAAATTGCCCAGCAAGTAATATACAATAAGGGTGAGTAATACGATTCTCAATTCTCGAAAGGGTATAACAAGATTTGATAGTTCAAGAATAACAAGAATATCAACAGTTCTCAATATCAGTCGCTAAGGACAGGATAATATCAATATGATTCAATCATAAGTCAATTCAAGATTTCAAATAATTGAATACTGAGTAGTCACTACGGACTATGAACTTCTACTAGAATTGACAGTAATAAACTGAAAATCCAACAAAAACAGGTACAACAGGTGATCAGCCTAAAGTACCCTTGTTATGCATAACAATCAACCATACTCAAGTGTGCATGTCGGTTCTCCGACAATTATATATTCCCTTCAAAGAAGGTTGTTCTTCTCAGTCAAATACAAGATCCCGCACCAATCAATTAGTTTGGGTTGCTTTTCAATAACATAAGTCCAGCCGAATCAAATGGCATAGACACTTTCACAATATTCAAGAACAATACTAAGTTCAACATGAATAATAGCTTTAATGAAATAAGAGTTCAAGTATGCTAATTCGATTCAACCGATTAAATAGGAAACTAGTTCGCAATACACAAGATAGGATACTTGCATAGTAAAAGAGTATAAGTTAGGAAACTTTCACAATCATAGATTTCCTTGCATAAAGTAAATGCGTCGGTTAGGATACTTGCACTTTAAGAGAGTGTAAGTAAGAGAACTTGCCTTTAGCGTAGTTTATCCACGAAAAGCAAATCAACACTTTCGAATTCCTATCGTAATACAGTTACGTATATATATGATATTCATTAGTCATATAATTTAACTTCACATTTTCTCTTTGAATATACGATCAACACATAAGCTAAGTTTTACCTAGCTACACAGTTACATAGAATATAATTTCTATCCTTAACGTTCCTTCTTTAGAGTTTAAACGCATTCTCATATTATATAAGATCTCAACAATTAGCAAACATGCTTGCATATTATTAATATCACATAAGACCACAATCAATACTAAATATATTTCATTTTAGCAAGTTACGGCATCTCCTTAAGTTAACCGTCAAAATCGGGTTCAAGTAACATCATATAATATCACGTAGCATGTATTCATATTTAAAGGATACTTTCATGCTTGTATAACTTTTCCAAATCCAATCGTACATGGTATAGGTTCTTAAGTTAATACTTAAAGCCATTCAAGGACACGAACTTATATGGTCTAACATGATTGCTTTTAAACACATAAGATATTCATATAACTTGTATTAGTCATGCTCATGAGTACTCGTATTGCATATATATAGCTAGCATTGTTATTATCTTGAAAACATGCTTTGTTCATGCTAAACTTTAATCATGGCAACTAATCATGGTATATATATATATGCATGACACATGAATGAGTCTAAGAGTACTATCACATGTGTCCATAAATGTCAAATTCTAATTCTCGTCATAACATACCAACGTTCACGTTCAAAGCTTATACTTTGTTAGTATAGTTCATTAATAAGGTCTATCATGTTCATGCTTCCTTATGAAACCTATATATGTAAGTTAACATGCTTTTCATGTATTTCAAGGCTATATAAACATGCTCATAACATCAAAATGACTATATAGCATTTACATGATCATATCCACCTTCAAACTTCTATTCTTGTTAGGAATGAGCACTAGTTAGGTTCACATGTTCATATTTTATTACGGAACTAATATAGATAAGCTAACATGCACTTCATGTGTCTCTAGGTGGTACTAACGTGCTTGCAAGGTCAGTATGTAAACATGCTTCATATATGTTAACGTCGTTTATGAAACTTTAAATTCGTTTCCAAACTATATGTCGTTTGGTTAATCATGCATGCTAATATACTAAAACATGCTTACATTGCCTCATTAGGTTTATATATATGTATTAATCATGCTCCCAGGCTTGTTTAAACAAAAATCAAACAATTAGTTCATAACAGTTTTGTTGCAGAATACAAAAAAACTGAACACAGAGGCTGGCGCTGCGGCGCGGCACAGTAGCTCACTACTGGCGCTGCGGCGCGAGTGACGCTGCGTGCGGCGCTGCGGCGCGGGCTGCGGCGCTGCGGCGTCGAGGCAGTTTTCTGCGGTTCAGACGGCAGCGAAAACCGACCCAAAACCTCCCATTTCATCGATTTCAACATACCATACCCAGATATTAGACTTGTTTAACTTACTAACACATACATATATGCTTATATAACAGTCAATAGCAATTATCAATTCCCAATTTCATGAGCACCAACTAATTTCACGATATTTGATGTTTTTACAGAAATCTCAGAAATGGAAACACCAAAAATGAAATTGAAGAGCAATGAAGCATATATAGTAATTCTAATCACATATATAAGTCCTTTAAACAACTAATTATTATTCTCAATTCACAAAACCATAACTTCCAACTGAAATCAAGAATTCACGAATAGAAATTTTGACAGAAAATGACAATGAAGACACGAAGAGGATTTATACCTCTGTAAATGATTTAAGCTTGCTGCTATCTCAATAACACTGATATATATATATATATATATGCTCTCTAGTCTCACTTAGCCAAAATGTTCAGCAAAAGAACTGAAGAATGAGGAGAGCTTATTTATAGAGAATCCATTATTCAGTCCATAGCTTTGCTCATCATTTTGAACTAACGGAAGAGAGGATTGCATGGTGGTTATGGGAGAGTTGGTATTTAGCAGTTGGCTTACACTATTGAGGCCACTCCCCTTGCAATGATCATTGCTATTTTGCTGAGTTTGAGAAGGTAGGAGTAGGCTAGCTTCATGATGCATTTCACGTGTGAAGAGATAGTGACTATCATATTGGGACAAGCCAAGCAAATCTCAGCATTCTTACAAATGGACTATATGCTACACTTATGTTATGTATTATATGTACTCTTAGGTTATAATTACAATGTTCTCCCCATAATGTAATAAATGCAATTTGAATACATATAATCTATGTACATTTTATCTTACCGATATAATACAATCGGATACTATTACATTATATCATATATTATTAAATTGTATTACTCAACAATTATTTATAATAGATCCATGATGCATTATTTTAATGTATATCCACACATCATTTGTCACCTACACATATCATAACATATAGTTACTATACATTTAATTCGCATGCTTGCACATATAATTTCTCATCTTATAAATTGAATATTAATAATATACACATATCCTACATCAATCAATATAATTGTTAACCTCCATAACAATTTAATTAACCTTTATATGATTAACTATCACTTTGAGATAAATCTTATTATATTGATAAACACGTTGCTCATTATTATTATGTTTCTTGCAATAATAACAATCACATATTATTAATCAATCCTCATTAGTATTTTATAACAGTTAATTAATATTCTTCGATTAACAATTAATATAGATTAATTGTTCGCTTAAATTAATATAATCATTCTTATATTACGTCACTGTGCCACACAAGGCAATCAACGAGTTTATCACAAACTCCACCAATTTCTCAATTATTATAATTATTCAATTATATATAATTGAATTAATTCATCTCATAACACAAAATCATGTATATTCAAATAAATTCTCATTTCCATTAATATATTTATTTAATAATATATGGAAATTCTCGGGTATTACAGCGCCGTCGTACGAATATTCCACGACCAAACGAATATTTCCCGATAACAATGAATATTTTATAACCACTTGCTTATTTTGAAATATTTGAGCATTTTACCCATAACTTCCCACATTTATCAAATTATTCCAAAATAATATATAGAGAAAATTCATTTTTATTCATAATAAGTTGGGGTCTTACAACCTCCCCTCCTTATGAAATTTCGTCCTCGAAATTAACGTATGTACCTGGTGTTTCAAAAAGGTGAGGATACCTCGCTTTCATTTCCGATTCCAACTCCCAGGTCATTTCCTCAAAGCATGGTTCCTCCACAAAACCTTGACTTGTGGTATAACCTTTGTGCGTAGGACATACTCCATCCTATCCAAGATCTTGATAGATACCTCGTCGTACGTTAAATCTTCGGCTATCTCGTCTGGTTCTAACTCAATAATGTGGTTTGGGTCTTTCACATATTTACGAAGCACGGATATGTGAAAAACATCATGAACACGAGACATGCTTGGAGGTAAAGCGAGTATATAGTCCACATTTCCTACTCGGTCAAGAATCTCAAATGGACTAATAAATCATGGATTGAGCTTTCCTCTCTTCCCAAGCCTTGTAACTCCTTTCCACGGAGCAACACGTAACATACATGATCCCCAGCATTAAATTCCACGTCCTTTCGATGAAGATCTGCATAACTCTTTTGTCGATCGTGTGCCGTTTGTATACGTTATCGGATCATTTGTATCATTTTTGTAGTCATACGTACCAACTCTGGTCCCAATAATGTTGCTTCACCCACCTCATCCCAACATACTGGAGAGCGACATTTTTTCCCATACAACGCCTCGAATGGAGCCACACCTATACTTGCCTGATAACTGTTGTTGTAGGAGAATTCCACCAATGGTAAGTACTTATCCCAACTGTTGGTCCGATTAGATGACACAATTTACGCGCAAGTATACGCGACCAGCAAGTAATAAAGTGTAAGTACAAATATCGTTCACACGAGGAATTAACGGATAAAAGGTCGCCAAAGCACTAGCACATAATCATTTCGGTCTTATTTAAATGAGCGGTAAAGAGAATGAATTTAAACTAATTAAACTAGACAATGAATTAAACTTAAACTAATTAATCCTAGAGTAAAATTAGATAATGAAGATAAGAGATTCCAATTTTCCCTAATGATTCGTCTAAGTCAATTCACTTCCAATTAGGTCAAATTAATCATTATATGTGTTAGCCGAGAACACGAGAGTAAGAGAAGGCCATCTTCCGATGTACCTAAACCATACAACGTGCAATCCACAGGTGATAGACGCACGTGGACACCCACATTACCTAAACCACTATATTCCTATGTGATTTACAAATAAATAGGGTTTAAGGTCAAGTCCTCTATTGACTACGAGCGGCGCTTCAGTATATTTCTATCCTAAGCACAAATCATAAGTCCAACGTCATGTGAACCTACAATCGCCCGCTATCGCGATTCGATCTAAACCTATATTTTGTCTTCCGATCCCATATAGGATATCACAGAAATTGGTAGCTAATCAATTAAGCAATTAAAGCATACATCGCAATAGACAAGCACATAGCAATCAAATAAGACCATCATGGAAGGAAAACCAACAATCAACTACTCATTAGGTTCCATTGGAACCTCAAAATATAATTTAAGGCATAGACAACCCAAATATATTATCCACAAGTTTAGTATATATTATCCAAATACAAATGATAGCAAGGAGAGTAAGAGATAGAGAAATGCAAATCTTCGTTCGTTTCTCCGAGCTTGGATCTTGTTGTACACACTTGCTTCAATCTTCAAACACTAACAAAACCCTAGACAACTAACTAACTAACCCTAATCTAACACTAAACTACTCCTAATCTATATAAGAAAAGGAAAGGAAAGGAAAAGAGATGAAGAAACTAAGCTAGGGCTAAACCCTTGAGGGGAAGCTTCTGAATAAATGAGGGCACAGCCCTTTTTAAGAGCCTTCTCCCGTTCAATCCAAGTGAAAAGTCAAGTATGGCTGAAATGTTGACTGGCGCGACCGCGCGAGGAATAAGCTTGAAGAAGGCGCGGCCGCGCAGGCAGGAAAAACTGGCCTCAGCTCTGGGGTTTGACGTGGCCGCGCGGCTTTCCTTTGTTAATCTGGTGCGGTCGCGTGTGCTTTTGAACTTTACTGGTGCAGGGCTTTGCTGCTGCATTTGGCTTTCTCTCGCTCCTTTAGCCATCTTACACTTCTTACAGCCTTGTGGCATCATACCCTCTTGCCTCTTTACCCATGCTACCTTCATGCTATAAGCCAATTTTTGTGTTTTGCTCTAACTAGCTTTCTTTTACCCTTTTTTAGCTTCAAATTGCACTTGTAGAGTTCCAAAACCTGAAAGTCACAAAAGAAAGGAAAAATGCATGAAAAGCACAATGGATACTTGAGTTTAAGCCACGAAACAAGCTGGTAACTATTCGAATAAGTGGTAATAAAACCACTTATCAAATACCCCCAAACATAAACGTTGCTTGCCCTCAAGCCACCAAAACAAAACTAAACACATAATGTAATGCAATATATACAATGTGTGCAACCTACGCTATATGAATGCAAATCCAGGCTCCAATCAGTATTGAACATCAAAACCATGCCTTAGAAAATCACAAGATGATTAAATAGAAAAGCTACCCAAGACGAGATTAAAAGCATAATCTTGCAAATCCAAAACTGTCAGCACTGATGTATTGTGCTTTGTGTGCCTAGCAACCATTAGATATGCATTTAGATAAATAACTCACATACTATGCTTCTTAGGGGAAAAACAAGCTTTAACTTAAGAAAAACAATAAATCAGATAAGTCCTAACCAAGACTATGTATTACTAGAGTTAAGAGTCAACAGGGGGTTTTCATTAAGCTTTAATTACTCACGAGGGCATATTCGCACTTTCCCGTGTACACATTCGATTGTGCAATGCCTAGTTCTCTTAGGCTTTTCAATGATATCCATGTAGCGAGCTTTCGATCAACGACTCCCAAACCAGACGGCCTTAGGGCACTGGGTGTAGAGACACCCCGAGGGCTTACTTGCTCGAATATCAAAGGCCACAGAACTCGACGTAGCCGATGTGTTTATTCTATATTTTTTTTCTTTTTCAATGCATTTTCTTTTGTTTTGTTTTCTTTTTCTTTTTCTATTCTTTTTCTTAGGGGAGTGCGTCTTACGCTCCATCTCCCCGCATAAATCATGCATGTCCCCTAGTTTTCCCCAAACTTAAGCTTTTAACAGACTAGTTATTATTATATGCGAACTGAAACTCTTTTATTAAAACATAGTTTTTCCACCAGAAGACAAGTATATAACATTTAAACTTAGCATATCATGGTGCTTACTTTATCGTGCTTACTGGTTACACAGTATCTGACAGGTAAGGATTTATATATATAACCATGAAATCAGGCTTAAGTCTCAAATCAGTTCAACAATCAAGAGATTTCAGTTTCTTCACAGGCAACATACATAACTAACCAACTAAAAATTGGATTCATGCAATATGCTCTGACACAGAATGCAAAAATAAAAGAAAATTTTTAAAATTTTTAAAATTTTCACAAATTTTAACTATTTACAACCTACATGCACTAAATAAACAAACATAATATGCAATATGAATGCAACTACCCTACATGCAAAATAAAGCCAATACCCCCAAACTTAAATTATTCAATGTCCTCATTGAACGGTAAAGGTAAAAAGAAACTCCCCTATTTGGCTTCTGATGCTGCATGAAATGAAGTGGCATCCTCTCAGAAGTTTCCCTGTCTCTCTCTGCTCTTGGTAAAATAAACCCCGCTCAACACTATACTTAATGAACCAACCCAACTCCATATCAATCTTGCTCTGCTAGAGATCCCACACTCAATATCTCAATTGATCAAGTTGAGAGGATGAGGTGGATGAAAATTGGTACTTTGGATTGAGGAGGTAGGAGGTTTTCAAAACTAAGGCTTGTAGTGGAGGGGATTGCATGAAATGGAAGAGATGGGGGATTGCATGAAAAAACTTAAGGGTTTGGGATAAGAGGCTTGGGTGCTGTTGATAATCTATATGAATTGGTGCCCCCCAAAATCTGTAAGATTTTTCCTAAGTCAGGCCCAGTCTGCATGTGGCGCGGCCGCGCGTGGTAATGCCTTGAATTGGGCGTAGCCGCGCGGGCTGCTAGATTTTGTTTCTGCAGAATTTTTTCTATGTACTTGGTTGGCCCTTTAGTTTGGCTTCTTGCAGCATGCATTGATACTGAGAAAGATATAAAATCTTATTAAGCCCTCTTAGATTATCAAAAGTATATTGACTATTTACATCAAGAGAATCCAACATGGAAAGTTATATGCATTAAATTCCCAAAAATTCTCTAAAGGCGTATTCAATGTGCAAGCGCATCAAAAATATGCTATAAGCTTTATGTTCCCAAAAATTATACGCATTCATGCCTAAGTCCAAAAATGTAGGCAATGAACTCCTAATTGCTAAAGTATGCAAAAACATTAAACTAAATATTAATTAATAAGAATTAAACGAGGGGAAGGGAAATATGATAGAAAGCATGTAAATAGAGAATTAAACAGAGAGATAGAGAGAGAATTAATGGGGTACCTCCCATCTAGCGCTTGATTTATAGTCCTCTAGCTCGACTGTGTCTGCCCACTGACGATACTAGAGAACCCCTCCATCTATTAGAATAACTGTGTGACTTTGGCGGCTTCCCAGTAGGAGCGGATGCAGATTTAAACTACCTAGCATTGGATAAGCAAAAGAATTCCCCGTCCTGAAGGTTGGGGAGCTAGGCAAGGGTTCCGTTGTGTAGGTGACATGATCGGGCATGGAGGTATAGACCACACAATGGATTCTTCTTCTATTCTCTTCTCTTCTGACCACCATGGTTTGATGCTCACGGACTCTCTCTTATCATCGAGATCCGATTATGAAATGTGGCTACCAAGGGATCAAGGGTGTGCAAACTTGACTGGAGTCTCAAACTTCGGCGGAGGAGGCTCTTGGGGTATTATCACTGTTGGTTCATACTGCTCCATATCCCCAATTATCTCCTCTATTTCCATTGCCTTCGGCTCGTCCAGTTGCTATTGCACTTCGGATTCTCTATCAGTTTCTGCACCCATGTCATAGCACCATGTATCCTGGGGATCGTAACTCACGGCTTCAGTCATTGGAGGTACAGGATCTTGCATTGTTGTCTCTTATTCAAATACCTCCTCCTTACTTAATGTCGTGCTAATCTACTCTGCCCAAGTCTGAAGATGCTCATTTGAATACTCTTGCTCAATCAAGATCTCCTCTTCTGCTTCATCCTCAGAATCCATGTACTGAAACTCACTAGAGTTCTGAGGTCCTTGGCTCATGGCTTCTACTACTTAAGAGAGCTGATTCTGGAGATTCTGAGTCTGTATCCCTTGCTCAATCAACTCCTCTTTCATCAAGTCCATGTTATTCTGATTTGCCCAATCCTGGAGATTCTTGCTTGACTACTCTTGTTCAACTGAGATCTTCTGTGTTGATGCTATAAAATTTCCCCACAAATTGTCCAATCCTTCCTTTTCAGTTTCAGTCTCGGGATCCATGTACTGAGGCTCATTTGTTGAAGGATTGTTGATTAGGGCCATCTGGTTCAGAAAGTTTTGGTTCGATTCTTCTTGGCTCCTAATCATCTCCTCTTGCTTCGCTAAGGCTCTATCCAGGATGTCCATGGTAGACTGTTCTCCTTGTAAACAGAAAGGTTGATATGGGGGTTCTGGTGCATAATTTGGACTTGGCTCATATTGTTCTTAATAGCTCAAAGTATGGTCTTGATAGTAGTTGGCTGAAGGGCTCGGGTGATACCCCCAATCTTGTTGATAACTGGTGTAAGGCTCATTGTGGAAGTACTCACCCCCATACTGCTCCTGTCCATAACTGATAGGTTCCTGATGGCTCATGTAGCTCCCAGCATCGTAGTCATATGAAGTCACTGGCTCTCGACTCTGTTGGGCTGAAACAGTATCCAACTTTCTCGAGAGCTCCTCTAACAGTGCTGAGAGTGTGGCAATTGGGTCGAGTCCATTAGTGCTTGCTTCCCTTGGTTGATCTTGACATGTACAGTTCCATGGATAGAAATTTAAGTCCATTATATCTAAAAAGAGAATATAGGAAGAATTAAAACAAAAATAAAAAGTTTAAATTAAGACTAATTTGATTGAAACTAATGTTGGCAAACAGTTATCCAAATAATTCCCCGGCAACGACGCCAAAAACTTGTTGGTCCAATTAGATGACACAATTTACGCGCAAGTATATGCGGCCAGCAAGTAATATAGTGTAAGTACATAAATCGTTCCCACGAGGAATTAACGGATAAAAGGTCGCCAAAGCACTAGCACATAATTATTTCGGTCTTATTTAAACGAGCGGTAAAGAGAATGAATTTAAACTAATTAAACTAGACAAGGAATTAAACTTAAACTAATTAATCTTATAGTAAAATTAGATAATGAAGATAAGAGATTCCAATTTCCCCTAATGATTCATCTAAGTCGATTCACTTCCAATTAGGTCAAATTAATTATTATATGTGTTAGCTGAGAACACGAGAGTAAGAGAAGGCCATCTTCCGATGTACCTAAACCATACCACGTGCAATCCACAGGTGATAGACGCACGTGGACACCCACATTACCTAAACCACTATATTCCTATGTGATTTACAAATAAATAGGGTTTAAGGTCAAGTCCTTTATCCACTACGAGCGGCGCTTCGATATATTTCTATCCTAAGCATAAATCATAAGTCCAATGTCATATGAACCTATAATCGCCCGCTATCGCGATTCGATCTAAACGTATATTTTGTCTTTCGATCCCACATAGGCTATCACAATAATTAGTAGCTAATCAATTAAGCAATTAAAGCATACATCGCAATAGACAAGCACATAGCAATCAAATAAGACCATCATGGAAGGAAAACCAACAATCAACTACTCATTAGGTTCCATTGGAACCTCAAAATATAATTTAAGGCATAGGCAACCCAAATATATTATCCACAAGTTTAGTATACATTATCCAAATACAAATGATAGCAAGGAGAGTAAGAGATAGAGAAATGCAAATCTTCGTTCGTTTCTCCGAGCTTGGATCTTGGTGTACACACTTGCTTCAATATTTAAACACTAACAAAACCCTAGACAACTAACTAACTAACCATAATCTAACAATAAACTACTCCTAATCTATACAAGAAAAAGGAAAGAAAAGGAAAAGAGATGAAGAAACTAAGCTAGGGCTAAACCCTTGAGGGGAAGCTTCTGAACAAATGAGGACTCAGCCCTTTTTAAGAGCCTTCTCCGGTTCAATCCAAGTGAAAAGTCAAGTCTGGCTGAAATGTTGACTGGCGCGGCTGCGCGAGGAATAAGCTTGAAGAAGGCGCGGCCGCGCGAGCAGGAAAAATTGGCCTCAGCTCTGGGAATTGGCTCGGCCGCGCGTGCTGCTGAACTTTGATGGTGCAGGGCTTTGCTGCTGCATTTGGCTTTCTCTCGCTCCTTTAGCCATCTTGCACTTCTTGTAGTCTTGTGGCATCATGCCCTCTAGCCTCTTTACCCATGCTACCTTCATGCTATAAGCCAATTTATGTGCTTTGTTCTAACTAGCGTTCTTTTACCCTTTTTAGCTCAAATTGCACTCGTAGAGTTCCAAAACCTTAAAGTCACAAAAGAAAGGAAAAACGCATGAAAAGCACAATGGATACTTGAGTTCAAGCCACGAAATAAGCTGGTAACTATTCGAATAAGTGGTAATAAAATAACTTATCACCAACTCCCTTTGAAGTCTAGAACACAGAGTCTTAATAGAACTTCAAGAGTTTGAATAGTCCTTTTCGATTGCCCGTCCGTTTGTGGATGATATGCCGAACTAAACCGTAAATCCGTGCCCATAGCTTTCTGCAAGCTAACCCATAATCATGAAGTAATTGGGTCACGATCCGAAACTATGGATACTGGCTTGCCATGCAACCTCACAATCTCATTTACCTACATACGAGCAAGACGTTCAAGGGTTATATATCTCTCGTATCGGCAAGAAATGAGTAGACTTGGTTAATCTATCAACAATAACCTAAATCGCATCTATGCCTTGAGAAACCTTGGGAAGACCCGTAACGAAATCCATGGTAACATGTTCCCACTTCCATTTTGGAATCTCAAGTGGTTGTAATGGACTCTTTGGCACTTGATGCTCCGCCTTTACACGTTGACAAGTTAAACACCTCAAGATAAACTCCGTGATCACTCTCTTCACATTGTTCCACCAAAATGTATGTTTAAGATCACGATACATTTTGGTACTTTCAAGATGGATTGCAAATGGTGTGTTGTGTGCCTCCATCATGATTCTATGCTTCAAGTCAGAATCGTTAGGAATACAAAGTCTGGAGTTGACTCAAAGTATTCCATCTTCATCTATTTTTACCTCTGGAATAGCACCTTCTTGCTCCTTCTTCCTCATCTTCATCAGCTCCGGATCCGTAGCTTGAGCAGCTTTAACTTTATCAATCAAAGCTGGTTCTACGCGTATACTTAACATCATCGTATGGGTCCTTGGAGTCTTGAACTCTATCTTCATCTTTTGTAAGTCACACAAAATGGGCTTTTGTGTTGACAGCATCGCATTCGTTCCTGCATATGATCTTCTACTCAACACGTTGGCTACCACGTTCGCTTTTCCAGGATGGTATTGGATGGTATGGTCATAATCTTTCAACAGCTCAAGCCAACGTCGTTGCCGCATGTTGAGTTCCTTTTGAGTGAAGAAATATTTAAGGCTCTTATGATCCATATAAATCTCCACTTTCTCCCTATACAGGTAGTGTCTCCAGATCTTCAACGCAAAAACGACTGCTGCCAACTCTAGATCATGAGTAGGATAATTCCTCTCATATTCCTTGAGTTTTCGCGAGGCATAGGCTATGACTTTTCCATGTTGCATGAGAACACGTCCTAACCCTTTGCCCGAAGCATCGCTGTAGATAACAAATCCATCCGAACTACTGGTATTGTCAGAACAGGTGTCGCGATAAGTCTCTTCTTGAGCTCTTAGAAGCTATTCTCGCATTCCTCGCTCCATATGAATTTTATATCTTTCCAAGTTAGCTGAGTTAATAGAGTAGCGATTCGAGAGAATCCCTCCACAAATCTCCGATAATAACCAGCTAAGCCCAGAGAGCTATGTACTTTGATTACCGACTTTGGTTGCTCCCAATTTTGTATTACTTCAATCATCGTCGGGTCAATAGATACTCCATATTTTGACACCATGTGCCCAAGGAATGCTACTTCCTCAAGCCAAAACCGCATTTCTTCAGCTTGGCATATAGCTTGTTTTCACGAAGCCTTTGAAGTACAAGTTTTAAGTGGTGCTCATGATCTTCACGTCTTTTGGAATAGATGAGGATGTCATCAATAAAGACAACCACAAACTGATCAAAATACTCTTTGAATACATGGTTTATCATATCCATGAAGGCAGCAAGAGCCTTAGTCAATCCAAAAGACATGACTAAGAATTCATAATGCCCGTACCGAGTTCTGAAGGAAGTCTTTGGAGTATCATCACTTTTAATCTTCAGCTGATGATATGCAAAACGAAGATCGATCTTTGAAAATAATTGCGCTCCTTGCAACTGGTCGAACATGTCATCAATACGAGGTAGCGGATACCTATTCTTGATGGTGACATAGTTCAACTCCCGATAGTCAATACAAAGTCGCATACTCCCGTCTTTCTTCTTTACAAATAAAATATGAGCACCCCAAGGAGATATACTAGGACGTATAAAACCGATGTCTAACAACTCCTGCATTTGAACCTTTAACTCCTGAAGTTCTATAGGAGTCATTCAATATGGGGTTTTAGAAATGGGTTTTGTACCGGGCTCAAGGTTAATAAAGAATTCAACTTCACCTTTTGGGGGTAGACCAGGAAGTTCTTCAGGAAATACATCATGAAACTCATTAACAACAAAAATATTATTTAAACCTGACGTATTCTGGTTTAGATCATTGACATGGGCTAAGAAAGCTTGACATCCATTTTTCAATAAACGAATAGCTTTATGACTTGAAATGACATTGATTGCTTTTAGTGGTTTGGTGGTTTGAATTCGCACAACAAGTCGGTTAGGAATATAAAAACTAACAACCTTACGAAAACAATCAATTTTGGAATGATAAGTGGTTAACCAGTCAATTCCTAAAATCACGTCAAATGCAAGTATTTTCAAAGATATAAGATCAACAGGTAGGGTGAGGGTACCAATCTGAATCAAGCAAGATTTGTAAACTGTAGACGTAACGAAGGTTTCTCCTAACGGAGTTTCAACAGATAAGTCAAAGTCTAATTTCTCAGGTGTCAAGTTCAAACGTTGGGCACAAAAGAATAGGTAGCACCGGTATCTAATAAGGTGTAAACTTTACAAGAGTTTATGATTATCTTACTCGCATTTTGGGCAGTCACGATAAACGCTCTTCCAGGAACCACTGACTTCGACTTGTCAGGAAGAACCTTTGGAATCACCACCCCCGCTGGACTTGGTTTCGCTACAGGACAATCTCCAGCTATATGACCTTCCTTTCCACAGTTATAACATGCCTTGAATTGTTGTGGGCTGTTTGGGCTGATGTGTCCCTCTTTCCCGCATTTATAACATACGACCGGTGGTCGTTCTCCTCCCCTAGAAACAGTTGATGCTGGTGCTGACGTCTTCACGTTGTCATTGTTGTACCTTCTCTTTTTAAAATCTCCCCCCCAACTCGCTTTTTCTACTATCATGGCCACGATTACCACCAGAGTGGTTACCGCTTCTGTCATGATACTTTCCTCCCCGCTGGTTGTCATTGCTCCGATGACTGTTGCCACCGGTACGACCCTGGTTGTGGTCCCTCAGTTGAACAGACTCATTATCTAGCTCTAATAATTGAGCACTGTTCACAACATCTGAATATAGAGAAAATTTGTGAGAAATGAGTTATTGATGAATTTTGGGTTTCAAACCTCTCAGAAACATCTGCGTCATATGTTCCTCATTCTCCACCAAATGAGGTGCAAACCTGGATAACTCTGCAAACTTAGCCTCGTACTGGGAAACAGTCATGTTATTCCGTTCCAATCTGATAAACTCTACCTCCTTCATATGGCGAATACTTTTAGGAAAGTACATGTCATTGAACAGTTTCTGGAATGCTTCCCAAGATATCTTGAGTGCGGCAGGTTGGGTACGCATCACAGATTCCCACCAGTAATCTACCTCTCCATGGAACATAAAGGTGGGGAATGGAACCTTCTGTTCCTCCGTGAATCCCAAGACATCAAATATCTTGGTAATTTGCTTAACCCACATTTTTGCGTTGATCGGATCCGACTTTCCCAAAAAACTCTGG
Organism: Panax stipuleanatus; assembly: GCA_020205555.1. Lineage (NCBI taxonomy): Eukaryota > Viridiplantae > Streptophyta > Magnoliopsida > Apiales > Araliaceae > Panax > Panax stipuleanatus. The sequence goes on from CM035123.1 coordinate 48,085,711, forward strand.
TGGTCCCAACTCTTTAAACTGCTTAGCAGTGACAATCCGCGTGTTTTTATTATTTCCACCTGTATTTTGCACACGAGTCTCCTTCGTCTAGTTTTGCATAAACTGCAAAAAGCTTATAAACATTCCATCGTTCATCGTCTGATCAGTAGTGTTGTTTACAGGAGGAATATTGCCTTCCTGTTGCACGTTCTCCTGGTTGGTGAGCAAAGGTGTCTCAACAGTTTCATTCACTCCATTGTTAACATTTTCAGTTGCCATTCTCAAATACTGCCATAAAACAAGGGTTAATTAAACTAATTAATATATCACATATTAACCCTATGCTCCGACTGACCAATTAAACACCAAATAAGCTTAGGTAGGACATACTAGCGAAGTATTTACTCGTCTCTCCCCTCCTAGTTCTATTCTCCGATCTCCGCCAGAGATCATATTCCTAAGCTCTGATACCAACTGTGACGCCCCTAGAATAGGTTTAATCCACCCAACCCATTCTGAGTCACCAAACACATAGTACAGAATCCAAATACAAACTTTATATCACACGGTCGTGCAAAATACGGTCACACAACTGTGAGTGTCAATACAAATATGTAGAAAATATAAACATTCAAACCAAGTCCTCATTACAATTATTATCACACTATTTTATAAAAATAGCGAGGACTACTACTGTTCTAACTCGGACCATCACTCTATTCCCCGACTAGTCTCTGCAATATTCTCATTTCTTGAAGAGGACAATAGAATAAAAGGGTGAGCTCAACTAGCCCAGTAAAGAATATTATGACTCAGATAATAAAGAATAATTTATCTTTAGTCTTCAACAAATCAGATAAAATATTATGAACAACAAGTTTTAGATCAACAACTGCAGCGGAAGTAACAATGCATCAGAAGAGTTAAGTAGGAAATGATGTCTACTATCCTCTATGATTTGAAAGTCCATAATCAATATTTTATCCCTGTAACATCAATCAATATATATTTTGAATCAAATATTCTTCTTTACACTACGGGCCAAAGATATTTATTTGTATCATCAGTTGGTTATGTTCATCTCAACACCCGTCCATCTTTGCACTACGGGCCAAAGATTTTCATCAGATAATCATTCATCTTTGCACTACAGGCCAAAGATATTCATCAAATAATCATTCATCTTTGCACTACAAGGCAAAGATATTTAGTTATATCACCATTTAGGACTGTAGATGATAAAAAAATATTTTAAAGAACGAATCCAGTGAGATAAAGGACAAAAATTAGGGATTCGTAGTTTATTTTATCCAAATTCAAAAATACCCCATAATAATCAATTGTGGAGCAAAATTCAAGAATGAAGTTCAAAACTTGGATCCAATCAAAGATAAAAATCATAATAGACAACTTGGACAAAGAAAAGAAAATTTAATTTTTCTGTGAATAGTACCGTAGTCGTGAATAGTGTCGTATACGTGAATAGTGTCGTATACGTGATATGTAACTCTGACAGAAAAGGTAAAAATTTCATAATATACCAATATTTCGATGAAATGATATTGAAAGCCATGACATCATTTGCGAAAAAAAATAACATCCCTTACCTCAAAAGAACAGCACTTCTGACTAGAATATCGGATATAAGGCTGAAGGAAATTTGCACTGCTTATCAACTCTCAAAGTATCTAAAGACTCATAAAAATACGCTCGATATTATAGAGAGAGAAAACTTCTGATTCTGGTGTGATTTTCAAATTTTAATTCAGCACCTTATTTATAGAAAAATGCTTAGAATGCCAAAGCATAAAATTTAATAAAATAATAATATTTTAAAAAAAATTTCCTACGCACACCGCATCACTCTCATCAGCACACACAAGTGGATCCCACGCATATTAAAAATGTTTTTTGTGAAAAAAATATTTATAACCCCAAAAATTAATTATTCTAGAATTTCAATAATTCATAATAAATAGCCCTTTTATTAGAAAAATACGAATCTTATGTCCATTCCATAGGAGATTTAATTCTCTACATCTTTGTAGAAGAAAGTTTTTCCAAATTCTAAACAAAAAATGTTCGAAATCCACATACGGATGATTTTCCACACCTCCATTCAAACAAAATACTGATAAAACACATCAGCACTAATTCCTTCATTAATATCCACATAAAATAAATATTTTCTTATCATAAAAATCAATAATAAACTATTCACAAATAATATTACAGAACTACAATATTGACAACTAGGTCGTTCCAAAGAAAGAATGGGCCTTCCGATAAGGATTTCTCCTTACTGGCGCGCAATTAAATAACCCCTCCTAGACAGAACGTCCTTAGACATTGCCAATAATGCTATCTAATAATATTATTCAAATAATATGAATTATTGATTTGATAATGGCAAATACTGTGCAGTGATAATTATTGATTTAACAATAATATAAAATACTGTGCAATATCGTGTGCTACTGTGCAACAACGCGTATTACTTTATTTTACCCACTGGGTATTCCAACAGTTTTAACGGTAACCGTTATGCCGTTATTATTAAAAAAAACTCATTCGTGTCGTTTTCTTCATCCGACAGTTTTTCGTTATGAGGCCCACAAATGGCTGCGCCGTCGTACGAATATTCCACTACCAAACGAATATTCCCCCACAACAATGAATATTTTATAACCACTTGCTTATTTTGAAATATTTGAGCATTTTACCCATAACTTCCCACCTTTATCAAATTATTCCAAAATAATATATAGATGAAATTCAATTTTATTCATAATAAGTTGGGGTCTTACACATTATACTATTATAATTCAATTTTATAATAATATATTTGAATGTATTATTTTATCGGAGAAAATGTCAACTTTCAACCAATATCTCTTGTTAAAAATTCCTCTATTTACATCAAAATTGAATAAATACTTACTTATGTTATTTATCAACAATCAATTATTATTCACAAATAATATTACAGAATCACAATATTAACAATCAGGTTATTCCCAGGAAAGAGGGGGCTTTCCGATAAGGATTTCTCCTTACTGGCGCGCAATTAAATAACCTAACCCCTTTCCTCGACAGAATTTTTTAGACATTGCCAATAATGTTATCTAATAATATCATTTAAGTAATATGTGTGACAATTATTGATTTAATAATGTGAAATACTGTGCAGTGGTTACTGTGACAATTATTGAATGACTGACCTCTTACGTAAGAATTAATAATTTAAAATACTGTGCAATACCGTGTGCTACTGTGCAACAACACGTATTATTGTACTTTAAGCACCGGGTATTTCAACAGTTTAACGGTAACAGTTTTGTCGTTATTTTAATAAAACTTATTTTTGTCGTTTTTTTCATCCGATAATTTTTCGTTATGGGGCCCTACCAATGACTGCGCCGTCATACTAATATTCCCCGACAAAAAGAATATTTTCCGACCAAACGAATATTCCTCGACACAATGAATATTTTATGACCACTTGCTTACTTTGTAAAATTTGCACATATCACCCATAACTTATCACATTTATGAAATCAACACCTTACTATTTAAAATATTATATAGAGGAAATTAAATCTTATTCATAAAAAGTTGGGGTCTTACAACCTCCCCTCTTTATGAAATTTTGTCCTCGAAATTGACGTACGTACCTGGTATTTCAAAAAGGTGAGGATACATTGCTTTCATTTCTGATCCTAACTCCCAGGTCATTTCCTCGATATCATGGTTTCTCCAAAAAACTTTGACTTGAGGTATAATCTTTGAGCGTAGAACATGTTCCTTCTTATCAAAGATCTTGACAGGTACCTCCTCATAGGTTAAATCTTCGACTATCTTGTCTGGTTCTAATTCAATAATGTGGTTTGGGTCTTTCACATATTTATGAATCATAGATATGTGAAAAACGTTATGAACACGAGATATGCTTGGAGGTAAGGCTAGTCTATAGGCCACAGTTCCTACACGGTCAAGGATTTCAAATGGACCAATAAATCGTGGGTTGAGCTTTCCTCTCTTTTCGAATCTCGTAACTCTTTTCCACGGAGCCACACGTAATAATACATAGTCTCCAACATTAAATTCCACATCCCTTCGATGAAGATCAGCATAACTCTTTTGTCGATCTTGTGCTATTTGTATACGTTACCGGATCATTTGAATCTTTTTCTTAGCCATACGTACTAATTTCGGTCCCAACAATGTTGCTTCACCCACCTCAACCCAGCATACTAAAGAACGACACTTTCGTCCATACAACGCCTCGAATGGAGCCATGTCTATACTTGCTTGATAACTGATGTTGTAGGAGAATTCCACCAATGGTAAGTACTTATCCCAACTTCCTTTGAAGTCTAGAACACAAAGTCTCAATAGATCTTCAAGAGTTTGAATAGTCCTTTCTGATTACCAGTCCGTTTGAGCATGATATACGGAACTGAATCGTAAATCTGTGCCCATAGCTTTCTGTAAGCTAACCCAAAATCGTGAAGGGAATCTTGGGTCACGATCCAAAACTATGGATACTGGAAAACCATGCAATCTCATAATTTCATTTATGTAAATACGAGCAAGACGTTCAAGTGAATAAGTTTCTCGTATAGCCAAGAAATGAGCAGACTTGGTTAATCTATCGACAATAACCCAAATTGCATTTATTCCTTGAGAAACCTTGGGAAGACCCATAACGAAATCCATGTTGATGTGTTTCCACTTCCATTTTGGAATCTCAAGTGGTTGCAATGGACCCTTTGGCCCTTGATGCTCCGCCTTGACACATTGACACGTTAAACACCTCGAGATAAACTCCACGATTTCTCTCTTCATATTGCTCCACTAAAATGTATGTCGAAGGTCACGATACATTTTGGTACTTCCAGGATGGCTTGCAAACGGTGTGTTATGTGCCTCCATCATGATTTTATACTTCAAATCAGAGTCGTTAGGAACACAAAGTCTAGAGTTGACTCAAAGTATTCCTTCTTTATTGATTCTTGCTTTTGGAATAGCACCTTCTTGCACCTTCTTCATCATATTCATCAACTCCGGGTCTGTAGCTTGAGCAGCTTTAACTTTATCAATTAAAGCTGGTTCCACGCGTATATTTGTCATCTTCACGTGGGTCCCTAAAGTCTTTAACTCTATCTCCACCATTTGTAAGTCATACAAAATGGGCCTTTGTGTTGACATCATCGCACTGTTCCCGCATATGATCTTTTACTCAACGCGTCAGCTACCATGTTCGCTTTTCCAGGACGGTATTGGATGGTATAGTGGTAATTGGTAGCTGTCGTCTAGCACTACAAAATTTACCTTACTCTTTATTCAACTAAATCAAGAATTAGTATAGTAATAAGCAAAGATCGATCCCACAGAGAGTGAATTGTCTTTTAGTTATCCAATGATTTCTAAAGAATTGGGGGTTTTATTTTTGAAAAGTAAAATTAACTAAAGTGAATTATAAATAAAATATCAATGATTAAAAGAGTTCAATTCCTCAATTTAGTATCCCCTTTTCACAATTATGACTTAATCAAGTAATTACATTATTTACCCTTTCAATGAGATTAATAACCCTAGATAACCGCGATCGTAAATTATCCGAAATATTCATTATGTGTAGATCTAATGCGACGATCGCTAACAAAAGATTCTAACTAACATACAACCTAGAACTATCAGTCTAGATTTAATATGATAGAAGCATGAAGAATGAGAATTAGATTATTCCAAGCAATAATTACACAATCAGGAATTATTTAACTTGTCTTCTGAAAACCTTAACAATATTTCAAAGCTTGACCACAATAAAATTTCATTAATTGCTACTTTGATTAGACACATTTCGTTTGCTTAAAACATGTCTTAATCTAACAGATGATATCAATTTACTAATTTAATCCTGCAGAAACCAAATTAATCAATTGAATAACATACATGAAAGTTTATGTAGATAATCAAAATAAATCTCAATATGAAAAAATAAATAATATATAAAATTAGTCAAACCATAAATTGTTAATCAGGTTCAACATCCCTTCAAAATTGAATAAGTGAATTTGCTTGACATGCCTTGATGAATAGCCTCCAAGATGAAAGATGAAATATATGATCCAATATGATTAAAACCTAAGAAAACAACTACTATTTATAGCCTAAACAAACCCTAGTTTAATTTGACAAGTCGGCAATCCTATTCCTAATCAACTTTGCATTTAAAAAGACTAAATCTTGTAAATCCCGTTAGGCACGCTCGGTCTGCGCGTGGGTCTTCACTATAGCCGCGTGGTCAACGCTCGACATGCTGAGACTCCATCTCGATAACGCGCGTCAGCGCATTAATCCTACTAGCAACTGTGCGGTCACGCTTAGGTGGCAGCAACTTTGGTTCGAACGCGCGTTCAGCGCTTGCTCCCTTCCTTATGCAGCGCGGTCAACGCTTCTCCATCAGATTTGTCCAACTTTCATCCTTTTTCACTCTAATTCAACTCTAACCTTAATACATGCATTATGAACACAAAACACCAAAACTAATTAATACGAACAATACTTAAAAACTTACAATAATACAAGCTAAACAAGATCAATTCATAGGTTTTCAACCTACTCATCAAATTCCCCCAAACTTAAACTATTGCTTGTCCTCAAGAAAACACAATGCTACTAATACTAGACTACTATGAATGCAACTACAGAGATTGAATAATAACCATGTCAATTAGATGAATTATATGCCTCAGAAATCAACAACTATTATGACATCAATATCGCACCACACATTAACTTACTTTTCACATCCTCGTCTCACAAATATAAGATCTGCATGTTTCTGTGTGTGTGTGTGTGTGTCCAACATGACTCCAATAACAACAATGAGCACTACAGATAAATTTATAAACATGTAGAACATCAAAAAACCAGACTTGTACTTTAATCATAATATACGCATAAATATGAGGGAAATCAATATTTTGAACCAAGCTCTTTATTTCTAGTGAGTGCATTTTAATGCTCCATCTCACTAATTATTTCTTAAGTCTGACTTGTGCAATGCTCAATTTCCTTAGGCTTTTCAATGCTACCCATGTAACGGACTTTCGGCCAACGACTCCCAAACCCGAAGGCTTTAGGGCGCTAGGTGTTAAGACATCCCCTAGTGTTTACTTGTCCGAGTAACAAAGGCCACAGAATTTGAACTAAGTCAATTTTTATTTCTGAACTATATATTTTTTTCCTTTTTTTGATTTTTCTTTTCTTCTTTTTTTGAGCCACTATTTCCCCCAAACTTATGTGTAAGCCACTACTTAATTTTAATCTGTGATCAAATGAATACATGCCCATGTCTTATCTTGCATCTATTTCCTCATTATTATTAAAAATCAGTTGGTGTGCTTGATTTTTAGAAAACACAAAACTCATGCTATGAAGTTCCTATGGTCAAAATTAGTCAACACATGATAATCAATTTAGGTATGCAAGTCATAAATCAAATTCCTCATTGGCTTTCATCATTACTAACAAGGTTTATTTGCTCAATCTCTATGCACCCTAACAAATTCCTATATGAATGCAAATATTTGTTTATGAATATGAACTAAATGAATTAACTTAACTATATGCAACCTAGTATGCAAAAACATAAAAATTTTAAATTCCCCCCCCCCCAACTTAATTCAGGTAATGTCCTCATTACTTGGCATAGAAAAAATTGAGAACGAGGACTTCCCTACGAGACGATTCAATGCTCGTCTTGAGATCCTTCATCATCCGAATGGGGGTAGGCAGGTAGAATTGTAGGATTTGGAAGATAGACTTGTTCATCTGGATTGATACGAGAAAAGGCGTCTGCCAATGCCGTGAACGCGCTAATGTTGTATGCATGCATTGAGTCTTGGCGTTGGGCAAGGCAGAGCATCTTCTTTTAACTCCTTGGTGCGGACGTATATGGTCCTACTTCGGCTGTGGCTGGCGATGATGAGGGCGGTGTTGAAGCTGGTATCATAATGTAGTCCTCGCCTCGAGGATGTGACCTTCCTCACGACCATTCTCTGTAGGTGAGGATAGTCTTGTGATCAATTGCCCCCGTGGGCTGCTGGACATGCTCCAATGCATCCCACTGTACTACGGCCTTTCGGCATAAGTCAGTGATGAGAAATCTGTGTAATAATCAGCCTGTTGTGCCGCCACGCAATGCTCGATCAACAGACTGTTGGATACACATACCGACATCCACCTGGGAGATTTCCATGAAATTTAGCCTTTTATACCAAGAATGTACGATCCTGTAGAGGAGGCATTCTCTTTCCACCGTGACTTCAGTCTGGTGGCGTGAAGGTATTAGCCTAGCACATATGAAAGCGTACCATGCTTTGCCATATTTTCCCAACTCAGAATGGGGAAAAGTGACTTTTATATCCGTCCCAGGCTTGGTAACCTACAGTGTGTTAGGTTTGCAAAGGCAAACAATTATCTCATCCAAGCTTGGGAGGTTGTCTTTATAGCGGTCTCCCATAGGTGTTTCCAACCCAAAATGTGCATTGATCGTCGTGTGGTGGAATGAAACTGATTTACCCCTGACTTGTACAATCTGCCCTTTATGCTCTATAGCATTGGTATAGAATTCCTTTATAATGTTGAGCACTGCGGGTCTTGATTGTTTCACCAGCTGAAACCATTGCCTCTCGACGATCATCAGCGCCATGTCGCCATCCAAGTTAGCATCAGGTGTCAACCCCCGTTCCGGAACAAGAGTCTTCTTGGAAAGCACGGCATTGTAACGGGCCGCTATTGCTTCGCTCATGAACTTTGAGGTGTCAAAAGGTGGGCGAGCACTAGATGTTGAAGTCTTTGGACGATTTGATGCCATGATTGGAGAGTTTGCACACAAAAGTTGACTTGGACAATTTGTCGAACACTTGGCATGCACTCTTCTTTTTCCGCCAAGCCTACTTTCTTGCTATCACAATATAACCCACAATTTAGTAATAAAAGCCTTCGGTCTTTAGTAACCCAAGGTATCCCAATCATAGTTATGGCAAAAACTAACAAACTTGATGATGATATGAATTGCAATTAGTAAGAACAAAAATATAATTTGTTACCTTTTTATTCTTTGAATCCTTGTTGAGGATAATTATCCTTTGTGAAAGTGAGATGGATATGAATAATGTATGTGGGTTTTTGGTATATAGAGGGTTTTATAGAGATTGTATATGGATTGTGGAGTTTAGAGGGTTTGGGTTTGTAAATCATAAATTTTTGGAGAGAGAATGTGGAAAAGATGAAGAATGGGTGTTATGTTTGTAGAGATGAATAGGAGAGAAGGTGGAGAGTTAGGGTAGAAATAGAATAGGAGAAGGAATTTGGGAAGTTGAGAGGGAAACGAAAAGGTGCAAGGGGTTTAATGGTGCACAAATTCAATCACAATTCGAATTGAAATATGATTTAGCCGGATGTCACGGTCAGCGCCCGCTACGGCGCGCTTCAGCGCGTGCTTGAGTGAAAATTCTGAGAATTTGCTGCATGTGAGGCGCGGTCAGCGCTTATGAAGCGCAGTCAACGCCTTTCTGGCACAAAATGCCCAATACTTGCTGCATATGCAGAGTGGCCAGTGCTTCCTCCTGCGCTGTCCGCGCCTCCCTAGAAAGTGATCATTTTTTAATTTAATTTCCCTACACAATTATGTCCTATTAGAATCTTAAAATGCTAAATATTAATGAACTAATTAAACTAATACTAATTACCCAAATATTATATAAAAATTATGGGTTGCCTCCCACATAGCTGCCCTTGTTTAATGTCCTTAGCTCGATTAGAAGTCATTTAGCTATCTGAAAATCGGCTCTATTAGCGTCAATATCTCGACCTCTTCCACCTGATTGGTCTTCAAAAATGGCTTCAACCTATGGCCATTCACCTTGAATACATTCCTTGTCTTTGGATTTTGTTGATATATAGAAAAATAAGTAAACACATCAGTAACAATAAATGGACCCTCCCAACGAGAACGCAGCTTACCAGGAAATAATTTCAGTCGTGAATTAAAAAGTAGAACTTTTTGTCCAACAGTGAAATTCTTTCTCAAAATTTGCTTATCATGAAAAGCTTTTGTCTTCGTCTTCTACATGTTAGAACTCTCATATGCTTCATTATACAACTCCTCGAGTTCTTGTAACTGTAGCTTCATATGGATGCCAGCTTGATCCACGTTCATGTTTCATTATTTGATCGCCTAGAAAGCCTTATGTTCTAGCTCCACAGGTAGGTGGCATGGTTTCCCGAACACTAGCCGATAAGGCGGCATACCAATCGGAGATTTGTATGTCGTCCTATATGCCTATAGTGCATCATCTAATCGAAGACTCCAATCCTTCCTGTTCGGGTTGACTACTTTCTCCAAAATGGATTTGATCTCTCGGTTGGATACCTCTGCTTGGCCATTACTTTGCGGATGATAGGATGTAGGTACCCTGTGAATAACGTTGTACTTCTTCATCAAGGCTGCTAACACCCTATTATAGAAGTGAGTTCCGCGATCACTGATGATGGCCCGTGGTGCTCCAAACCTAACAAATATGTTAGTCCTGACAAAATCTATAACAACTTTAGAATCATTAGTCCTAGTGGTTTTAGCTTCCACCCATTTTGAAACATAATCAACTGCCAACAATATATAAATCTTTCCAAAAGAAACAGGAAAAGGTCCCATAAAATCAATACCCCATACATCAAAGATTTCAATAATCAGGATAGGGTTTTGTGGCATCTAGTTTCTATGAGATATATTACCAATTCTTTGACAATTTGCACAAGATTTATAGAATAGGTACGAGTCTTTAAAAATAGAGGGCCAAAAGAAACCACTCTCTAACATGTTAGGTGATGTTCTCTTAGGTCCAAAATGACCTCCACAAGCATAGGAATGACAGAAAGTTATTATAGATTGAAACTCATTATCAGGTACACAACGTCTAACTATCTGATCAGCACAAAATTTCTACAAGTATGGGTCATCCCACACATAATGTTTTGCATCACTCCTAAGCTTTTCTTTCTGGGAATTAGAAAATTCACTTGGTAAATATGCACTTACCAAATAATTCACAATGTCGGCATACTATTGAGTTGTATTGCCAATGGACAGTAGATGTTCATCGGGAAACATGTCCTGTAATTGTAGTGCTTCTTCCTCCTTAAGAATTTTGCTCAAGTGATCCTCTACCAAGTTATCCGCACCCTTTGTATCCTTAATCTCCAAGTTGAATTCTTGCAGCAGCAAGATCCACCTTATGATTCAAGGTTTGGATTCCTTCATGGTTAGCAGGTACCTGAGAGCAGCATGGTCAGAATAAACTATCACTTTAGTACCAAGTAAATATGATCTAAATTTTTCTAAAGCAAATACAACAGATAAAAGTTCTTTTTCAGTTATTGAATAGTTTATCTGAGCCGCATTCAATGTTCTTGAAGCATAGTAAATGGCATGGACATCTTTGTCAATCTTTTGGCCCAAGACGACACCGATAACATAGTTGCTTGCATCACACATTATCTTGAACGGGAACTTCTAATTCAGTGGTTAAATGATAGGGGCTGACGTCAACAATTTCTTCAAGGTATCAAAAGCCACCTTACATTCATTATCAAACTAAAATTCCTCATCTTTCTGAAGTAGCTTGCATAAGGGCAATGCTATCTTGGCGAAGTCTTTGATAAACCTGCGATAAAATCTTGCATGTCCAAGAAAAGAGCGTATCTCCCACACTCTGACAGGGTAAGGCAATGTTATAATATCAATCTTAGCTTTATCGACTTCTAAACCATTAACTGATATTATATGACCAAGGACAATTCCTTGTTCTACTATAAAGTGACATTTTTCCTAATTTAGCACAAGGTTTGTTTCTAAACATCTATCCAATACACGTGTCAGATTATCTAAGCAAGCATCTAATGAATCACCATGAACTGTGAAATCATCCATAAAGACCTCGACTCATTCTTCTAGACGGTCAGAAAAAATACTTACCATGCATCTCTGAAAAGTACCTGGGGCATTGCAGAGTCCAAAGGACATTCGCCAGTAGGCAAAGGTTCCAAAGGGACATGTGAATGTGGTCTTTTCTTGATCTTCGGGGGTGATCACAATCTGGTTATAACCTAAAAAACCATCTAGAAAGCAATAATAAGAATGCCCAGCTAATCGTTCTAATATTTGATCAATAAAAGGAAGGGGAAAGTGATCTTTTCTTGTTACGGTGTTCAACATCCTATAGTCGATACACACTCTCCAACATGTTTGCATTCGTGTGGGCACTAACTCATTATTGTCATTCTTGACAATCGTGATTCTAGATTTTTTAGGAACAACCAGCACCAGACTTACCCATTGACTGTCGGAGATGGGGTAGATGATTCCTGCATGAAGCAATTTAATTACCTCTTTCTTCACTACCTCCATCATCGGTGGGTTCAACCATCGTTGTGCATATCTTGTTGGTTTAGCTCCTTCCTCTAACAAAATTCGATGCATGCACATCGCGGGACTAATATCCTTGATATCTGCTATAGTCCAACCACAAACTATGATGTGGTCCCTAAGGACACTCAATAATTTTTCGTCCTGCACTTTAGTTAGATTACTAGCAATTATCAAAGGTAAGGTTTCATTAGTCCCTAAATATGCATATTTCAAGTGTGCTGGTAATTGTTTTAATTCAAGCATTGGGGCTTGCTCCACAGATGGTAATAATTTTTGGTGAGACACATGCAAATGAATTAACTAAACTGCATGCTTATCTGTGAATTTAGGCAATGACTGTAGTGCAACTACAGTTCCCTTCAATTCCTGACTGTGCTCAAGTTCATACTTCCCATCCATGTCCAAACTGCTGGATATTGCAACCTCCAAACTGTCTCGCTGAATTTGTTCAAAAGTTTCTTGCACTAAAGAGTCACACACATCAATTGCAAAAACCTGACAAATATCACTAGGGTACCTCATGGCATCATACATGTTGAATTGGATCTTCTCGCCATCAAACTCCATTGTCAAGGTCCCATTGTGAACATCAATCATAGTCCTTGCTATTTTTAGAAAGGGTCTTCCTAGCAAGATGTGTGATGGGTTCGGGGATGTATCATCTTCCATATCAACTATGTAAAAATCTGTAGGAAAGATTAGTTCGTCCATCTGCACCAAGACATCTTCAACCACCCCTCGGGGGTAGGTGTTACTACGATCAGCCAATTGAATAATTATACCAGTATTTTTCAAAGGTCCAAGATTCAGAGACTTATAAACAAATAATGGCATCACATTAATTGAAGCACCTAAGTCTAGCTTGGCTTTTTCAAATCTAGTGTTTTCTATCTTACATGGGATCGTGAACATGCCTAGATCTGTACATTTAGGTGGCATTTTTCTTTGAAGAACTGCTGATACATTCTCCCCGACTGTGACTTTTTCATTGTTTTCTAGTTTACGTTTGTTAGTGCACAATTCTTTCAAAAATTTAGCATACCGTGGCACTTATTTTATTGCATCAAGTAATGGAATATTCACTTCTACTTTCCTAAAAGTTTCTAGAATTTCTTTATCATGTTCATCTTTCTTTGATTTTCTAGAATTTCGCTGAGAAAAGGGAAGGGGAATATCTTTAATCTGACAATGAGGGTTAAGATTTACCTTAGATTTTTTCGGTTCCTCCTTAGCTTGCTCTTTCTCAAACTCAACTGTGGCTGTTGGTGTATCCATCTGTTTTCCACTCCGCAAGGTGATAGCACTGGCATTCTCCTTTGGGTTCACAATAGTTTGTGATGGAAACTTCCCTGAACCTTGAGAGTCCAACCGACCTATAGTAGTGGCTAATTGGCTCATTTGACTCTCCAAACTATGGATGGAAGACTTCGTCTCTTGTTGGAACTGTTGTGCTTGTTGCATGAATGCCTTGAACATGTCTTCCAAGGATGATTCAGGATTGGCCGGCGCTGCTGGTCTAGGTTGGTACTGTGGTTGATTTGGCTAAAATTGCGATTTAACTAGGTAAAACCCTTGCGCCTTCGACCTAGCACCCTCATAACTCAAGTTAGGATGATCCCTCTATCCTGGATTGTAATATTCCAAAATTTAAATAGGAATATTAATATAAACAGTAAATATAACTATGACTAATATTTTATGTGATGTGTAGTCAACATTATTATTGGAATATATATATAATTATATATCTACACATAAGATATAACTATGTACAGATATATGGAAAGTTTTATAGGTAAACCCAATTTATAGTTTATTTAAATATGGAATTCTAACCCTAATTATTATAATACATGGGAATTATAGCATAATACATTGATAATGTTATATATTATGATTAGTATATACATATATTAATTTAATATGATATATTAAATATTTAATTGGAAAAGATTGTAAGAAAACCCTAATTAGGGATTAGGAAAACCTAACCCTAATTATAAAACCCTAATCTTAATTAAAAACCTTAATTGTAAACTGATAAACCCTAATTGTTCATTATTGTTTTAAATTTTCTAAGAGTATAGGAATGACTAAATTACCCTTGTATTTAAGTGGAAAATTATCAAAATACCCTTAGTACATGTAAAATAACTAAAATGCCCTTGTTTTATTTTGTTTTAAATGAGATAAGCACAAATCTTTTACTTGGCAAGTAAAAGATTTTCCTTATCTAATTTACCACAAGGGTTTGACAACACAACCTTTTCAATTAATGCTATAGGCTTACTTGTCAAAATAAAAGAGGAATTAGGTTTTTACCCCTACTCGAACTTTTCACATAAGGTAAGGTTTTAGGAACACAAAGCCACGAAAATTTCTATTTAACATACATAGCCAATTGACTCATAAACTTTCCCAGCAAGCCAGAAACGGAATCATGAAGGAAAGAATCAAAAAGTACTCAAAAAGGTTAAAAAACCTAATCTTAATTTAATTTTTGATTTCTGAAGTTTTAATTGTTGTTGTTATTATTTAGATATGTTCATTAGTAAGTTATTAAGTGATCTGGGTTGCTAAAACATGAATCCATAACATTTAAAAGCATCAAAATGGAGTTTTAAGCAAAACTGTCAAAGTTGCAAAATATGGTCTGACAACGAATGTCAGCCCTCTTATCTCGCTAACCGTTTGTTGCTTAGATGTTATGAAAGTTGTTAGTTGTACTATGTAGTGTTGTTAGCAGCCTAGAAGTGATAGACTGACAATCGAAACATAGGATTAGGAGTTATAAGCCGTCAAAGGTCATTGACCGAGCATGACCGGCTGCTTTCTGGGTAACCCAGAAAGCTTAAGAACACGATCTGACAGGTGGTTTGACCGCCTAGATCTTTTTCCTGTCAGTCTGGTTGGGTGTTGGATGTTAATGTGATTGTACCTTGACATGAGTACTACATAACTAGAGCACTGTAAAGCCCTAAGAAGTCACTGGCCAAAAAATAGAAACGGTCAAAACCCGTTGACCGTCCAGGTTTGATTTCTGGGTAACCCAGAAATTTCAAGCAACGGTCTGACAGGTTGTTTAAGAGCTTGGATCTTGTTACCTGTTGAGAGATAAACTCTGTGACTGCTCAAACCATGTACCCTTGTAGTTAGTCTATAGAGCCCGATGACTAGAACACCAAAATATTAACTGGCCGGCAAGATATAAGACCCTAAAGGTCGTTGACCGGCGTTGACTGAACCTTTCTGGGCAGCCCAGAAAGGAAGAACAGCATCAGGGTAGTTGGTTTGACCGATTGTGTAAACTTATAGAGATATTTTTAAGTAGTGAATTAACCATGGACGTGTACTACTACATCAGTACTACAACTTCATCAAATTAGATTACCCAGAAACTAAGTTAATTGCCAGAAAAATTGAGTCAAACCGAGCTCTAGGCCGTTGACCAACGTGTTCTTGGCTGAGCCAAGAACACCTATAGCCACACTTCTGTCGCTAAAGGTCTTTAGCGACAGACAATATTTGAAAATTAATTTTATTAATTAAAATAAATAGAAATAAATATAACAAAATATTAAATAAATATAAAAAATTTCTGAAAAATCATTTTTAATTATAATAAATAATTTTCAATATTTTGACATAAAATTTTATTAATATTTAATATAATTAAATATTAATAATAATAAGAGTAATTAATAATAAATTACTTAAAAATAATATTAATGCTTTAAAAATCATTTTAAATAATAATAATTTATTTAAAAATGATTATAATGATTTAAAAATCATTATTAAATAAAATAAATTATTTAAACATAATATGGATGAATAAAAATTATTTTAAAGGGTTAATTAAATATTTAACAATAATATTATTAACTTAAAAATTATTTTAAATGATATTAAATCATTTAAAATTTATTTTGAGCATTTAGAAAATATGATAAATAATATATGAAGCATATAAATAAGATATTAAAACTTTTCAATAAAATTATTGAAAAACTAATTCGATAACTATTCAATAAAGCTATAAAGTACCGAACGGACTCAAAGATCAACCTAGACACTAGTATTTTAATTAGAAATTAATTACTATTATTTCTAATGACTGTTATAATATATATAGGTGATGAATATACTTTCAAATAACCTAAGTAGCCGATCGTGATAAAAGGCAAGTTTTTCTAACTTCATTTAATTTTAATATTAAATATAAGTCCTGGAATTTGATATACGAAATTGTTATAACCATTATTCGTGAAATCTGTGCTTTAAAGAAGGTTATGACTTATTGTTCAAGCATAACCAAGACATATGAACTGTTACTTGAGTAAATTATTTTGATTTGATATCAAAGCATAGACTGTGGTGAAGCCAATATTGTCTGGTACAAATATATATACTGATACTATCAATGACCGGCATGTTTACATTGATCGGGTGGTTATTAATGACCGGCAGTTTTACACTGACCGGGTGGTTGTATAGGATGATATGCATACTCCTAGATGGTGTGGTTTGCCAAATCAACCCGGGTTGCTAAGTCTGCACGACTGACAGACGCTCGTAATATGTAGGGTTTGACAGATCAAACCTCAGTATATATATGTGAAAAATACTATGAACTTTACGTTCCTTCATTTCAGATATTGTGTGAGTATAAACTGTAATTGTTTAAAATTTGCTGAGCATTTTAAAGCTCATCCTTGCAAATATTTTTGTCCTTTGCAGCTGTGTTGAATATTTCAAAAAATTCAGGAAATAATACTTGTGGGTAGAAGTGTGTGGTTAAGAACGAATGTTTATTATAATACAAAGGGTAATTCAGCATAACTTTGATGTAATAATTAAATGTTATGTAGACAAATATTAGTATGAGATTAAGTTATTAGTTGCATGATGTTACTTTGTTCATGTTAAATAATATCAAGTACAATATCTATATGAACTATACATCTGAATGAGGGTATTGAATGATCTTGGGAGTTCTGTAAGCAGTGAGGTCGCTCCTCACTTCCAAGAACAATCTTATCATTTGTACTGTGAATGTCAGATAGATAGGAATTATTGATTTGCAGGGAAAATATCTATAAGATTATAAATCTATACATCCAAGTGAGGGTATCCAAACACGGAAATTGTTCTGACGAGAACTTTAACGGATTGAGATACTGTGAATTTTGGATTTATAGAAGTTATTGTCTTATAGAATGTTTTCATGAGTACCGAATCTGCTACCGAAAATGTAGAGATTTTGGGGCGTCACAAATTTGGTATTAAAGCCTTAGGTTAGAAACCTTAGAGAAAACCTTTAGGCTATAACCTCGGAAGAATTTAGTTAATAAAGAAGATGAGCTCAAATAGAGTTATTTTGAGAGAGGGAAAGTTGTTAAGACAGTTAATAGATAAGAATACTAATAAAGTATTAAGTTATGATTTTTTTTATAGATACTAATCGAGTTTATAAATCTGATTGTAGGATGTCAGAGGACCGTCAATTGATCATAGCAGAGCCAGTAATTGATGCAGTGTCGTTGCAAGTAGTACTCCCTATCCATACTTGGATAGAATGGCCTTCAGAATCTAGGGTCGCTCAGGAAATTGTGTATATGGAGAAAAAGTTGAAGAAGTATGAGAAGATGGTAGAAAAGCTAAAAAGGAGGATAGCAAGAAAAAAGGAAGAACTTTAGACTAAGGAAAAAAAATTATATCTATAATATAGCTAGTGATAGGGATAAATCGCTAGTCGGATAGGCTATGTAGTTTACTTTCTGTTGTGTGTATAACTAGTGATCTAAAATGTGTCACTAGATATGTATATATAGGTTTACCATATGAAATACAAATTTTTGTTTATCAAATTGGGATGTTTAATTATTAATCGGTATTCATACTTATCTATTGTTATAGATAAATGGCACCAAGAAGAAGACTTCGGGGGAAAATTGAGGAGGAACAGGAAGAGGCAAATCCTACACAAACCCTGGTAAATATTCTGGTAGGAGCTTTACAAGGAAGACAAGCTAATGCAATATCAGCTGCACCCAATAACCCAACCACAACTCAGTTTAAAGACTTTAAATTAGTGGGACAACCGGAGTTCAGAGGAACTGATGAACCTATAAAAGCTCAAACTTGGGTTACTGAGATGGAAAAGATGTTTAAAGTAACTAAGGTGAATGATGATCAAAAAGTAGATTTTGCTACTTTCTTTTTGAAGGATGAAGCTAACCACTGGCGGGAAACAAACAAAGGGAGAGCTGGAGAAGGTGCCACTAATTGCGACAAATTCAAGGAGTTTTTCGTTGCCAATTATTTTCCAACTTCAATGCAAGATCGTATGGAGGTTCAATTCCTGGAATTGAAACAAGGAGAGATGACCGTTACACAATACGCAGCCAAATTCAACGAGTTAGCTAGGTTTCCATCACATCAAGTAGATACTGAGGCTAGAAAAATAAGGAGGTTTGAAGGGGGACTGAAACCCCAAATTAGAAGTAGAATATCGGCATTTCAGGTGAAGACATTTGCGGAGATCCTGGAGAAGGCTATTATAACAGAGAAAGAAGGAGAAGCTTTATTGCAATTCAATAAGGAGAAGAGGGTGATTACTGGAAAAGGAAATACGAGTGGGGGCACCAACAACAACAATAAGAGAAGGTGGGAGGTAGCTTTTCCAAATAACCCTGGACAAGGAGGTTATAATCCTAACAATAATGCCAACAAAGGAGGTAATAATAATAACAATCAAAGATTTGAGCGCTGTCAGACATGTGGAAAGAATCACAAAGGGGAATGTTATTTTAAAGGGACGATCTGTTATACCTGCGGAGAAGACGGGCATTATTCCAACTGGTGTCCCAAAAAGAAGGAGAAGGGCAAGAATATCAAATGTTTCAATTGTGGGGAAGAGGGTCATGTGTCAAAATTCTATCCAAAACCCAAGAAGGTGAATATAGGGAGGAGGTCAGAATTCTAACAATAAACAAGGAGCAGTGACTGCAGGAGTTACTCATAATCGTTCGAATGCACGAACTTTCAACATGACAGTGAGGGACGCTGTGGCGGCACAAGATGTGGTGACAGGTATCGTACCAATTGATGTTGTAAATGCTTATGTGTTATTCGATTCTGGTGCTTCTTGTTCGTTTGCATCTATGGATTTTGTTAAACGATTAAAAATACCATGTGAGGATCTAGATGTACCTTTTAATGTAGAAATTGCTAACAAAGAGATAATCCCTATTCATACAGTACATAAGAATTGTAGTGTAGCAATTCAGGGGCATACATTACCGGTAAACCTTATACCTATACAACTAGGGGAGTTTGATGTAATATTGGGAATGGATTGGTTGGGTAGGCATAAGGCAGTAATTGATTGCAAACGAAAACAAGTAAGTTTAAGAACACCCTTGAAAACAAAGGTAGTGTTTAAAGGAAGTTGTTCACCGAAGCAAGTCCGATGTTTAACTGTTATGCAAGCTAAGAAATTTCTTCGGAAGGGTGGTACAGGGTATTAGCCTATGTGGTGGATACAAGGAAAGAAGGGGGAAAGTTAGACCAAATACCTATAGTAAATGAGTTTCCGGATGTGTTTCCAAGTGATTTACCTGGTCTTCCACCTGACAGAGAGATTGAATTTGTGATTGACCTTGCACCAGGAACAACACCAGTTTCAAAGGCACCATATAGAATGGCACCCGTAGAGTTGAAGGAGTTGCATATTCAGTTACAAGAACTTTTAGATAAGAAGTACATACAACCTAGTGTTTCACCATGGGGAGCACCTGTGTTGTTTGTAAAGAAGAAGGATGGGACGTTAAGATTGTGTATAGATTATCGAGAGTTAAATAAGTTGACCATCAAGAATAAGTACCCTTTACCAAGAATTGATGATTTGTTTGACCAGTTAAAAGGAGCGGAGCATTTTTCAAAAATTGATCTACGATCGGGTTATCATCAACTGAAGGTGAGAAGAGAAGATGTACCAAAGACCGCCTTTAGGACCCGATATGGACATTATGAGTTTCTTGTGATGTCTTTTGGATTAACAAATGCACCAGCAGCTTTTATGGACTTAATGAATCGAGTGTTTAAGTCATGCTTGGATAAATTTGTGGTGTTGTTTATTGATGATATCTTAATATACTCTAAGACACGGGAGGAACATGCGGAACATTTGAGGGTGGTATTAGAGATATTAAGAAAGGAACAACTTTATGCAAAATTTTCCAAGTGTGTGTTTCGGTTGAAGGAAGTTCAATTTCTAGGGCATGTAATTAATAAAAATGGGGTAGCAGTGGATCCAACAAAGATAGAAACAATCATGAATTGGGATCAACCAACAACACCAACAAAATTTTGCAGTTTTCTTGGATTGGCAGGGTACTATCGTCGTTTTATAAAAGATTTTTCCAAAATAGCAACCCCGCTAACCAATTTAACTCGAAAGGCTGTGAAGTATAATTGGACGAACAAATGTGAAGAAAGTTTTCAAGAATTGAAGAAACTGCTGAGTAGGGCACCAGTATTATCGTTACCAGATGAAACTGGGGGTCTTGTAGTTTATAGTGACGCTTCACACAGGGGTTTAGGATGTGTGTTAATGCAACATGGGAAGGTGATCGCCTATGCTACGCGACAACTTAAAGATTATGAGAAATGGTATCCTACTCACGATTTGGAGTTAGCCGCGGTAGTTTTTTCTTTGAAGATATGGAGGCATTATTTGTATGGGGGAAAGTGTGAAATATACACAGATTATAAAAGTCTGAAGTATATTTTTACACAAAAGGAGTTGAATATGAGGCAGAGGAGATGGTTAGAGTTAATCAAGGACTTAGATTGTGAAATCTTATATCATCCGGTAAAGCTAACGTAGTTGCAGATGCATTGAGCCGGAAGAATCAAGAAAGATTGAATACCATTACAAATAACGAGGCACTGATAAAAGAATTTGAAAAACTCGAGATTGAAGTAAGAGCTCCAGCTAACTCTAATCAGAAGTTATATGTGATAGAAACAGCCTTAACCTTATTAGATCAAATCAAAGAGATGCAGGAGAAGGATGCAGCATGTCAGAAATGTAAAGCTGAGATAACTCATGAGAAGAACATTAAATTTCGACTAGATAAGGAGGGAGTACTGAGGTATGAAGATAGAGTGTGGGTTCCAGCGATACAGGTATTGAAAGATGAAATCTTAGCAGAAGCCCATAGTTCCAAGTTTGTTGTACATTCGGGAAGTACTAAGATGTATAAGAACTTAAGTCAGCATTTTTGGTGGTCGAACATGAAGAGAGAAATAGCAGAATGGGTAAGTAAGTGTCTCACATGCCAGAGAGTTAAAGCTGAGCATCAAAGACCGAGTGGATTACTACAACCTCCACCGATTCCTGAATGGAAGTGGGAGCACATCACTATGGACTTTGTGGTAGGACTTCCTGTCACTCATAAAGGTTACAATGCTATCTGGGTAATAGTTGATCGTCTCACCAAGTCAGCTCATTTTCTACCCATCAACGTTACTTATAATCTCAATCGTTTGGCCAAGTTATACAAAAAAGAGATTATTTCTAGACATGGAGTTCCTGTATCTATAGTGTCAGACCGGGATCCACGGTTTACTTCAAACTTTTGGAGAAGTCTTCAAGCACACTTGGGAACCCAGCTGAGGTTGAGCACATCGTATCATCCGCAAACCGATGGCCAAAGTGAGAGAACCATTCAGACGCTGGAAGATATGTTGAGAACCTGCATTATGGATTTTAAAGGGAGTTGGGAGGACCAATTACCTTTGGTAGAGTTTGCATATAATAACAGTTATCATGCTAGTATTGGAATGCCACCGTACGAAGCTTTGTATGGACGAAAGTGTAGAACACCTTTATGCTGGGATGAAGTTGGGGAAAGACAAATGCTTGGACCTGAGTTAGTTCAACAAACCACTGAGAAGATTCGAATTATACGACAACGGTTGCAAACATCTCAAGACCGGCAGAAGAAATATGCTGATCAACACAGACAGATAAGGGAGTTTAATGTTGGAAGTCATGTCTTTCTGAAAGTATCTCCTTGGAAATGAAAAATTCGCTTTGGTAAAAAGGGAAAGCTGAGCCCGAGGTTCATTGGCCCATTTCAAGTATTAAGGAGAATAGGTGAGGTAGCCTATGAGGTAGCTTTACCCCCAGAGTTAGGACACATCCATAATGTGTTTCATGTGTCTGTACTACGTCTGTATAAATCCGATTATAAGCATGTGATAAACTATGAACCTGTACAGATAGAGAAAGACTTATCATATATAGAGGTTCCAGTGCAAATAGTTGATCGAAAGGAATAGGTGTTGAGGAATAAGGTTATATCATCGGTTAAAGTAATCTAGAAGAATCATGATATTGAAGAAGCTACATGGGAATTGGAGGATAAGATGCGAGAAGACTTTCCGCATCTGTTTTCATAAGTTGTAATTTCAATTTCGGGATGAAATTCTTATAAGAGGGGGTGATTGTAATATTCCAAAATTTAAATAGGAATATTAATATAAACAGTAAATATAACTATGACTAATATTTTGTATGATGTGTAGTTAACATTATTATTGGAATATATATATAATTATATATCAACACATAAGATATAACTATGTACAGATATATGGAAAGTTTTATAGGTAAACCCAATTTATAGTTTATTTAAATAAGGAATTCTAACCCTAATTATTATAATACATGGGAATTATAGCATAATACATTGATAATGTTATATATTATGATTAGTATATACATATATTAATTTAATATGATGTATTAAATATTTAATTAGAAATGATTGTAATGAAACCCTAATTAAGGATTAGGAAACCCTAACCCTAATTATAAAACCCTAATCTTAATTAAAAACCCTAATTCTAAATTGATAAACCATAATTGTTCATTATTATTTTAAATTTTCGAAGAGTATAGGAATGACTAAATTACCCTTGTATTTAAGTGGGAAATTACCAAAATACCCTTAGTACATGTAAAATGACTAAAATGCCCTTGTTTTATTTTGTTTTAAATCAGATAAGCACAAATCTTTTACTTGGCAAGTAAAAGATTTGCCTTATCTAATTTACCACAAGGGTTTGACAACACAACCTTTTCAATTAATGCTATAGGCTTACTTGTCAAAATAAAAGAGGAATTAGGTTTTTACCCCTACTCGAACTTTTCACATAAGGTAAGGTTTTAGGAACACAAAGCCACGAAAATTTCTATTTAACATGCATAGCCAATTGACTCATAAACTTTCCCAGCAAGCCAGAAACGGAATCAAGAAGGAAAGAATCAAAAAGTACTCAAAAAGGTTAAAAAACCTAACCTTAATTTAATTTTTGATTTCTGAAGTTTTAATTGTTGTTGTTATTGTTTAGATATGTTCATTAGTAAGTTATTAAGTGATCTGGGTTGCTAAAACATGAATCCATAACATTTAAAAGCATCAAAATGGAGTTTTAAGCAAAACTGTCAAAGTTGCAAAACAGGGTCTGACAACAAATGTCAGCCCTCTTATCTCGCTAACCGTTTGTTGTTTAGATGTTATGAAAGTTGTTAGTTGTACTATGTAGCATTGTTAACAGCCTAGAAGTGATAGACTGACAATCGGAACATAGGATTAGGAGTTATAAGCCGTCAAAGGTCGTTGACCGAGAATGACCGGCTGCTTTCTAGGTAACCTAGAAAGCTTAAGAACACGATCTGACAGGTGGTTTGACCGCCTAGATCTTTTTCCTGTCAGTCTGGTTGGGTGTTGGATGTTAATGTGATTGTACCTTGACATGAGTACTACATAACTAGAGCAATGTCAAGCCCTAAGAAGTCACTGGCCGGAAAATAGAAACGGTCAAAACCCGTTGACCGTCCAGGTTCGATTTTTGGGTAACCAAGAAATTTCATGCAACGGTCTGACAGGTTGTTTAAGAGCTTGGATCTTGTTACCTGTTGAGAGATAGACTCTGTGACTGCTCAAACCATGTACCCTTGTAGTTAGTCTATAGAGCCCGACGACTAGAACACCAAAATATTAACCGGCCGGCAAGATATAAGACCCTAAAGGTCGTTGACCGGCGTTGACTAAACCTTTCTGGGCAGCTCAGAAAGGAAGAACAGCTTCAGGGTAGTTGGTTTGACCGATTGTGTAAACTTATAGTGATATTTTTAAGTAGTGAATTAACCATGGACGTGTACTACTACATCAGTACTACAACTTCATCAAATTAGATTACCGAGAAACTAAGTTAATTGCCAGAAAAATTGAGTCAAACCGAGCTCTAGGCCATTGACCAACGTGTTCTTGGATGAGCCAAGAACACCTATGCAGCGGTCCGCACTTAGGTGGCAGCAACTTTGGTTCGAACGCGCGTTCATCGCTTGCTCCCTTCCTTATGCAGCACGGTCAGCGCTTCTTCATCAGATTTGTCCAACTTTCATCATTTTTCCTCTAATTCAACTCTAATCTTCATACCTGCATTATGAACACAAAACACCAAAAGTAATACAAACAATACTTAAAAACTTACAATAATACAAGCTAAACAAGATCAATTCATAGGTGTTCAACCTACTCATCGGTAATCTTTCAACAGCTCAAGCCAACGCCGTTGCCGCATGTTGAGTTCCTTTTGAGTGAAAAAATATTTAAGGCTCTTATGATCCGTATAGATCTTTACTTCCTCCCATACAGGTAGTGTCTCCAGATCTTCAACGCGAAAACGACAGCTACCAACTCTAAAACATGAGTAGGTTAATTCCTCTTATATTCTTTGAGTTGTCATGAGACATAGGCTATGACTTTCCCATGTTGTATGAGAACAAATCCTAACCCTTTGCCTGAAGCATTGTTGTAGATGAAAAATCCATCTGAACCAGATAGTATTGTCAGAACAGGTGCTGAAATGAATCTCCTCTTGAGCTCTTGAAAGCTCTTCTCGCATTCCTCGTTCCATCCAAATTTGTATCTTTTTGAGTTAGCTGAGTTAATGGAGTAGCAATTCGAGAAAATTCTTCCACGAATCTCCGATAATAACCATCTAAGCCCAGAAAGCTACGTACTTCGGTTACCGACTTAGGTTGCTCCCAACTTTGTATTGCTTCAATTTTCACCGGGTCAACTGATATTTCATGTTTCAATACCACGTGCCCAAGGAATGCTACTTCCTCAAGCCAGAACTCGGATTTCTTCAACTTGGAATATAGCTTATTTTCACGAAGCTTTTGAAGTATCAGCTTCAAGTGGTGCTCATGATCTTCACGGATTTTGGAGTAAATGAGGATGTCAACAATAAAGACAACCACAAAATGATCCAAATATTCCTTGAATACACGGTTCATCATATCCATGAAAGCAGCATGAACATTAGTCAATCCAAAAGACATGACTAAAAATTCATAGTGCCCGTATCGAGTTCTAAAGGCAGTCTTCAGAATGTCATCAGTTTTAATCTTTAACTGATGATATCCAGAAAGAAGATCGATCTTTGAGAAGAATTGCGCACCTTGCAACTGATCAAATAGGTCTTCAATGCGGGGTAACGGATATATATTCTTGATGGGTTCAACTCCCGATAGTCAATACAAAGTTGCATACTCCTATCTTTTTTCTTTAAGAATAAAATAAGAGCACCCCAAGGAGATGTACTAGGACGAATAAAACCAATGTCTAACAACTCCTGTAGTTGGACCTTTAACTCCTGCAGTTCAATAGGAGCCATTCGATATGGGGTTTTGGAAATGGGTTTTGTACCGGGTTCAAGGTCAATAAAGAATTCAACTTCACGTTCCGTGGGTAGACCAGGGAGTTCTTTCGAAAATATATCAGGGAATTTATTAACATCAGAAATATCATTCAAATATGACGTATTCTAGTTTAAATCAGTGATATAGGCTAAGAAAGCTTGGCATCTATTTTTTAATAAATGAATAGCTTTATGGCTTGAAATGACATTGATTGATTTTAGTGGTTTGGTTGTTTGAATTCGCACAACAGGTTGGTTAGGAATATGAAAACTAATAACCTTACGAAAACAATCAATTTTGGCATGATGAGTGGTTAACCTGCGATTCCTAAAATCACATCAAATGCAAATATTTTCAAAGAGATAAAATTAACAGGAAATGTGAAGGTGCTAATTTGAATCAAACAAGATTTGTAAACTGTGGATGTTACGAAGGTTTCTCCCAACTAAGTTTCAACAGAAAAGTCAAAGTCTAATTTGTCAGGGGTCAAGTTCAAACGTTAAGCACAAGTAAGTGAAATAAAAGAATGGGTAGAACCGATATCTAATAAGGTATAGACTTCGTAAGAGTTATTATTAGCTTACCCGTGATAACTTCATTCGGGTTCCTCGCTTTTTGGGTAGTCACGACAAAAGCTCTCCCCTAGACCACCGGCTTTGACTTGTCTGGGACAGTCTTTGGTGCCACCGTCCCAGATGGACTTGTCTTCGCTACAGGACAAAATTGAGCTATGTGACCGTCCTTTCCATAACTCAAACACACTTTGGAAGGCTGTGTACATTTTGGACTGATGTGTCCCTCCTCTCCGCATCTGTAGCATCTAACTGGTGGTCGTTCTCCTTCCCGAGAAACGGTTGTTGGTGCTGCTGCCGACGTCTTTACGTTGTCATTGTTATACATTCTCTTTTTGAAATTTCCTCCCGAATCACGTCTTCTATTATCATGGCCATAATTACCACCGGAGTGGTTATCGCTTCAAGCATGATAATTTCCTCATCGCTTATTTTCATTGTTCCGATGATTGTTGCCACTAGTACAACTATGGTTGTTGTCCCTTGGTTGAACAGACACATTATCTAGTTCCAATAATTGAGCCTTGTTCACAACATGTGAATACAAACAAAGTTTGTGAGAAATGAGGTATTGATGAATTTGTAGAACTCTTCCCAAGATATCTTGAGTGCGGAAAGCTGAGTACACTTCATAGATTCCCACAAGTAATCTGCCTCTCCACGGAACTTAAAGGTGGCAAATGAAACCTTTTGCTTCTCTGTGCATCCCAGGACATCAAATATCTTAGTGATTTGCTTAACCCAAAATTCTGCCTTGATTGGATCTGGCTTTCCCAAAAACTCTGGTGGTCCCAACTCTTTGAATTGCTTGGCAGTGACAAGCCGCGAGTTACCATTATTTCCACCAGTATTTTGAACACGAGACTCTCTCGTCTAGTTTTGTATGAATTATAAAAAGCTTCTAAACATCCCATCATTCATCGTTTGATTGGTGGTGTTGTTTACAAGAGGATTATTTCCTTCCTGTTGCACATTATCCTGTTTGGTGATTAGCGGTGTCTTAATGGTCTCATATGCTCCATTGTTTAGATTTTCAGCTGCCATTCTCAAATACTACCACAAAATAAGGGTTAATTAAAGAAATTTACGTGTCATATATTATCCCTATGTTCCAATCGACCAATTAAATAACAAGTAAGCTTAGGTAGGACACACTAGCAAAGGTTTTACTCATCTCTCCCCTCCTAGTTCTATTCCAATATCTCCGCCAGAGATCATATCCCTAAGGTCTGATACCAATTGTGACACCCCCAAAATAGGGTCACACAACCCATTCTGAGTCGCCAAATACATGGTACGGAATCTGAATACAAATCTTCTTATAATAAACGGTCGTGCAAAATCGACCACACAAACTGTGAGCTTCAATACAGATCATATATAATACGAAAATATAAACACTCAAATAAGTCCTCATTACAATTATTATCACACTATTTTATAAAATAGTGAGGACTTCTACAGCTCTATCTCGGATCATCACTCTATTCCCCAACTAGTCCCCGCGATATTCTCATTTCCTGAAGAGAACAATGGAAGAAAAGGGTGAGCTCAACTAGCCTAGTAAAGAATATTATGACTAAGATAATAAAGAATAAATTATCATTAGACTTCAATAAATCAGATAAAATATTATGGACAACAAGTTTTAGATCAACAACTGCAGCAGAAATAACAATCCATTTGAAGAGTTAAGTAAAGAATGCTGTCTACTATCTTCTATGATTTAAAAGTCCATCATCAATATGTTATCCCTGTAACATCAATCAATAAATATTTCAAATCAATAATTCATCTTTGCACTATGGGCCAAAGATATTCGTTTGTATCACCAGTGGTCATGATCATACCAAACACATGTCCATCTCAGCACTACGGGTCAAAGATATTCATCAATCAACAGTTCATCTTTGCACTACGGGCCTAAGATAACTTTCGCCATAATTTAAGACTGAGGATGATGAAAAATAATATAAAGAACGAATCAAGTGAGATAAAGGACAAATATTAGAGATTCGTAATATAATTTATCCAAGTTCAAAAATATTCAATAATAATCAATTGTGAAGCAAACTTCAAGAATGAAGATCAAAATATGGATCCAATTTCAAGAATAAGACCCATAGAAGATAACTTGAACAAAGAAAAGAAAATTTAATTTTTGTCGTGAATAGTACACGTGAATAGTATCGTGCGTATAAATAGTACCGTACGTATGAATAGTACCGTACATATTAATAATAACCCCAAAATTAAAAGGTAAAAATTTTATAAGAAAGTTCAGACCAATATTTGGGTGAAATGATATTAGATGAAGCGTAAAACTCAAGGAATTTCTGATCATTTCAGGAATTATATAAGCAATACTTACCATAGTAAGTTTAAATTTAGGAATATGGAATGAAATATTATCACTTTCATAATATGGAATATGAAAGAAAATAATATTATTTAGGAATATTGAAAAGAAATAACATCATTTACGAGAAAAAATAATATCCTTTACCCTAGTAGAATAATAGATCTGTCTGGATTATCGGATATTATGCTGAAAAAATCTTGCACTGTTATCAACACTCAAAATATCTTAATACTCACAAGAAATACGCTCAATAGTATAGAGAAAGAATTTTCTGATTTTGGTGTGATTTTTATTTCTAAATTAAGCAACCTATTTATAGGAAAATGCTAGAATACCAAAGTTGACAAAAATTACATACGGAGCATTCCATCTTTGAAAAAAAAAAGGACAACATCACACCACAAACATCAAACATGGTCACCTCCCCCCTTTTACATGTTTTTCTCCTTAAAAACATTTGTAATGATTAAAAATAATTCAAATTCAATTTTCTTTCTTCCACCTCATTTTATTCTTATACCATGAATTTGTTGTAAAAATGTTACCATTTAAAAACACATTATACTATATAATAATATATTTGAATGAATTATTTTATCGGAGAAAATGTCAACTTTCAACCAATGTCTCTTGCTAAAAATTCCTCCATTTACATCAAAATTGAATAAATACTTACTTATCATATTTATCAATAATCAATTATTATTCACAAATAATATTAAAAAATCACAATATTAACAACCAGATCATTCCCAAAAAAGAAGGGGCTTTCCGATAACGATTTCTCCTTATTGGCGCACAATTAAATAACCTACCCCTTTCCTCGACAGAATTTTCTAGACATTGCCAATAATGTTATCTAATAATATCATTTAAATAATATGTGTGACAATTATTGATTTAATAATTTAAAATACTGTGCAGTGGTTACTGTGACAATTATTGAATGAGTGACCTCTTACGTAAGAATCAATAATTTA